>OW240919.1:7456939-7497465 GCA_933207985.1 Pelobates cultripes
GTGTGTCTGTGTCCTTTTGTATCAGTGCGTGTGTTTGTGTCTGTGTGTGTGTATTCCTGTGGGCAGGCTTGGATGCGGGCTCCCAAGGGCCCAGACACGGAGCTAAGTTAGGGGCCTTAAAATTTCTGATGGCCCTGTATACAACCTAGAAATTTTGACTTGGGGTGTCTTGGGAAAATACTGAAATATTAAGGGCACCTTGAACCTAAAATGTTTGGGAACCACTGGATTAGCCAATGGAAACAAAACATAGCTCACATAGCTAAACAGCAATGTGACCAAACCACTTACTATTATTATTATTATTATTATTATTATTATTATTATTATTGGTATTTATATAGCTCCGACTTATTCCACAGCGCTTTACAATATTAGAAAAGAAGGAAATTTAATGAAATGAGACAATTATAAAGTCTTACATGAACAATAGGTTGATGAGGATCCTGCTCAGACAAGCTTACAATCTAGAGACACTTAAAATAGAGGAAGTGATCTGGTTGCCTATAGTGTCATTTTCTCTCTGTGCTCCTAACCTGGCTTGTCCTTGCACTCAGGAGGACACCTGTTATCCTGTGCTCAGCTAGTACAAGCACATCCGCTCACTCTATTGGTTAACCCCTTAAGGACCGGACTGTTTTTGCAATGTTGTACATTTGCGACCAGGCCTCTTTTTACACTTTTGTGGTGTTTGTGTTTAGCTGTAATTTTCCGCTCTCTCATTTACTGTTCCTATACAAATTATATATTGTTTTTTTTTCAGGACAAAAAGGCTTTCTTTACGTACCATTATTTATATAATCTCATGTAATTTAATTTAAAAATTTTTTTTTTTAAATGATGAAAAATTGAAAAAAATACATGTTTTTTGACTTTTACTTGAAAAATCTTTTACTCATCTACAAAAGCGAATTAAAAAAAAAAAACCTGCTAAATAGATTCAAAATTTTGTCCTGAGTTTTAAAATACCCAGTGTTTACATGCTTTTTTTGCAAGTTATAGGGCTATAGGTACAAGTAGGATATTGCGGTTTCAAAACATACATTTTTTCAAATTTATCAGTAGTGACATTGTAACACTATTATCTGTCAAAAATCTCTGAATAACACCCCACATGTACATATTTTTTTTTAAAGTAGACAGCCCAGGGTATTCATTATGGGGTATGTCCAGTCTTTTTTAGTTGCCACCTAGTTGCAAACACTGGCCAAAGTTAGTATTCATATTTGTTTGTGTGTGAAAAAAGTAAAAAACTAAATTGAACACTAATTTTGGCCAGTGTTTGTGACTAAGTGGCTACTAAAAACGACTGGACATACCCCATTTGCGATACCTTGGGTTGTCTTCTTTTGCAAATGGTATGCCATCATGGGGGTAATTCTCATTCCTGGGCTAACATACGCTCTCAAAGGCAACGTAACCAACCTGGACATTTTCAATGTAAAAATATTTGACCCTCTAACTTTCAAAAATGCTATAAACTCTGTACATGGGGGGTACTGTAATACTCGGGAGACTTTGCTGAACAAAAATATTAGTGTTTCAAAACAGGAAAACGTATCACAACAATTATATCATCAGTAAAAGTGCTGTTTGTGTTTGAAAAATTCGAAAAAAAGTCACTTTCACTGACAATATCATCGCTGTGATAGGTTTTACTGTTTTGAATCACTAACATTTGTGTTCAGCGAAATCTCCAGAGTAAAACGGTACCCCCCATGTACAGGTTTTAGGGTGTCATAGAAAGTTACAGGGTAAAATACAGTGATAACAAATTAAATTCTCTGGAATTTTGGCCTGGGTTGGCAGGAGGTCCCTCAAATTGCAATTAATAAAATTACTTAATTATGTAAAAACGCACGTAGAATTAAAATATATATATTTATATAATTATGGAATTTTGTATATGGACAAATGTATATTTCGTATTATTTTTATTTATATATACATAGATCTATATACAATTTCATTCTAAGTGTATTTTGATATAAATATATATTTTAATATCAAAATACAGTTAGAATAAAATTTTATATAGATATATAATTTTTGTAATTTTTATTATATTTTTACAAAATTTTTATTTAATTTACTTATTATTTGTATTTTATATTTTATATATATATGCACGTTTGTAATTTAATTATAAGTGTGTTTTTATATTAATATATGTACATATTAATATAAAAATACACTTAGTCATTCCATAGAAAAGAGCTATAATCCCAGTTACTTTTAATTTTAGAATCTACTGCTGTACTTGGGGAACATCTGTGGTAAAGATGAATTTGCTACATAACACAGATTTACCTGCGAATGAGTTTGTGTTGCCTCCCATTATAGTCTATGGGCATTCTCTTTAGTCATTGACCATTGTCAATCTATAGAAAACAATGATAATCCCACTTAATCTCAAATTACAAAAATTGACACTGAATCTGGAGAGTATTGTGGCAAAATATGTATTTCATATGTCTAATAGTTTTTTCTCTAATTGAAATATTTTGTTTCCAGTATTCTCTATGGGCATTCCACTGCCTTGTTAAAGTCTATGGGCATTCCAATCTGTCATTCCTTTTAGTATGTCCCCTGACTGGGATAATATCACTGTTAAGACACCCCGGGTGTCTTTAAGGGAAACCGCTGTTTAGTTAACCTTCCCCTTTCGCAATATCAATAACTCCGTTCGCATAGACTGCAGTATACGAACCACCATCAGGGGAAGCGGTAATCTACCGACGGGATCCGTGAAAGGCTCCAAACTCCCGAACAAAAATCCACTAACCGCCGAACAAAGATATCCACCAAGTGGCTTTCGGTTCCAGTAATCAGTCTCTAGGCATCAGTAATAAATCCCCCCCAATAACGAGACAAGGCTCCGCATTGAGGGTCAAACAGGATCTGGCTTTACTGTGGGCTACCTGCCCGTATTTATGCAGGTCTCCCACTTGGCGGACACTCCCCTAGGGGACCAAATGGGAGACTGTAATGACAGATAGACATGGGGACATTTCAGACATACAGATGTAAACTTTTCCCACAATGCAATATGGTTTCCTCCCCTCTGCCCTGGAGATAATTGAGAAGTAATTCAATTATCTCCAGGACAAAGACAAATCGCCATCTTAAATAAAATGCCAGAAAACACACAAAAATATATAATTTCACAACTACCGAACATTTCACATTCGTATCACATATCCCCAGATAGCCTGGATCTGAGTGCATATTATTAGCGAATAGCGCTCAGATCCCATACGCATAGTTCAATCGCCATGGAGTCAAAGTTCTTACAGTCTTTCGGTATGCGATTGACTCCATGGGACGGCTATCTGGGTTAAGTCTTTTCGTGTGATTCCAAACTCCCGAACGGCCGGTGTTCGCATGCTTTCGTCGATAGAGTAGGGCGACCCGTTGCTTCAGCGGTGTTAGGCAGAAAAAGTGTCCGTTTTTAGTTCCATGAAATCACTGCCAAACACCGCTGGCCTTTCGTGTGTTTTAAAATGGCCGCTCCCTCGTGGTCGACATACGAACGACGGCCACCCTGAATTCGGTTTAATTGAGAAGTGTCTGTGGTTAACCACAACGTTCTAATTGGGATCAAGAGGTTAACCAGCAGCACACTTCTATCCTGGGTGGCCATCCATTCGGTAGATTTGTTCGGTAAAAAGAGTCATTCGTATGACTGGGCTATAGAAACAGCCATTTACACGAAAGGGGGCAGAAATTGACGAATCCACCACAATAGACAGACAGATGGTTCTGTTACTATCCCTGACTGGGATGCTATCCCTGACTGGGATGCTATCCCTGACTGGGATGCTATCCCTGACTGGGATGCTATCCCTGACTGGGATGCTATCCCTGACTGGGATGCTATCCCTGACTGGGATGCTATCCCTGACTGGGATGCTATCCCTGACTGGGATGCTATGACTGGGATGCTATCCCTGACTGGGATGCTATCCCTGACTGGGATGCTATCCCTGACTGGGATGCTATCCCCAGCACTGACTGGGTTACTATCCCCAGCACTGACTGGGTTACTATCCCCAGCACTGACTGGGTTACTATCCCCAGCACTGACTGGGTTACTATCCCCAGCACTGACTGGGTTACTATCCCCAGCACTGACTGGGTTACTATCCCCAGCACTGACTGGGTTACTATCCCCAGCACTGACTGGGTTACTATCCCCAGCACCGACTGGGTTAATATTCTATCACTGAGTGTTAAAGCTAGCAGGTGATCTATCACAGTATGTGAATGTAATATATTACAGGTGATATCACAGTATGTGTATGTAATATATTACAGGTGATATCACAGTATGTGTATGTAATATATTACAGGTGATATCACAGTATGTGAATGTAATATATTATAGTGCCATATTTGCCCTCAGTCCTGCATCCTTCTGGCCCAGATGCCATTAGCTGTAGCCCCGACCTCCCCCGCCATGAAAGGGCCGAAATTTGAGAAGCTTGTGAAGGAATCAGAGCTGCCTGGAATGCGTTCTGTTAACCATCCATGAGCTATGTGAACTCGCTAACCGCCGGCATAAAGAAACCATTCATTAATTCAATTAGAGCACACTGCAGATCACTAAAACCTCAAATGCTGTAAAACCCTTCAAAATGGGAATAGATTGCACCTGGATCACATTCCCAAACACGGTATGGTGACAGGTGATTTACCGAGCTTGCTGCTGCTCAGTGACATGCTCCCTTATTACCAGCCGGTTCTGTGTGAGACGCAGAGCGATAACTGTATCATTCCTCTAATAATCCCTTATCCACAACCAGGACATTAGCGTTCTGTACCTGGCCACATCCGACAAGAAATGCAACGTACATTTTACGTACGAGTTGTTTCTGTGCTGGATGTTGATTTGGGTTATTCAGGCTGTGTTCCCGTGACACATATATGTTTACCAGAATACCTGACCATTCCATGTAAAGTGAGGCTTATGGTCATTATTTCATACTTTGCCTCCTCTATAATGCCGTCGCAGCGGCTGTACTCGCTAAATGACAAATTGCCTCCTCTATAATGCCGTCGCTGCGGCTGTACTCGCTAAATGACAAATTGCCTCCTCTATAATGCCGTCGCTGCGGCTGTACTCGCTAAACGACAAAATGCTTTCTCTATCATGCCGTCGCAGCGGCTGTACTCGCTAAACGACAAATTGCCTCCTCTATAATGCCGTCGCAGCGGCTGTACTTGCTAATCGACAAATTGCCTCCTCTATAATGCCGTCGCTGTGGCTGTACTCGCTAAATGACAAATTGCCTCCTCTATAATGACTTCGCTGCGGCTGTACTCGCTAAACGACAAAATGCTTTCTCTATCATGCCGTCGCAGCGGCTGTACTCGCTAAACGACAAATTGCCTCCTCTATAATGCCGTCGCAGCGGCTGTACTTGCTAAATGACAAATTGTCTCCTCTATAATGCCGTCGCTGCGGCTGTACTCGCTAAATGACAAATTGCCTCCTCTATAATGTCGTCGCAGTGGCTGTACTCGCTAAACGACAAATTGCCTCCTCTATAATGTCGTCGCAGTGGCTGTACTCGCTAAACTACAAATTGCAGCAAAGTGAAAAGTGATGGAACGAACCAATCAGGAGAAATCCTCTCCCTTCATGCCACTCCCAGCTCTGGGCTCCAATTCCGTACAATTGTCAGGAATTCAAAGTGAATTTCAAATTTTAGACCAAAGTCGCTTCAATGAGTGTGGCGAAAGTAAACTCGCCACTTGTACTTGGAGGGGTCTGCTTGCCAGCCTCCTGCCCACAGACTATGGGCCCTGCAGGGAAACATGTAAAAGACTACCGAACTTGACCGACTGTTAGCACTGATTTCCCTGGAACTGTTTTGGGCATAGGGCCATGCTTGCGGTTGGTCAAAACAATGACTTCCAGGAAATTCCTGAACCCATGAACCGATCTGGATGATTTTTGGATATGTTGTTCACCCAGATCGGGGATATGTTTATGGGGTTTTGTGTGTTTTTTTTAAGGTAATTTTTGGGGCACCACTGCCTTTACAGGTATAGAGGCCACAGGGATACAGAGATACACACATCTATACCAAGACAAACAGTTAATAACATACGACTACCTAAAGACCCTTACACCCCTAACGACCCGAGACTTCTTCCGCTATATACAAATCCGTGATTTCGCCCAAACCACGGAAGTTAGGACAGCACTCTCCAAACAAATTACCTTTTTCTAACGCATATGCCTCAATGAATGCATGCCCACGAAACTGATTACTACCATGTACAGCCACATTGGAGTAGAGTCCGGGGAATGGGGCACATTAACTTACACAGACAGATGGGAAGCTGACCTGGGTGAGAAGCTGGATGGGGAAGAATGGCTGGACATATGGGAAGCATGCTCCAAAGTATCTATCTGCACCACACTACAGGAACAAACATACAAGATCCTATTCCGGTGGTACACCACCCCGGTCAAACAATGTCACATGGGACTATGTCCCACAGACACTTGTTGGCGACTATGTGGGGTGAAAAAGGCACATACATCCACATGTGGTGGCAATGTCCCAAGGCAAGAGCATACTGGACAGAGGTGACAGACATGAACTCCCGTATACTACAAAAAAGACTAACGGCAGAACCATGGTCATGCCTCCTATCCAGACCGACAGATGGACTAGACAAATATGACCAGAGACTTTTAAACACATTAAACCTTGCAGAAAGAAGAGCTCTAGCGCAACACTGGATAAAATCCGAAACCCCACCCATTACATTAGTACAAGCAAAAATTAGAGACAATTGTCTAATGGACAAATTGACAGCCCAGGTCTGAAACACCACAACCACTTATCAGAAAGTCTGGGCATTATGGGAGCAATTTGACACATGATATCCGCCCCCCCCAAAAGGGACATACGCCACAGAAATGACCGGTCAGTTTCAGCCTGCCAGGGGAAAAACAGATTGCAGAGACCTGACCCGACCAGGGAAACACTGAAACATAACGAAGGATAATGTAAAACAGAATGCAACCTACATATGCTAACAAACATATTGAGACAAATCTCACTTGTACCTAAGCTAGAAAGTTATCTCATTTCCTTATATATATGTTATACATGTTTATAAAAACAAAAACAGACAGTTACCATATAACTATGGGGCTTCTGCGTAAGCCAAAAAATAAACCAATACCGCAATGTAACTGCAGATGTAAAAATAAAGAATGGAAAAAATAATAATAATAATAATAATAATAATAATAACAACAAAATATGGTGAAAAATTAAAAAAAAACTTTTTTTTTTTTACTTGAAAAATCTTTTTCTTATCTACAAAAGCTGAGAAAAACTCCTAAATAGATTCAAACTTTTGTCCTGAGTTTAAAAACACCCAGTGTTTACATGCTTTTTTTTTTTTCGTGCAAGTTATAGGGCTATAAGTACAAGTAGGATATTGCTGTTTCAAAATATATATTTTTAACCCCTTAAGACCGGAGGGCGTACTATAACGCCCTATTTTAGGCGGCTCCAAACGCCGCCGGGCGTAATAGTACGCCCTCCGGTCTTTCCTTACTTACCCGGTCGCCGGCGATGCGGTGGGGGGGACTCCCAGGGAGCCCTCCCGCGGCAGATCCTCCTCCTCCGGTGCCCCCTGGCCATGTGAGAGTGAGGTCCTTGCGAGAACCTCACAATCACATGGCCAGGTAGGCTGCCTCCTGCATTGCCAGCAGGGGGACTGCCTGTAATGACAGGTGGTCCCCCTGCTGGCTGAAAATAAAATAAATAAAGAGTAAAAGAAATAAATAATATACTTAGATCATATATATATATCTATATATCTCTATATCTATCTCTAAGTATAAATATATACATACACACACATACACTGTATAGGTGTATTTTACTATTAATATAATATTAATATCAAATTACACGTAGACTGATACTGATTAAATATATATATATATATATATATAATTATTGTTATATATATATATATATATTTATATATATATATATTTATATATAATATAAAAAAATTAAATATGTAAATACGTTAAAAAAATAATTAAAAATATATAGATGTGTTATTTCGTTCTAACTGTATTGTGATATATATATATCAAAATACACATAGAACGAAATAATATATATATCTATATACATACCTCTAAATAAAAATATTTAAAACAAATTATTCTACATATATATTTATGTAATATTTTTACATAATTAGATATCTTAATTAATTACAATTAGCAGGACCTGCCTGACAACCCATGCCGAAAGTAAAGGGAATTTAATTTGCTAGCACTATATTTAACCCTATAACTTTCCAAGACACCATAAAACCTGTACATGGGGGGTACTGTGCTACTCGGGAGACTTCGCTGAACACAAATATTAGTGTTTCAAAACAATAAAATTTATTGAGACCCTATGGTAGCCCAAGAATGAAAATTACCCCTATGATGGCATACCATTTGCAATAGTAGACAACCCAAGGTATTGCAAACGGGGTATGTCCAGTCTTTTTTAGTAGCCACTTAGTCACAAACACTGGCCAAAATTGGCGTTTTTTGCATTTTTCACACAAACAAATACTAACGCTAGCTTTGGCCAGTATTTGTGACCAAATGGCTACTAAAAAAGACTGGACATACCCCATTTGCAATACATTGGGTTGTCTACTATTGCAAATGGTATGCCATTATGGGTGTAAATTTCATTCCTGGGCTACTATACAGTCTCAAAGGCACCGTAACCAATCTGGCGAATTTCAATTTCAAATGTAACGTGCTATATTTGACCCTGTAACGTCCCAAAACACCATAAAACCTGTACATAGGGGGTACTGTCTTACACGTGAGACTTTGCTGAATACAAATATGTGTATTTTAGTGCAGTAAAAGCAAACAGTATTATGACATTGACAGTTAAAATGTCATGTAAAACTAAAAAAAATCTAAATAAATCTTATTTTCTCCAATTTATTTCATATTAAATTATGTTTTAATAGCTAAATATTTGATATTAAATGAAAGCCCTGTTTCCACTGAATAAAATGATATATAATAAGGATGGGTGTATTTAATATGAAAGAGGTGAATTACGGTTGGACAGACATGTAGTGCAAATGTCAGGTTTTGTTTACATTTTGTTTCGTTCACAACGTGCACATTTGGCTCCGTCCTTAAGTGGTTAAAATGTATCAATTGTGACATTGAAAACACCCCACATGTACATATTTTTTTTTATTTTATAATAGACAACCCAGGGTATTCATCTAAGGATAATTTGACACTTTCTATGTAGCCATTTTACTATCAATCTTTGCCAAACTTTGCATAGGTAGTTTATTTTATTCACATACATTGAAATTCAGAGATCCTGTTATGTGTTGCTGCCAAAAAACACCCCAGTGTGTGTTCAGCAACATCTCCTGAGTATGGTGATACCACCCATGCATAGGCTTGTCGGGTTGTTTGGGGGGCTAAAAGGCCACATTTAGCAGGTGCGCATATCCGTTTTCCAACTTGGAATTTTGACATGTAGTCAACCTGCGCCCATGTCCTATTTGGGACATTTTTGAAGCCGGCCAATGTATTTTACCCCCATCAAACCATATATTTTTAAAAAGTAGACAACCCAGGGTATTTTAAATGGTGGTATTTTAACACTTTTCATGCACTGAATTCTACCACCAGCCTTTGTCAAACTTTTGGGTAGTAAATTTTTATTTATTTTTTTCACACACATTGTACTTTAGGCATGAATTAACAGATCCTGTTATGTATCACTAGCAAACAGCACCCCAATATGTGTTCAGCAACATCTCCTGGGTACAGTGATACCACTCATGCATAGGTTTGCTGGATTGTTTGGGGGCTAAAAGGCCAAGATAGAGACTTGTGCATGTCAGTTTTTCAACTTGATATTATTATTATTATTTATATAGCGCCAACAAATTCCATAGCGCTGTACAATGGGTGGACTAACAGACACATAATTGAGATCAGACCACTGGACGTACAGTAACAGAGGGGTTTGAGGACCCTGCTCGATGAGCTTACATGCTAGAGGGAGTGGGGGTATAGTGACACAAAGGGTTACATAGTTTGTTAGAGAAGAGTTTATTGAGTGCTTGGTAGGTCATTTTTGACAGTTGCAGGAAAGGAGTCATGGGGTGAGGGATGAGAAACCTGCTGACAGTTTAATTGATACGCTTTAATAAAGAAGTGAGTTTTCAAAGATTTTTTGAAGGAGTGGAGGCTGGGTGAAAGTCTAATTGAGGAGGGAAGGGAGTTCCACATAATAGGGGCAGCCCCGGAGAAGTCTTGAAGGCGAGCATCAGAGGTGGGGATCCGGGCAGAGGATAGGCGTAGGTCTTGGGCTGAGCGCAGGGGTCTCGACGGGACATACTTGTGTATGAGGGAGGATAGGTATGTTGGAGCAGCATTATGTAGGGATTTGTAAGCAAGCGCCAGAATTTTGAATTGGGCCCTATATCTAACTGGAAGCCAATGCAGGGACTGACAGAGCGTGGAGGCGTGGGAGGTGCGACCGGACAGGAAAATAAGCCTCGCAGCCGTATTCATTATAGATTGCAGCGGTGCAAGCTGGGAACATGTAAGACCGGTGAGAAGGGGATTGCAATAGTCAAGGCGAGAGAGAACAGCAGCATGAACCAGTACCTTAACCGCGTCCGGCGTTAGATATGGGCGGATGCGCGCTATGTTCTTGAGTTGGAAGCGACAGGAATTGGCTATCGATTGGACATGGGGAGTAAAAGAGAGATCAGAATCAAAAAGAACCCCTAGGCAGCGAGCCTGCGAGGTAGAGGCGATAGTAGCGCCGTTGACTTGGATGGAGACAGACACAGGAGTAGCAGCACTTGAGGGAGGAAAAACTAGAAGTTCTGTTTTGGACAGGTTGAGTTTAAGGAAGTGAGCAGCCATCCAGTTGGAAATAGCAGAGAGGCAGTCAGAAACACGAGTCAAGGTGGGCAGCGAGAGATCAGGGGAGGGCAGGTAGATTTGCATGTCATCTGCATATAAATGATAACGGAAGCCAAAGGAGCTGACGAGTTTACCAAGGGAGGCAGTATAGATAGAGAACAGTAGGGGGCCGAGGACAGAACCTTGGGGGACGGCGACAGAGAGGGGTTGGGGAGAAGAGGCAAAGCCAGAAAAAGAAACACTGAAAGCGCGCTGGGAGAGGTCGGAGGAGCACCAGGAGAGAGCAGTATCCCGTAGACCAAAGTTACGGAGAATGTGAAGAAGCTGTTGATGATCAACCGTGTCAAAGGCGGCAGAAAAATCAAGGAGGATTAGGATAGAGTATTGGCCGCGAGATTTAGCAGCAATTTAATCGTTAGATACTTTGATATATAGGTATGCTTGGCCTATCTTCAGTTTGGTGTATTTTTGCATCCCCCAGTTAGTGTTACCATCATGAAAGTATATTATTATATTTTTATAAAGTAAAAATACCTCAGGGTATTGTATATGGGGTGTTTTAACATCCTTCCCCCAACCATTGTGCTAAAAAGATTTCCGAGAACTTGCATGGTGATAATCTTTGAATTCGGCTTTTTGATTTTAGCCAGCAGGTCATATGTTACTGCCAGAAAACACCCCAGTTTGTTTTCTGCAAGGACCCCTGAGTAGACCTATGCCCCCCATGCATTGGTTTGCCACGATATTACAGTAACAAATTTTGGACTTGCCCATTTAGGCTGAATATAGTTTGCTTGCCTTGCTAGGTGCATGTTGAGTGTGGTGCATTTTTCCTTCCCCCAAGTTGAATTTATGGTTTGAAAGTATATATTTGTAAAATGTACACATCCAAGATTTTGACTTCTTTTCCCCAACCATTTCGCCCCAAAAATTCAGAAAAAGTGTGTGGTGGTGGTAATTTTTTTTTTTTTTTATATACACAAATGGCCCCTAATATACTGTGTTCTCCCACTTGGTTCGGTAAATGGGGCTTACCGCACCAAGTACTGTAGAAGCGGACCATGCAGAAGTGGAAGCGCGCGGCTAATTTACCTCTCAGGCTGTGAGGCTGCTGTAGGTTAATTGCCGACCGCTGGGTGGCCGCCGTTCGTACAGACGAACACGTGGCGGCAGCCATCTTTATTCAGCCGAACGCAGTCAGCGGTTTGTGTGCAGCCAAATCTATGGAACTAAAATCGGCTACCCATTTTCACAAACACCGCTGACCCTTACCTTCTACTCCACTTAGCCGATGTGGCTGAAAACTAAGTCCCGTTCGGCAATTTGAAAGCTCAGTGAGACTAAGCTATTTGCACGAACGGTGCCCCGTTCGTGCATGCGAATGGGACTTAGTCATTTTTCTAAGTGAAATGGACCGACCGAACAGCCCAAATCTATGGAACCGTTTTGGGCAGGAAAGCATGCTTGCGGTCGGTCACAAAGGACTTCCAACTAACTTTTTAACCCCTGGAGGGAATTGTATGATTTTTGGATATGTCTATGTCTATATTTATAGTGTGCTGATTATTAATATGTGCTTTTTTTTGGAGATTGGATGTATATTTTTAAAGTTATGGTAAATGTGTAAAAAGTATATTTTTCCTGCCTGTGATAATTACTTTAACCCGTTGTGTTCAGTAATTATATCACAGGCAGAGGGGAGGGCTTGTGTGTTATTGCTGGTAGTGTCTGAATGTATTATACGTTGTTGATTGGTTGTTCCACAAGGCGACGTGGGTGGTAACCTTGGGGAGAAATATGTATAAAAGAAGCAATAAAGCCCCAACTCTGTCTGTTCCTGTTTACACTCCAACACAAGGAGCAGTATCTTAAAAATAAAATGTCTGGACTCCTCTGGCACCGTTGTTAGAACTTGACCATCTCCATAAATGATTGTGGAAATCCGTTTAAGTTGAAATTGGAGAAAAATGTTTTTTCCAGGATTCCTTTTTTTCTAAAAAGTAAAAATTAATTGTGGGTTGCTACTTGCAGCAGATAGATGGCCACCTTTTTGTACCAGGCTTTTGTTTTTCATAAAAATAAGATATGGCTGCATCAGCTGGTTATGCAAATCTACACCCCCCCCACTCCATGTGCCTGTTATAAGCCCTGATGCAAACAGGTTGGGTCTGTACGCTGCCTCGGACAGTGAAGTCTGATATAGTTTCGTCGTGGATGGTGGTTAGCATGTTAACATCCTTCCTGTCCTTAAATTTTAATGCAAGCACTTCAGCTTTGCGCAGATCTTTACATTCACCTTTTTTTAATTTTGCCTCTGCGAGGTCTGGGGAAATCTTTTTGGCGTTTTCTTCTCACAGTGCCGCAGGCCAGTGTCTGCAAACCATAAAGCGATTTAAACAAACGGACACTGCTATAAAAATTGTCCTCATAAAGGTGGTAACCTTTATTGAACAAAGGAATCAGTAGGTCCCAAACAATTTTCCCACTTGTCCCCAGAAAGTCAGGACTGCCGGGAGGGTCCTGTTGACCATCTTTCCCGTCATATTCGCGAAAGGCAAGCGTATAGCCATTTTCTCTCTCGCAAAGCTAGTTGAATTTTACGCCATGTCTAGAGCGCTTTGAGGAGATGTATTGTTTGAATCCTAATCTCCCTTTATATTTCATTAAGGATTCATCAACAGATACATTTTGTTGGGAAGTATAAACTTCAGAAAATTTGTGCTGAATATGGTCTACCACCGGGCGTATTTTATTAAGCCTATCATATTAGGTGTGATCTCTGGGGTGACAGAGGGTATTGTCATTAAAATGTAAATATCTCAGCAGCAGCTCATATCTTGCTCTAGACATGGTTTGGGAGTACACCGGACTAGAACAGATTGGGTTGGTGCTCCAGTAAAAGCGAATTGATGGCTTCTTTGTTATCCCTATGAGCATTGTAAGAGCCCAGAATTTTTTAAGTTGCATGCTCCCTGATTACATAGCTACCTGGATTGGTATCAAACAATTGCGTAGCATATAACTTAGTCTGGGAAGCAGTCTCCTCCCAGATGGTATCCCCTAAAAATAGCTCCATGTATTGCATAGGGGAGAAGTCATCCACATTGACATTAATGCCTGCGTTGGCACTAAAAGGGGGGATGTTGTGCTCAGCTAACTGTGGAGGTGTAACATATTCATCCTCACCTTGCGGTATTTGCGCTCAACGGCCATGCTTCTGTATACCTTACTCCTGCAACATGTTGAAGGACGCCGGCTGCTGCGGATCCTCGGCCAATTATAGCCCCATGTTGATTACGACGGCATGCGTGTGCACGTTCTGGGATCAAAGGCTGATTTTTGGCCAATCAGATTTGTAAAAGGCTTATTTAAACGCAATTTTACTTTTCCTCATTGCCCTGTCGTGGTTGTCCAAGAGTGTGTTCCTGAGCGTTTATTTCTGGTTATTGACTTTGGCTTCGTTTTGACTTCCCTGTATTCTGGTGTCCCTGACTTTTGGCTTTCTCTTATCGTTGTGTCCCTGACCTCGGCAAGTATTTTGACTATTCTTTGGTACGTTAAGTCTGGCCTTTCTAAGGCCCCGTAACAAGCTACCTTCTAGTCCTAGGTGTGATACAATTCCATGTGCTGGATCAATTAGTAATCTTGACAGGAGGAACCCAGTCCTCCTCCACATTTAGAGTAGCAGGGAAAGCACAGCTTCTTTTTGTAGCCGGCTCACACACAGATGACATGTCACTAGACGCAAGAAGGCATATGCCTCCTCCAAGCTGTACTTGCGCTGCATGTTTCACTGACACAAAACTAACAAATTACTAACACCATTTGTTTTAAAGGACCACTCCAGGCACCCAGACCACTTCAGCTTAATGAAGTGGTCTGGGTGCCAGGTCCAGCTAGTGTTAACCCATTCTTTTATAAACATAGCAGTTTCAGAGAAACTGCTATGTTTATAAATGGGTTAAGCCTTCCCTCAAATCCTCTAGTGGCTGTCTCATTGACAGCCACTAGAGGCGCTTGCGTGCTTCTCACTGTGAAAATCACTGTGAGAGCACGCAAGCGTCCATAGGAAAGCATTGATAATGCTTTCCTATGCGACCGGCTGAATGCGCGTGCAGCTCTTGCTGCGCGTGCGCATTCAGCCGACGGGGCGGAACGGAGGAGGATCGGAGGAGGAGAGCTCCCCGCCCAGCACTGGAAAAAGGTATGTTTTACCCCTTTCCCCCTTCCAGAGCCGGACGGGAGGGGGACCCTGAGGGTGGGGGCACCCTCAGGGCACTATAGTGCCAGGAAAACGAGGATGTTTTCCTGGCACTATAGTGGTCCTTTAGAGGTTTTTTTTAAAATTTTTTTGATCGACTAAAAAAGACTAAAACGTCCTGTAGCGGCAATCCCTAAACTAACTCCTGCAAAAAGAATCTAATGGAGATTTGGGGGAAGTAAACGGACTAAAATTTGCCGCTTATAAGAAAACAGACTAAAACACAGCTTTATGACAAAAAAGGGCAAAAATAAATAAATAAAATACAGACAGTACGAATGCACTGCTGTAACAGGACTTGGTTGGCAGGGAAGGGGTTGAAAAGGATTTGATAAAAAAAAATTACACTTTTTTTTTTTTTTTCTTTTTTTTTTCACAGGTTCTGGCACTTTGTAGCCAGTTTGTTGAAGTGTTGCCAAACTATCACTAACTGATCTGTCTCTCTCCCTCACAAAACGCTACAGAGGAGAGAGGTTGCAGAGATCACTGTCAAAGTGAGTGTTTGTAACACCAACGTTGACAGCAACCAATTGTGAGTGATCGCGTGTCGCTCACACAGCGTAATTGGCTGTTACTATCTGCCTGGCATGCCTGGTAATAGCAGAATTTCGGCGGAAGGGATCTCTGATCGCTCTCGCTGCTCGTTTTCAGTGATGACGGTTCAGGACCGTCACCGGTCCTCAAGGGGATGTTACCGATGACGGTCCTGAACCGTCATTGGTCTTTAAGGGGTTAAAGGAACATTCAAAGCACCATAACCACTACAGCCGGGGTGCCTGTGTCCTGCTAGGCATACGTGGCTTTTGTGAGCTGTACAGGACCGGGTCCAATGGCTGAGCACTCTCGGCCAATGAGCAAAACATTGTACTGCCGTGCTTAGCTCAGTGCAGCCGCTTCATAGCAGGTGACTGATGTCAAGCAGGTTCAAGTTAAGTTGTCAGACTATTCTCAAACCGTTTGCTACTTATACTACTTGGCACCATAATCACTGCATCGTGGTGTAGCGTTCACATTATATGATTATTTTATAAAAACGTTTGCTGTTCCCTTCTGCGAAGTTAAAGCTTTGTAACTTGTCTGGTTGGTGCTAATCTTTGCAACATATTAGAATTGGCCATTACCTGCAGGTCTATTTTATTACTGGTATTTATAAAGCACCAATGTATGAACCATCTTTGCTGACAATCCTGTGTAATCTAAGCTTTGAGTTGTGCGTATCGTTATGGATTTTAGCCGTTTGGTTGCAATTTACTTTCAATGCAATGTAGACGCTGCTTTCTAAAATTCCAATATTGCTGTTGTCTGCAGTGTAAACCTATAACACACAGCGCAGTATTCTCAATGTCTGGATGAGCTAGTTATGTGTAGCACTCGGCTCGATGCTTAGTGTAACAGCAGGGTAAATGGTGTATGCTAAGTGTACAGAGGAAAATGGGGCTGCTCAATCTGTATATTCATATCAGTAGATTTTATACCATGGGCCAGCAAAGTACAGTTAGAATCACGCTGCAGGAAAGAGCATACTACTGGTTAAAGAAATTATAATCTGGCTTTATACATCCCATCACTCCCACATAGTCAGAGAGCTAGATAGTAACAGGGCATTGGGAAAGAGAGCAGACCGGTACAGCTGGTGTCTGTACCATATAAGGGACGTACAAGATTTTGAGTTGTAAAATAATTAAAAACTAAAGGGACACTATAGTCGTCAAAACAGCTTTAGTTTAATGAAACCACTTTGGTGTATAGATCATGCCCATGCAGTCTCACTGCTCAATTCTCTGCCATTTCGGAGTTAAAGGGACACTATAGTCACCTGCACAACTTGAACTTAATGAAGCAGTTTTGTTGTATAGAACATGCCCCTGCAGCCTCACTGCTCAATCCTCTGCCATTTAGGAGTTAAATCCCTTTGTTTATGAACCCTAGTCACACCTCCCTGCATGTGACTTGCACAGCCTTCCATAAACACTTCCTGTAAAGAGAGCCCTATTTAGGCTTTCTTTATTGCAAGTTCTGTTTAATTAAGATTTTCTTATCCCCTGCTATGTTAATAGCTTGCTAGACCCTGCAAGAGCCTCCTGTATGTGATTAAAGTTCAATTTAGAGATTGAGATACAATTATTTATGGTAAATTACATCTGTTTGAAAGTGAAACCAGTCAATCATAGCCAGGGGAGGTGTGGCTAGGGCTGCATAAACAGAAACAAAGTGATTTAACTCCTAAATGACAGTGAATTGAGCAGTGAAATTGCAGGGGAATGACCTATACACTAAAACTGCTTTATTTAGCTAAAGTAATTTAGGAGACTATAGTGTTCCTTTAAAATTAGACATCGTTTTTGGCTGGAGTAATCCTTTAAATTCTGCTACAAGTACAGGAGTGTAACAGTTTGATAACTTGAAATTGTCAGTGGTTACTTTGAAACCACTTGTAATACTAGGTTTATGTCCTTCTTTTTAATGGTTGCAGTCTGCTCAGCATGTTTTGGACTCTCGTGACATTGGAATAAAAAATAAATTTTTTTTTTCAAACTACAATATTTTGGCCTAAAATTGGCAATTCGCTTGTCAGTCCTCCACTATTCTTAGTTGTTTATCCGTGTATGTGCCACACTGCATTCTGGGATTGAGACTGGTTTTAAAGTGACGTTACGTTCAGGAGCACAGATGCTGCACTTTTCCACTGGTGCATGTCTGACAGGCAGCCTCCGTAACATCCTTCTCCATGTCTTTGCATGTAGATCATGCATACCAGTATTTAATATTAGGTATATAATATTATTTGTAAGTTTGTGCTACCAATTAGTGCGGCATTTCGGATGTCTACCCTCTATGGGTTGCTTAGTGTGTGTGTCCCCTCTATGGGTTGCTTAGTGTTTATGTCCCCTCTATGGGCTGCTTAGTGTGTGACTCCCCTCTGTGGGTTGCTTAGTGTGTGTGTCCGCTCTGTGGGTTGCTTAGTGTGTGTGTCCGCTCTGTGGGTTGCTTAGTGTGTGTGTCCGCTCTGTGGGTTGCTTAGTGTGTGTGTGTCTCCCCTCTGTGGGTTGCTTAGTGTGTGTGTGTTTCCCCTCTGTGGGTTGCTTAGTGTGTGTGTGTTTCCCCTCTGTGGGTTGCTTAGTGTGTGTGTGTCTCCCCTCTGTGGGTTGCTTAGTGTGTGTGTGTTTCCCCTGTGTGGGTTGCTTAGCGTGTGTGTCTCCCCTCTGTGGGTTGCTTAGTGTGTGTGTCTCCCCTCTATGGGTTGCTTAGTGTGTGTGTCTCCCCTCTATGGCTGCTTAGTGTGTGTGTCTCCCTCTATGGGTTGCTGTGTGTGTGTGTGTCTCCCTCTATGGGTTGCTTAGTGCGTGTCTCCCCTAAGTGGTTGCTTAGTGTGTCTCCCTCTATGGGTTGCTTAGTGTGTCTCCCTCTATGGGTTGCTTAGTGTGTCTCCCCTCTATGGTTGCTTAGTGTGTCTCCTATGGGTTGCTTAGTGTGTGTGTGTGTCTCCCCTCTATGGGTTGCTTAGTGTGTGTGTGTCTCCCCTCTATGGGTTGCTTAGTGTGTGTGCCTCCCCTCTATGGGTTGCTTAGTGTGTGTGCCTCCCCTCTATGGGTTGCTTAGTGTGTGTGCCTCCCCTCTATGGGTTGCTTAGTGTGTGTGTGTGCCTCCCCTCTATGGGTTGCTTAGTGTGTGTGTGTGCCTCCCCTCTATGGGTTGCTTAGTGTGTGTGCCTCCCCTCTATGGGTTGCTGTGTGTGTGTGCCTCCCCTCTATGGGTTGCTTAGTGTGTGTGCCTCCCCTCTATGGGTTGCTTAGTGTGTGTGTGTCTCCCCTCTATTGATTTCTGGCATCAGCCTCTGACTTTCATCATCTTTGCCGCATTAGAATTTTTCATAAAGGTAAAAAGATTTTCACTTCATTCTGAATTTCAGTGAATGAAATCCTAACCGCAAAATGAAGGCTAAAAGCACTGATCTGGTAAAATTCTCTGACTCCGCTATATCATCAGCTGAACAATTTTATCCTCCGTTTTGCAATTTAGATATAATTTGCTAAATTAGCGTTTAGTGAATAATAATCTTCATTAAACAAACATGTACAGTTTGCCTTCCATGATACGTTTTTACATTTAAAATCTGTGCATGAGACAAAGTGCGAGCTGTTTTTTCGCATGTAAGTGCCAGAATGAGAATTGTTAGACTACTTACACTGAAAGGGCACCAGGACCCTCCTGGCACCATAACAACTACAGCAGGCTTTAAATAGATTACACTAACCGTCATGCAGATATGCATTTACCAACTGAAAAGTACGGAAACACTGTGGCAGGTGGGCAAGTGGTGTGTGTGGATCGTTTCTGTAGATTTACTCCATTGTCCCCTTGGTAACCAAGTGTTTGCAGCTGTTCAGCGTTCTTACCATAGTATTTGCTGTACAGAGCATCTATTGAATGGACACCAATGTCAGGAGAGCAGGTACTGCAATCCAGCGCCGATGTCCCTAGGTGATGTGTTAGGCTTGGCCTACTCTCCTCCCAGGCCGATGTCCGCCGGCGGGGGACACCTAATGCGCGTGCGCGGCAATGGCCACGTGCACATTACACTTCCCAATAGGAAAGCATTATTCAATAGTTTCCTATGGGGATTCTGGTGATGCTGGAGGTCCTCGTGCATAGTGTGAGGACGTTGAGCATAGTTTAGATGACCGGAAGTTCCTCTAGTGGCTGTCTGATAACCACTAGAGGAGGACTTAACTCTGCAAGGTAAATATTGCAGTTTATAAAAACTGCAATAATTACATTTGCAGGTTTAAGGGTGATGGAAGTTGGCACCCAGACCACTTCAATGAGCTGAAGTGGTGGGGGTACCTACTGTGTACCTTTAACAATATTTTTTATAGCTTTTTTTATTATTTCGCTGTAGCACTTCATTTGGATGGTACTAACAATTGATAATATATATTTACTTTTGGATGTGAAAACATTTACATATTTACTTATTCATATATTTACCCTATTTGAAAAAATGTTTAAAGGGACACTGCAGACCCCTAAAGAACTGAACTAGCCCAATGTCTTTGTGTGAAGATTGTCATTTTTTCATTATACATCAAGTGCAGATTTCAACAAAAATTAGCACTTTTATAAATGAACCTTGTTACACCCTGTCTGGCTGTCAATCAGACAACTGGCCATGTTACTTCCTGATTTGTTTAGCTCAGTAGATCACCTGCCTTGCAAAGACTTTTCATTGAGCTGCATTGCGAAGTCTGTGATTGGACAGCCACAGAAAGTCTGGGTAGAGTTAGAACGGGAGGGTTTGCAAAGCCTGCAGAGAGATCTTCAGCTTTTACTAGCGGTTTTTGGATATCCCCCAACTTAAAAAAAATACAATTAAATGCATGCATATTTTCATTGGGGGCATATCTACTAAACAGATTTGCTTATAATTCTAGCAATTTGCAAACCTCATTGGAGGTATAACCATACCTGTCTGATGTCAGTGGAGGAAGCTGCAGTCAGCACACATTGTTCAAGCCCATATCTTAAAGGGACACTGTAGGCACCAGAACCACTATATCTTAATGTAGTGGTTCTGGGGCCAAGACACTGTCCCTGCAGTCTCTGTAATACAAACGCTGTCTTTTTTTTAGGAAAGGCAGTGTTTACATTGCTGCCTTAAGCTACCTCTAGTGACTGTCACTCAAAACAACCACTAGAGGAACTTCCTGGACTGATGATTGGATGTTGAAATAATGTATCCCACAAATTCCTGTGGAGCAGAGGGTTATGGGATACGTTTAGACCTTGCTGTCCAGAATAAGTGGTGAAGCCCAAGAGTGGGGTGTCAAAGCTGCAGCTTGTGTGGGTAGATAGATAAGTGAGGGAGGAGCCAGCCGGGAGACTGACAGCTGTATAGTGGCCCCTATCAGGGTGATGTTATTACAAGATGATTGACTGCCGTAAGGGGTCGCATTGTTAATACGCCAGGCAGGCCGCCATATTGCCCAGTGCTCACTCTGTGTGTTTTGGTCCTTCAGGTCATGTAGGAGAGCAGGTATGCTATGAAGATGGGAATTCTGGTGTTCATGCGGAACGTGCTGCTTGCCCTGTCCCTGTTCTTGGTGCTGGGCTTTCTCTATTACTCTGCATGGAAGCTCCACCTTCTGCGCTGGGAAGACTCTCGTAAGTTCTTTTTTTCCTCTACTTATTTCTGTCCTTTTGCTGCTTTGGTATTTCTTTGCTTGATCCCAGTCACCGGTGATATTCTTAGATTGTCCATCCTTGGCCCTTTTACCCACATATACCTGCCTGTTGGTGTCAGAGGATTATAGGTCATGTAGTCAAACAAAGGCAGAAAAGGCCAACTGTGGGCAACCCATTGTGAGGCTGAGTTTCCTGTCCAGATGAGTTGCGTTCTAAAATCTCTCTATATGTCGTGTGTGTGTGTGTTTGTGTGTGTGTGTTACATTCTGTCATATTCACAATTAGTGTGTGTTTACACACATGGACATACTATAAATTGTATCTATGTAGTCATATGACATGAATTTAGAAATATTCTAAAATTATATTTCCCCAGCATATCTGAAACTTCTCTCATGCTGCAAGGAAAATACAATTTTAAAGAGATACTCCACACATCTAATGCTGAAAAGCTATATGTGTGAAGAGTGTGTCCTCTTTTTTTCACTTTATAAAAAGTGCATATTGCAATAGAAATTGTCACATTAAAAAATGAACCTGGTTACACTCCGGCTGTTAATCAGATGAGCGGTCCTGTTACTTCCTAGTTTGGTTAGCTCAGTGGAGATAAACTCAAGAGGCAGCAATTTCCCAGGGCACCTGCCTTGCAAAGACTTCTCGTTGAGCTGCATTGGGAAGTCTGTGATTGGACAGCCACAGAAAGTCTGGGCGGAGTTAGAAGGGGAGGGCTTGTAAAGGAAGCAGACAAGATCTGCAGCTTCTGCAAGCTGTTTTATTAGCTAGCCCCTCAAAGTGAAAAAAATATTTAAATGCATGCTTTTCCTACTAAACTGTTAAAATTATTAATTCTTTTGTTCTATTGGAGTGCTCTTTTAATAGGCCATCTCAAGCCCCTGCTTGCTAGAAAGTTTTCCATCTTTGGTTTTCGTGTCGTCACTCAACAGTAACTGGTCATCGAGTTCATCTGTGTGAGATCGGATCCAGGAGACATTTTGTGTTTCTTTTAGATTAGCCCTTTGGAAGCTGGCAATGGATTATTTTATGGTTTGGTTAGTCTTACGAAGTATTCTAGCATATCCTTTACATATTTAACCCTTTACTCTATCCCTCCCATTGCCCTTTAAAGGACCACTCTAGGCACCCAGACCACTTCAGCTTAATGAAGTGGTCTGGGTGCCAGGTCCAGCTAGGGTTAACCCATTTTTTCATAAACATAGCAGTTTCAGAGAAAATGCTATGTTTATGAATGGGTTAAGCCTTCCCCCTAATCCTCTAGTGGCTGTCTCATTGACAGCCGCTAGAGGCGCTTGCGTGATTCTCACTGTGATTTTCACAGTGAGAGCACGCCAGCGTCCATAGGAAAGCATTGTAAATGCTTTCCTATGCGACCGGCTGAATGCGCGTGCAGTCGTTGCCGCGCGTGCGCATTCAGCCGACGGGAAGGAGAAGAGGAGGATCGGAGGAGGAGAGCTCTCCGCCCAGCGCTGGAAAAAGGTACGATTTTACCCCTTTCCCCCTTCCAGAGCCGGGCAGGAGGGGGTCCCTGAGGGTGGGGGCACCCTCAGGGCACTATAGTGCCAGGAAAACGAGTATGTTTTCCTGGCACTATAGTGGGTCTTTAACCCCTTCTTCCCTCTTCCATCAACTCTCTCATCTTAGTTTTGTTTGCTTTTTTCTTTTCTCACATACTCCAGAAATAAAAAAATAGTAAATTTGGTATAATATTTCCCGGATGCCACCATGATTTCATGTATTTCACAGGAATTAGCTGCTGGAGTGTTAGCTTTGTGTGTTGCACAGTGCTGCCCCCTAGTGGCACTGCTTTTTACACAGCTACTAATTACAGAGGTGAGCTGTGCTCTGATAGGACCCGTGCCCTCTACTCATCACTGTGCGCTTCTATTTCACAAGACCAACCAAATTTATGGTGGTGGGAAAAATACCACAATGTTTCAGCTTGAAAACAGCAGCTGAAATATTCATAAATCTGTTCATAAATACCAAAGAAATAATGCATATTTAAAATGATGATTAAGATGCAAGAAAATCAACATACGAAAAGAATCTGATAGATTTTATACATTTCTCCAAAAATTTAGATCACAAAAGTGACAGCAACACTTTGATAAACCTGCCCATTTTGTAACGTATGTGTGCTAATGGATGCATTTATTCTGGGTTGTGCTAAGAGCTTTCTTTTCTACTGTTACAGGTAAGATTCATCTGTAGGAAAAGGTTACTGATTGCACAAGGTTTTAATTCCTGTTGGTAATTATAAGGCATTTGATTTGATTAAGCTAGTTACTTGCTATTGATTGCTGGTTAATTAGCTATTGTTTGCAAATAAGCAGAGGCATGTTAAACATTCCTAGTGGGTGGTGATTTTAGGAGTTATATAAGGGTTGTTGTCATTAGCTTGGCTAATATAGCTTGGTTGCTTCATCTAAGTGTTGCTTCTAAGTGTGTAGTTGGAGATATTCTGGAGAGTGCTGTTTCTAAGTGTGTAGTTGGAGATATTCTGGAGAGTGCTGTTTCTAAGTGTGTAGTTGGAGATATTCCGGAGAGTGCTGTTTCTAAGTGTGTAGTTGGAGATATTCTGGAGATAACCTGAAGGTAATCTGAGGTATTCAGGAGGATAAAGAAAAAAAGTTAAGATTTGTTAGATTTAAATTATTCTTATAATTGGAATGGCAGGCTTAGTTCAGTGTAACAATTGCTATGCATTTGTTTCACGTTCCACTTTTGGGAGGTTTGGTTGTTGTCTAATCTGTAGACAGTTCTCTATCTTGCGGCAGGAGATTGTATTTTTGAAGTCTGAGATTTGTAAATTATCTGGTGAACAAACTCAGACTGGAACTGCTGCAAAGCCACTGCCGCAGAGACATGCTAGGAAAGGCAGATGGATTACTGTAGGATCTGGTAGACTGAGAGTTGTGGATAAAAGGCATTTTGCACAGTCTGTTGCTCTTCATAATTCATTTTCTGCACTTTCAGAGTGTAATGGTGTTGTGGAGAGAGGCACTGAGGCTAGTGGTGTTGTGGAGAGAGGCACTGAGGCTAGTGGTGTTGTGGAGAGAGGCACTAAGACTAGTGGTATTGTGGATAGAGGCACTAAGACTAGTGGTATTGTGGATAGAGGCACTGAGGCTAGTGGTGTTGTGGAGAGAAGCACTAAGACTAGTGGTGTTGTGGAGAGAGGCACTGAGGCTAGTGGTGTTGTGGAGAGAAGCACTAAGACTAGTGGTGTTGTGGGGACCGGCTTGGAGACTATGGTGAGGCCTAATAGAAAGCAGTTGTTGTTGGGGGATTCCATTATAAGAGGTGTGGAGATGGACAGTGGTGGTCTTGTGAGGTGTCTTCCCGGAGCTACTGCTCACAGAGACAGGAGACGTATCTGTAATATTGTTAAGCAAGCAAAGCAGGAAGGGGAATTGGATGTACTTGTCCATCTAGGGACAAAATGACTTGGCTTTGCAATGAGGTTTCAGAGGTGAGAGACTTTAGTGTTTGCACCCGTGTCTGACAGGTTGCTTCCACTGTGTCATTCTCTGAAGTTCTGCCTGTACATAACACTCAAACGACAGAAGCGGATCTGATAATAGGACTTTAATTTGTGGCTTGGTGAATGAATTATTTGGGGAGCAAGGGTGGCTTTATTCTCATGTAGCTCTGTTGAGGAATGGAGATAAGCTGTACAAAAAGATGGTTTGCATCTTTCTCAAAGAAAGGGAACAAAGGTTCTCAGTGAGCAGTTCAGAGGTTTTTTCTAGGATGTATTTAGGAGGGGGGGGGGGGGCAAAATGATGATAAAACATCAATCCAATTGTCCCCAAAACAAGGACAGAAGGTTCCTGTAGCAAGTGTGTTAAAAAATTATAAGCTTAGAGTCATGTCTACAAATGCTACTTGGTTAAGAATGCAGATCCATGGAGAACTTGGCTTATGTGCTGGCAGCAGTAATTAGCCAATTTGAAATTACATGGACATGGTACAATGAGAAAAATGGCTGGGACATAGCAATACCAGGGTACTCTTTATATAGGAAAGATAGGGAAGGCAAGAAAGGGGGAGGGGTGGCCTTGTATGTGAAGGATAGCATAAAATCTAGCCTAATAAAAGTTAGTGAGGCAAACATAGAGTCCGTTTGGGCTACGTTAGAATTTGGTAATCACACAGTAACTGTGTAGGTGTGATTTATAGGCCAGAACAAGTGAAAGTTAGATAATCTACTAGACACGAGGAAATAAGCTAAAATGACAATGAGGAGTTATCATGGGTGACTTTAAAATCTTCCCGGTGGAGTGGAAAATAAAAATAGCTACTTGTGCCAGGAGCACATATTCTAAACACCCTACTGGGATTGTCTCTAAAACAAGTTGTTGAGAATAACATAAAAGAGACCATACTAGATTTGAGTGTTAACAAGTAAGGGAAGTTGGTATCAGATGTACTGTAGGTGAAAGTTTAGGATCCAGTGATAATCCAGTCGAGGTGTGGTTTAATATGGAACATTGGCTGAGTGCACCACACAACAAACAAAAGTTTTGGAGCTTTAGAAAAACAGACTTTTTCACAAATTGGGAATATGGGTAGAGGAGTCATTATCAGACTGGAGCAATTTAAATGGAGTCCAAGAAAAATGGGATTATTTAAAAGTTGCACTATTGAAGGCAACAGAAAATTGCATTAGACTTGTCAGTAAAAGCAAAAAATTCAAGAAACCACTGTGGTACTCCGCAGATGTGGCCAAAATAGTTAAAAACAAGAAGTTAGCATTTAGGAATTATAAAAAAACCCAGAGAGAGGGAGACAAAATGATCTATAAGATTAGGCAGAAAGAGGCTAAGCAAGTTATAAGAGCTTCCAAATCACACACAGAAGAGAAAATAGCACAGTCAGTAAAAAAGGGGGACAAAACATTATTTAGATACATAAATGAGAAAAGAAAAGTAAAACAAGGATTAGTTAGATTAAAAACAAAAGAAGGAAGGTATGTAGAAGAGGATAAAGGTCTAGCTGACTGCCTCAATGAATATTTTTGTTCTGTATTTACAGATGAATATGAAGGAAAGGGACCTCAGTTGAGAAAAAGGATAAATGAGTCATTTATTACATGTGAGTTTACAGAGGAAGAGGTTCTATTTCAACTGTCAAAAGTAAAGATAAATAAGTCAATGGGACCTGATGGAATACACCCAAAGCTATTAAAAGAGCTTAGTGGTGTACTAGCAAAACCATTAACAGATTTATTTAACCAATCATTGTTAACAGGAGTAGTCCCAGAAGATTGGAAGTTAGCGAATGTTGTGCCCATTTACAAGAAAGGTAATAGGGAGGAGTCGGGCAACTATAGGCCAGTAAGCCTTACTTCAGTAGTGGGGAAAGTGATGGAAACCATGTTAAAGGATAGGATTGATGAACATCTAAAAACACATGGATTTCAAGATCAGAGACAACATGGTTTACTTCAGGGAGATCATGCCAAACTAATCTTATTGATTTTTTTGATTGGGTAACTAAAATTATAGATCAGGGTGGTGCAGTAGACATTGCTTACCTAGATTTCAGTAAGCTTTTGATACTGTTGCACATAGAAGGCTTATCAATAAACTGCAATCTTTAAGTTTGGATTCCAATATTGTTGAATGGGTAAGGCAGTGGCTGAGTGACAGGCAACAGAGGGTTGTAGTTAATGGAATATATTCAAAGCTTAGACTTGTCACCAGTGGGGTACCTCAGGGATCTGTACTTGGACCCATTCTCTTTAATATTTTTATTAGTGATATTGCAGAAGGTCTTGATGGTAAGGTATGTCTTTTTGCTGATGATACTAAGATATGTAACAAGGTTGATGTTCCAGGAGGGATAAGCCAAATGACAAATGATTTAGGTAAACTAGAAAATGGTCAGAATTGTGGCAACTGACATTTAATGTGGATAAGTGCAAGATAATGCATCTTGGATGTAAAAACCCAAGGGCAGAGTACAGAATATTTGATAGAGTCTAACCTCAACATATGAGGAAAGGGATTTAGGGGTGATTATTTCTGATGACTTAAAGGTAGGCAGACAATGTAATAGAGCAGCAGGAAATGCTAGCAGAATGCTTGGTTGTATAGGGAGAGGTATTAGCAGTAGGAAGAGGGAAGTGCTCATGCCATTGTACAGAACACTGGTGAGACCTCACTTGGAGTATTGTACACAGTACTGGAGACCGTATCTTCAGAAGGATATTGATACCTTAGAGAGGGTTCAGAGAAGGGCTACTAAACTGGTTCATGGATTGCGGGATAAAACTTACCAGGAAAGGTTAAAGGATCTTAACATGTATAGCTTGGAGGAAAGACGAGACAGGGGGGATATGATAGAAACATTTAAATATATAAAGGGAATCAACACAGTAAAGGAGGAGACTATATTTAAAAGAAGAAAAACTACCACAACAAGAGGACATAGTCTTAAATTAGAGGGGCAAAGGTTTAAAAATAATATCAGGAAGTATTACTTTACTGAGAGGGTAGTGGATGCATGGAATAGCCTTCCAGCTGAAGTGGTAGAGGTTAATACAGTAAAGGAGTTTAAGCATGCGTGGGATAGGCATAAGGCTATCCTAACTATAAGATAAGACTAGGGACTAATGAAAGTATTTAGAAAATTGGGCAGACTAGATGGGCCGAATGGTTCTTATCTGCCGTCACATTCTATGTTTCAATGTTTCTTGTACTGCGGCATTAGAACCGGGTTTGTGAGCTCTGTACACCAGCTGTCCTGGACCTGTTAAGGGCAACTTATTACAAATACTGCAGGTTCTCACAAGGGGATGTTATGCAAAGTGGTCGAATTTAGCAGCCACTTTTTAAGAACACATTCAGTGTACAGATGATACTCGAAAAATTTGAATATCGTGCATAAGTTCATTTATTTCAGTAATGCAACGTAAAAGGGGAAACTAATATATGAGATAGATGCATTACATTCAAAGCAAGATAGTTCAAGCCGTGATTTGTCATAAGTGCGATGATTATGGCTTACAGCTCATGAAAACCCCAAATCCACAATCTCAGTAAATTAGAATATTACATGCAATCAATAAAACAAGGAGTGTACATAGAACAATATCGGACCTCTGAAAAGTATAAGCATGCATATGGACTCAGTACGTGTTTTGGACCCCTTTTGCAGCAATTACTGCCTCAATGCGGCATGGCATGGAAGCTATCAGCCTGTGGCGCTGCTGAGGTGTTATGGGAGACACACTGCCCACACTGCCAAAAGTACCAAAGCCTGGTTCAATGACTGTGGGATTACTGTGCTTGATTGGCCAGCAAACTCTCCTGACCTGAACCCCATAGAGAATCTATGGGGCATTGCCAAGAGAAAGATGAGAGACATGAGACCGAACAATGCAGAAGTCCGCATACCCATAAAGCAAGTCTGCGGAAGGAAGCATGAAGTGCTCCAAAATCTCCTCGAGATGGAGGCCTGCGTGTGGGACTGGGGTAATATAGAGATGGAGGCCAGTGTGTGGGACTGGGGTAATATAGAGATGGAGGCCTGTGTGTGGGACTGGGGTAATATCGAGATGGAGGCCTGCGTGTGGGACTGGGGTAATATAGAGATGGAGGCCTGTGTGTGGGACTGGGGTAATATCGAGATGGAAGCCAGTGTGTGGGACTGGGGTAATATCGAGATGGAAGCCAGTGTGTGGGACTGGGGTAATATCGAGATGGAGGCCTGCGTGTGGGACTGGGGTAATATCGAGATGGAGGCCAGTGTGTGGGACTGGGGTAATATCGAGATGGAGGCCAGCGTGTGGGACTTGGGTAATATCGAGATGGAGGCCTGCGTGTGGGACTTGGGTAATATCGAGATGGAGGCCAGTGTGTGGGACTGGGGTAATATCGAGATGGAGGCCAGTGTGTGGGACTGGGGTAATATCGAGATGGAGGCCTGCGTGTGGGACTGGGGTAATATCGAGATGGAGGCCTGTGTGTGGGACTGGGGTAATATCGAGATGGAGGCCAGTGTGTGGGACTGGGGTAATATCGAGATGGAGGCCTGCGTGTGGGACTTGGGTAATATCGAGATGGAGGCCAGTGTGTGGGACTGGGATAATAGCGAGATGGAGGCCTGCGTGTGGGAGGGGGGTAATCTGGAGAAAGGAAAGGTCTGTGAGAGTGATTGTACTAAAACATAATCTTCATTATTATAAACCTTTTTTATTTTGTTACTTGTATTCTTCATTGTGGCCACATGAGGGCACTCTATACAGCTGGAAGGTATAATGGATATTACAAAGGAAGCATGGTAGCAGGATGTTGTTACCTAATATATTTTATGCAAATTGTATAATTTCTTCTAAAAACCTATATGTTAGCCAACCAGTCTGCACCGCTGGAGTACAAAACAGGAAAGGAAATGGAAACAAAGTACTAAAACAGGAAGAAAGAGAGATACAACTGTCAAAGCAAGTCAAAGCAAGCAAGCGTCTGTATGGAAAGTAGTATTGAACGACTTCCTATTGCTTATATTCTTTAATGTCACCACAGGAGGACGCTCCCACGAGCCAGAGAATATGACTTGGATACAGGAACTGGTAGCAGAACATAGTGGTGCTCTATTCACCCCATTAAAGGAACAGTATAGCGTTCAGAATAAAAACGTGTTCCTTACATTATATCGCCATAGTCACAGTTTAGGTTACCGGACTCCTGTTAAAAGGGTGAGTTTACTAAACCTTTTCTCCCCCACAGTGCTTGTCCGTGGCGTGCCGCTCAGCCAATCCAATGCTTTCCTATAGGAAATGTGTGAAAAAAACACTGTGCTGCGCCAATGTGATGGTCTTGGAGAAACTCTGATTAAAACCATGGAGTTTTATTCCACAATTCAGTATGGCAGCCTCTAGAGGCAGATTAACCCTGCAATAAAATCATGAACCTATAGACTGTGAGCTCGTCCTATAGACTGTGAGCTCGTCCTATAGACTGTGAGCTCGTCCTATAGACTGTGAGCTCGTCGTATAGACTGTGTGCTCGTCGTATAGACTGTGAGCTCGTCGTATAGACTGTGTGCTCGTCGTATAGACTGTGTGCTCGTCGTATAGACTGTGAGCTCGTCGTATAGACTGTGTGCTCGTCGTATAGACTGCTATATATTTGGACATTGTTTTAGCAGCCAATTTCAGACTCTGGCCAGAGTTGGCTTGTCAAAATATCTGCCTTTTAATTTTGGACAACATTTTTGGATTTCCATAGTTTTGCTTTTAGGAGACCTATTTCAAGGTCTGGGAATGAACCAAAACAGGTTTATATGTAACATGCAAACATGCATTAATGGTGTCAGCCACTAGGTGTCACTATTGATTGCATCTGCTTGCTGACATCTCAGTGTATTACAGAAATTGCTCAGTGTGGTTTCCCTTACTTTTACTGGAATAAAACTTAATTTAATTAAGAGAGTCTGTGTCCTGAATGGATCTAATAGACATACACCCATGCCTTGCAGTGTGTTGTATTGCCGGGGAGCTCTGTGATACATTAAGTTACATTGCACAATGCTTTACATTAAGTTACATTGCACAATGCTTTAAGTTTTTAAAAAAATGTTTTATTGCTGTGGAGTTCTGTTACATACATATACACTGCTATGGCTGGGGAGCTCTGTGTTACATACATATACACTGCTATGGCTGGGGAGCTCTGTGTTACATACATATACACTGCTATGGCTGGGGAGCTCTGTGTTACATACATATACACTGCTATGGCTGGGGAGCTCTGCGACACTGATATACATTCCCTTTGAGTTTTATTTTTGTGGAGCTCTGTTATACACTCCCCATTACTTTGAGATTTATTGTTGGGGAGTTCTGTGATACACTCTCCGTTACTGTGAGGTTTATTGTTGGGGAGCTCTGTGATACACTCCCCGTTACTATGAGGTTTATTGTTGGGGAGCTCTGTGATACACTCCCCGTTACTGTGAGGTTTATTGTTGGGGAGCTCTGTGATACACTCTCCGTTACTGTGAGGTTTATTGTTGGGGAGCTCTGTGATACACTCCCCGTTACTATGAGGTTTATTGTTGGGGAGCTCTGTGATACACTCCCCGTTACTATGAGGTTTATTGTTGGGGAGCTCTGTGATACACTCCCCGTTACTGTGAGGTTTATTGTTGGGGAGCTCTGTGATACACTCTCCGTTACTGTGAGGTTTTTTGTTGGGGAGCTCTGTGATACACTCCCCATTACTATGAGGTTTATTGTTGGGGAGCTCTGTGATATGCTCTCCGTTACTGTGAGGTTTATTGTTGGGGAGCTCTTTGATACTCTCCGTTACTGTGAGGTTTATTGTTGGGGAGCTCTGTGATACACTCCCCGTTACTGTGAGGTTTATTGTTGGGGAGCTCTTTGATACTCTCCGTTACTGTGAGGTTTATTGTTGGGGAGCTCTGTGATACACTCCCCGTTACTATGAGGTTTATTGTTGGGGAGCTCTGTGATATGCTCTCCGTTACTGTGAGGTTTATTGTTGGGGAGCTCTTGATACACTCCCCGTTACTGTGAGGTTTATTGTTGGGGAGCTCTGTGATACACTCCCCGTTACTGTGAGGTTTATTGTTGGGGAGCTCTGTGATACACTCCCCGTTACTGTGAGGTTTTATTGTTGGGGAGCTCTGTGATACACTCCCCATTACTATGAGGTTTATTGTTGGGGAGCTCTGTGATATGCTCTCCGTTACTGTGAGGTTTATTGTTGGGGAGCTCTTTGATACTCTCCGTTACGTTAGCTCTGTGTGAGGTTTATTGTTGGGGAGCTCTTTGATACTCTCCGTTACTGTGAGGTTTATTGTTGGGGAGCTCTGTGATACACTCCCCATTACTATGAGGTTTATTGTTGGGGAGCTCTTTGATACTCTCCGTTACTGTGAGGTTTATTGTTGGGGAGCTCTGTGATACACTCCCCATTACTATGAGGTTTATTGTTGGGGAGCTCTGTGATATGCTCTCCGTTACTGTGAGATTTATTGTTGGGGAGCTCTTTGATACTCTCCGTTACTGTGAGGTTTATTGTTGGGGAGCTCTGTGATACACTCCCCATTACTATGAGGTTTATTGTTGGGGAGCTCTGTGATATGCTCTCCGTTACTGTGAGGTTTATTGTTGGGGAGCTCTTTGATACTCTCCGTTACTGTGAGGTTTATTGTTGGGGAGCTCTGTGATATGCTCTCCGTTACTGTGAGGTTTATTGTTGGGGAGCTCTGTGATACTCTCCGTTACTGTGAGGTTTATTGTTGGGGAGCTCTGTGATACACTCCCCGTTACTGTGAGGTTTATTGTTGGGGAGCTCTGTGATACGCTCCCCGTTACTGTGAGGTTTATTGTTGGGGAGCTCTGTGATATGCTCTCCGTTACTGTGAGGTTTATTGTTGGGGAGCACATCAGACATATCCCAATTTCTGAACTCCAACAAAAGGGGGGCACTTTGAGGGACAGGAGCCCTTATAAAAATGGAGGGTAATAAGAGACCGTTTCTAACAACTGATTGTAAATGAACACGGGCTGGCTATTTAAAATATACATCACTCAGGGTTTGCGCAGTAACTGATGTTGGCTGACGGCAACATTCTCCTTTCCCACACGGTTTCTTTCAGGGCGTTTATTGGAGGTTGGAGGCCTATTTTCTGTTATTTTTGAAGATTTGGTAAATCTTATTATTATAATAGCAGCCATATGAAAGCCCTTGGTTGAGACTCTAGAAAAGTTACCCAGAATACTCTGAGTTCGTCTTTCTCGTTGGAGTGTAATGTTAGATTGAATTTTGACATCTGCTGTTTATTAAATGCTCAAATTTTTTTACAATCTTTAAAAAAAATAAAAAATATTAATTGAATCAAAGCATCATACTTTCATCGTTCTCAGGGCAAAGCTTCACTGAAAATACTTCACTCGGTCCTGGTTCACCCTGATCTCATAAAAATATCCACAAGCAGCATGGGATAGTGCGTCGGACTGCGCTCACATGGCGCAGGAATCACTGATTGGGGGAATACTAAGGGAATTAGAAGGATGTGCATGGCAGCCTGTTCCATCATCATTTGGCACAGGGAGATTGCATGTTAGAAAATGTTTATAACTGGGATCATTGAAGGGAGGCAGCCATTTCTCTACATCTGTGTCAGTGTGTTCATTATATACAGTGCCTTGCAAAAGTATTCACCCCCTTGACTTTTTACCTATTTTGTCACATTACAGCCTTAAGTTCACTGTTTTGTTACCGTATATACTCGAGTATAAGTCGACCCAAATAAAAGTCGAGACCCTTAATTTTACCCGAAAAAACTGGGAAAACTTATTGACTATTGCTTGTTAGCTGGCCAGGGAGGGGGGCTCTCATTCCCTGGTGGTCCAGTGGATGGGCTGTGTAGGAGGGGGGCTGGTAGTGAGCTGTAACTTACCTTTCCTGCAGCTCTTGTCGGCTCTCTTCTCCTCCGGTCCGGCCAGCTCCCTTCTCCTCTGCTGTAAGACTTGCGGTCAGACTGCCGCGCGGAGTGTTGCCACGGTAATCTGTGGCAACGCTCTGACCCTGCGGCTCTCGCGAGATTTACAGTGGAGCTGACCGGACCCGAAGAAAAGGGAGCTGACAGGAGCTGCAGGAAAGGTAAGTTACAGCTCGCTGCCAGCCCCCAACAGGACCGCCGGGCTTGTAATGAGCCCGGCGGTCCTTGTCTGTATTATGACAATGTTAAAATACTCGAGTATATATGGTAATCTGAATTTTATGTGATGGATAAGAACACAACAGTCTAAGTTGGTGAAGTGAAATGAGAAAAATATAGACCTAAAACTATTTTTTAGAAATAGAAAACAGAAAATTGGCATGTGCGTATATATTCACCCCCTTTGTTATGAAGCCCATAAAAAGCTCTGATGCAACAAATTACCTTCAGAAGTCACATAATTAGTGAAATGATGTCCACCTGTGTGCAATCTAAGTGTCACATGATCTGTCATTACATATACACACCTTTTTTGAAAGGCCCCAGAGGCTGCAACACCTAAGCAAGAGGCACCACTAACCGAACACTGCCATGAAGACCAAGGAACTCTCCAAACAAGTAAGGGACAATGTTGTTGAGAAGTACAAGTCAGGGTTATGTTATAAAAAAAAATTTAAAAAAAATCCAAATATTTGATGATCCCCAGGAGCACCATCAAATCCATCATAACCAAATGGAAAGAACATGGCACAACAGCAAACCTGCCAAGAGACGGCCACCAAAACTCACGGACCGGGCAAGGAGGGCATTAGTCAGAGAGGCAGCACAGAGACCCTGGAGGAGCTGCAGAGTTCCACAGCAGAGACTGGAGTATCTGTACATAGGACGACAATAAGCCTATATAGTTGGGCTTTATGGCAGAGTGGCCAGAAGAAAGCCATTACTTTCAGCAAAAAACAAAATTGCATGTTTTGAGTTTTCGAAAAGGCATGTGGGAGACTCCCAAAATGTATGGAGGAAAGTGCTCTGGTCTGATGAGACTAAAATTGAACTTTTCGGCCATCAAAGAAAACGCTATGTCTGGCGAAAACCCAACACATCACATCACCCAAAGAACACCATCCCCACAGTGGAACATGGTGGTGGCAGCATCATGCTGTGGGGATGTTTTTCAGCAGCCAGGACTGGGAAACTGGTCAGAGTTGAGGGAAAGATGGATGGTGCTAAATACAGGGATATTCTTGAGCAAAACCTTTACCACTCTGTGCGTGATTTGAATCTAGGACGGAGGTTCACCTTCCAGCAGGACATTGACCCCAAACACACTGCTAAAGCAACACTTGAGTGGTTTAAGGGAAAACATGTAAATGTGTTGGAATGGCCAAGTCAAAGCCCAGACCTCAATCCAATAGAAAATCTGTGGTCAGACTTAAAGATTGCTGTTCACAAGCGCAAACCATCCAACTTGAAGGAGCTGGAGCAGTTTTACAAGGAGGAATGGGCAAAAATCCCAGTGGTAAGATGTGGCAAGCTCATAGAGACTTATCCAAAACTACTTGGAGCTGTGATTGCTGCAAAAGGTGGCTCTTACAAAGTATTGAATTTAGGGGGGTGAATAGTTATGCACATTTACGTTTTCTGTTATTTTATTATGTGTTGTTTGCTTCACAATAAAAAAAAAAAAAATCATCTTCAAAGTTGTGGGCATGTTCTGTAAATTAAATGATGCAAATCCTCAAACAATCCATGTTAATTCCAAGTTGTGAGTCAACCAAACACGAAAAATGCCAGGGGGGTGAATACTTTTGCAAGACACTGTACATGGGTCTCATGAACCCTACATGTTAATGTGAGTTTTATTGCTGTGGAACTCTTTGAGCATTTCAATGAGTTTTTCTCTTGTATCTGTGGTCTAGTCTGTTAACGCAACACTCCAGGTACATATTTCACGAGCATGCAAGCTGAAAACGCTGTCATTTTTGTCTTTATCCCATTATTGTAATGTTTTGTATTTTAGCATTAGTAACCCTTAGCAGTCTGCCCTGGGTGACCATCAGCAGGGGGTGCACAGAACTGCCCCCGTTCTCACTTGAGCAGGCACATCCTAAACTGCCCAGAAAGATTCTATTAGCAGACCTAACGAGCGTCGGGAGCTGTTGGAATCAGTCTGTGCTCTGACTGCACAGCTCCCTCGCTGCTCTGTACTAATACCGCAAGCTGGGATGTAACATAACCCAGCTATTCCTCTGTATCTTGGTAATTTTAGTTTTTTATAAGTCTAACTGGACTTTATTTTCCCATTGAAAGGCTCCCCTATTACCTCGTTATATTAAAACTCTGTACTGCTGTATAATCTCCAGAATGGTGTGTGGTGTGTTCGAGTCCAGCACATCGAGATGCTTCATCAAACCCCAGGGTGATCTCTGCTGAGCATCTGGAAAAGATTGGGGGGCTGCGGAAACTTCATTTATCCTTTCTAATCAGTGCTGAATAATTGAACATAGTTTGAGGACATATCCCATGGCGAGGGGTGTGGGGGAGTACAGGAGCAAGCATTGTTTTATAGGGGCTTAGCATCACAGACTGAAGAAGACGAAAGATTCATTTGGATTAAATAATTTTTTTATGAGCAGGTGTGGGCAGGAAATAGTGAAATAATTGAGGCCACCCCAGAGTAAGTGCCCTCTGACCTCATGGCAGGTCATCTAAAAGTGAATCTCTAACTGAAACTCAGAGCTGTAAATCTATCTAGAAAATCCTGACCTCAAACCTGCACTAAACGATTGCTCTACATTCTGGTTCATTTTTATTGATTTTGAGAGATTTGTTTGTTTTTAATAAGAGAGTTGAAGATGACAAAACGTTCCACACAAATAACGAATATTGTAAAGCGCTACAGAATCTGTCGGCGCAAAATAAATGGCAATAATAATAATAATAATGTAACAAGAATATTAGGTTCTGCATGTAAAACGTGTACAGGTATGGGTGCTTGTCTAGCAGTGGAATAAAGTGCTACTTAAAACCTTTACAGAAAGTTAAGCGGCTCCGTTAATATACATTTGCAGTATTCAGTAGTAATGGTTGTTTATGTCCCCATGTGTGGGATTGGTGCTTTGAAAGTCTGTGATTGAAGTAATGTTCCTGTATATTTAATTTCGCGAAATTCAGAAAAAAGGACAATATATTGCACTAAACACCTGATAGTTTGCCACACTGTAAATCTTCATTTTATTTTCTTACAGCCGGTGTCATTTTAACAAATTGTACCAAATACAGTAAATAAAAACCGCAAGACAGACGGATAGTCATTGTGAGTCCCTGTATTTGCAGTGATACAGGTTAGAGCTACGAGGAACTAAGCAGTCTGAGACCTCTTGTCTATTCTTTATAACTGTAGCGATTTCCAATAGTGACAGCGGCTGTTAGCCCGATCCTCTGATCGATCACTTGGAGGAGAGGTTTATGGAATATCGTCAGTCCTCCGTTATGGAAACAAATAAAATAAATCAATAATCCTCTTTACACTGTGCTATGTTAGTCCTCCTGTTTAGAGTCCCGGTCCTCCTTTTCCTTTCTGTAGACCACCCGTAAAGTTACCTTCGTTCCATTTTCTACACATCCTCTTCTCAGCCTTCCGAATCTCCTTCATTGGAGTTTTAATGAATTTTGTCCACTCAGATGCTTCTAATTGAGAACACACCCAGCATGTACAGCAGTCGCCACAATCTCTGCTAATCCATTACATCTCCACGAGATGCTGGATGATACAGCATCATCCTAATCTTTCAAAGATGGGATGTTACAAAGGAGGAATGGCTGTAGTGGCTTTCTGAAAAGTATAATTCTGCTTCTCCAAAATACGTATTTTACCTTATCAGACAAAACACTCAGCGTTTGTGCAGGAGCCGCTCAGATGTTTGGTCCAGAAGTCAAGGCGAGAACGGACAGTGGAATGGACCTATACCTCGATTCTGTGTGGGTACTAGAGGAAACTCATTCTTATCTTCCTCCATCACTGCCGCCTCCCTCCAAAATGCCCTCATCGTCCCATCACTGCCGCCTCCCTCCAAAGTGCCCTCATTGTCCCATCACTGCCGCCTCCGTCCAAAATGCCCCCATTGTCCCATCACTGCCGCCTCCCTCCAAAATGCCCTCATCGTCCCATCACTGCCGCCTCCCTCCAAAATGCCCTCATCGTCCCATCACTGCCGCCTCCCTCCAAAATGCCCTCATTGTCCCATCACTGCCGCCTCCCTCCAAAATGCCCTCATTGTCCCATCACTGCCGCCTCCCTCCAAAATGCCCTCATCGTCCCATCACTGCCGCCTCCCTCCAAAATGCCCTCATTGCCCCATCACTGCCGCCTCCCTCCAAAATGCCCTCATTGCCCCATCACTGCCGCCTCCCTCCAAAAATGCCCTCATCGTCCCATCACTGCCGCCTCCCTCCAAAATGCCCTCATTGTCCCATCACTGCCGCCTCCCTCCAAAATGCCCTCATTGTCCCATCACTGCCGCCTCCCTCCAAAACGCCCTCATTGTCCCATCACTGCCGCCTCCCTCCAAAATGCCCTCATTGTCCCATCACTGCCGCCTCCCTCCAAAATGCCCTCATTGCCCCATCAATGCCGCCTCCCTCCAAAATGCCCTCATTGCCCCATCACTGCCGCCTCCCTCCAAAATGCCCTCATTGCCCCATCAATGCCGCCTCCCTCCAAAATGCCCTCATTGCACCATCAATGCCGCCTCCCTCCAAAATGCCCTCATTGTCCCATCACTGCCGCCTCCCTCCAAAATGCCCTCATTGTCCCATCACTGCCGCCTCCCTCCAAAATGCCCTCATCGTCCCATCACTGCCGCCTCCCTCCAAAATGCCCTCATTGCCCCATCACTGCCGCCTCCCTCCAAAATGCCCTCATTGCCCCATCACTGCCGCCTCCCTCCAAAATGCTGATGACCCAAAGGCCAGCGCTGAATCTTTTAAACTGCAAAGTAAACAGTTTATAGGTACAATTTATAAGGAATCGTTCTGTAGTGGCATGGCTGTCATGTTTTCATGTGAAGTTACATCTTGTGAACAGGAAGCCTGGTCTGTTTGTTGTCAGTTCAGCTATATGGACCAGGTCCTGAATTTTCCCAGATCTGTGCATTACAGGTTACATTATGGCATTTCATGTAAGTAACCACTAGGGGGCGCATTCAGATTAGGACTTAGTACTTTTTCACCAATTCTTTAGATGGAAATGTAACAAGAATGGTTTTCACGGAGACGCTGCTTTGAGCCTGGTTTTAGTCTGCTGTGTTAGCAAGTGACACGGGTGCCATTGTAAAGTTAAGTTTAGTGAAGTTAAGAAGCCAGTTCTTGGATTTACAGTGTATTCCATTAAGCGAACTTCCAAATAACTGATTTTGTTTGCTGTAATCAATGCATAAAGTCTGGTATCAAGTGGGATTTTACGACCTTACAGAAATATGCCGAGCAGCTTGTGAATCATCAATGGGATCTTTCTGTCCTGAGTCACACTTGTTAGTAAATCTGTATATGTAATCTGTGAGTCAGATCTGATGTGTTACAGCTGTCAAAGGGAAGCAATCTCTTTATAAACCGTACAGGTTGTTGTGACAAGGAAACACGCAGCTATTCGGCTTGACCTTACAAGGCTAGCTCTACCCCACAGGTCCCATCTCACGTCTGAAGCCTCCAGGTCCCAATGCAATGAATAGCAGCTTGGGTAAGGAGCCCATAGTGACAAAGCATTGTATTTATTTCCCAACTCACTGGTAAACCTTTTATTGAAGTTGGAGAGATAAGACTGAGTGGACGCCGGTGGGTGCAGGTGCCCTGGAGGCAAACACACTCCACAGGTGGTTTACTAACACAGGGCAGATTATTATCCTCCGACTACTATTGAGATTTTGGTTTATCCCTCTTTGCTGAATAAGAGCACGTTGTCAGATGTGCCCATCCGATAGTACATTGCATTAACTTGAAGTATGTTATTCAATCACTTTTTTCTATTTGCTGGAATAGTATTTTTCATTTAATACATATGTGGTTTTTCATATCGAGGAGAACCTACTACTTAGACTTTCAATGGTTTTTCTAACATTTGGTTTAGACTGTAAGCTTGCGTGAGCAGGGCAGTCCACGTCTTTCGTCCGCCCAGTGTACAGCGTTGTGATACGTGTTGGTGCTTTCTGAATTATAATCAATTTAAACAATTCATTGCTTTGGTGTTATTCCACAGATAGACATTGGCAAGGTGTCTGAACATGTACCGCGGGACACGTCATGACTGTCAAGGTGGAGACACCGTGGGGCAGTTTTAACATGTTCTCAGTCACTGATGAGCACTGCGCCGTTTAATAATGGTAAATAGGATCAGGTGAAATGTGATTAAAGAGAAAATCCCCGTAAGAATCTGAGGAATGTGTGAAAACCATCTCTGTGTGACTCACCATCTTTCCATCTCTCAATGGCTTATTAGTTCATTAGATAATGAAATTGGAGAGTGCATGAATACACCTTCATATGGGCAGGTTACGGAGTCTTACAAGCCATGCGGGTAATGATTTTCTTCCCTTAACCTTTCAGAAATATTTCTTTCTT
>OW240919.1:7497565-7547136 GCA_933207985.1 Pelobates cultripes
TAGTGGCTGTCAATGAGACAGCCACTAGAGGATTAGGGGGAAGGATTAACCCATTCATAAACATAGCAGTTTCTCTGAAACTGCTATGTTTATGAAAAAATGGGTTAACCCTAGAAGGACCTGGCACTCAGACCACTTCATTAAGCTGAAGTGGTCTGGGTGCCTAGAGTGGTCCTTTAATATACGGTATACAGCTTAATGCACGGTATACAGCTTAATATACAGTATACAGCTTAATGAACGGTATACAGCTTAATATACAGTATACAGCTTAATGCACGGTATACAGCTTAATGTACGGTATACAGCTTAATGTACGGTATACAACTTAATATACAGTATACAGCTTAATATACAGTATACAGCTTAATATACAGTACACAGCTTAATATATAGTATACAGCTTAATGCACGGTATACAGCTTAATATACAGTATACAGCTTAATATACAGTATACAGCTTAATATACAGTACACAGCTTAATATATAGTATACAGCTTAATACACGGTATACAACTTAATATACAGTATACAGCTTAATGCACGGTATACAGCTTAATGCACGGTATACAACTTAATGCATGGTATACAGCTTAATATACGATATACAGCTTGATGTACGGTATACAGCTTAATGTACGATATACAGCTTAATGTACGGTATACAGCTTAATGTACGATATACAGCTTAATGCACGGTATACAGCTTAATATACAGTATACAGCTTAATACACGGTATACAGCTTAATATACAGTATACAGCTTAATGTATGAAATACAGCTTAATGCACGGTATACAGCTTAATATACAGTATACAGCTTAATGTATAGTACACAGCTTAATGTATGAAATACAGCTTAATGCAAGGTATACAGCTTAATGTATGGTATACAGCTTAATGTACGGTACGCAGCTTAATATACAGTATACAGCTTAATATACAGTATACAGCTTAATGTACGGTACGCAGCTTAATATACAGTATACAGCTTAATATACAGTATACAGCTTAATGTACGGTACGCAGCTTAATATACAGTATACAGCTTAATATACAGTATACAGCTTAATGTACGGTACGCAGCTTAATATACAGTATACAGCTTAATATACAGTATACAGCTTAATGTACGGTACGCAGCTTAATATACAGTATACAGCTTAATATACAGTATACAGCTTAATGTACGGTACGCAGCTTAATATACAGTATACAGCTTAATATACAGTATACAGCTTAATGTACGGTACGCAGCTTAATATACAGTATACAGCTTAATATACAGTATACAGCTTAATGTACGGTACGCAGCTTAATATACAGTATACAGCTTAATGTACGGTACACAGCTTAATATACAGTATACAGCTTAATGTACGGTACACAACTTAACATAGTATACAGCTTAATGTACGGTACACAGCTTAATATATAGTATACAGCTTAATGTATGGTACACAGCTTAATATACAGTATACAGCTTAATGTAGAGAGATATCAGCTATGCCTCATTGATGATGCCTAACAAGGTTGAAACGATCGTCTGGGGTTGCTGTATCTCTCGTGCAGAGGAAACTTGCTGGCATTTCGGATCTGGATGGCCCGTACGGGTGGGACCAATCTGATATGCTTCAGATATGTTCTCTCTGTAATGGCACAAGACGAGCTAAAACCAGCTTGAGATCTGAGCGGGCACCCACCGAAGGGCAGGCTATTTCAGCTGCTGTCGGTTCTCAGCACACTTTTGCCCACATTCTTTTTGCTCTCCATAATGTATGGTACACAAATTAATGTACGGTATGCAGCTTAATGTACAGTATACAGCTTAATGTACTGTATACAACTTTATGTACGGTATACAGCTTAATGTACGGTATACAGCTTATTGTATAGTTTACAGCTTAACGTATGGTATACAGCTTAGTATATAGTAGACAGCTTTATGTACAGTATATTATACTAATTCATAGCAGTTATACTATGGTAGTAATGATAATCACTGCCAAGAGACAAATCATATATAGAAGTGGCGATACTCACTGCCAAGGGACAGTTATAATATAATAGTAGTGATACTCATTGTCAAGGGACAGTTATAATATAATAGTAACGATAGTCACTGCCAAGGGACAATTATAATATAATAGTAGTGATACTCATTGTCAAGGGACAGTTATAATATAATAGTAACGATAGTCACTGCCAAGGGACAATTATAATATAATAGTAGTGATACTCATTGTCAAGGGACAGTTATAATATAATAGTAACGATAGTCACTGCCAAGGGACAGTTATAATATAATAGTAGCGATACTCACTGCCAAGGGACAGTTATAATATAATAGTAGCGATAGTCACTACCAAGAGACAGTTATAATATAATAGTAGTGATAGTCACTGCCAAGGGACAGTTATAATATAATAGTAGCGATACTCACTGCCAAGGGACATTTATAATATAATAGTAGTGATACTCACTGCCAAGGGACAGTTATAATATAATAGTAGCGATACTCACTGCCAAGGGACAGTTATAATATAATAGTAGTGATACTCACTGCCAAAAGGACAGTTATAATATAATAGTAGCTATACTCACTGCCAAGGGACAGTTATAATATAATAGTAGCTATACTCACTGCCAAGGGACAGTTATAATATAATAGTAGTGATACTCACTGCCAAAAGGACAGTTATAATATAATAGTAGTGATACTCACTGCCAAGGGACAGTTATAATATAATAGTAGCTATACTCACTGCCAAGGGACAGTTATAATATAATACTAGCTATACTCACTGCCAAGGGACAGTTATAATATAATAGTAGCGATACTCACTGCCAAGGGACAGTTATAATATAATAGTAGCGATACTCACTGCCAAGGGACAGTTATAATATAATAGTAGCGATACTCACTGCCAAAAGGACATTTATAATATAATAGTAGTGATACTCACTGCCAAAAGGACAGTTATAATATAATAGTAGCGATACTCACTGCCAAGGGACAGTTATAATATAATAGTAGTGATACTCACTGCCAAGGGACAGTTATAATATAATAGTAGCTATACTCACTGCCAAGGGACAGTTATAATATAATAGTAGTGATACTCACTGCCAAGGGACAGTTATAATATAATAGTAGTGATACTCACTGCCAAGGGACAGTTATAATATAATAGTAGTGATACTCACTGCCAAGGAACAGTTATAATATAATAGTAGTGATAGTCACTGCCAAGGGACAGTTATAATATAATAGTAACGATACTCACTGCCAAGGGACAGTTATAATATAATAGTAGCGATACTCACTGCCAAGGGACAGTTATAATATAATAGTAGCGATACTCACTGCCAAGGGACAGTTATAATATAATAGTAACGATACTCACTGCCAAGGGACAGTTATAATATAATAGTAACGATAGTCACTGCCAAGGGACAGTTATAATATAATAGTAGTGATACTTGCTGCCAAGGGACAGTTATAATATAATAGTAGCTATACTCAATGCCAAGGGACAGTTATAATATAATACTAGATATACTCACTGCCAAAAGACAGTTATAATATAATAGTAACCATACTCACTGCCAAGGGACAGTTATAATATAATAGTAACCATACTCACTGCCAAGGGACAGTTATAATATAATAGTAACGATACTCACTGCCAAGGGACAGTTATAATATAATAGTAACGATACTCACTGCCAAGGGACAGTTATAATATAATAGTAACGATACTCACTGCCAAGGGACAGTTATAATATAATAGTAACCATACTCACTGCCAAGGGACAATTATAATATAATAGTAGCTATACTCACTGCCAAGAGACAGTTATAATATAATAGTAGCTATACTCACTGCCAAGGGACAATTATAATATAATAGTAGCGATACTCATTGTCAAGGGACAGTTATAATATAATACTAGCTATACTCACTGCCAAGGGACAGTTATAATATAATAGTAGTGATACTCACTGCCAAGGGACAGTTATAATATAATAGTAGTGATACTCACTGCCAAGGGACAGTTATAATATAATAGTACCGATACTCACTGCCAAGGGACAGTTATAATATAATACTAGCTATACTCACTGCCAAGGGACAGTTATAATATAATACTAGCTATACTCACTGCCAAGGGACAGTTATAATATAATACTAGCTATACTCACTGCCAAGGGACAGTTATAATATAATAGTAGCTATACTCACTGCCAAGGGACAGTTATAATATAATAGTAACGATACTCACTGCCAAGGGACAGTTATAATATAATAGTAACGATACTCACTGCCAAGGGACAGTTATAATATAATAGTAGTGATAATCACTGCCAAGGGACAGTTATAATATAATAGTAACGATACTCACTGCCAAGGGACAGTTATAATATAATAGTAACGATACTCACTGCCAAGGGACAGTTATAATATAATAGTAACGATACTCACTGCCAAGGGACAGTTATAATATAATAGTAGTGATACTCACTGGCAAGGGACAGTTATAATATAATAGTAGCTATACTCAATGCCAAGGGACAGTTATAATATAATAGTAGCGATACTCACTGCCAAGGGACAGTTATAATATAATACTAGCTATACTCACTGCCAAGGGACAGTTATAATATAATAGTAGCTATACTCAATGCCAAGGGACACTTATAATATAATAGTAGCGATACTCACTGCCAAGGGACAGTTATAATATAATAGTAGTGATACTCACTGCCAAGGGACAGTTATAATATAATAGTAGCGATACTCACTGCCAAGGGACAGTTATAATATAATAGTAATGATATTTATTGCCAAGGGATAGTTATAATATAATAGTAGCTATACTCAATGCCAAGGGACAGTTATAATATAATAGTAGCGATATGCACTGCCAAGAGACAGTTGTAATATAATACTAGCTATACTCACTGCCAAAAGACAGTTATAATATAATAGCAACCATACTCACTGCCAAGGGACAGTTATAATATAATAGTAGCTATACTCACTGCCAAGGGACAGTTATAATATAATTGTAGCGATACTCACTGCCAAGGGACAGTTATAATAGTAGTGATACTCACCGCCAAGGGACAGTTATAATATAATAGTAGCGATAGTCACTGCCAAGGGACATTTATAATATAATAGTAGCGATACTCACTGCCAAGGGACAGTTATAATATAATAGTAGCTATACTCACTGCCAAGGGACATTTATAATATAATAGTAGCTATACTCACTGCCAAGGGACATTTATAATATAATAGTAGCTATACTCACTGCCAAGGGACATTTATAATATAATAGTAGTGATACTCACTGCCAAGGGACAGTTATAATATAATAGTAGTGATACTCACTGCCAAGGGACAGTTATAATATAATAGTAGCTATACTCACTGCCAAGGGACATTTATAATATAATAGTAGCGATACTCACTGCCAAGGGACATTTATAATATAATAGTAACGATAGTCACTGCCAAGGGACAGTTATAATATAATAGTAGCTATACTCACTGCCAAGGGACATTTATAATATAATAGTAGCGATACTCACTGCCAAGGGACAGTTATAATATAATAGTAGCTATACTCACTGCCAAGGGACATTTATAATATAATAGTAGCGATACTCACTGCCAAGGGACATTTATAATATAATAGTAGCGATACAGTTATAATATAATAGTAGCGATACTCACTGCCAAGGGACAGTTATAATATAATAGTAGCTATACTCACTGCCAAGGGACAGTTATAATATAATAGTAGCGATACAGTTATAATATAATAGTAGCGATACTCACTGCCAAGGGACAGTTATAATATAATAGTAGCGATACAGTTATAATACAATAGTAACAATATTTATTGCCAAGGGATAGTTATAATATAATAGTAACGATATTTATTGCCAAGAGAGTTATAATTGATCATTTATTTTTCATGTTAATCTGTTAAATACGGATATAAATATTTTCCTTTTTTTATATTGACTTTATTTATTGTTCATTTTATCCCACGTTTACCACTATTTCTACAGTGCAGTAAAACAAAGCTTGCGATAATGGTTTTGTTTTATCTGGCTGAAAAGGTTTCCTCAGGAAGTTACGGTTAAATTATTTTTTCTTTGCGGTGTTAAATTATTGTGTCAGCTCTTTTTACATGGGCTAATGGACATCTACAAGGCTTACACTGTAGGTGTGAAGCTCTGCACACACATTTTGGGATTATCACTGAGCTAATTATATGGAGGTTTCCCGGATCCCATTCTCCTTTATGGCAAAATCTAAAGTTGGGGCAGATGCTGGTGAATGAGATCAGTTTCTGTTTGTTATGGTTAAACGGTCCTTTGATAGCTTCATGCTTGGATTTTCCTTTGGTAAACAGAGAATAAAAGAAATATGCTGGGACTAAACAAGCACAGATCCCGTCAGCAAAACAGTAAATTCCTGGCAGACAAAATAACGTAAAAACTAAATGAAAGAAATTTAAATTGGAGAGAATTGACAGACAAGGTCGAATGCAGATTCGCGCACCATGGAAAGTCTGAATATACAAATCCACCCACACAGGGTGCGCAATTCTTTTCATACAGCCTAACCGAGCATCTGTAAGTGGCTCTGAGTGTTTTACTCCATACAGTGTTACCGAACGTCTGTAAGTGGCTCTGAGTGTTTTATCCCATACAGTGTTACCGAATGTTTTATTTCATTCAGCATTACCGAGTGTCTGTAAGCGGCTCTGAGTGTTTATCCCACACAGTGTTACCGAGTGTCTGTAAGTGGCTCTGAGTGTTTATCCCACACAGTGTTACCGAGCGTCTATAAGCGACTCTGAGTGTTTTATCCCATACAGCGTTACCGAACATCTGTAAGCGGCTCAGAGCGTCTGTAAGTGGCTCTGCGTTTTTTATCCCACAGTGCTACCGAACGTCTGTAAGCAGCTCTGAGTGTTTTATTCCATACAGTGTTACCAAGCGTCTATAAGCGGCTCTGTGTGTTTATCCCACACAGTGTTACCGAGCGTCTGTAAGCGGCTCTGAGTGTTTTATTCCATACAGTGTTATCGACTGTCTGTAAGCGGCTCTGAGTGTTTTATTCCATACAGTGTTACCGAACGTCTTCTCATACAGCGTTACCGAGCGTCTGTAAGCGGCTCTGAGTGTTTTATTCCATACAGTGTTATCGACTGTCTGTAAGCGGCTCTGTGTGTTTATCCCATACAGTGTTACCGAGCGTCTGTAAGCGTCTCTGAGTGTTTTATTCCATACAGTGTTATCGACTGTCTGTAAGCGGCTCTGAGTGTTTTATTCCATACAGTGTTACCGAGCGTCTGTAAGCGGCTCTGAGTGTTTTATTCCATACAGTGTTACCGAGCGTCTGTAAGCGGCTCTGGGTGTTTTATCCCATGCAGTGTTACTGAGCGTCTATAAGCGGCTCTGTGTGTTAATCCCATACAGTGTTACCGAGCGTCTGTAAGCGGCTCTGAGTGTTTTATTCCATACAGTGTTACCGACTGTCTGTAAGCGGCTTTGAGTGTTTTATCCTATACAGTGTTACCGAACGAATGTTGGAAAAGTAGGGATACTTTCTTCTAGTAACAACAAAATTCATGAAATGATAGTTTCATTTGGTGTTTTTCATGTTGCAATAACACAGGGGTGGCACAATATACAAATGAGTGATTTTTCTGGTGTTTAAATGGACCTGAAACACAGAAACTCAGGTTGTATATGGTCTGGAATGCACAGGATTAGCAGTTCATTCATAAAGTAGAATATTGGGCTGGGCAGACGAAAGACATTTTAGCAAAGATTATGATTTTGTTCCGTTTAGTTATTTTTATAACATGTCTCTTAACGCACTTTAGTCACTGTTTAGTGATTAAATATTATGGATCCCCGGAATGAATCCACAGACGCCAACACCTTCACTTGAACCATCTTAATAAGACACAAACTTTCCAAAAATGACATTTATACGGTATAATTACTACTTTCTAGCAGACAGAAAACATTCAACTCTGGAAGATTCTAGCATACAAGGGAAGCCAACCATAGCTATTAATAAAATAAAACAAACATTTCAAGTTTATAAATATGAAGTTACCGGGAAACGTTGTGGCATGGTTCTTGCAGTAACCAATGAGCACTTGTAGAAGCGCAAGCTGAGTGAATGAAACCGAGCCAAGTATAAAATGATAAATGGAGATTGTTCAATATTAACTAGTTGGCTGAAGAAATAAAGCTGGATAGTTTGGCATGGACGGATGATATATGTGACATATTCAGATGGCAAGTAACAATGAAGTAGCAGGAGAAGTGCCCTTATTTAGTTGCAAAACGACACAAAATTCTAGATTTTCTTCCAATTCCAATGTTTAGTAAACAGCTTTACTTTTGTGTTTACTTTACACATATTTGGTTCTTGGTGCATGGTCTGATTTTGCGATTTCTAATTTATCATGCTTCTATAGTAGCATTAGTAAGTGCATGAAGACTCTCCAAGACACCGGCCATGTTCTGGCACCGGCACCCCACAGAATTTTTGAGGTTCATTCATCCAAAACCAGTTGGTGTCTAAAAAATATATTTTTCTTTCACAATCCTCTGTACTTCTCACCAACAAAATAATAGCAAATGCGATATTATATATTCTTGTCGTATTTAAAACTGTTTCCACATACTTTGTGCAAGCGTTAGCCGTGTGTTTAAATAATAAAAAAATAATCATCAGTAACTGCATAATTAATAATGTTTACCAAAAGTTGCTAGAAGTCAGTCTATGGAGTGAATCTAGCAATTTTAAAACATGGCAAATGGAGGGTGGCAGGAGCCCTTGGTGCCAAATAAAGAGAGGGAAAAAGCCATTTGTGCCAGTATTTCTGATTAAATATTTCTAGAACAATCCGTGTGACCAACTGATAAAATGCAGTAACGAGCCATCTATAGAGAGATGAGTAAATAATTAAATACCCACAACTCAGAAGAGTAGAGATCAGCAAAACTTTCCCCCCCAACTTACTGAATAATACCAAACGGGTAGCCAGTGACAATGGGTAATCCTGCCCCTTGCCATGCCCAGCACCCAGTTCAGGAATTGATGGATTATGGAAGAGATGTATATATAATTATAGCGCTAGTTTTATATCAATCCCTCTCAATCTTAGAATGTTTCATTCACTCGGAAGACATACGTAATATATACCGCACACCCTGATAAATCACTCGCTACTTCAATGGATGCAGGGATTTAGAATCATAGTTCTTTAACATAGTAGTAAACAAATGGATAAAGGAATTTTAATAAACCAACTTACATACTGTCCTGTAAAAAGCTGAAAGAGTAAAGGAAGGATATCATCATTTAATATCCAGTCTTACTGAATTTGGAAAACAGATTATTATAATAGGAGTTCTTCATTGTAATACGTCCGCAGAGAGGAATAAAACATTTCTCAATACATGCAGAAAGGTGGGCAGCGCACTTTGTGATAAAGATCAGGGAAAAAAATATTAACTGCATGTGTGAGTGAATCAGTAATAATATGAACACAGATATACCATGTCAGAGTTCTTTCCAGATGTAACTGTGAAAAATAAATACTCAGATCGGGCAACGTAGCCTGTACAGAATAACTGAATTAAAGAATACAAGAATACATTTTTATCTCATCCCACTTGTCACGAGCCTGTGCATGACTGCCTCAAGTATATCAGCATAGGTATAGCAGAAACATCCTGGAATGGGTACACAGATTAATGAAAACGTGAGTGGGAAGAGGTAAAAATGAATTTTTCTATTTGTAAAATCAGTTATTAACGGTGAGATTTAGCAGCACTTTTTGTCTGTTTACAGCGCCTTCGTATACTGCACATGTTTTTTTAATTTCTCACTACATATTTACATTAACAAATTATATTTAAACGTCACTAGCAGCCTGTCACTATGTGGACATACTGTGATCTAAAGAGCATGAATGTAGAATATTTCCACTACACAAACCCAGAGTGTCCTATGCTAAGGGAAGACAATGTATTAGAGTGGTGGGGCTCAACGTGGGATACTATAGAACATAATCTGACTGACAGACAAAAGATCAAACAGAGACACACCGACATACAGATACACAACACAGAGTACAGATCTAGGTTTCCAGAGATAAAAGTAGTCAATAAACAGAGTAAGATCAATAACCAAAATCAAAAACTGCATTCTCAGCTAACTCAGACCATAACAGGGCGAGTGGCTGCTATTAGTTTGCATCAATTATGGCACAAAAGGTGCGCAAATGAATTGACAGATATTGGAAGGGTATTGGGATGTATAGAAAGATTTAAGGTGGAGCGGTCCATGTAGAAAAGAATGCTGGAATGACGCACGCACGTCAACATATTACAGCTCATTGTATCATTACAGCTCATTGTATTATTAGAGCTCATTGTTTCATTACATCTCATTGTATTATTAGAGCTCATTGTTTCATTACAGCTCATTGTTTCATTACATCTCATTGTATTATTAGAGCTCATTGTTTCATTATAGCTCATTGTATTATTACAGCTCATTGTTTCATTACAGCTCATTGTTTCATTACAGCTCATTGTATTATTACAGCTCATTGTTTCATTACATCTCATTGTATTATTACAGCTCATTGTTTCATTACATCTCATTGTATTATTACAGCTCATTGCGTTAGTGTATTGTATAATTATTTTACTATTAAAACACTCTATATTATATATTATTTTTAAAGATCTATGTAATAATATTATATTATTATTACAGTTTATTGTACTATTACAGCTTATTGTATTATTACGGCTTATTTTTGTGGTTGTAGCGCCAGTTTTTGAGCAGTTTGACAGAATCAGGGACTCTTCGAGCACCCGAAGCTGCTGTTGAGGGATTTTACTTCCTCGTTGTCCCCGAATATGTAAGTGGTTGATAAAATAACATCAGCTTAAATACTATGTCGTCATCATATGATTTTTACCTTTTAGTTTAATGCTCAAACCGTCATTAGGTTAAACAGAGCAATCAGTAGATTCTACACATTAGGACTATTTACATCCTCTGGCTTCATTAGGTTAAACAGAGCAGTTATTTACTAAGCATGTCACCATCATGCAGGTCAATTCTTACATTGCCAAGGCACTCGAGGGGTTAATGTCACGTCCATGGCAATATATGCTAATTGTCTGAACCACAGGGAAAACTGACGGTTGTTTTTTAGCCATAAACATTTAATTTCCATAGGAAAGCCCAATAAAGTGAGTCACTGACTCTGGGAAAGCCAGAAAGGCCAACACATCTGGAACTGGATGCTCTCTTCCTGTCACATGCTAATCGATGTTCAGAAATAATGTCAGATAAACGCGGCAGGAATGCTAATATTTGGATATCTGTATCCTAACGGTCCCTTTTTAGCTGAAGGCAGATGGAGATGTTTGTGAGATGAAGAAAGCTAAGTCTAACTCGGACTAACAGTACTGACTATTGAGAGACCGACATTGCAATTACTGAAACATTCTAGAATTCTCAATATTAGGACTGGCTTATACATGGGGCAAAGGTGTTAGAAGACACCCTTAAAGGGACATCTGCACAGTGATTACGAAGTAATGAGATATATTGTTCAACAAAACTGTCATGGCTAAAAGCAGTCAATTGGACACGGGCAATTATCGGGTGGGGATGGCAGATGAAATGCAATGGTCCATGGATCCAACAATACACAGAAACGTGGAGAAATGTCCAGGAGGAAATAATCTCTATGAGTAACCCTTGCATGGTGCATTCAACTATTGCCATGCATATGTTAGTCTATATTTCAATATATTACAAACCTGTAACAACTGCTAATGGTTATCACCCAATCAAACCAAACCTGTAAAAACCGCTAATGGTTATCATCCAATCAAACCAAACCTGTAACAACTGCTAATGGTTATCATCCACTCAAACCAATTATGTAAAAAACGCTAATGGTTATCACCCAATCAAACCAAACCTGTAACAACCGCTAATGGTTATAAACCAATCAAACCAAACCTGTAACAACTGCTAATGGTTATCATCCAATCAAACCAAACCTGTAACAACCGCTAATGGTTATCATCCAATCAAACCAAACCTGTAACAACTGCTAATGTTTATCATCCAATCAAACCAAACCTGTAACAACTGCTAATGGTTATCATCCAATCAAACTAAACCTGTAACAACCGCTAATGGTTATCATCCAATCAAACTAAACCTGTAACAACCGCTAATGGTTATCATCCAATCAAACCAAACCTGTAACAACTGCTAATGGTTATCATCCAATCAAACCAAACCTGTAACAACCGCTAATGGTTATAAACCAATCAAACCAAACCTGTAACAACCGCTAATGGTTATCATCCAATCAAACCAAACCTGTAACAACCGCTAATGGTTATAAACCAATCAAACCAAACCTGTAACAACTGCTAATGGTTATCATCCAATCAAACCAAACCTGTAACAACTGCTAATGGTTATCATCCAATCATACCAAACCTGTAACAACCGCTAATGGTAATCATCCAATCAAATCAAACCTGTAACAACCGCTAATGGTTATCATCCAATCAAACCAAACTTGTAACAACCGCTAATGGTTATCATCCAATCATACCAAACCTGTAACAACTGCTAATGGTTATCATCCAATCAAACCCAACCTGTAGTAACCACTAATGGTTATCATCCAATCAAACCAAACCTGTAACAACTGCTAATGGTTATCATCCAATCAAACCAAACCTGTAACAACTGCTAATGGTTATCATCCAATCAAACCCAACCTGTAGTAACCACTAATGGTTATCATCCAATCAAACCAAACCTGTAACAACCGCTAATGGTTATCATCCAATCAAACCAAACCTGTAACAACCGCTAATGGTTATCATCCAATCAAACCAAACTTGTAACAACCGCTAATGGTTATCATCCAATCATACCAAACCTGTAACAACTGCTAATGGTTATCATCCAATCAAACCCAACCTGTAACAAACGCTAATGGTTATCATCCAATCAAACCAAACCTGTAACAACTGCTAATGGTTATCATCCAATCAAACCAAACCTGTAACAACTGCTAATGGTTATCATCCAATCAAACCCAACCTGTAGTAACCACTAATGGTTATCATCCAATCAAACCAAACCTGTAACAACCGCTAATGGTTATCATCCAATCAAACCAAACCTGTAACAACCGCTAATGGTTATCATCCAATCAAACCAAACTTGTAACAACCGCTAATGGTTATCATCCAATCATACCAAACCTGTAACAACTGCTAATGGTTATCATCCAATCAAACCCAACCTGTAACAAACGCTAATGGTTATCATCCAATCAAACCAAACCTGTAACAACTGCTAATGGTTATCATCCAATCAAACCAAACCTGTAACAACTGCTAATGGTTATCATCCAATCAAACCCAACCTGTAGTAACCACTAATGGTTATCATCCAATCAAACCAAACCTGTAACAAACGCTAATGGTTATCATCCAATCAAACCCAACCTGTAGTAACCACTAATGGTTATCATCCAATCAAACCCAACCTGTAGTAATGGTTATCATCCAATCAAACCAAACCTGTAACAACCGCTAATGGTTATCATCCAATCAAACCAAACCTGTAACAACCGCTAATGGTTATCATCCAATCAAACCAAACCTGTAACAACCGCTAATGGTTATCATCCAATCAAACCAAACCTGTAACAACCACTAATGGTTATCATCCAATCAAACCAAACCTGTAACAACCACTAATGGTTATCATCCAATCAAACCAAACCTGTAACAACCGCTAATGGTTATTATCCAATCAAACCAAACCTGTAACAACTGCTAATGGTTATTATCCACTCAAACCAAACCTGTGCCATCTCTAGTGTTATGAATAAATTATAATTGTTAATTATATACCACAATATTGATATATTTAATACACAGTTAAGGCATTTCCAATCTCGAACCGGTGGAGTTGACCTGGTTGACGGTCAGATGGCAATGGGTTTCTACCGGAGTTTAAGCAGTCAAGCAGTTACAGAGTATCCCAGCAGTTACACCAGATTGCAGTTAAGAAGATTAGCCCCTTAAGGACACAACTTCTGGAATAAAAGGGAATCATGACGGAATATTTCTGTCATGTGTCCTTAAGGGGTTAAGAGTTTACAACTAAAAAGCTATAAAAAGAGAAGCACACCAACGGAGGAATCTCTCAAATTAAGATCCACTCAGATTAAGGTAAAGGCTGCTGAAATACCTCACAGTAAATCCCCAAATTCTGTAAATCAACAAACAAACTGCCAGCGCTAAAATGAGGCTTGTATTAATTCCCCAAATAATAAGCAAATTGTAAAAAAAAAAAAAAAATGCATATATAATATAGAAGCTAAAAACGACACTAATGGTTATCATCAAATGGGTCGCATTAGTGTATGAATTGGGAATTGGTAGCCATTTGATGTTAGTAGGGAAAGTCCGGGTTTGTTTGTAGTTTTTTGTTTTTACAAATTTTTAAGGAAATTATTATTATATTATTATAGTTATTATATATTATTGTAGTTGAAGACGAATATGAGACTAATTTAAAGATTATAATTTTCCAGCTCTTTTTACTTTATGAATTGCATTGGCAATAGCGCTACAGAATAACTGATTATTCTCCAGTCCTCCAGTGTTGCATCCTTTATTATCCTTCCAGATAAGCATTAATTAGATGGACACTATCTCACCAAAACAGCGTTAGATTAATAAAGCAATTTTGGTGTATAGATCATGCTCCTGCAGTCTCACTGCTCAATTCTCTGCCACTAAGGAGTTAAATCACTTTTGTTTCTGTTTATGCAGCCCTAGGCACACCTCCCCTGCCTGTGACGGACACAGTCTGAATTAAAATAATGATTTTCTTTTTATTTAGATGTTAACTTGCTTTAGAAGTTTTTATCTGTGAATTGAACTTTAATCACACGGAAGGCTCCTGCAGGGTCTAGAAGGCTATTTACATAGCAGGAGATTAAAAAAAAAATGCAAAGTGCAATAAAGGTAGTATAAACATTAGATGAGTCTTTACAGGAAGAATTTAGGAAAGCTGTGTAAGTCACATGCAACTCCTAAACAGAGAATTGAGCAGAGAGACTGCAGAGGCATGATCTATACATCATAATTTCATTAAGCTAAAGTTGTTTTGGTGCCTCCGGTGTGCCTTTAAATGGATTCTATAGGCACCCATCTCACTGGAGTTGCCTTGGTGCCTTGTCACAGTCGGATTAGCCCTACAGATATGGCAAAGTTTACACTGCAGTCTACACACCTCTCTATTGGCTGTCTTCCTGCAAAAATGCTTTCAACTGCTATCACACTGGTTACTGAATATAACTATTTTTCTAATAAGGTACATGAATTTAAAAAAGCAACCAAAACACTAAAAACTTTTCTGTACTGAAAAAGAATTAGAACAGCATTGCCATAGCTCCGAGTTTGTCAAAGCATTGCCTGCCACGATCGAAGGTCTTCAAAGCAAAGTCTGATAAAATGCCAGTGTAACTTCAAAGAGGGAGAAGGAGAGGTCCATGGGGCACCCACCCAGGAGTACACTCATTGTATTGATCTGTACTCGGGCTCCTAATGACACAGAGCTCCTGCTTCCAATACCCGATGACCAATTACAAACAGCGCCACGGTCAACATGGCTCCCAGGCACCTTAGCGTACCACCAAAAGTGGCCTCTTTTTTATTCTAGACCACATTACGAGGCAGTCTTCATGCTTTTGGCTTTTAGTCTTTCTGTCTGCAGGCGGTGGGAGAGCTATTTTAGAAGCTGCCAGTTCAGTCACTAGCTAGGTACCAACCTGTCCAATCTGCTGGCAGCTGGTGACATGTCTGCCGATCCACTGAACGGGCAGCTAAAAATACAAGCAACAGAAACGTCTGGGATAAAAATGAAACCGCTTTCATATGGGAACTTATCTGGACAGGAGAAAAACATGTTTATTATTAATCATGTAAGAATTGAAAAAATTGTTTATGTTTACATTATTTTTTTTATTTCTGTGAAAAAACTATTTACTTGTAAAATAAACGAGAGAACTTACCATTAGCTTGTCCTCAAACCCTATGTATCTCACCTTGTATGTATCTGCCTTCATCTACCATTAGAGTCCGTCCCATGCCACCACCTACCTCGTGTGTCTTCAACTCTGCCACCACCTACCTCGTGTGTCACACCTTCTGCCATTACCTACCTTGTGTGTATCACCCTCTGCCATCACCTATCTTCAGTGTGTCTCACCCTTTGCCATCACCTACCTTCAGTGTGTCTCACCTTCTGCCATCACCTACTTTGTATATCTCAAGTTCTGCCATCACCTACCTTGTGTGTCTCACCCTCTGCCATCACCTACCTTCAATGTGTCTCACCCTCTGCCATCACCTACCTTCAGTGTGTCTCACCTTCTGCCATCACCTACTTCGTATAGCTAATATTCTGCCATCACCTACCTTGTGTGTCTCACCTCTGCCATCACCTACCTTGTGTGTCTCATTTCTGCCATCACCCACCTGGTGTGTCTAACCTTCTGCCATCACCCACCTGGTGTGTCTAACCTTCTGCCATCACCCACCTGGTGTGTCTCACCTTCTGCCATCACCCACCTGGTGTGTCTCACCTACTGCCATCACGTACCTCATGTACCACACCCTCTGCCCTCCCCTACCTATGTGCCCTCCCCGTGCCTAGCGAAACCCCATGTGTGTGTAACGGATCGCCTGGCACCCCGACTGGGTACCTCCGTTAAAGGATGCTCCTAGCGCTTCCTGAGGACTCCAAGCACTGCAGCAGACACCACAACCACCGAACCAGAGAAGCGTATACCTTCTCTCAAGCATATGAATGCTGTAGACAGTTGAATAGGAAACCATACGAATAGGTTTACCCTCCTAGCAGTCAAACTGGAACAGCATACAATAAATCCTTCCCCCAATAATGAGACGACACTTCACTCTGAGGGTTAAAACAGGAACTCCCTGTACTGTCACATACAGTCTCTTTTATTCCCAATCCACAAACATAGTACAGCCCACAGGGCGTTACAAAACAACCAATCACATCACAGTTATATCCCACATATTCCCTCCCCTTATCCTGAGAGGAAACTCAATTATACATACAGTTAAAACATACTTTCTACCCAACTTTCATAACTCCAAAACCATACATCACATTCACATAAAATTACATATTCACAATCAATCCATTCAGGGAACAACATATTCAAAAATGGCACAAATCAGACAAGGGGTTCAAAAGTTAGTAAAAAGTCCTTTGTGACTAAATGAAGCATGGCTTTCTGGCCCAAACCAGTTTCAGAGTCTTCTATCCTGGAGACAAGTAATTCAATTATCTCCCAGGACAGACACAAGACTCCATTAAGCACATGGTTGCAAAAAGACACAAAACACTTTAGAATACATAAAGTCACATTTACACATAACACACAGACATTTCACATATCCCCAGATAGCTGGGATCTGAGTGCACATTATTAGATGAATGGCACTCAGATCACACAAATAAGCCTTTCTGCAGGGGAAATAAACGGTTTAACCTGTAGGGCCATAGTCCAAAGGGAGCAGGCGAGCAACCAGGCTTCTCCAGTTCACAGTGGCGAGGTTGGTTTCGCCACACTTCTCCCCTTTACCAACTAGACTAACAGGGTATCTGACCTCCTGCCGGTCAGTGCCCTGGTTAGTCCAGCAACCCACCCACAAAACAGAAACAGCAGTACAGCCCACCCACAATACCTGGTTACTACACCTGGGTAGAGGAAAACTTTGTCCATGTCCAGGTGCCTCACCACGACTGTGTGGGCAACTGTTAGGCTGCCTTGGTGGGTTGCTGAGGGGGCAGAGACCAGCGGTACTCTGCCCTGATGCCAGTGCTACCACGGAAGTAGCCTGGTGGGAGCCTGGTTGTGGGAGGGAGAGACCGACTGTCTTCCCTCTGGATACACCGCTCTGTGGCTGGGGACCAGGACCGACTGTCCCTACCCCTTGTGCTGTAAGTGCAGAGACTACAGTCCCATCTGCACTGTTGGGGGGTGTAACATCTCCCCTTGCTGGGTTAGGCTGCCGCTGGAGAGAGGGTGTAACAAGCTCCTCTCTCTGAACTGTAAACTGCCGCTGGGGAGAGGGGGTATCAGGCTCTTCTCCCTGACACTCTCTCTGCTGGTGGAGAGGGGGACCAGCTGTCTCCCCTTTCATTATTTTGTCCTGTGGTTGGGGTGCGAGACTGACGGTCTCTGCTCTCTGCAGGACACTCTGCCGCTGGGGAGGAAGGACGGCACCTTCAGCTCCCTGGGGTACACACTGCCGCTGGGGAGGAAGGACTGCACCTTCAGCTCCCTGGGGTGCACACTGCCGCTGGGGAGGAAGGACTGCACCTTTAGCTCCCTGGGGTACATACTGCCGCTGGAGATCTGGGCTGACCGCCCAGCATCCCTGTAGGGCCGGTTGTGAGACCGCCGTCCCATCTCCACCTGCCATCTGTGGGTCTGCCCAGGACCAGTCTGTGAGGTCCCTCAACATTTGCGAGTAAGGACCACCTGCTTCCGCACCTGGCAACTCCGGCTGCTGCTGGGGATCTGGGCCAGTCCCATCTCCACATGCCTGTTGTGGTTCCTCACAGGACCAGTCTATGAGGACCCCTACTTCGGGTTCCTGCGGCCGCCTCAGGGGGAGACGGCTAGCCTCCTCGGATGCAGCCTCTACTCGGCTGCTGTAACACTCCTTCCGCTGAGCATACTCTTTCGCCAGCCGGAATTCTTGGGCCAGCCTTGTGTTTCGCTCGGCCGTGACCTGGTTCCAGATCACCCGGCGTACATCCATGGGTAAATCATCCCCATACTGGGCCACTCGCTGCCTCACCTCGGCCATCCAATCATCGCCAGAGCCTTCCATACTTGTCTGCTCCAAGTCGCTGGATACCTCTGCTCCCAGGGTCGCTGCACGTGTGCTAGCGCTGCCCTCAATTTGTAAATCCAAACGAACTGTGTCTCTGAGCTGCTTTACCTCGCACTAGGATGCCATCCCACCGCTTGCCACCAATGTAACGGATCGCCTGGCACCCCGACTGGGTACCTCCGTTGAAGGATGCTCCTAGCGCTTCCTGAGGACTCCAAGCACTGCAGCAGACACCACAACCACCGAACCGAGAAGCATATGAATCCTCTCAAGCATATGAATGCTGTAGACAGTTGAATAGGAACCATACGAATAGGTTTACTCTCCTAGCAGTCAAACTGGAACAGCATACAATAAATCCTTCCCCCAATAATGAGACGACACTTCACTTTGAGGGTTAAAACAGGAACTCCCTGTACTGTCACATACAGTCTCTTTTATTCCCAATCCACAAACATAGTACAGCCCACAGGGCGTTACAAAACAACCAATCACATCACAGTTACATCCCACATATTCCCTCCCCTTATCCTGAGAGGAAACTCAATTATACATACAGTTAAAACATACTTTCTACCCAACTTTCATAACTCCAAAACCATACATCACATTCACATAAAATTACATATTCACAATCAATCCATTCAGGGGAACAACATATTCAAAAATGGCACAAATCAGACAAGGGGTTCAAAAGTTAGTAAAAAGTCCTTTGTGGCTAAATGAAGCATGGCTTTCTGGCCCAAACCAGTTTCAGAGTCTTCTATCCTGGAGATAAGTAATTCAATTATCTCCCAGGACAGACACAAGACTCCATTAAGCACATGGTTGCAAAAAGACACAAAACACTTTAAAATACATAAAGTCACATTTACACATAACACACAGACATTTCACATATCCCCAGATAGCTGGGATCTGAGTGCACATTATTAGATGAATGGCACTCAGATCACACAAATAAGCCTTTCTGCAGGGAAAATAAACAGTTTAACCTGCAGGGCCATAGTCCAAAGGGAGCAGGCGAGCAACCAGGCTTCTCCAGTTCACAGTGGCGAGGTTGGTTTCGCCACAGTGTGTGTCAGGGAGTCATTTGCAGGAACCTGTCCCATGCACTCCCCTACCTATGTGCCCACCCTGTGCCCAGAGAAAGCCCATGTCTGAGTATCAGGACCCCCTTCTTTGCCATGTCCTTGCCCCATGCCCTCCTCTACCTATGTGCCCACCCCGTGCCTAGAGAAACCCCCTATGTCTGTATACCCCTCCTTTACCAAGTGCCAGGTATGCATTATGACAACAATAAAAGAGAATAAACTAAAACAATAGGAAATTACACAATTTGACACCTCAGCCACGCTCTGACACCTCAGCCACGCTCTCATAAAGTGAACCATTTTATGGTAAAAGACACAGAAAGTGTCTGCAATCCATCTTCTCTCCAGAAGGACATGAGCCTGGAGGTCACTGCTCGGAGAGATTCTTCATACCGAGCTGACAGCCCTAGCAGGCAGTAGCAGGACCCGCTGATATATTGGAAGTAAGATCCCTTTATTAAATTTGTAAAGGTGGCTCTGTAAACTCCCGAACTTTGATCTCTATTACTTACAATGAATTCCGAGATCTGGACAGTGCTTTCTAACTATGTCCTAATCTATGGAAAAGACCTCTTACAGTCTGTAATAAGGCCGTATGGCTGGCTAGGTAAAATACACAATTAATATTTGAAACACCAGGGTACGCCAGCACCTTGCCAAGGCTCACAGCTGCCAAGATGAACCAAATACACACTGTGATATAAAATGTAAAAAAGAACAATAAGTGGTTTCTAATAATCTCTGTCGTGGACAGTATTCTGTGTTTGGACATTGCACAGCCAATGCGAGTGGCGCTCTATATCCACGCAAAATTCTAACTTTGCCAATGTGTATTATCACGTGTTCTGCAGAGCTCTATATACAGGACGTGAGCTATTAACGGATTCTCACAAATGGGATAAAAAAAATACCACGTGCATCATCCCTGCTCGAGCCAGCCCATAGGCAGCCCTGTAGGGAACCATTAAATACAGTCAGATAAAAATAATATTCATCTGCTGGGAATATTTCTTTAAGTGGATTTATGTAAAGAAAGGTTAGTGGCAGTAAGGCTGTTGTTTTTTCTTAAATTAATTAAAAGCGACTGTGGTATGACTTGTGTTCTCCTGTCACTGTTTGTCAGAATGATGCATTTTCAAATTTCAATTTGCTGGTTCTGCTTCGTATTGCAGCAAAAGGTTACATGTAAAAATGACCTTCTGAAAAGTCATTAGTATCAATCCATCTATCACACGGCGCTGTGCTCCATTACTTTATTTAAAGCACATTTGGTTTTTATTTACTCTTCTTTAACTTTCCATCAGTAGAAACCCCTCGGATTGATGTGACAGTCTGTTCTTTCTCTTGAGAGAATTGGCTTTAAAAGTAATTGTTAAAATGTCAGGAAATCACCATGTCTAGGGATTCGCCTTTAATTAAGCTCACAAACGTTTTAGCTCAAGCAGCCCGTTGTGTATTTGTCGTAGTAGCAATAACTCATGAAAACATGTGGATTTTCATGTACTATGATAAAAGTGAAATTAATTGTTCCCCAGCTTTCAAAAAACACAACAGTTACTGATTTGATATTCATAGAAGTATCATTGTTCCTACAGATCACAAATGTCTTCAGACGAGCAATAGATTTAGTACAAGTTTTAGGGAAAGCTGGCCCTGAGAGCTGGATCTTTATTTCGGAAATCAGGTGAGCTGTTTTGTGAAAATTGCATATTTCAGGGAAAAATAGTCAACCAGGAAACTGGCAAAGTTGGAGAAATGTTCAAAATCCACTATTTTGCCCTGGGTAATTCTCAGTGAATAAACTCCAAATCATCGAACGTAAACACAGTGTTGCAATCTGGTAATGAAAACACACAAACAAAACCTCTGTGAAGTCTGGTACATAACACGGCACGCCAGCTTACCCAGGAAAAAAGGGAAAATAATACAATACATCAGACATTACTGGAGTAAACAAACTTGATGTTTTTTTTTTTTCAAATTAAATTTTAAATATCCCCTTTCACACTGCTTTTACAGCATCTCATTTTTATTATATTTTTATTCTATTTGGCACTCACGTTTGTCCTCAATTAAGACCTCCAGTCTTTTGGGACAAAATGTTGGCTAAGCTTCAAAACCCAGATCAGAAATACATAAATGGAAAGATTGCAAAGAGCAGTATAAACACTGCGTGCAATACAATAACACCGCCCTTTACTAGATCAGGAGGTAAACGGAACAGGAGGATTTCTAGGGTTAGAGATCAAACACAATGCCATACCTCCCAAGTGCCCAGGTTTTGGAGGGACAGTCCCTATTTAATGCCAAAACCACTCTGTCCCTCTTTTCTAGGAGCACCATATTGTTGGAGTGTATAACAGAGCTCCACGGCAATAATACTCCCAGTAATGTGTCTGAGTGTATAACAGAGCTCCACAGCAATAATACTCCCAGTAATGTGTCTGAGTGTATAACAAGAGCTCCACAGCAATAATACTCCCAGTAATGTGTCTGAGTGTATAACAGAGCTCCACAGCAATAATACTCCCAGTAATGTGTCTGAGTGTATAACAGAGCTCCACAGTAATAATACTCCCAGTAATGTGTCTGAGTGTATAACAGAGCTCCACAGTAATAATACTCCCAGTAATGTGTCTGAGTGTATAACAGAGCTCCACAGCAATAATACTCCCAGTAATGTGTCTGAGTGTATAACAGAGCTCCACAGCAATAATACTCCCAGTAATGTGTCTGAGTGTATAACAGAGCTCCACAGCAAAAATACTCCCAGTAATGTGTCTGAGTATATAACAGAGCTCCACAGCGATAATACTCCCAGTAATGTGCCTGAGTGTATAACAGAGCTCCACAGCAATAATACTCCCAGTAATGTGCCTGAGTGTATAACAGAGCTCCACAGCGATAATACTCCCAGTAATGTGCCTGAGTGTATAACAGAGCTCCACAGCGATAATACTCCCAGTAATTTGTCTTTAAACTACAATAAATGTGTTTAGAAATCAGTCTGTGGAAATAAGATACATTGTTCTTATAAGTTACATTTTAGTTCTCTAAATTGTTGTCACCTAAAATTTCTTCCCCAAGCCACCCTGCTTAAACAAAAGTTTTTTTCTTCATCCATTTGAAATGTTTGGAAGTATGCAATGAAGAAGCAATGGTGGGTACAATCATACTATATTACTTAGTTCATATATACCAGTTCATCAGCACTGGTTTCATTCTGCCAAACATGATTATTGCCATCATAGATCCTTACATGGCATACAATAACTGTGGAGATGTATGGTACGTAACCAGTGGTGTCGCTGGGGCGGGGCATGACACCCCCTACATCATAGCGTGCCCCTCCCTCCCTGCACCTGCCCAAATGTATTAAGGGCAATGTGTTGTTGTTTTTTTTAAATAATCCCTGATGGAGAATAATAAATCCTTCACCAGGGATTATAAAAAAAAACAACAACACATTGTGGTGGGTGGGGCTTACCATGATGTGGGGGTGGGGCAAAATGGTGGTGGGGCGGGTTTAAAGGTGCCCAGAAGACATGGGTCGGGGTAACTGCTGCGAAGGATTCCCTGCTTCCCCAACATCCAGACTCCAGGAGTTTCACTGCCTCCACTCCAGCCTATAATGGACAGAGGTAAGTGTGTGTGACTGTCTCTGTGTGTTTGACTCCCTGCCTATGTGTGTGTATGTGTGACTGTCTGCCTCTGTGTGTGTGGCAATGTGTGTGTGTGTGGCTGTGTGTGCCTGTAACTGTGTGTGTGACTGTGTGCTTCTGTGTCACTATAACTGTGTGTGCATCACACTCTGCCTATCTATGACTTTAAGCCTGTGTGTGTGATTTTTTTCGCACAGGGCACTTAAAGGTCAAGGCTGGCCCTGGCTCTATCTATCCCAAAGTGCCCGCATGGACGTCCCCAGTGCTTCCTCCTGTTTTGGTGAAAGCAGTTTATGGACCCTCAACTAGCGGCTGTGAGCACATCAGAGGCAGATAGCCATCTACTGATGCCGGGATCGGTAGGCATACCACGTGGGAGCATAGCAGAGCAGGAGGTTTACAGCTCCCTCGCCGCCTCTTTGTTCACAGCCACCCACCTCACAGCAGCCCCACTGGACCCCAGGTACAGCAGATCCACTCCAGTTCGCCCAAAGATAGGGAGGCTGGGTGGACAAATTAAAATAATAATATTAGTAACTTGTGAGTGTATGTGAGAGAATGTGTGTATGTCTGTCAGTGAATGTGAGTGTCTGTCAGTGACTTTGTATGTGTCTGTCTGTGAGTGTCTGTGACATCAGTGAGAGTCTGTGTTTGACATTGAGTGTTTGTGTGCCTGTCAGTAAATGTGTGTGAGTGAGTGTATCTGTGTCTGTCAGTGAATGTGTGTGAGTGAGTGTATCTGTCAGTGAATGTGTGTATGTCAAATCAGTATGAGAGAGTATGTGTCTGTCAGTGACATCTGTGTGACTGTCAATGTGTATCTGCCAGTGAATGTGTGGGTGTGGGTGTGTGTCTGTTAGTGAGTGTGTGTATTTCAGTGAGTGCATGTGTCTCTGAGAGTTTGTTTGTGTCCGTGTGTCTGCCAATGAACATGCGTGTTAGTTAAACTGTGTGAGACAATGACTGTCCGTGAGTGTGGATCAGTGAGTGCATGTTGTCTATTAGTCTGCCTGTGCACACTGTGATCCCCACACCCTGCTCCCCACACTATTACCTTCCTACACCCTGCACTCCATACTGTCACCTTTCTACACACTTCCCTGCTATACTGTCACCTTCCAACACACTTTCCCCCTATACTGTCACCTTTCGACACACTGTCCCTCCCCTTCCAGCCCACAGGTAAGAGGCAGGGAGGGGGGTTAAGCCCAATTTAATTTAAACAGCTGACCCCCCAGCACTTATCCAAAACTACATCCACTACATAGATACTGCATCCACCACACAAACACTAGTTACACTACACAAACACAGTCACTGCATCCACTACACACACATACACACAATGTATTCAATACACACACTGCATACAATGAGAATTACACCTATAGTACATAGAAGAAGGGGGGAGAAAAGACATGTAAGGGGGGAGAACAGAGATTTGGATGGTTGGGGGGCAGGGGCAAAAAGACATGGATTCTTCAATCCATGGGGTAGAAGCTAGCTAAACGGACAGTGCGGCTACGTCTAAGGTGTGACACATTACCTACCTGGCTGAGACTGCGGTTTGCAGAGGGATTAAGGGAGCGTGTGTATACACACACACACACACACACACACACACACACACATACATGTTTTATAACTGCCCCCCTACTTTTGTCCCTGGCCCACCATGTGCCCCCAAAATGAATCCTAGAGACACCACTGTACATAACTTGACAAAGACCTCTGTGAAGGTCGAAACGTTGCTGCTCTCTTTGTTCCATTAAAATCTGCCTGCGGCTTTAACACTTGAGTGCCTGGATATTTATTTTTTGACTGTACGTAACTAGACCAAATCACAGATTGAGTCCTACTCATTGGTCAATGCTTGATGACAGAGTCCCTAACATTAATATTATTGGATAAACGTTTCAAATGATCACACGCTGTTAGAAAGACTTTTCAAATGATTTATCTATAAAACTTCCCATAGACTTTAATGGTGATGTCTAACAGTTGTTTTATGGGATGCCCAAAGGCCACGCATAGTAGGACCATGAAAGTCATAATACGTACACATCCTACACAATAGTTCCAGTAAAACTACAAACTACTGTCAAACACTCCAAGGTACAGTCCTTTCATCAGATCATTTATTTAAACAAATGTAATATTATAAATAATTACTCATGCTAAAATAAACCCTTACTGTGTTCGATTTATTTATTTTTGGTGGTATGGGATATATGACAATGCTGTTTTTAGAACAATGTATCCAAACCAATGGCATCGCTCCGTGCCCAGAATGAGATATAAAGATATATAGATAGGGCAACTGAATAACCGCTAGAGGCCTATTTACAGACAATTATTTAAGTTTTATCTATTTTATGCATTCAAAATATATGGTGACATTTTACATACACAAACCACGTATAATACATATCACAATAAAAATGTTTTCTAACCAGAACAAGAGCAAACTTGCTCCTTTTTTGTAGTAAAATCACTAAAAAGATTTATACATAAAAAGTGTTTTGTAAAATATAGGAGACATGTTCCACTAAACGAAGAGAGACAGGACCTGAATAGTCCGAGGTAGAAAATGTCATATAAACAGTAAGACGTAATACGGCTTTTAATACACTACATACCCAAAGCATGTGGAAATATTACATCTACGTGAGCTTCCTAATCCACAGCCATGGGCATTAATATGAAGTGGGCTCTGGATAGAAGGCCGTAACAGCGACCCTCTCCTGGAAACGTTTTGTGCGTGATTTCGGATTTGGATCTGTGGAAATCTGAGGTCAGGCTCTGTGTCAGGAATTGACCAATATCCAACATGCAGCATTTAAACAAAAAATATAGCCTGAAACTAAAGCATATTATCGGACCTTGGAATGGTTGGATTTAACGCTAAATAAAGAATGGTACAGAACAGGCCGAGGTTGGGAAAACAGAGAATACATACACAGTAAGACAAGCCAGAGATCAAGGTGCAAGCCAAGCAAAAAACAAAGAAAGCTTCTGTAGACATATCAGAGCTGATATTGGTTACTGTTGGTCACATGATCCCAGAACGTGCATGATGTTCTCGTCAGATAACCGGGGAGGTGAGGTCATATAAGGATCCCATTTGCAGTGGCCAACATCCCATGCCAAAGGAGACCGTGGACACGTGGAAAGGAGGTGAGAGTGGTGTAACGGATCACCTGGCACCCCGACTGGGTACCTCCGTTAAAGGATGCTCCTGAGGACTCCAAGCACTGCAGCAGACACCACAACCACCGAACCGTAGTTGCATATGAATGCTCTCAAGCATATGAATGTTGTATACAGCCGAATAGGAAAAACCATGCGAATAGGTTTACACTCCTAGCAGTCAGACTGGAACAGCATACAATAAATCCTTCCCCCAATAATGAGACACTTCACTTTGAGGGTTAAAACAGGAACTCCCTGTACTGTCACATACAGTCTCTTTTATTCCCAATCCACAAACATAGTACAGCCCACAGGGCGTTACAAAACAGCCAATCAAAACAGCCAATCAATCCATACAATACACCCAGACACTCCCACACAAAATCCTCCCCTCTGGCTGTGATATGATTACTGAACACAATGGGTAATCTAATTAGCCAGAGAAATACAGTTTCATAAAACACATCACAGGGACCCCAAAACATGCAATAACCCCATAAAAAGTAGATTCTTGGAACTGGGGGATCTGGGTGAACCACATATCCAAAATTCACCCAGATCCGTTCAGTACTTTGGAAAATACAGTTTAATGCAGATTCTGCAGAACATATACAGGTTAAATAAAAAACAATCACTGTATAATGTGTCCCCTGCTGTATAGTCCAAAACCACCGCACGATGTCTCTGTGCAACAAATACTGGCGAGATGGCACCGTGTTGAAAAGTCCAAACAGTGTCTGTGAGTTAAAATGGCCGCCATCCATTGTTCTCACCATGTGCTTCTGATACAGGAAATGGTGGCCACCCAGTAACTCCACAGTATGTCCCCAGATGGTTCTTAAAAGGGCTAGCAGCAGCACAACACAAATCCATTATGCCCAAATCATGTCTTTAAAGGGCAATACATCCCAGGGGCCATAGTCACATGGCAGGAGGCTGGCAACCAGGCTTCTCCAGTGCATAGTGGCGAGGTTGGTTCCGCCACAAGTGGCATTTCAGAGAAACTGCTATGTTTATGTTAGGGTTAATCCATCCTCCAAATCCTCTAGCGGCTGTCTCATTGACAGCCGATAGAGGCGCTTGCGTGACTCTCACTGTGAAAATCACAGTGAGAACACGCAAACGTCCATAGGAAAGCATTATGAATCCTTTCCTATGAGACCAGCTGAATGCGCGCGCAGCCGAATGGGAGGATCGGAGGCGGAGAGGAGGAGGAGAGTTTCCCGCCCGGCGCTGGAAAAAAGGTAAGTCTAACCCCTTTCCTCTCCCCAGAGCCGGGCGGGAGGGGGTCCCTGAGGGTGGGGGCACCCTTAGGGCACTATAGTGCCGGGAAAACGAGTATGTTTTCCTGGCACTAGAGTGGTCCTTTAAGGTCAGAGCTCTGTCCCAACGCTCTCAGCCTATCAAGGCTGACCTTCGATGAGTGGACAGTGGCCAGAAGAAGGGACAGAGGGGTCAGAGCTGTCAGGCTCCAGTGGATTAATTACAGGGATAGATAGTTTAACCCCTTAAGATAAACCACTCCAGCCAATGCTTGGTATTGCCATGTTGATGTGAGGCTTGCTTACAGCTGCTCGCCCATGGAAACCCATTTCATGAAGCTCGCAACACAGTTCTTGGGCTTGTGTTTCCCCCAGAGGCAGTTTGGAGCTCTGTAGTGAGTGGTGAAACTGATTATTTTTACACACCATGTGCGTCAGCACTCAGCGCTCTGTGAGTATGAGTGATCTACCGCTTTGTAACTGGGCTGAAATGACGTGTAGCAGAGGTGGCATCCTATGACAGTACCACTTTAGAGTAACGGAGTTCTTCAGGATGAACCATTGTACTGCCAGGGTTTGTCTACCGAGATGTCATGGCTATGTGCAGGATGTTCTGCAACTGTTAGCAATGGGTGAAGCTGAAACATCAGAACTCAATCATTAGTAGGGGTGACCGCAAACTTTTAGCCATATTGTGTATATTATATTTGCTTGTAAGAATTTATTTTAATTTTTTTAAGTATTTTTTTATACAGTTTACATGATTTGTGCCCTACTGAGCCAAACTGTCTAATTTGTAAAGAATACCTTCCATCACAGAAGAAGCGGTATTGTATCTCCTAAGAGGAGCGGTCCTGTTCTACAGCAGCCGCACACATTATCAGTGCCCTCTTCGGAATGTGTATATTTTTCTATAAACTAAAGCAAGGCGAGTTACAAGCAGCAAAAGTAGAGGAACTCATGCTAAATCCCTCCATCTGGACCTTGGCTGTATCCCAGAACACTAATAACCTGCTCTGTCCTTTACATGTGTTAAAATCAGAACCCGTTTTAAGATTTATTTCAGTTGGATTCTGAGGAATCCAGAAATGGAGAGGGTCATGTTATTCCAAGTGCAGAATATTATCGAACATTGATAAAGTTACATCGAACCCGCAGAATTGATCCCGCTGTTCACACTGTGAAGATGTGTGAGAAAATAAGTCTTTTGTCTCCCAAGTTTGGTTTAGGATAAAAGAGTCTGCAAGGACATATCTCTCCATGATACATATCTCCAGCAACCGCTGGGAAGAGATATGGAATATCCTCTGGAATATTTGTGGATTAAGGCTGGAACCTACTTCTTATTAGGTCAAAGGGCAGAAGCCTTTCAATGTGAGAAACAGAATCGCTTTCATTTCATCACAGGCACAAACTAACCAGAGTGACTATTATCCTCAACTTCTGGTTTCCCACATTCCCATCTCCCCACCAGTAACTGTATAATAGATTATCTTTAACCCACCATTTGGTCACCACTTTACTTCTTGCCAATATTACAAACACACCACAAGTAATAAGTCTGGCCTACCGAGGAAAGCCACAAGGAACGCAAAATGAATTACGCCATACTGCGAGCTGGAGAAAATGAATTTAATTGTTCAAACTCTCTTAGAAGCTTAAACCAGTGTTAAAAGCTAAATAAATGGTCAGTAGATGAAGGGACATTCTGAATTTAGCACTTTTTAAAAATGGTTTCTGCTGAATCAAAAAGAGATTAGACATGTCGTTATAGAACAATGCTAACTACTGAAAGAGAAGAATTATGAAAAATTAAAGGAACACTCCACCGATTTATTTTCTTTTCATTTTTTTTTACATTTTATGAAATATTTAAATATATATATATATTCAAACATAGAAACTCACGCAGACCACAGATATTCCAGGAACCTCCTACTGAAATCTTGTGGATACACACACTAAAACAATTAACATTCAATGATTTATAAATAGCACATTAGTAGTTTGTGTAAGAAAAAATAAATAATTTAATACGTATGTTAAATTATCTTATTACACTCAATAACACAGGCACATCTGGCCTGGGGACTGATTCCAGAACCTGCAAGGATGGACTCTTCAGTTCAATTCTCACCAACACCCCCATGACGCTTGGTAGCAAGGTTTCCTCTGATTAGAATTCAGGGGCTGTATATTGTGAGGATATTTATGGAGTGATAAAGATTAAAAATAATATTTTCTTAAAAATTATCGACAATATACTCCTGACATGTATATTTCACTTTTATGATTTATGATTTGACATCTATAAATAAACATTTTTGGGGGGAGGAGGGGTTTAAATGCCTCAAGGCAAACGGATCATTTTACCATTTTAAACTAAATTGTAGGTGTCTTTACAGAATCCGCATTTGATGGGTAGTATTTATTTTACAGATGACATTGCTACACTAAAGAATTTTCCTGGGGGGCAGAGAACCATGCAATGTACTGCTCTCCTGTACAATTCATTACCAGCAGTTTTTCCCGAGTGAATGATTGTGATGAGTAATAACTGATAGACTGCAGGGAATCTAAATGTTCTTTAAGTATCCGCATACTTTCTTGTTTCAGAGATTTAAGGTTTGGAGAGCCTGCTCCTTGAGGTATACAGCAAAATACTCAGTTTTGTAATATCTGCACTATAATATCATTACTGGATTTAACCAGCTTTTCCGAATGCTCCGGTATGTCCTGGAGGATGCAGCATTAATACCCAACTCAATGACACTCATTTATCAACCTTGGACTGCTGGTAAAATAGTAACCATTTCGGCTACTTTGGCCTTAAATTTTTAATTCACTTTGCATTCCCGTAGATTTCTAACTTTAGTTAATAACGCACAATGTCAGTCAGTAGCCACAAAAGGCCAGTAAGGTAATGTCATGTACAAAAAGAGGATTCATCTGGGTGATGAGAAGATCATTTTGGCTCTTCATATTACAACGGATTTTGAATTTTCCATGGAATTATGGGTAATATATGTAAACAAAAATATTCTGGACTTGGAAAATGAGGCAAGCTGCAAAAAGTGAAATGATGTTTAGGCTAAACCAGAGGAACGGGATATAGTACAAATTAAAAAGATTTGGATTTTTTAAAAACAAGAAGCAGTTTGATCAGATTCTGCAGATATCTTTAAAAAGGTTAAAGCTATACAGGGCTAGAAACGTTTATGGTCCTGCTATTACCATACTGTTAATCCAAATTAGAAATCGGATTGATGTAAAGAAGGAATTATTTTCCTTTTTTTAAACAACTGGAAATCCCTCAAACTTAAAAAAGGCTTAAAAAAATGTGAGCCGAAACTTGCCTTTCATATGCAATGCGTTCATTTTGGAATGTAAAAGAAGCAAAGCATTCTGTTTATATATACAATCTTGGATTATGTGTGATTTCAGCGATGATTAGAATAGTCTGGAATAAGCCAAACACAAGAGATATGTAGGCCGCTAGCTAGCTTCCATATCACCAGGTAATGTGGGACTATGAATCTCTACTGACAATAATCGGGTAGCGAGGGCCCACGAATGTCTATTTCATATCACCAGGTAATGTGGGACTATGAATCTCTACTGACAATCACCGGGTAACGAGGGCCCACGAATGTCTATTTCATATCACCAGGTAATGTGGGACTATGAATCTCTACTGACAATAACCGGATAACGAGGGCCCACGAATGTCTATTTCATATCACCGGGTAATGTGGCACCATTAATCTCTACTGACAATCACCTGGTAACGAGGGCCCACGAATGTCTATTTCATATCACTGGGTAATGTGGGACCATTAATCTCTACTGACAATCACCGGGTGATGAGGGCCCACGAATGTCTATTTCCTATCACCGGGTAATGTGGGACCATTAATCTCTACTGACAATCACCTGGTGATGAGGGCCCACGAATGTCTATTTCCTATCACCGGGTAATGTGGGACCATTAATCTCTACTGACAATCACTGGGTAAAAAGGGCCTATGTCTATTGCCATTACTGAAGGAAGAGATACATTTTGTAAAAGAAAATACATTATTGGTAGAAAAGCTTACTTTGGAAAGATGGCGGCCATTAGTGCGGAAGCATAGCCCGGCTTGCAGATGCCTTCAGTAAAGTTTGCGTATTTTGTTGCAAGTTCTGCTGGTCTAAAAAATACAGAAAGAAGTCAGAATACAATGTGTACAGCAAGGTAAGAGTCTTACTAGTTAAGAGATGCAAATATCAGAGAATTCTTAAAATCACCATAATTTTTTTTACATATGGGCAAATGTTTTATGAAGCAGGCTTTATAACCCACAATCTCTTAATCTCAGTGTCCTCATCAATTAATGCCTGTTTGAACTATACTCATTTATTTTCATTCATCAGCCACAGAAAGTGGATCTGAGCAACTATGAATAAAATCTCATATACAGATGTTCAGATTAAAACCTTTATAGGTCTAATCTAATCCATTTCAGTTTAAAGGAAACCATATTTTAATAAGAATATACACTGATCAGTCACAACAATAAAACCACCTGCCTTATATCCTGTAGGCCCCCGCCCCCCGCTACCGAAACTAGTCTGATACATCGAGGCACAGACTCCACACAACCTCTGAACGTGTCCTGTGGAATCAGGCACCTTTAAGTCCTGCAAGGTAAATGGTGGGGTGTCCATAGATCGGATTTATTGTTCCAGCACATCCCACAGATGCTCAATCGGATTAAGGTCTGGGGAATTTGGAAGCCAAGACAACACCTTAACCACTTAAGGACCAAACTTCTGGAATAAAAGGGAATCATGGCATGTCACACGTCATGTGTCCTTAAGGGGTTAAACACTTTGTCATGTTCCTCAAACCATTCCAAAACAATTTTTGCAGTGTGGCAGGTTACATTATTCTGCTGAAAGAGGCCACTGCCATCAGCTAACACCATGGCCATGAAGGGGTGCACGTAGTCTGTAGTCTCTAGAGAGGGGTACTTGTCAAAGTAACATCCATATGAATACCAGGACCCAAAGTTTCCCAGCAGAACATTGCACAAAGCATAACACTGCCTCTACTGGACTGCCTTGTTCCCTTAGTGCATCCTGCTGCCATCTCTTTCCCAGGTAAACGACACACCTGGCCATTCACCTGATCTAAAACATTAATAAATGAAAGCGCTTTCGGCGGTGGACAGGTGTCATCATGGACACTCTGACCGGTCTGCAGCAATGCAGCCCCATCCGCATCAAACTGCGATGCACTGTGTGTTCTTACACATTTATATCATGGTCAGCATTACTTTTTTCAGTATCTTGAGCTACAGTAGATATTCTGTGTAATCAGACAAGACAGGCTACCCTTCGCTCCCCACGTGCATCAATGAGCCTTGGGCGCCCATGACCCGGACGCCGGTTCACCGGTTGTCCTTTCTTGCATCACTTTTAACTTTTTTGGAGATGCTCTGACCCAGTCATCTAGCCATCGTCCCTCAGCTATTTTCGCATGCCCATTTGTCTGCTTCCAACACATGAAATTCAAGAACTGACTGTTTACTTGCTGCCTAATATATCCCACCCCTTTACATGTGATATTGTAACGATATAATGAATGTTATTCCCTTCACATGTCAATGGGGTTTAATGCTGTGGCCAATCAGTGTATATACATACTTCGGAAAACTGTGAATTATGGTCTAAACCGTTATCATGTATTATTCAGGAAATAATTCTGCACACAAGTCACAGTCTTATTTTCTGAAAAATCTAAATAAAACATTCTTCCACCACTGGAAAGCTAAATTGCTATGTAGTTTTGCTTCCTTTCAGTAATGCAGTTAATCCCTGCATTAACTCTGTCCATCTTTCTAGAAGCAGACATGATTTGGATTTAGCACCGCAGTTAATAGGAAGCGCTCGCTGATTGACTTTAAACGCACTCAGGGAGGTACAGCTGTTCTATTTACTTTTCACATAAAGCATATAGTTGCACTCCATTAAGAGTGACTTGTGAAATATCACAATGCGGTCACTAGGATTTTAATTTGGATTTGGTTCTGCCCTTTATAAGTTTAAACGCATATTTTAACTATCTGTGATTCCCCCGTAATGATCAATGTATTTTACGCCCTTGTTTATTTTTATTTCTGTGTCTGACACGACCTCAGCTCCCTGAATCGTACTGAATGGCAGGTTATCATGCACGGTGACACAGTGTCCTGACAAACCTCTGTAAACAATGTAAGTGTCTCTGATCCAGCGATGATAGACATTACTATTAAAGCTATAACCAAATAACAACAAAAAGCCACTTAGTACAAAGATACGTAGCAGTGTACAGGAAGGACAGACGTCACATGTACACAGTGGGCTCTGTCTCTCAATATTGCGGATTCTGAATCTCTATACCTTATTGCAAAGATAATGGTGAGACGTAGCGGTGTCACTTCCTGTCATTCACTTGACAAAACCCCAAATGAAACACCAGTACACAAAACTCACCCTATAACATATGATATCATAACGGGAACATCTTACTTCCTCATTGCCCGTCCAGGGGCTTAATGTAATTATTTTGGAAAATCTGTCCGAATTACTAGAAAAACTTTTCAGATGATTTATCCACAAAAATGTCCATAGATATAGAGATTGTGAGTTCTGCAGAGAAATCATTTGAAAAGTGTTCTAACAAATTGAGATCCATTAAAAAGCTTATCCAGAAATAGTAAACAGAGGTCCAAGTGTTTGTACACTGTCCAGCGAGCAGCTCACAGCAATAAGTTATAGGTCTGCGTAAATTCAGCGGCACAGAAAGAAACTGCTTCAATTCAACGGCACAGAAAGAAACTGCGTCAATTCAACGGCACAGAAAGAAACCGCGTCAATTCAACGGCACAGAAAGAAACCGCGTCAATTCAACGGCACAGAAAGAAACGGCGTCAATTCAACGGCACAGAAAGAAACGGCGTCAATTCAACGGCACAGAAAGAAACTGCGTCAATACAACAGCACAGAAAGAAACCGCGTCAATTCAACGGCACAGAAAGAAACGGCGTCAATTCAACGGCACAGAAAGAAACTGCGTCAATTCAACGGCACAGAAAGAAACCGCGTCAATTCAACGGCACAGAAAGAAACCGCGTCAATTCAACGGCACAGAAAGAAACCGCGTCAATTCAACGGCACAGAAAGAAACTGCGTCAATTCAACGGCACAGAAAGAAACCGCGTCAATCAACAGCACAGAAAGAAACCGCGTCAATTCAACGGCACAGAAAGAAACGGCGTCAATTCAACGGCACAGAAAGAAACTGCGTCAATTCAACAGCACAGAAAGAAACCGCGTCAATTCAACGGCACAGAAAGAAACTGCGTCAATTCAACGGCACAGAAAGAAACCGCGTCAATTCAACGGCACAGAAAGAAACCGCGTCAATTCAACGGCACAGAAAGAAACCGCGTCAATTCAACGGCACAGAAAGAAAGTCAATTCAACGGCAGAAACTGCGTCAATTCAACGGCACAGAAAGAAACTGCGTCAATACAACAGCACAGAAAGAAACCGCGTCAATTCAACGGCACAGAAAGAAACGGCGTCAATTCAACGGCACAGAAAGAAACTGCGTCAATTCAACAGCACAGAAAGAAACCGCGTCAATTCAACGGCACAGAAAGAAACTGCGTCAATTCAACGGCACAGAAAGAAACCGCGTCAATTCAACGACACAGAAAGAAACCGCGTCAATTCAACGGCACAGAAAGAAACCGCGTCAATTCAACGACACAGAAAGAAACTGCGTCAATTCAACGGCACGGAATTAAACTGCGTCAATTCAACGGCACAGAAAGAAACTGCGTCAATTCAACGACACAGAAAGAAACCGCGTCAATTCAACGGCACAGAAAGAAACTGCGTCAATTCAACGGCACGGAATTAAACTGCGTCAATTCAACGGCACAAAAAGAAACTGCGTCAATTCAACGGCACAAAAAGAAACTGCGTCAATTCAGCAGCACAGACAGGCTCTGCATTGTCACAGTGCTGCCAAATTGTCTTATTCGCTCACATCAGATAAAAGAGATAATATGAAGAGAAGTGAGGTTCTTAACCTGAATACGACACAGATGGAACATCACACAGGGTAAGGATTATCATTAACTGGAGGACACATCCGATTCTTCAATGGCTTCGACAGCTGCTTGTCAGAACACTGGCTAATGTCACACCCCATGCTGCTCTACTGTAAACCCACTGTGTAAGAGGCCAGCATAAAGGCTTTTAATAATGTATTTAGGATAGTTTTAGGTTGTATAAGAACGTAGACCGTACAGAAGGATGTATTAGGATAGTTTCGTGTGTATAAGAACACAGAACATGTGAGTGATGACGGACTCTTTGGCCTTTCTTAATTTAAAGCAGCTGAGTAAAGATGACCTCTTGAACCGTCTGGACTCACTAAAGAAGGGAAGGTTCTGTGGAAAGTGGAATTCTACCCAGAATTGTGTTAGAAATACTCCTTAATTAAGGAGGATATAAAGGTGTGATGATTAAATCAAAAGTAAACTATTTTTAAAAGAACAAAAAAAATGCATGTAGACCACACACTGCTATTTCATCCGTAACACCAAAACATAAAATACTCTATTCTCCCAAACAAATGTTTTTGTGATTCATCCAATATAGACACGCGAATAGTGAGACACCAACGAAGAATTGAGAGCCTAAGGCTGTAATTAATTCAACCATAACAGACACATACTCAATGGGCTCCGAACTCCAAAGTTCAGTGAAATCTCCAATCAGATTTATTGTGGATTCCTTACTGGGAAAAAGTTATCGACCAATGTAAAGATGTTAATATGAGCCGTGTTGCTCCAGGCAATGTATATCTACAAAAAATTTTTTTCTTACAGAGACATAAAATATAACACAAAAAATCTAAATCCAGCGCACTCACCTATCCACTAAACAGCAACTTCATGTTGACAGATTTTATTAGTTTAAAAAAACAAAAAACCTAATCTAGGCAAAAATAATGGGGATTTAGTTACATTATATGATCATACATTACATAAGCCTGCCACAATGTCAATGTACCCCATCTTTGGCAGGTCCTACACTACCAGCCTAGTTACTTGGTGCAAAAATCCCATCTATAGTTCTCTGCAGTACAAGGCTTAATAGGGCCCTGGGATGAGGTGCAAAACCAAGGTAGTTGGCTAGACTCCCAAATATAACTAAACCCCCATTTATTTTTGCCTAGATTAGGTGTTTTAAAAAGAACTAATAAAATCTGCCAATATTGAAGTTTCTGTTTAGTGGATAGGTGAGTGCGCTGGATTTAGATTTTTTGTGTATTGTATAAATTGGCCCCCAGCAGCACCCCATTTATGCATGTTCAGACACTGCAATCTGTTGGCTACATGAGCAACTAAATTCAACCAATCCACTTGCGTGCAACAATGGTCAGGACAAACGTGTGATAAGCCTCAGAGTTTAATTTTCAGTGAAAATTACAAATGAGTTCAGTGAGTTACAAATTATTGAGCAAAACCTATTCACTAAACTGTAGCGAAGAGCCATAGATTTTAGTAAATCGAGATCTGTAAGAAAGCATTGGGAGGTGCGTGAGAACGCACAGCAAAACGCCGAGCTGTGGCATTCTACTTTGCTATCACAGATTGTAAACTCGTTTCGATAAGGGCCTTCTTCACCTTTTGTCTGAATTATATTCTGTATGCTAATTACTTGTTATCAGATATAACAAGTTTATCATTGTAAAGAGTTGTCTAATAAGCTGGCCAATAAGTTATCTAAATGCTAATAAAAATAATTAAAATATTTCCTGCTTCCTTGCTATATAAAGCATTTTTAATGACGTAATACATTTTAAAAATATATCTCCCTCAAAACATGTACATGTATTTTGTTTTTATCGTCGATTTTCCACAATGCATGTTTCAACCGTGGAGAACCAGAGGAGCGAAATCATAAATACGTTGCTTGTTCCGAAGGCATAATCGCGTGTCTTGGGAGATCTTCCCTGAACATACAGTTGGCAGATAATGCACAGAGTGCTGTCAGGGGCTGTTTCTATGTCTATGAAATCGCGGTGAGTGAGAAGACATGTGACACACAACGCATGGTGCTTGGCAGCTGTGAGGCGATAACACGGGTATTTTGGATTTCCATATCAGGTGTCGCTCTGTACTCTGCCACTATTCTACCCACACATCAGTCCAAATGTTATCTACTAAGCTCTGCTGAAAGGATTAACTAGGTCAACATTACTCCTAAGGCAGAATTACCTTAGCCAACATAAACCCAGAGCCGGAGGCTGTCCAGTTGGTGATGGAAACAACTTTCTTGGGAATTTTCATATTTTCCAAAGACCGCCGATGGTGACTTTGCTGCTTGGTGATCCAGGCGAAGGTAGGTTTTACTTACTTTAAGTTGTCCCTTGTAACCAATCCCAATGTCCATCCAGTGGGTCCTCTTTAGCTCATTTGCCAGGAGTCCATGTACATGCACAATACTGCAGGAGCCACCAAAGTCCATGCCTATTTCCTCCCAGCACTCATGAACGACGCTGACATTTTAGAGATATTCCAAAACATGCAATGTGAGTATTTAAGAGTTTATCGTTATAAAATATTCGCTCTTTTTTTTTTAGCAGGGGGGGAGCTTTTAAAATGTATTTCTGTAGTAATGTAGGATGATACAACAAATGTTTAGTTAAAATTTCAAATATACAAAAAAAAAAATACAAAAAAACTGAGAGACTTGCCTTCGCTAGAATGCAAAAACAGGGGAAACATGCTCAAACAGTGATAAAACAATCCATACAACTTTGAAAACACAGAGCTATAGAGTCAGGAATACAAACAAGCATTCCTGAAAAAATAGTGTTAAAACCACCATTTTGGTGGCTTGCCCCCTCTTGCCCACCTTAAAACGTAATAAACTTACCTTATTTCCAGAATGCGTGGGTCCACTGGCGCTGGCCCTGCCCTCGATCCACCTCCCTGGCTGACATAATCAAAATTGATGATCTCAGCAAATCGGATGCTTTCCCATAGGAAAAGCATTGTATTGGCTGAGTTCGTTAAGGAGGCGGGCCAAACACTTGGCCAATCAGCATATCCTCATAGAGATGCGTTGAAGCAATGCATCTCTATTGGGAAAGTTTAGTGTCTGCATGCAGAGGGTGGAGACACTGAATGTCAGTCACATTGTGCAGCACTGCCCCAGGAAGCACCTCTAGCAGCCATCTGAGGAGTGGCCACTTAGAGGTGTCCCTAGGCTGTAATGTAAATACTGCCTTTTCTATGAAAAAAATGTGTTTACTGCAAAAAGCCTGAAGGGACTGATTATACTCACCAGAACAAATATAATAAGCTGTATACTATACATTAAGCTAATCGTTGGTGACTATAGTGTACATGTAACATCAATTATTATATGCTTGCTCCAGAGTGTACTTCTTTTTAACATGTGTCTTTATAGTATCATTCAAACATTTGCCTATACCTGCTTTTAAAAACAATTCTTGTTTTTTTCAAGGTAAAAACAAACATGTCAGAATACGTGTACTTAGAAAGACAAAAAATATCATATGTAAGCATGTTTGAAAAACTTGCAAGAAAACTGGATTACAAGTCTAAAACATTCTATTTTTTATTAGTTAATTTTTTGAGCTCTAATAAATGTTGCTGCCCTTTACAAAAAGTAAAACAAACAAACAAATGCCGTACAAGTAAATTATGACATTTAGGGATAATGGAATGTCCTCATCGGATGTGCGCAGAGTTAATGAAGTCTAATCAGCCAAAATGAAACTTTTCTGGAGAAAACCAAAAAAATGGATGAAAATGGCATTCATAAGGACTGAACGTGATCAGGCTTGCCAAGCGTGACCGCAACAATCAGCGAACAATTTCAACTCTGTAAAAATGATGATTAACTGAAATACAAGCTCATAGAAATACTACAAGAAGTACAGATGTTGAGAGAGTATGAATGATGTTACATGACGTAATTTAAAATAAAAAAACACTAGCCTGGGCCAGAGAACACTGAAATAGGATTTTGTGAAGTGGGAATTTCCAGATCCCCGTGACTCCCACACTCACTGCATTTCACCCCATGATACCAGCAATCTAACAGTCGCACTCTTGACGCGACCTAGAAGTTTCGGAAGCCTGCCACCCATGTTACCTGCTGCAAAGACACAGCGGTCGGCAGATACAAGCCTCTGCTGGAGGTGGGGATGTCTACCGGCGGAGTAAGTTCCCAGGCTGTATGTGTGCTTTCGCACAGTGGAGAGACTCCATTGTTATGGCCAACAGTGAGGGAGACTGGAACTCTCCATCATTAGGTATTGGTTGACTGATCCTCAATCTGTGCCTCCAACTAGGCTGTGTCATTTGTGGCCACACACTGCAACTCACCTGCAAAGTCTATGTTTTTTATGTTCTTTGCCTTTATTTGACTATCTGCCAGTGTTAACTCATTAAACCCAGTGGTCTCTGCATGGTTAGAAATTTACCTGCAGTTATATACTTTTTAAACTTAAAATAAATGTGCAGCTTTGCATGACATTTCCTGTTCTATTTATAAGCCTGTTTTCTCCCATTATGTGTTTCTAATGTGAATGTCATTGCTCATATTTGTGTGTTCCTCTGCACTTCAAAAAAAAAAAAAAGAATAAAAAAAAAAGAAAAAGGGAAGACTGGAAGAAAATAAACAGCATCTGAAATTTAAAATGAAAAATATATAGACTGAACAGGGGAACAAGGCAAGGGTCAAGTGTCTAAGTGTGGAGAATCCATGGAATGGGAGTATAAATATCTAAAGAAGAGGATAATAAAAACAGCGCATTCAACACATATCTGATGCAATGGCGGAAATACACCGCCTAGAAAGAATCTTAAACACTACCCGCAACCCCAAACTCTGAATCAACTGACTGCTGCAGGAGACAGACCATGGAGGATACTTCTAAAGCCTTCATGTGGCTCAACCAAAAATTCTATGAACACGGCAAAAAGACGGACTCCCTGTTAGCAAGACGCTTAAAACGCACACAATCGAAACGGATCTCACGAATCCGTACCAGCGAAGGTAGCATTAGTGACCAACCAGATCAGATAGGACACACCTTCCTGACCTACTTCACAGAGCTATACGATAATTGAACCTGACCCCATACCACAAGACATCACGCACCTAACTGTGACATTCCTGTCCAAACTAAACCTACCAACTCTTACCGAAATGGCGAGCGCTCGCCTAGCGGAAGAGGTCTCGGAGGAGGAACTAGCAATCGCCCTGAGGTAATGCAAACCCAAAAAAAGACCAATCCCGGATGGATTTGTGGCCCTCTACTACAAGACCTTTGGCCCAACCCTGTCGCGATACCTCGGTAGGGTGTTTAATGCCATGGTAAAAGGCAAAAAAATCCCAGAGAACATAGTCACTGATAACATTTGTCTTCTTCCAAAACCCGGTAAATCCCACGACGACCCGGGACACTTTCATTCAATATCACTATTGAATGTCGATCTAAAACTCATGACCAAAGTGATGGCCAACAGGATTAGTCCACTACTGGGTTCCCTGATCCATCGTGACCAGGTGCGGTTCATCCCGCATAGACAGGCAATGGACAACACACGACGGGCTAATGATCTAACATGGTTCGCTGGACACAGAGGCATTCCCACTGCTATCCTCTCCCTACATGCAGAGAAGGCCTTTGACCGCCGTCTCTGGCCTTACTTAACCCACACACTCACATTTCTTATGTTCCCCCCTGCTTTCATAATATTCCTAGAGGCCACATATCATTAGCCTCAAGGAGCGTTGCTCCTGCCCAACATTAACCCACCCCAATTTACTATCACGAACGGAACAAGGCAAGGCTGCCCACTCTCGCCCCTACTATTTGTCATCTTGCTAGAACCACTACTAGAGGCGGTAAAATTATGCCCTGGAGTGGAAGGGGTCACCGTCAGAGGACAATCATATAAGGTATCAGCATATGCAGATGATGTCCTTCTGATGTTGACGAATCCGATCAATTCTAGAGGTCCTACTGCAATTGATTCACACATTTGCAAAGATATCAGATTACAAATTGAATATGGATAAGTCGGAACTCCCCACGATCCACATAGATGAGCCGACTCTCGCCAACCTCTGCAACAAATTTCCACTACGCATTTGCAAACCCTTCATCACGTACCTAGGCATAAGGCTCCCAAACAACGTGGCCACACTATACCATCCAACTGAACCCCCTTTAATGGAAAAAGCACATGCAGACCTAGTGAAGGGGAAAAGCTGCACATTGGGAACTTTATGTTCCCAAGAGATACAGAGACCTAGGCCTACCGAACTTCTTGAGATACCTACACGCAGCCGATTTAGCACAGATTCAGCAGTGGCATGTCCCAACCCATAAGAAAAGGTGGGTGGACATATAACATTCCATCTTTGGATGGGATCACCTCTCACTATATATGTGGCTACTGAGACAGCAACACCCGCTACCCCCACGCTAACTCACTCTCTAGACTTGTGGGACAGGCTACACAATAAATTTGACCTCTCCTCAAACCTATCTCTCATGACCCCAATGTATAGAAACACTCTTCCCACCGGGATTTGAAGTAAAACACATTGCCCGTTTCGAATAGAGGGACATCACCAGGCTGGGCAATCTATTCTTAAATGACCAGATTCTCAGCTATGCAGATATTCCCGACGTAGCCTCCCTCACTACATTCGATTACATTAGGCAAATGCAGCTTCGCGACCACACCATGCATCCAACAAGCGGGAACAGCCCCACTAACAGAATTCAAAAAAGATTGTATAGTCTCCCCAGTCAGGAAAGGCCAAATATCAGATCTATATATTACACTATCAACACACTCCACGCAGATTTCCCTGCCATATATTGCAGCCTGGGAAAAGGACCTAGGACTTCCTGAAGAAGCCACAGAATGGGCAGAGATATGGGAAGCAATGTCCTCCATCACTATATGCGTGACCCATAAGGAACAGGCCTACAAGATGCTATTTCGCTGGTACCTTACCCCTCCTAGACTGGTGGACATGCCCAAAATTAAAATCCCTGTCGCAATCCATCACGACACTACTCACCCGTATACTGGCAAAACCGTGCCCCCTGGACATGTGGGCCTTACTACTCTCTAAACCCCTAGACTCCTTCGCAAGAGCCAAAAGCAAACGGATAGCACGTGAAGCTCTTGCTGTACGCAGGGCAATAGGAGAGGTATGGTCGACACCACGTATACCCACACAACGAGTAATAGCTAAAAATATCCAAGACGGCATCAAACTTGACAGGCTAACATCACACGTACACAACACACCCAAAACAAGGATTAGGATCCCTGGCTGGAGGGAGACACATCCCTACCATGGTGATCGTTGACCACAACACTCAGGACTCAACACACAGTACTCATGGACAAGTCACAAAAAAATCTCTCCTACTGTCACACCTTACCCCAACCCCAACTCCAAGGGAGGGAGGGTGTGCGGGCTTCGGATGTCGAGCCTCTCTTTTTACCCCTTCTTCTCTCCTCCCCAGTTCTGTTTCACTCCTACATTCAGACCCTTCCCAGGTTAAACTCCTGAACAAACTTTCCATATCCCAATGACCCGGTCCAGACCCACCCCAGGCCTCAGACATAGACCGGACACGCCGCACCCAAAAAGAGCCGGACACCACTCACCACGTAACACATGATCATAAGAAGGTACACTAGATCCTCAACACAAGATCAAAAGCCCGCCTCAGACTGATCACAGCACTCAGAGGTCCACACTAGGATTCACGACTACAAAGTGAACAAATCCTACACACAGTTTCTTTCGAATCCCCACGCTCGTAAGGAGAACATCTAAACAGCATAACACAACTAGCACTCCCACACCAGAATGAGAACTATAGGATACAGGAATGGCTACTTACCACAATACCAATATCTGGACTACTAGAGCTTCTTGCATGGTGAAAGAATTCGCACACTTCATGTAATGGTGAATACTGCTGTAAAAGGTGTGCTGTGCACAGAGGTTCTATGTCACCCTACTGTACCCAACTCTATATTCTTATGACTTATTGTATCACTGTACTATGCTTGTTTATGGTGTTTGAAAAACAATAAAATAAATAAAGAATTAAAAAAAAAAACATTTTTTAAAAAGAGGGTAACGATGTATCTTGAGAACAATACACGGTGGGTGTGAGAGGTAGTTACTTGAACATTCTTACAAAATCTGAACTTCCTTCTGAAAGCATTCTGAAATCTATTGCCAGCACTCATTCTTCATCTTCTAATTTTATATCTACTCTGATAACGTGTTTGTTTAAAAAGCCAGGCAGTATTTTAAACTGTACAGCATACTGTTTGGAAACACACACACACAAAAAAAATATTTTTATTTTTTTTTAAATCGCAGCAATTAAAGACTTTCAAAAACTCTAACAGGCACTTCATAAATAGATTGAAACAGGGAATTCCCTATAATATGACAAATTGCACTTTGACTATAAAAGAAGCGGCTTGGATCATACACGATTCCTACTGACTGGCAGATGTATATAAATACCCCAGAGTGCTGTCAATCCGTATGGCGCTGACACACAGGATGAAATGATATAGTGTGCCTTTATTTAACTTCTATCGTAAAGCAATTAAAAACAGAGCTCGAGAAATGCAATCCCCCATATCCCCACACTTCCTTGTGCATTTTTTATGGGTTTTTACAGCCGAGGTTACGTTTCATTAGGTGGTTTTTTGGAACTGAGAGTATGGGGTGGGGGGTGGGGCAGTGAATTTTCATTCTCAGTTTGACAATCAAATTTCGGCTCCTGCAGACACTCCTTTTCGGTTTATCAGGTTTCAGGTCTGAACCAGAACCTGTTGCTTGTTTCCTGCCATTTACTAATTTAACTCTCGCATCTGTCTTATTAGGGGCCAGGGATATACATTACATAAAGTCACGCACCTTCTGGGATGGGGGGGGGGGAATATTTAGTAGCACTAAGCAGACTTTAGATGCTATCAGACAACATTCAGTACTATTGAAACTGTCCCAAAATGCAGCTGGCCATGTCTGTAATCGTTTTCATTGCCAATTTGTCATGTTTATGGCCTGAAGCAGTGACCACTTAACACCATCAAGGTTTACCATTTGCTGTATTTATGAATCAGGGAATGAAAATTTTATTTTAAAGGACAACGGTCACCTCAAACTATTTTTACTATATTCATTAAATATTTAATAAAGATATTTTTTTTTTTTAATTGAGTTTTGAGGCGATAGTTTTCTTTAAAAAGCAAAAACAAACACCCTCCCCCCATCTTTTTACTGACAGAACTAGCACTTGATAAAACATTTCTAGGGGGACCGTGATCCTGTGCTGTCAGGATAACTCACTAAAAGGCCAATTGTTGGGAATTGTTACATTTACAATGTTAAGACACGTTTGCTAAATTGGAAACATCGCAATCTTCGATGTTAGTCTGTGTTTAAGGCATGTGATTTAAAATCTCAGTTGAATTTGCATAAAATCTAACTTAAATTTATATGGGAATGTGTGTTATGGAGGATCACAGAAATACGTACGTTAGTAGCTACGATCTCTAGGTGGGAGGTAGGGCGACCATGACAGAACAGCTCTGACATGTATGTCTTGTTTGGCTCAGCACAGAGGTTGCCCAGTACCAAGAGACTGCAAGGCTGGAAGCTATCCAGTACCCAGAGACTGCAAGGCTGGCAGGAGGAGCCAATGCCAGTGGTAAAATTAAGACGACCAATGGATACTGGGGTGTAACGTACCCACTGCCTGACTGAAGTCACATGGTTAGGGGGCGCGAAATTGGGGGGGCTCCACACCCGGTGAATAGCACTCCAGCTTCTCTTCATTAGACACCTATGACAGCATGGAGCACGTCTCCCTCCCCAAGGAAGAAAATGAGGAATGGATGACAAACATGTGAAATGTATAACTTTTTTTATAAGTATGTGTCTATGTGACTGTGTGTTACAGAATGTCCATGTGTGTAAGCCTTTGAATGTGTAAAAAAATGATTATTTGGGTGTATGAGGTGTGTTTGTACGGGTTTGTGCATGCCAGAGTCTCATTTTATGTGGTGAGTGTTTCACTGTCGTTGGGCGAGCATCTGTGTGTGTTAGCAAGTGACTACCTGTGCTCGTGAGCATCTTGTGTGTGTGTGAGATATATTAATATATTATCATCATTCTGAGAGGTGCGCTATATTTGTGATCTGAGCTATGAAACATATACTTCATTTCTGCAGGGTTAGGCAAAAAATAAAACCAGTGTATTCTAGTAGTAGAAGTACTATTCCGGGAGTCAGCAGTCATAGAGGAACCAAAATCGAAGGTACTCCACTTGACTGGGTGACTTATGCAATGTAAATCAGATGTGGATGCAGGATATTATTTAAATGGTTACTCTAAGTACCATGACCACTACATTGATTTGAAGTGGTCGTGGTACCGGGCTGGCAAATGTAAATTCTGTGCAAAATTGGCGTCTGACGACAGCACGTTGGAACCAGACAACCAATGGTGCACTACCTTCCCCACTCTTCATGCCACCCCTGTGCTCCCTCCCTGGCTGGCAAAATGGAGTCAGTCGAGAAGGATCAGGCTTTAAAGAGAAGAGCTGGAAAGGAGGCTAGCATTAGCATATATTTAAATTTTTAGTTTTTAACATTTGGGGGTCAGACCTGGATAAGAAAGAAAGAAAGAAAGAAGAGTAAAAGTAAATTGTAAAGATGTTACGTTTTTAGATGTGGAATGCCATACCAGACCTCCTATAAAACGTTCAGCTCAGTGCTTGATAGATATGTATGTTTGCCCTTAGTCCGTAGAACAAACCTAAGATGCAATTATCTACTGGCCACACGGAGTAAAACTATCCATAGACGGCTCCAATTCACTGGCCATTAGTTTATTTCCAAAAAGCTGAATCCCGTCCAACAAGGAATTCTTAACTTTGATCATCAGGACAATGAGAGTCTGGGAGATTCTAGGAGACCGCAAGGCAGCTGAAACCTGCCCGCTTTATGTGATGACCAACTGGGTGAAGGGCCGAGGCGTCCATCGAGATGAGTGATCGGGTATTCTTCATCATGAACAATAGCCCTGCAATCCGACGCTGTACAGACGGATAGATTTAACATGATATACCCGCAACATAGAGGGAAATGTATTAATGTCACTTGTCATTACTGAATAAAGGCCTCTCTGTTCATTCCTTCATCTAATGTAAAAATGTAAATGTGTCTCCTTGTTAAAGAGACACAAAGGCGTCAGTATTGCTTTCTGAGAGACGATGCCTAATGTATATAATAAGAATGCGATGCTAGGATTGCAAGAACACAATTAGCAAATTAAAGAGAAATTTTTCTGAAATAAATAGAGAATGTTTAGTGAAAGTTCTATGGTAAAAAACTTGAAATAGAAACATAGAATGTCACGGCAGATAAGAACCATTCGGCCCATCTAGTCTGCCCAATTTTCTAAATACTTTCATTAGTGGAAGCTATGGATGATCATCTTCCCTAACACCAAAACAGCTGGGTACACAACGAGAGAGAGAGATGCACATATATCTATATATATATATATATATATATATCTATATATATATAGATATATATATATATATATATATATATATATATATACATACAAAACAATTTTAAGCAGGTCTGTCATGACAGGTTCACATTAACATTTTAGAATATTGCAGAATACAAACTTGCAATGCATAAAGGGAGGGAGGGTAATTAAATGTTATCATGGTGATCGGACAACTCTACTGCAAAATTCAGCAAAATGGCAAGAATTGGAAAATCCGACTTGGAGATTATTTTACACCAGCAATTTTTTAATTCTAACACAATTCCCTCTTTAGAGAATAATGTGTACTATGCATATTTATAATGCCCCGCGACGTTCTGTATTGCCAAATAAATGGAACATGGTCATCTAACCAGCAACTAAAGCATAAATGTTGATCAGAGTATCTGATCTATATCTGAGATATACAACCTTCATCCCGATGGCTGTTCTCCCAAAACTGTCAGGACAATAAACATAACAGCGAGAAATCTGAACACAATAACAATAATTATCAGAACTAGAAGTACGCATCTCTTTCCAATACAATTCAGGGAAGTAACATACAGTTTGATCCACTGTGCCCGAGTACAGTAAGTACAGATTCCTGGAAAAAAAAACAGGTATCTATAGTGAATGGGAACCTGCGGTGTGAGAGTGATCTTATGATGGCTCGTTTTACATTCACAACGTCTGCAGTAATTATAGTAAGACATTAGTATCTCAGACTAACTCAATGTGTTCTGCAATGTGAGAATGATCTTATGGCGACTCGTTTTACATACACAACGTCTGCAGTAATTATAGTAAGACGTTAGTATCTCAGACTAACTCAATGTGTTCTGCAATGTGAGAATGATCTTATGGCGACTCGTTTTACATACACAACGTCTCCAGTAATTATAGTAAGACATTAGTATCTCAGACTAACTCAATGTGTTCTGCAATGTGAGTGATCTTATGGCGACTCGTTTTACATACACAACGTCTGCAGTAATTATAGTCAGACATTAGTATCTCAGACTAACTCAATGTGTTCTGCAATGTGAGAATGATCTTATGGCGACTCGTTTTACATACACAACGTCTGCAGTAATTATAGTAAGACGTTAGTATCTCAGACTAACTCAATGTGTTCTGCAATGTGAGAGTGATCTTATGGCGACTCGTTTTACATACACAACGTCTGCAGTAATTATAGTAAGACATTAGTATCTCAGACTAACTCAATGTGTTCTGCAATGTGAGAGTGATCTTATGGCGACTCGTTTTACATACACAACGTCTGCAGTAATTATAGTCAGACATTAGTATCTCAGACTAACTCAATGTGTTCTGCAATGTGAGAATGATCTTATGGAGGCTCGTTTTACATACACAACGTCTGCAGTAATTATAGTCAGACATTAGTATCTCAGACTAACTCAATGTGTTCTGCAATGTGAGAATGATCTTATGGCGACTCGTTTTACATACAGAACGTCTGCAGTAATTATAGTAAGACATTAGTATCTCAGACTAACTCAATGTGTTCTGCAATGTGAGAATGATCTTATGGCGACTTGTTTTACATACACAACG
>OW240919.1:7547236-7605813 GCA_933207985.1 Pelobates cultripes
GATCTATGAGGGTTAAAGGCAGTTTACATCCAAACAGCAGCTCTGGGAAGCTATTCTGATATCTTGCAAACAAATTCAAGCAGAAACTGTCCAAAAACTCATGAGTTCAATGGATGCAAGACTTGTGAAGCTGCCATCAAATAAGGGGTCCTATGTTAAAATGAAACATGACCTGTAAAAATGTTTAAAAAGTTAAAATGTTGTTATAAGTTTGATTGAAATAGCTTTTGATTTCAGTAAATATGCTGCAAACACAACAAAGGACAATTTTCCGTTCTTTACAACCTATAAAGTGTTTAGAAACTTACTGTGCGTAATAATTTGGAACAGTGCATTGTAAGTTTTTTTATGTTTTAAAAAAAATACTGTTATCATTAGGAGGTTTGTTCAATAAAATTTAAATTGTACTCTTAATAGTTGATAACATGAGAATTATGCTGACTGTTATTTACATCAATTATTTAGGTAAATGAGAAAAATTATAATTTGCATAATAATTTGGAACAGGGTGTATAGTGGTCTAACTTTAAAATGGGCATCTAATATATTTGGCCCTGTTACTTCTTTAAAAAATCTGGAAAACTGGTACATGGGGTACTGTTATATTTGTGAAACAATGTTAAACAAAAAAGTGGCTGAACTAAAGTGGTAAGTGTTGTCTTTCAGAGTTCTTCTATTTAACCCCTAAACAGGGCCGGATTAACATAGGGGCTGATGGAGCTGCAGCTCCAGGCCCAGGCCCATGGAATAGGCCCATTGATTAAAAAAAAAAATTGTTTTTTACATTTTTTTTTTTCACACACTACTCTTAAGGATTCCACCTGGCTTTTATTTTATTAGCACAGCCAGTATTTGAGGCTGCCTCGCTAGTGCCAATATTACAGTGATAGTGGCACTACAAATGCTGGTATTTTTCTCAGTATAAACAATAGATTACTCTGCAATACCAGTACTGGCCAGTAGGGGTCACTGTGTGTGGAGACAGGCAGGGATAGGAAGTTCCAGCATATCCCTCCCTGCCTATCTATACTCACTGATCTGCAGGGGTGCAGCTACAGAGAGTCCAGACAGCAATTCCCACCCTGCAGAGACAGCCTAGAGCTCAGGGAAGTAAGGGATGGGGGGAAATGCTGCAAGGAGACATGGGGACACAGACACTAAGGGACATTGGGAGACATTATGACACAGACACATGGGGACACAGTGTCCCCATGTGTCCCTGGTGTCTCAGTGCCTCTAGTCTCCCAGTGACCCCTAGTCTGCCAGTGTCTCACTGTCCCCATGTCTCCTAGTGCCTCCATGTCTCTCATTGCCTCAAGTGTCACAATGTCCCCATGTCTCCAAGCTAGTGTCCCTAGTGTCTGTGGCCCCGGTGTCTCTGTATCCCCATGTCTCAATGTCCCCATGTCTCCCAGCCAGTGTCTCTAGTGTCTGTGTCCCCATGTCTTCAAGTGTCCCCTGGGGCACTGAGACACTGATACATAGGAATACTGAGACCTGGAGTAATCGACACATGGGGGCACTGAGTCATGAGGGCACTGGGAGGAATCCATCTATACAGCAGAATCAAACTAAGTAGTTTTTGGTGATTTTACAGCATTTTCTCTTATGTCACTCCTTGTGATTTACATCATGTGATGTCATCCATACATATTTTATTATGCAAATTAGTAAAGCCGGTATGTTTTTCCAAGAAAGGTGGCAACCCTAACTACTTTTCACATACTCTTACTTAAGTATGGAAACTTAAGTGGGATCAGGGCCGGACTGGCCCACCGGGATACCGGGAAATTTCCCGGTGGGCCGCGGCACCTGGGGCCGGTCTGACAGCTCCTGTGATCCCGGCGGCCATGTGTGAGCTGTGCGGCCGCACATAGCCCCATGGGAGCAGGGGGAGCCAGGCGGCCGGCTCACACATGGCCACCCGGGATCATTTAAAAAAAAATAATTAAAAAAAAAATTTGCGGCGGGGGCGGAGCTTACTGTGCGGCGGGGGCGGAGCTTAGCGTGCGGCTGAGGCGGAGCTTACTGTGCGGCGGGGCCGGCTAATTGCAGCATGGGAAGCAGGAAGGAGTCCCTGCTTCCCCAACAAGCCTCCAGGAGCTCCAAGCAGGAGGGAAGAAGGAGGTCAGTGTGTCTGTGTGAGTGTGTGACTGTGTGTGTGTGACTGACTGTCTGTGTGTGTGTGACTGACTGTCTGTGTGTGACTGTGACTGTCTGTGTGTGACTGTCTGTGTGTGACTGTCTGTGTGTGACTGTCTGTGTGTGACTGTCTGTGTGTGACTGTCTGTGTGTGTGTGTGTGTGTGTGTGTGTGTGTGTGTGTGTGTGTGTGTGTGTGTGTGTGTGTGTGTGTGTGACTGTCTGTGTGTGTGTGTGTGACTGTGACTGTCTGTGTGTGTGTGACTGTCTGTGTGTGTGTGACTGTGACTGTCTGTGAGTGTGTGACTGTGTGTGTAACTGTGTGTGTGTGTGTGTGACTGTTAGTGTGTGTTTGTGTGTGACTGTCTGTGTGTGCGTGTGACTGCCTTTGTGTGTGACTGCCTGTGTGTGTCTGTCTGCCTGTGTATGTTACTGTCTGTGTGTGACTGTCTGTGTGTGTCTGTCTGTGTGTGTGACTGTGTGTGTAACTGTCTGCCTGTGTGTGTGGCTGTCTGCCTGTCTGTATGTGTGGATGTTTGCCTCGGTGTCAGTGACTGTCTGCCTCTGTGTGTGTGTGCGCACCTGCTAGTGAGGGAGCCTCTGTGTGTGTGTACCTGCTAGTGAGTTTGTGTGTGTGTGTGTGTGCCTGCTAGTGAGTGAGCTTGTATGTGTGTCAGTGAGCTTGTCTGTAGGGATCATATGTGTGTGTGTTAGTGAGCTCTTGTCTGTAAGGAGTATGGGTGTGATCGTGGGCTTGTCTGTAGTGAGCGTGTGTGTCAGTGAGCTTGTCTGTAGTGAGCGTGTGTGTCAGTGAGCATGTGTGTCAGTGAGCGTGTGTGTCAGTGAGCGTGTGTGTAGTGACCATATGTGTCAGTGAGCTTGTCTGTAGTGAGCGCGTGTGTCAGTGAGTTTGTCTGTAGTGACCATATGTGTCAGTGAGCTTGTCTGTAGTGAGCGTGTGTGTCAGTGAGCTTGTCTGTAGTGAGCATGTGTGTGTCAGTGAGCTTGTCTGTAGTGAATCTGTGTTAGTGAGCTCTTCTGTAGGGAGCATGTGTGTGTCAATGGGCTTGTCTGTAGGGAGAGTGTGTGCGCATCAGTGAGCTTGTCTGTAGTGAGCGTGTGTGTGTGACAGTGAGCTTGTCTGTAGTAAGCTTGTGTGTGTATCAGAGTTTGTCTGTCCTAAATTTGTGTCTGCCAGTAACCTTGTCTGTGTGTGTCATTGAGATTGTCTGTCAATGAGCCTATTTGTGTGCATCAGTAAGATTATCTGTGTCTGTGTGTGAGTATGCTTTACTGTATAATTTAATTACCCTGAAAGGACTAATATTGTGAATTAGAAGAAGAAATGTATCATATATATATATATATATATATATACATACATACATTAAAGGACCACTTTAGGCACCCAGACCACTTCAGCTTAATGAAGTGGTCTGGGTGCCTGGTCCAGCTAGGGTTAACCCATTTTTTCATAAACATAGCAGTTTCAGAGCGCTATGTTTATGAATGGGTTAAGCCTTCCTCTATTTCCTCTAGTGGCTGTCTCATTGACAGCCGCTAGAGGCGCTTGCGTGCTTCTCACTGTGATTTTCACAGTGAGAGCACGCCAGCGTCCATAGGAAAGCACTGTAAATGCTTTCCTATGTGACCGGCTGAATGCGCGCGCAGCTCTTGCCGCGCGTGCGCATTCAACCCAGGAGGAGGAACGGAGGAGGAGAGAAGGAGGAAAGCTCCCTGCCCAGCGCTGGAAAAAGGTAAGTTTTTACCCCTTTCACCCTTCCAGAGCCGGGCGGGAGGGGGACCCTGAGGGTGGGGGCACCCTCAGGGCACTATAGTGGTCCTTTAATATATAACACCCTACATAGCACAATGACTTATGGGGCTGGCATAGATTTTTTTCCAGGGCTGCTTCGTATCCCCAGTCCGGCCCTGGACAGACGTCACATGTACACAGTGGGCTCTGTCTCTCAATATTGCGGATTCTGAATCTCTATACCTTATTGCACAGATAATGGTGATACTTGGGTGGTGTCACTTCCTGTCATTCACTTGACAAAACCCCAAATGAAATACCAGTACACAAAACTCACCCTACAACATATGATATCATAACGGGAACATCTTACTTCCTCATTGCCCGCCCAGGGGCTTAATGTAATTATTTTGGAAAATCTGTCCGAATTACTAGAAAAACTTTTCAGATGATTTATCCACAAAAATGTCCATAGATATAGAGATTGTGAGTTCTGCAGAGAAATCATTTGAAAAGTGTTCTAACAAATTGAGATCCATTAAAAAGCTTATCCAGAAATAGTAAACAGAGGTCCAAGTGTGTGTACACTGTCCAGCGAGCAGCTCACAGCAATAAGTTATAGGTCTGCGTAAATTCAGCGGCACAGAAAGAAACTGCTTCAATTCAACGGCACAGAAAGAAACCGCGTCAATTCAATGGCACAGAAAGAAACCGCGTCAATTCAACGGCACAGAAAGAAACCGCGTCAATTCAACGGCACAGAAAGGAACCGCGTCAATTCAACGGCACAGAAAGGAACCGCGTCAATTCAACGGCACAGAAAGGAACTGCGTCAATTCAACAGCACAGAAAGAAACTGCGTCAATTCAACGGCACAGAAAGAAACTGCGTCAATTCAACGGCACAGAAAGAAACTGCGTCAATTCAGCAGCACAGACAGGCTCTGCATTGTCACAGTGCTGCCAAATTGTCTTATTCGCTCACATCAGATAAAAGAGATAATATGAAGAGAAGTGAGGTTCTTAACCTGAATACGACACAGATGGAACATCACACAGGGTAAGGATTATCATTAACTGGAGGACACATCCGATTCTTCAATGGCTTCGACAGCTGCTTGTCAGAACACTGGCTAATGTCACACCCCATACTGCTCTACTGTAAACCCACTGTGTAAGAGGCCAGCATAAAGGCTTTTAATAATGTATTTAGGATAGTTTTAGGTTGTATAAGAACGTAGACCGTACAGAAGGATGTATTAGGATAGTTTCGTGTGTATAAGAACACAGAACATGTGAGTGATGACGGACTCTTTGGCCTTTCTTAATTTAAAGCAGCTGAGTAAAGATGACCTCTTGAACCGTCTGGACTCACTAAAGAAGGTAAAGTTCTGTGGAAAGTGGAATTCTACCCAGAATTGTGTTAGAAATACTCCTTAATTAAGGAGGATATAAAGGTGTGATGATTAAATCAAAAGTAAACTATTTTTAAAAGAACAAAAAAATGCATGTAGACCACACAGTGCTATTTCATCCGTAACACCAAAACATAAAATACTCTATTCTCCCAAACAAATGTTTTTGTGATTCATCCAATATAGACACGCGAATAGTGAGACACCAACGAAGAATTGAGAGCCTAAGGCTGTAATTAATTCAACCATAACAGACACATACTCAATGGGCTCCGAACTCCAAAGTTCAGTGAAATCTCCAATCAGATTTATTGTGGATTCCTTACTGGGAAAAAGTTATCGACCAATGTAAAGATGTTAATATGAGCCGTGTTGCTCCAGGCAATGTATATCTACAAAAAAAAATTTTCTTGCAGAGACATAAAATATAACACAAAAAATCTAAATCCAGCGCACTCACCTATCCACTAAACAGCAACTTCATGTTGACATATTTTATTAGTTTAAAAAAACAAAAAACCTAATCTAGGCAAACATAATGGGGATTTAGTTACATTATATGATCATACATTACATATGCCTGCCACAATGTCAATGTACCCCATCTTTGGCAGGTCCTACACTACCAGCCTAGTTACTTGGTGCAAAAATCCCATCTATAGTTCTCTGCAGTACAAGGCTTAATAGGGCCCTGGGATGAGGTGCAAAACCAAGGTAGTTGGCTAGACTCCCAAATATAACTAAACCCCCATTTATTTTTGCCTAGATTAGGTGTTTTAAAAAGAACTAATAAAATCTGCCAATATTGAAGTTTCTGTTTAGTGGATAGGTGAGTGCGCTGGATTTTGATTTTTTGTGTATTGTATAAATTGGCCCCCAGCAGCACCCCATTTATGCATGTTCAGACACTGCAATCTGTTGGCTACATGAGCAACTAAATTCAACCAATCCACTTGCGTGCAACAATGGTCAGGACAAACGTGTGATAAGCCTCAGAGTTTAATTTTCAGTGAAAATTACAAATGAGTTCAGTGAGTTACAAATTATTGAGCAAAACCTATTCACTAAACTGTAGCGAAGAGCCATAGATTTTAGTAAATCGAGATCTGTAAGAAAGCATTGGGAGGTGCGTGAGAACGCACAGCAAAACGCCGAGCTGTGGCATTCTACTTTGCGATCACAGATTGTAAGCTCGTTTCGATAAGGGCCTTCTTCACCTTTTGTCCGAATTATATTCTGTATGCTTATTACTTGTTATCAGATATAACAAGTTTATCATTGTAAAGAGTTGTCTAATAAGCTGGCCAATAAGTTATCTAAATGCTAATAAAAATAATTAAAATATTTCCTGCTTCCTTGCTATATAAAGCATTTTTAATGACGTAATACATTTTAAAAATATATCTCCCTCAAAATATGTACATGTATTTTGTTTTTATCGTCGATTTTCCACAATGCATGTTTCAACCGTGGAGAACCAGAGGAGCGAAATCATAAATACGTTGCTTGTTCCGAAGGCATAATCGGGTGTCTTGGGAGATCTTCCCTGAACATACAGTTGGCAGATAATGCACAGAGTGCTGTCAGGGGCTGTTTCTATGTCTATGAAATCGCGGTGAGTGAGAAGACATGTGACACACAACGCATGGTGCTTGGCAGCTGTGAGGCGATAACACGGGTATTTTGGATTTCCATATCAGGTGTCGCTCTGTACTCTGCCACTATTCTACCCACACATCAGTCCAAATGTTATCTACTAAGCTCTGCTGAAAGGATTAACTAGGTCAACATTACTTCTAAGGCAGAATTACCTTAGCCAACATAAACCCAGAGCCGGAGGCTGTCCAGTTGGTGATGGAAACAACTTTCTTGGGAATTTTCATATTTTCCAAAGACCGCCGATGGTGACTTTGCTGCTTGGTGATCCAGGGATGCAGGCGAAGGTAGGTTTTACTTACTTTAAGTTGTCCCTTGTAACCAATCCCAATGTCCATCCAGTGGGTCCTCTTTAGCTCATTTGCCAGGAGTCCATGTACATGCACAATACTGCAGGAGCCACCAAAGTCCATGCCTATTTCCTCCCAGCACTCATGAACGACGCTGACATTTTAGAGATATTCCAAAACATGCAATGTGAGTATTTAAGAGTTTATCTTTATAAAATATTCGCTTTTTTTTTAGCAGGGGGGAGGGGGGAGCTTTTAAAATGTATTTCTGTAGTAATGTAGGATGATACAACAAATGTTTAGTTAAAATTTCAAATATACAAAAAAGAGACTTGCCTTCGCTAGAATGCAAAAACAGGGGAAACATGCTCAAACAGTGATAAAACAATCCATACAACTTTGAAAACACAGAGCTATAGAGTCAGGAATACAAACAAGCATTCCTGAAAAAATAGTGTTAAAACCACCATTTTGGTGGCTTGCCCCCTCTTGCCCACCTTAAAACGTAATAAACTTACCTTATTTCCAGAATGCGTGGGTCCACTGGCGCTGGCCCTGCCCTCGATCCACCTCCCTGGCTGACATAATCAAAATTGATGATCTCAGCAAATCGGATGCTTTCCCATAGGAAAAGAATTGTATTGGCTGAGTTCGTTAAGGAGGCGGGCCAAACACTTGGCCAATCAGCATATCCTCATAGAGATGCGTTGAAGAAATGCATCTCTATTGGGAAAGTTCAGTGTCTGCATGCAGAGGGTGGAGACACTGAATGTCAGTCACATTGTGCAGCACTGCCCCAGGAAGCACCTCTAGCAGCCATCTGAGGGGTGGCCACTTAGAGGTGTCCCTAGGCTGTAATGTAAATACTGCCTTTTCTATGAAAAAAATGTGTTTACTGCAAAAAGCCTGAAGGGACCGATTATACTCACCAGAACAAATATAATAAGCTGTATACTATACATTAAGCTAATCGTTGGTGACTATAGTGTACATGTAACATCAATTATTATATGCTTGCTCCAGAGTGTACTTCTTTTTAACATGTGTCTTTATAGTATCATTCAAACATTTGCCTATACCTGCTTTTAAAAACAATTCTCGTTTTTTTCAAGGTAAAAACAAACATGTCAGAATACGTGTACTTAGAAAGACAAAAAATATATGTAAGCATGTTTGAAAAACTTGCAAGAAAACTGGATTACAAGTCTAAAACATTCTATTTTTTATTAGTTAATTTTTTGAGCTCTAATAAATGTTGCTGCCCTTTACAAAAAGTAAAACAAACAAACAAATGCCGTACAAGTAAATTATGACATTTAGGGATAATGGAATGTCCTCATCGGATGTGTGCAGAGTTAATGAAGTCTAATCAGCCAAAATGAAACTTTTCTGGAGAAAACCAAAAAAATGGATGAAAATGGCATTCATAAGGACTGAACGTGATCAGGCTTGCCAAGCGTGACCGCAACAATCAGCGAACAATTTCAACTCTGTAAAAATGATGATTAACTGAAATACAAGCTCATAGAAATACTACAAGAAGTACAGATGTTGAGAGAGTATGAATGATGTTACATGACGTAATTTAAAATAAAAAAACACTAGCCTGGGCCAGAGAACACTGAAATAGGATTTTGTGAAGTGGGAATGGGTCTTGTGGACCTGTGAGTTTGGTATATAAAGTGGGATAGGGGGCCAATGGTAGGAATAAGATCGGAATAGCAGTTATGTCTGTGCTAACGAGAAGCAACCGTGGGCATGTATCGAATCGATCATACGTCTCGCAGTGAATGCAGAAAAATAGATTTTTCCCTCTATTACTCCACTGGAAGCACGGGACACAATTTTCAAAGCAAAGACACCCAATAGTGCAGTTTAATTCCAAATGAAACTTGTTTTTGACAGACACTTATAAGTCAAAGGGGATATGTTGAAGAATGAATGATTAAAGAAACTTTTATGCAATGAAACCGCTTCATCTTACTGAAGTTATTATAGTGCCTGAAATATTCCCCCCCTACTCCTGTCCTTCAATTATGTGTCTTTAACTAGTTTGAAGGCTTGGAAGCGCCTCCAACATTCTGAATCAGAGAGCCAGGACTGTTACTTACTTACAGACTCCCATACCCAGTCATATCGAGGTGCTGCACTCAATGATTCCCTATGACAAGAGTTTGATTGGCGGATCACGCGAGTATCTAGGGTTCATGATGGGGGGTTTATATTAGCACCCAGGAGGCAACACTTCAGGGATGATATCAAGGAGAGAGGGGGTGGGAGGAGGAGATGGCAACGCAGAGGGAATCCTTGCGCTGGAGAAAAGGTGAGTAAAAACGTTAAAAATGTTTCTACTGCAAACTGTACTACAGGATGATTGCATCAGGAATAAAATCTTGTATTTCTAACGCTGTAGTGTTCCTTTAAGAGATTTAAGAAACAAATTTTAATGGTTATTGAAATCTGCTCCTAATGTTTTGTGCGATTTAACATGTGTTTCTATTTCCCGAAACATAAAGAACGTAATTTAATGTAAAACAATGTCAGTTATTAAATAAACCTTGTTTTCCCAGCAAGTGTACTGCAGTGTATCACTGCTAAGGTATGCAATGCGTACCCCACCTTCACCCCAGTATTCTCAGTGTACAGTGTACACAGACTATGTACAGAATGAAACACAGCTATATATTGCTTTATCAAATACCAATAAAACGCAGAGAACGTAAATTAAATGTATAGCGGAGTTTTTTGGAAGGATTCGTTAACACGATACTAATAAAGGATTCTGGGAAGCACTAATGTAACATGGATCACTTTTGACAATGACATTACAAGTTTGTTGTTATAAAGGAAAAAGCTTTCTGTCACACATGACTCACACAAAGCTTGTAGGGCTGCGGTGTTGTAGAAAGTTAATTTGAGGCTTAAATGAACCACAAAGCCTGGGGCAAATGTATTAATATCTCCGGAATGTTCTGCTGCTTGGTTTCACCAGATCCAGGGCAGACGTCTCCCCGATAATCTGTTCGGGGTTCTGACTTCACTGAGCAGTCTATTACTCTCTCGCATTCAATGGGTTAAATGTTTATACACCAGAATAGCTTGAAATCTGTGATGGATAATTAATATCATTAAAGTTTTGCTTAGAGATGAAATAGATGGATTTAAATACAGAGAGATATATAAAGAGCTATCTGATACCGGCATGCAGTCTCTATCCATAGACGACAAGAACAAGTTTTACAGCTGGTTATCTTAGATAAAGTGAGCGCTATCAGAAAAGAAATTTACTTTATTGGCAGAAACAAATTAGGACTTATTCCAGGAGCTCCGCTGGTAGTTTCTCAGTGAGTGGCAGTCTGGCAGGAAACGAAGGCAATAGACTGCAGTGTAGGGTTGCTGTTGGCGAACCGGCGCCCGCAGCTTGCTGAATGGGAACGCATGGATGAGGCGGCCTGGAATCCAATCTGCTTCTTATTCACTGTCAGTTCATATACAATGTCCCGGACAATGGACCTTCTTCATCCCTCACTTCTAGCATGTTTCATGTTACATCGGGTGTTAAAAGAGCAGAGATGTAGACACCAGCAATTTCCACATACATTATCCCCAAACTAATAAACAGTACAGGATTGGTTTACATTGCGTGAGAAAAGAAATGGCATTCTTCAGCTAATTGCGGTTTAGGATGGCAAGGAGTACGGACGTAATCACTTTGAAAGGACTACCAACCTTGCTGGTAATTCTTTTAAACTTAGCACAAAAATTATTAATGACCCTTTATAAACAAGGAAATAAATACTGACTTGGGGAGAGGAAAGATACACAATGAATTGGCAAGGTTTAAACAGAAGATGGGGGTTCTGGACAACCTTTTATGAACAGAGAACGCTTCTCAACCAGACATCATAGAAAAAGGCAACAACAAAAAAATAATACAAAAAGTCTTAAAGCATTAAATACATGGCGGTTACATAAAAATTCATTTCAAAAGGAGACGTGGTGTTTTTGTTAAATTGCCTTACATTTGCCAGGAACGTCATTGACGTCATGTGAAATTTCAGAATTACTTTGCTCACAAAACACACAATGCAAACAGATTTAAAGCAGAAAAAAAGGGTTGTTCTAACTAGACTTTCACCCACAGTCTTCCCGTAATAAATCAAATGGAGAATAATATGGACAACGATTAGGGTCTTAAACCTTTTCACTAAAGTGACGAATCAATGTGTACTTAAATCTTGGTGTGTGTTGTAAAAACAGAAGCCCTAGCAATAGCCACTAGGTGTAAACTGTAGTTTCTGTGAGAATATATGTATTATTTATGTACGGCACATTACGAGGACGTAAAGCAATAATAATAAAATAAGCAGTATTAGTAATAGCAAAGTCAGTTGGGGTGTGCCGAAACTGACGTGAGGTTAGACCTGTAAAAGAGGGCCCACCTAGGTGAAATGTTAATGAATTGAGGGTGCGGTGGGAGGGGCACTTCCGGGAACGTCGACGACAGGTAAGCTAGCTTACTGCGCTTTATATAGGGAATGTACCTCCCACAATTACAGGCCAAGCCTTCTATTTGCGTACGGCACATTACGAGGACGTAAGGCAATGATAACAAAATAAGCAGTATTAATAATAGAAAAGTCAGTTGAGGTGTGTCGAAACTGACGTGAGGTTAGGCCTGTAAAAGAGGGCAAAGATTATTAGAAGCGATTTCTCAAAATACATATAAGTTTATTTAAGTACAAACATTATTTAGACATGTCTTGGAAAGCCATTCTTATTTCTTTTTCAGAGTTAGGAATGTACCTATTGTACGCGGATGATTTCCATTTTCCCATGTTTTTGATGATGTGGGTTGGTACGTGGTTACCTGAGGCAGCTGAAGCTGCACCAATGCGAAAGAAATGGCCCGTGAATGCGTGTGGGTTATGTCCTAGCCGGAGCAATAATGTACAAATGAAATACAGAAATTGTTTAGTAGTTAGGGGTTTCCCTTGAATATCTAACTGTGGACAATCCAGGTTGGAAGTGATTTGGGACACCATTAGTTTATCTAAAACTAGGATAGGACACCATTTGGTAGAGGTAGGATAGTATGTGATTTCTACCGGAGGACCTGTTTGGCATGTTTTGGGTATGGGTAATGGATAAGACGTAGTGATCTTGTCTTTTGTTTAGGTGTTTCTTTTGGAGGCAAAGCTTAGAATCGGAATTAGGAATGTTTTGTTGGGATAGCTGGTCAACATGTAGTGTTGTATGCCTGTTAAGTAGAGTTTGATAGTGTTGTAGGCTAAATTAAGAGAAATATGGAAAAAAGTTGTGAATGCAACAACAGTTTCAACAGAAAAAACATTTATTATAGGAGTATAAAATAGTGAGAAGGTAAAGGGACTAACAAGGATCCAGAAAAAATACAAGACAGAGTTAAAAGGGAAGATAGAGCAAAATCTACGAGAGGAGAGAATTCAGAATGGGGACTGGAGAGGAAGAGGGAGAGAAAACAAGACACCGGGAGAGAAAGTTTAATGTGAAAAAGGGAAGAAGAGGAAATAGGAATAAGGGAAGAGAGGACCAGGCCTGGGCTTTATGGCGGTAGGACGCATCTCGGAAGTGCTCCTCTGCTATTGATCGAATCCTGCCTAATTTTTGAATCTTAGGTACCTACATACCTTTAGCCCCTCTGAGACTTACTTGCTCTCTGAATCCAGCGGGGTGTATGAGACAACCTAGGAAGCACTGACTTCTTGCTTCTGCTGAAGCTCCAGAGGAGGCCTAGGGAAAACATTGGGTGAGGTAGGTGGTGCTCTCCTGCTTTGTACACCACAGCCCCAGCACTAAGTCTTATTGCTGACCAGTCCTCCCCCTCTGGTCCGGTGGGGGATATCCGGTTCCCACTGGGTCAATCTCCAAATCATGTGTGTGGCTTTCAGAATGCCTCACCTTGCCTTCGCTACCAAACTACCAAACGGATCTTACCAAAATGGCAGACACAATCTTTCCCCACATCTATCTGGTGCCATCGAACATTCCCTAACGAAACTTGTGCATCTAATTAAGCTGTGGAAGAATGGGCCCATGCTTTACCTAGTGCAGGGGGACTTACCTCCACTCCTTCAGTCGACCCCACAGTCCATCCTGCTGGCCGACATGGCTTGTGTGGGCCTCTCCCATGTGTTCCTGGTTAGATGATGCAGCAGAGACAGTTATTTCCAGATCCCCGTGACTCCCACACTCACTGCATTTCACCCCATGATACCAGCAATCTAACAGTCGCACTCTTGACGCGACCTAGAAGTTTCGGAAGCCTGCCACCCATGTTACCTGCTGCAAAGACACCGCGGTCGGCAGATACAAGCCTCTGCTGGAGGTGGGGATGTCTACCGGCGGAGTAAGTTCCCGGGCTGTATGTGTGCTTTCGCACAGTGGAGAGACTCCATTGTTATGGCCAACAGTGAGGGAGACTGGAACTCTCCATCATTAGGTATTGGTTGACTGATCCTCAATCTGTGCCTCCAACTAGGCTGTGTCATTTGTGGCCACACACTGCAACTCACCTGCAAAGTCTATGTTTTTTATGTTCTTTGCCTTTATTTGACTATCTGCCAGTGTTAACTCATTAAACCCAGTGGTCTCTGCATGGTTAGAAATTTACCTGCAGTTATATACTTTTTAAACTTAAAATAAATGTGCAGCTTTGCATGACATTTCCTGTTCTATTTATAAGCCTGTTTTCTCCCATTATGTGTTTCTAATGTGAATGTCATTGCTCATATTTGTGTGTTCCTCTGCACTTCAAAAAAAAAAAAAAGAATAAAAAAAAAAGAAAAAGGGAAGACTGGAAGAAAATAAACAGCATCTGAAATTTAAAATGAAAAATATATAGACTGAACAGGGGAACAAGGCAAGGGTCAAGTGTCTAAGTGTGGAGAATCCATGGAATGGGAGTATAAATATCTAAAGAAGAGGATAATAAAAACAGCGCATTCAACACATATCTGATGCAATGGCGGAAATACACCGCCTAGAAAGAATCTTAAACACTACCCGCAACCCCAAACTCTGAATCAACTGACTGCTGCAAGAGACAGACCATGGAGGATACTTCTAAAGCCTTCATGTGGCTCAACCAAAAATTCTATGAACACGGCAAAAAGACGGACTCCCTGTTAGCAAGACGCTTAAAACGCACACAATCGAAACGGATCTCACGAATCCGTACCAGCGAAGGTGGCATTAGTGACCAACCAGATCAGATAGGACACACCTTCCTGACCTACTTCACAGAGCTATACGATAATTGAACCTGACCCCATACCACAAGACATCACGCACCTAACTGTGACATTCCTGTCCAAACTAAACCTACCAACTCTTACCGAAATGGCGAGCGCTCGCCTAGCGGAAGAGGTCTCGGAGGAGGAACTAGCAATCGCCCTGAGGTAATGCAAACACAAAAAAAGACCAATCCCGGATGGATTTGTGGCCCTCTACTACAAGACCTTTGGCCCAACCCTGTCGCGATACCTCGGTAGGGTGTTTAATGCCATGGTAAAAGGCAAAAAAATCCCAGAGAACATAGTCACTGATAACATTTGTCTTCTTCCAAAACCCGGTAAATCCCACGACGACCCGGGACACTTTCATTCAATATCACTATTGAATGTCGATCTAAAACTCATGACCAAAGTGATGGCCAACAGGATTAGTCCACTACTGGGTTCCCTGATCCATCGTGACCAGGTGCGGTTCATCCCGCATAGACAGGCAATGGACAACACACGACGGGCTAATGATCTAACATGGTTCGCTGGACACAGAGGCATTCCCACTGCTATCCTCTCCCTACATGCAGAGAAGGCCTTTGACCGCCGTCTCTGGCCTTACTTAACCCACACACTCACATTTCTTATGTTCCCCCTGCTTTCATAATATTCCTAGAGGCCACATATCATTAGCCTCAAGGAGCGTTGCTCCTGCCCAACATTAACCCACCCCAATTTACTATCACGAACGGAACAAGGCAAGGCTGCCCACTCTCGCCCCTACTATTTGTCATCTTGCTAGAACCACTACTAGAGGCGGTAAAATTATGCCGTGGAGTGGAAGGGGTCACCGTCAGAGGACAATCATATAAGGTATCAGCATATGCAGATGATGTCCTTCTGATGTTGACGAATCCGATCAATTCTAGAGGTCCTACTGCAATTGATTCACACATTTGCAAAGATATCAGATTACAAATTGAATATGGATAAGTCGGAACTCCCCACGATCCACATAGATGAGCCGACTCTCGCCAACCTCTGCAACAAATTTCCACTACGCATTTGCAAACCCTTCATCACGTACCTAGGCATAAGGCTCCCAAACAACGTGGCCACACTATACCATCCAACTGCACCACCTTTAATGGAAAAAGCACATGCAGACCTAGTGAAGGGGAAAAACTGCACATTGGGAACTTTATGTTCCCAAGAGATACAGAGACCTAGGCCTACCGAACTTCTTGAGATACCTACACGCAGCCGATTTAGCACAGATTCAGCAGTGGCATGTCCCAACCCATAAGAAAAGGTGGGTGGACATATAACATTCCATCTTTGGATGGGATCACCTCTCACTATATATGTGGCTACTGAGACAGCAACACCCGCTACCCCCACGCTAACTCACTCTCTAGACTTGTGGGACAGGCTACACAATAAATTTGACCTCTCCTCAAACCTATCTCTCATGACCCCAATGTATAGAAACACTCTTCCCACCGGGATTTGAAGTAAAACACATTGCCCGTTTCGAATAGAGGGACATCACCAGGCTGGGCAATCTATTCTTAAATGACCAGATTCTCAGCTATGCAGATATTCCCGACGTAGCCTCCCTCACTACATTCGATTACATTAGGCAAATGCAGCTTCGCGACCACACCATGCATCCAACAAGCGGGAACAGCCCCACTAACAGAATTCAAAAAAGATTGTATAGTCTCCCCAGTCAGGAAAGGCCAAATATCAGATCTATATATTACACTATCAACACACTCCACGCAGATTTCCCTGCCATATATTGCAGCCTGGGAAAAGGACCTAGGACTTCCTGAAGAAGCCACAGAATGGGCAGAGATATGGGAAGCAATGTCCTCCATCACTATATGCGTGACCCATAAGGAACAGGCCTACAAGATGCTATTTCGCTGGTACCTTACCCCTCCTAGACTGGTGGACATGCCCAAAATTAAAATCCCTGTCGCAATCCATCACGACACTACTCACCCGTATACTGGCAAAACCGTGCCCCCTAGACATGTGGGCCTTACTACTCTCTAAACCCCTAGACTCCTTCGCAAGAGCCAAAAGCAAACGGATAGCACGTGAAGCTCTTGCTGTACGCAGGGCAATAGGAGAGGTATGGTCGACACCACGTATACCCACACAACGAGTAATAGCTAAAAATATCCAAGACGGCATCAAACTTGACAGGCTAACATCACACGTACACAACACACCCAAAACAAGGATTAGGATCCCTGGCTGGAGGGAGACACATCCCTACCATGGTGATCGTTGACCACAACACTCAGGACTCAACACACAGTACTCATGGACAAGTCACAAAGAAATCTCTCCTACTGTCACACCTTACCCCAACCCCAACTCCAAGGGAGGGAGGGTGTGCGGGCTTCGGATGTCGAGCCTCTCTTCTTACCCCTTCTTCTCTCCTCCCCAGTTCTGTTTCACTCCTACATTCAGACCCTTCCCAGGTTAAACTCCTGAACAAACTTTCCATATCCCAATGACCCGGTCCAGACCCACCCCAGGCCTCAGACATAGACCGGACACGCCGCACCCAAAAAGAGCCGGACACCACTCACCACGTAACACATGATCATAAGAAGGTACACTAGATCCTCAACACAAGATCAAAAGCCCGCCTCAGACTGATCACAGCACTCAGAGGTCCACACTAGCATTCACAACTACAAAGTGAACAAATCCTACACACAGTTTCTTTCGAATCCCCACGCTCGTAAGGAGAACATCTAAACAGCATAACACAACTAGCACTCCCACACCAGAATGAGAACTATAGGATACAGGAATGGCTACTTACCACAATACCAATATCTGGACTACTAGAGCTTCTTGCATGGTGAAAGCATTCGCACACTTCATGTAATGGTGAATACTGCTGTAAAAGGCGTGCTGTGCACAGAGAGTCTATGTCACCCTACTGTACCCAACTCTATATTCTTATGACTTATTGTATCACTGTACTATGCTTGTTTATGGTGTTTGAAAAACAATAAAATAAATAAAGAATTTAAAAAAAAACATTTTTTAAAAAGAGGGTAACGATGTATCTTGAGAACAATACACGGTGGGTGTGAGAGGTAGTTACTTGAACATTCTTACAAAATCTGAACTTCCTTCTGAAAGCATTCTGAAATCTATTGCCAGCACTCATTCTTCATCTTCTAATTTTATATCTACTCTGATAACGTGTTTGTTTAAAAAGCCAGGCAGTATTTTAAACTGTACAGCATACTGTTTGGAAACACACACACACAAAAAAAATATTTTTATTTTTTTTTAAATCGCAGCAATTAAAGACTTTCAAAAACTCTAACAGGCACTTCATAAATAGATTGAAACAGGGAATTCCCTATAATATGACAAATTGCACTTTGACTATAAAAGAAGCGGCTTGGATCATACACGATTCCTACTGACTGGCAGATGTATATAAATACCCCAGAGTGCTGTCAATCCGTATGGCGCTGACACACAGGATGAAATGATATAGTGTGCCTTTATTTAACTTCTATCGTAAAGCAATTAAAAACAGAGCTCGAGAAATGCAATCCCCCATCTCCCCACACTTCCTTGTGCATTTTTTATGGGTTTTTACAGCCGAGGTTACGTTTCATTACGTGGTTTTTTGGAACTGAGAGTATGGGGTGGGGTGTGGGGCAGTGAATTTTCATTCTCAGTTTGACAATCAAATTTCGGCTCCTGCAGACACTCCTTTTCGGTTTATCAGGTTTCAGGTCTGAACCAGAACCTGTTGCTTGTTTCCTGCCATTTACTAATTTAACTCTCGCATCTGTCTTATTAGGGGCCAGGGATATACATTACATAAAGTCACGCACCTTCTGGGATGGGGGAGGGGAATATTTAGTAGCACTAAGCAGACTTTAGATGCTATCAGACAACATTCAGTACTATTGAAACTGTCCCAAAATGCAGCTGGCCATGTCTGTAATCGTTTTCATTGCCATTTTGTCATGTTTATGGCCTGAAGCAGTGACCACTTAACACCATCAAGGTTTACCATTTGCTGTATTTATGAATCAGGGAATGAAAATTTTATTTTAAAGGACAACGGTCACCTCAAACTATTTTTACTATATTCATTAAATATTTAATAAAGATATATTTTTTTTTAATTGAGTTTTGAGGCGATAGTTTTCTTTAAAAAGCAAAAACAAACACCCTCCCCCCATCTTTTTACTGACAGAACTAGCACTTGATAAAACATTTCTAGGGGAACCGTGATCCTGTGCTGTCAGGATAACTCACTAAAAGGCCAATTGTTGGGAATTGTTACATTTACAATGTTAAGACACGTTTGCTAAATTGGAAACATCGCAATCTTCGATGTTAGTCTGTGGTTAAGGCATGTGATTTAAAATCTCAGTTGAATTTGCATAAAATCTAACTGAAATTTATATGGGAATGTGTGTTATGGAGGATCACAGAAATACGTACGTTAGTAGCTACGATCTCTAGGTGGGAGGTAGGGCGACCATGACAGAACAGCTCTGACATGTATGTCTTGTTTGGCTCAGCACAGAGGTTGCCCAGTACCAAGAGACTGCAAGGCTGGAAGCTATCCAGTACCCAGAGACTGCAAGGCTGGCAGGAGGAGCCAATGCCAGTGGTAAAATTAAGACGACCAATGGATACTGGGGTGTAACGTACCCACTGCCTGACTGAAGTCACATGGTTAGGGGGTGCGAAATTGGGGGGGCTCCACACCCGGTGAATAGCACTCCAGCTTCTCTTCATTAGACACCTATGACAGCATGGAGCACGTCTCCCTCCCCAAGGAAGAAAATGAGGAAGGGATGACAAACATGTGAAATGTATAACTTTTTTTATAAATATGTGTCTATGTGACTGTGTGTTACAGAATGTCCATGTGTGTAAGCCTTTGAATGTGTAAAAAAATGATTATTTGGGTGTATGAGGTGTGTTTGTACGGGTTTGTGCATGCCAGAGTCTCATTTTATGTGGTGAGTGTTTCACTGTCGTTGGGCGAGCATCTGTGTGTGTTAGCAAGTGACTACCTGTGCTCGTGAGCATCTTGTGTGTGTGTGAGATATATTAATATATTATCATCATTCTGAGAGGTGCGCTATATTTGTGATCTGAGCTATGAAACATATACTTCATTTCTGCAGGGTTAGGCAAAAAATAAAACCAGTGTATTCTAGTAGTAGAAGTACTATTCCGGGAGTCAGCAGTCATAGAGGAACCAAAATCGAAGGTACTCCACTTGACTGGGTGACTTATGCAATGTAAATCAGATGTGGATGCAGGATATTATTTAAATGGTTACTCTAAGTACCATGACCACTACATTGATTTGAAGTGGTCGTGGTACCGGGCTGGCAAATGTAAATTCTGTGCAAAATTGGCGTCTGACGACAGCACGTTGGAACCAGACAACCAATGGTGCACTACCTTCCCCACTCTTCATGCCACCCCTGTGCTCCCTCCCTGGCTGGCAAAATGGAGTCAGTCGAGAAGGATCAGGCTTTAAAGAGAAGAGCTGGAAAGGAGGCTAGCATTAGCATATATTTAAATTTTTAGTTTTTAACATTTGGGGGTCAGACCTGGCTAAGAAAGAAAGAAAGAAGAGTAAAAGTAAATTGTAAAGATGTTACGTTTTTAGATGTGGAATGCCATACCAGACCTCCTATAAAACGTTCAGCTCAGTGCTTGATAGATATGTATGTTTGCCCTTAGTCCGTAGAACAAACCTAAGATGCAATTATCTACTGGCCACATGGAGTAAAACTATCCATAGACGGCTCCAATTCACTGGCCATTAATTTATTTCCAAAAAGCTGAATCCCGTCCAACAAGGAATTCTTAACTTTGATCATCAGGACAATGAGAGTCTGGGAGATTCCAGGAGACCGCAAGGCAGCTGAAACCTGCCCGCTTTATGTGATGACCAACTGGGTGAAGGGCCGAGGCGTCCATCGAGATGAGTGATCGGGTATTCTTCATCATGAACAATAGCCCTGCAATCCGACGCTGTACAGACGGATAGATTTAACATGATATACCCGCAACATAGAGGGAAATGTATTAATGTCACTTGTCATTACTGAATAAAGGCCTCTCTGTTCATTCCTTCATCTAATGTAAAAATGTAAATGTGTCTCCTTGTTAAAGAGACACAAAGGCGTCAGTATTGCTTTCTGAGAGACGATGCCTAATGTATATAATAAGAATGCGATGCTAGGACTGCAAGAACACAATTAGCAAATTAAAGAGAAACTTTTCTGAAATAAATAGAGAATGTTTAGTGAAAGTTCTATGGTAAAAAACTTGAAATAGAAACATAGAATGTCACGGCAGATAAGAACCATTCAGCCCATCTAGTCTGCCCAATTTTCTAAATACTTTCATTAGTGGAAGCTATGGATGATCATCTTCCCTAACACCAAAACAGCTGGGTACACAACGAGAGAGAGAGATGCACATATATATATATATATATATATATATATATATATATATATATATATATATATATATATATATATACATATATATATATACAAAACAATTTTAAGCAGGTCTGTCATGACAGGTTCACATTAACATTTTAGAATATTGCAGAATACAAACTTGCAATGCATAAAGGGAGGGAGGGTAATTAAATGTTATCATGGTGATCGGACAACTCTACTGCAAAATTCAGCAAAATGGCAAGAATTGGAAAATCCGACTTGGAGATTATTTTACACCAGCAATTTTTTAATTCTAACACAATTCCCTCTTTAGAGAATAATGTGTACTATGCATATTTATAATGCCCCGCGACGTTCTGTATTGCCAAATAAATGGAACATGGTCATCTAACCAGCAACTAAAGCATAAATGTTGATCAGAGTATCTGATCTATATCTGAGATATACAACCTTCATCCCGATGGCTGTTCTCCCAAAACTGTCAGGACAATAAACATAACAGCGAGAAATCTGAACACAATAACAATAATTATCAGAACTAGAAGTACGCATCTCTTTCCAATACAATTCAGGGAAGTAACATACAGTTTGATCCACTGTGCCCGAGTACAGTAAGTACAGATTCCTGGAAAAAAAAACAGGTATCTATAGTGAATGGGAACCTGCGGTGTGAGAGTGATCTTATGATGGCTCGTTTTACATTCACAACGTCTGCAGTAATTATAGTAAGACATTAGTATCTCAGACTAACTCAATGTGTTCTGCAATGTGAGAATGATCTTATGGCGACTCGTTTTACATACACAACGTCTGCAGTAATTATAGTAAGACGTTAGTATCTCAGACTAACTCAATGTGTTCTGCAATGTGAGAATGATCTTATGGCGACTCGTTTTACATACACAACGTCTCCAGTAATTATAGTAAGACATTAGTATCTCAGACTAACTCAATGTGTTCTGCAATGTGAGTGATCTTATGGCGACTCGTTTTACATACACAACGTCTGCAGTAATTATAGTCAGACATTAGTATCTCAGACTAACTCAATGTGTTCTGCAATGTGAGAATGATCTTATGGCGACTCGTTTTACATACACAACGTCTGCAGTAATTATAGTAAGACGTTAGTATCTCAGACTAACTCAATGTGTTCTGCAATGTGAGAATGATCTTATGGCGACTCGTTTTACATACACAACGTCTGCAGTAATTATAGTAAGACATTAGTATCTCAGACTAACTCAATGTGTTCTGCAATGTGAGAGTGATCTTATGGCGGCTCGTTTTACATACACAACGTCTGCAGTAATTATAGTCAGACATTAGTATCTCAGACTAACTCAATGTGTTCTGCAATGTGAGAATGATCTTATGGCGACTCGTTTTACATACACAACGTCTGCAGTAATTATAGTAAGACGTTAGTATCTCAGACTAACTCAATGTGTTCTGCAATGTGAGAGTGATCTTATGGCGACTCGTTTTACATACACAACGTCTGCAGTAATTATAGTAAGACGTTAGTATCTCAGACTAACTCAATGTGTTCTGCAATGTGAGAATGATCTTATGGCGACTCGTTTTACATACACAACGTCTGCAGTAATTATAGTAAGACATTAGTATCTCAGACTAACTCAATGTGTTCTGCAATGTGAGAATGATCTTATGGCGACTCGTTTTACATACACAACGTCTGCAGTAATTATAGTAAGACATTAGTATCTCAGACTAACTCAATGTGTTCTGCAATGTGAGAATGATCTTATGGCGACTCGTTTTACATACACAACGTCTGCAGTAATTATAGTCAGACATTAGTATCTCAGACTAACTCAATGTGTTCTGCAATGTGAGAATGATCTTATGGCGACTCGTTTTACATACACAACGTCTGCAGTAATTATAGTCAGACATTAGTATCTCAGACTAACTCAATGTGTTCTGCAATGTGAGAATGATCTTATGGCAACTCGTTTTACATACACAACGTCTGCAGTAATTATAGTCAGACATTAGTATCTCAGACTAACTCAATGTGTTCTGCAATGTGAGAATGATCTTATGGCGACTCGTTTTACATACACAACGTCTGCAGTGATTATAGTAAGACAGTATCTCAGACTAACTCAATGTGTTCTGCAATGTGAGATGATCTTATGGCGGCTCGTTTTACATACACAACATCTCCAGTAATTATAGTCAGACATTAGTATCTCAGACTAACTCAATGTGTTCTGCAATGTGAGTGATCTTATGGCAACTCGTTTTACATACACAACGTCTGCAGTAATTATAGTAAGACATTAGTATCTCAGACTAACTCAATGTGTTCTGCAATGTGAGAATGATCTTATGGCGGCTCGTTTTACATACACAACGTCTGCAGTAATTATAGTAAGACATTAGTATCTCAGACTAACTCAATGTGTTCTGCAATGTGAGAGTGATCTTATGGCGACTCGTTTTACATACACAACGTCTGCAGTAATTATAGTAAGACATTAGTATCTCAGACTAACTCAATGTGTTCTGCAATGTGAGAATGATCTTATGGCGGCTCGTTTTACATACACAACGTCTGCAGTAATTATAGTAAGACATTAGTATCTCAGACTAACTCAATGTGTTCTGCAATGTGAGAGTGATCTTATGGCGACTCGTTTTACATACACAACGTCTGCAGTAATTATAGTCAGACATTAGTATTTCAGACTAACTCAATGCGTTCTGCAATGTGAGAATGATCTTATGGCGGCTCGTTTTACATACACAACGTCTGCAGTAATTATAGTCAGACATTAGTATCTCAGACTAACTCAATGTGTTCTGCAATGTGAGAATGATCTTATGGCGGCTCGTTTTACATACACAACGTCTGCAGTAATTATAGTAAGACGTTAGTATCTCAGACTAACTCAATGTGTTCTGCAATGTGAGTGATCTTATGGCGGCTCGTTTTACATACACAACGTCTGCAGTAATTATAGTAAGACATTAGTATCTCAGACTAACTCAATGTGTTCTGCAATGTGAGAATGATCTTATGGCGACTCGTTTTACATACACAACGTCTGCAGTGATTATAGTAAGACAGTATCTCAGACTAACTCAATGTGTTCTGCAATGTGAGAGTGATCTTATGGCGGCTCGTTTTACATACACAACATCTCCAGTAATTATAGTCAGACATTAGTATCTCAGACTAACTCAATGTGTTCTGCAATGTGAGTGATCTTATGGCAACTCGTTTTACATACACAACGTCTGTAGTAATTATAGTAAGACATTAGTATCTCAGACTAACTCAATGTGTTCTGCAATGTGAGAATGATCTTATGGCGGCTCGTTTTACATAAACAACGTCTGCAGTAATTATAGTAAGACATTAGTATCTCAGGCTAACTCAATGCGTTCTGCAATGTGAGAGTGATCTTATGGCGGCTCGTTTTACATACACAACGTCTGCAGTAATTATTGTAAGACATTAGTATCTCAGGCTAACTCAATGCGTTCTGCAATGTGAGAATGATCTTATGGCGGCTCGTTTTACATAAACAACGTCTGCAGTAATTATAGTAAGACATTAGTATCTCAGACTAACTCAATGTGTTCTGCAATGTGAGAATGATCTTATGGCGGCTCGTTTTACATAAACAACGTCTGCAGTAATTATTGTAAGACGTTAGTATCTCAGACTAACTCAATGTGTTCTGCAATGTGAGTGATCTTATGGCGGCTCGTTTTACATACACAACGTCTGCAGTAATTATAGTAAGACGTTAGTATCTCAGACTAACTCAATGTGTTCTGCAATGTAAGAATGATCTTATGGCGGCTCATTTTACATACACAACGTCTGCAGTAATTATAGTCAGACATTAGTATCTCAGACTAACTCAATGTGTTCTGCAATGTGAGAATGATCTTATGGCGGCTCGTTTTACATACACAACGTCTGCAGTAATTATAGTCAGACATTAGTATCTCAGACTAACTCAATGTGTTCTGTCTGCAATGTGAGAATGATCTTATGGCGACTCGTTTTACATACACAACGTCTGCAGTAATTATAGTAAGACGTTAGTATCTCAGACTATCTCAATGTGTTCTGCGATGTATTCATGTTTCTCACAGTCTGTTATTTCCACGTAGAGCATTTTATATTTAAGTGAATCATGCAATTTGCACTTTGCCTATTTTGTGCCAGTTTTTTTATTTTTATTTATTTATAATCAATCAAATATATAAACTCCAAAATGGGAGGCTATGTTGTATTTCTCTGTGCAGTGATTTCTAAGCAGAGAATTACTGCAGGATGTGAGACCCGGCTGGTTTATATAACACCATGGTTGTAACATGAGCAGGATCCCATGCCAGGCACAGGTGAGAGGGGTGTGTTACAATGACGTGGTTTATAGGCCACAGAACAGCCTGGTAAAACTGGAAGCTTGGGGGGGCTGCTGGAATGTGTAAGTTGGGGGGAGGAACTAGGCCTGTTATAGCGCAGATAAATCATAGAGAATGAGGCTGCTTATATGGCCAGGATCCTGTCTGATAGATTTATAGCAGAGGAAATGAACCCTTAACAGTGGGGGAAGGCTGCTCTGTTAGCTTCTGGCACTTAAAGGGTTAACTGGAACTCAGTCGCATTGGTATTCTTTTTTTTTTTTTTAAAGTACAAGTCTTCACAGATTCTTTATTTCTCTGGAACTCCTGGGCAGATGTTATACAGAAGCAGAAGGTAGGGGTGGGGTGGTTATTTGAACCTATTTATTGGCAAATATTGAACTCCATCTATTATTGTAACATGTTTTTTTTTTACTCCAAAACTGGAAGCTTTTAAACCTTCATCCAATCAGGTTGTGAAAGGCTCTCGATGGGTTATCAACACCTCTGTATGATGACAAGATACATCAGTAACCAAATCGGCTGCAGCATTGTATCCAGAGGGATTAGCGTAATCAAGACATGTCTGTCATAGACCTCTGTCTCAATTAACCAAAGATCCCCGGTGCTAAACGTGTCATCCCGTCTCATAATTCTAATACATAGTATGTAGATAGTTTCAGTGTTTCTTTTTAATAGTATGAGTGTTTCTGGATACAGGACTTTATCAGAACACAATATTCCTTGCTTTGATTTCAAGAAAACATTTAATTCAGTTACAACATATGTGAGTGATTTACTTTATTTACAGTTTTATACTTTATAGATAAAAAAAAAAATCATTTACCTATTTAGAAAATATTTTACCAAGGTTCCTCTCTCATCAAAAAAGGCAACTTACCAAATAAACCAAGATAATTCTATATCGATGTCAATGTGAACTTATCTCCCAGATTGGTACAAACAGAAAATATTTTGTTAAGAATTTTGAAGATAGCAGGACGTATTATCGAGGCAGAGGTAAGTTTATATTTTATGCACATACTCTACAAAATCTTACACAGCAACAAGCAATGAAAAGGGGTCAGGCTGAGCACAATAACTTTGTACTATTGCAGTGTATGGCGCAGAGAGCCTGTAACATTTGTAACAATCACACAGCTATAAGACAATTACTCAGACTCATGGACTCCTAGTTTTGGGCTTCCTCTATTAAAGAACAACTATCATTAAAGGGACACTCCAGGCACCAAAACAACTTCACGGAAATTAAGTTGTTATGCTGCTGTGAGACCCCAGAGGCACTCTTAACTCAAGGGTTAAACCGTTCTTACAAGATTTAACCACAAAGTTGCCGCCAGTGGCGATGTCCACACCCTCCCTCCCCCCAGGCTGCATTGGACTTCAGAGTGTTCTGCTAATGATGTCAGCCAATCAGACTCCCTATTCACAAAACTGGATTGGAAAGAAGTCAGGGGGAGTGGACATCGCCACTGAAGGCAACTTTGGGGGTTAACTTGTTCGAGAACTGTTTAACCCCTTAAGGTAAGAGTGCCTCCAGGAGCTTTGTGACACCATAACAACATCATTTACGTGAAGTTGTTTTGGTGCCTAGAGTGTTCCTTAAATATTCACTTTGGTTTTTTACATTTAATGAAAGGTAATGTTATTTTTTTTAAATGGTGCAAGTTTATTTTTGTTTTAGAAAATTGTACTTTTCATCTGGCTGAGCGGCCATGTTGGGCCAGACTCTACGGTTACCTGACCAATTGCTGCTGCTATGATTGCACACCTACTGCTGAGGTTCACGCTGCGCAATCATAGCAGCAGCAAGTTGGGCTGAGCAGCAGTCAGTCAGGTAACAGTAGAGTCTGAACCAATATGGCTGCTCAGCCAGAGAAAAGGTGACATCCTAAAAAAAATATATATATTTTTTTTTAATTCACAATTTCCCTGATTTGAAGTGATTATGTTGCCTGGAGATTGAACATACTGTGTTTGGCTAATACAGGTATTAACCCCTATGCAATATGTTGGTGCCAATGGTGGCACGGCCTCTCCACCTGTCCCTCTGCTCCACTCCCTGTCCTGCTTACCAGAAAAATGCTTCACCAACCAGGAGACTTTTATGTTGGTCTGGGTCTGTTCCTACTCAATAAACCCCTGGCACGATCAGCTTTCCGAGTGGTTCCACTCATCCTATGTTATAAGTAAAAGTATGGCAGGGTGATACAAGACATACCATTCACAGGAACAGACCCATACCAAAATTAAAGGCTCCTAAATGCCTTTTCGTGGCAAGAGGTGGGTCAGTCTAAGTAGCAGTCAGCTTATACATAGATCCTGCATGGTATATATTTTTTAAATTTTTAATTACTTTATCTATTATCTATATAACACAGTTTGCAGTAAATATTATTATTGCCATTTATATAGCGCCAACAGATTCCGTAGCGCTATATAAATGGCAATAATAAGTAATGAATTGTATGCTCATAGGAACAAAAAAAGCATACAACGAAAAAACATATAATGGCCAAATCAGTTCAAAACACCAAAATACGATTAGAAAGATACACAAGAACCATTACATCCAAAATGATACTTACATTTTAGAGTCCAATTTAAGCAGAAAGCCCAGACGGTCATATTCTGAAAACAAAAAAGGAACAAATTAAATGGAAATGTAAGAACAAACAGACATAATGTGGGTAAGTAATATACTCTCACATGCTGTAAATGGATGTTTATCTCACAGAAATAACAATTTGTCATAGCTTGGGGAAGTTACCATTCAGTAAGTTAATAATAAAAGTAAAACAGAATTCTAAAAACTAAAAGATATTTTCTTTTTAAATGCTTTTTATCCTAAAAATTAGTCATTGCTAAGATACAATAAACACACGCGCACGATTAGGTAAACTCACACAGACCATTACACACACACCATTACACATGCAAACTCACACATACCTGTACACACCCAATGTAAAGAAGACAGAATAGCTGGTTTGGGGTTGAGTTAGAGATAAAGTATAGCACCCCATTTGGACAATCCTTCATTGTTTCAGAGAACACTGCAAGTCTGTTAATTAAAACCTGGGTTCTCTGACCTTCCATATTAGCCTCTGTGTTTGCAAGCTCTCATTATGGGCCTTCTTTGGTTTGTGTGGTCAGCTAGAAATGTGGTCGGATAGTGTGGCATGAAGAAAGGTTTGGGAGCTCCAGCAAAGATAACAAACCGCACTGGATCTATGCTCTCCGACATAGCGGCAGTGACTCTAATTTGTCATTATGATTCTGGGAAAAGTGGGTCCATAAATGTTTATATACAGATAACATTACCCATCACTCACTGAAAGAAACTTTCACATGGAGACTAAGAATAGGCGCCTGAATCTGTCCATGGAAGAGAATGCCCAAACTTCCTGTGCCCTACGATCTTCGTTATTGGTGGGATTAAAACAAAGATATACAGAGGAGCTGGAGTGAGCGCACATGAAACGAGGACCCCAAACTGACCGGCTTTGCCGTGGGAAGAGAGTTCTGATACAACGTGCCTGCTCTTTGGGAGACCCAGATTGACATTTGCAAAAGTAGTAATTTAAGAAGAATTGAGCTATGCAAGATAAATGTTTAAATAAACTGCGATGGGAAGTTGTGAATGTACTGCGTGTGTTTAGTTAGCAGAGAAATGGTTCTGTCTCCCCCCATCACTCATGGCCAAGCTTGGCAAGGCATTTCTCAAAAGGCTTGACGATCATTGAAAAGGTCAATCACAATTATCCACAGTGCCAAGTCCACCATGAGTACTACAGAGAGAGTTTCTAGCTATTATACACAGTGACATTATAACTTACTAAATAAGATCTGGTAACAGAAACATTTGTTACAGACATGTCTTATACAACGGGTATCCAGAGATTGGTTTCGAACACAGACTATTTGTTTAAATAAAAGTCAACGGATCGCACTCTTCCATGACTTTTAAACTTATAATTATAAAGATTGTGCTGTATTTAACCCATTTTCATGTTCTGCGGAGTATTTTCAAGTTATACACTCATCACAAACACATACATTGGAAAAAATACATTAACTGTGATTACCACCACACTCAGACTGAAGGCTGACGTTACAAAGTTGATCTAAGGACTAGAACTTGGGTTCATGTGGTTTTCAGTGGACCCCTCTAATTTGATAATGACTGGTCGATTTGGAGTGGATTTGGAGACCCCAGGATCCCACACACGGTCTAACGAATGTGTTTTGAAAAATAATTTATTAAACAAGAAACTGGATGGAGGGAAGTTCTGCTCCCATGGCTCTACATTGGCCAGCCTGTTCTTTCTGTTTTAGGGTCTGTGGTGGTGACGTTCTGCAGCCTTTTTCCTGGGTCTATAAATGATATGATATTTTCCCCCTATTTCTGCTGTCACCACATACCAGACCGGAAAGGATGATGTAGAACAGTGAAGGCTAACAAACACTATTACACATAAGTCAGAAAGTCACTGCTGCTCTGGAACAGCATTCAGAATTCTTGACTGATTCTCCTAAGCTTGTAGTCACTAAACACTTTCAGGGTGATAAACTAAATTACAATTTTTTGTGAATTAAATCGCAATGAAAAAAATGAGGCAACAATAGCTGAGCTGAAAAATAATTCTTATATTCAGTCATCAGTTTTGCCACTCGGATTTCAATTGTAACCTGAACAGTTTATTAAAAATAAAATTAGTAGATATCATTCAAAAAGATCTGAGCAGGTCCTGTAACAGAGAATGGGATGAATGTGTGATGCTAGCTGCTAAGTTTATTCAAATAAATCTGACGCCAGGAAGGGTATGTACATAGTTATTCTGGAATTCAAACTACATTTCAAATGTTAAGCAAATATAACCAAAACTGAAAACAGAAGACTGGGAGAAATGTTCCCATTTGTCAGTTTTGGCCTAAGATTTGAAATGCATTAAAGGGACACTCCACTGTCCAAATACAAAAATATATTTTTTTAAATCACTGTTTAGTAATTTTAACGATGCATTTTTTTCATATTTAAAAACCGCATGCAAAACCTGCAGATCTCTTGTCTGCATCATTTACGGGTCCTCCCATTCTAACCCCGCCCAGATGTTCTGTGGCTGTCCAATCACAGACTTCCCAATACAGCTCAATGAAAAATCTTTGCAAGGCAGGTACTCTGGGCAATTGCTACATCTTGAGTTTATCTTCACTGAGCTAAACAAACCAGGAAGTAACAGGACCCGTTGTATGATTGACAGGTGACAATTTCTATTGAAAACTGCACTTATTGTAAAATGAGAAAAATAAGAAAGAGGACACACTCTTTACACACAAAGCGCTTCAACAAGTTAAACTGCTTCAGAAGTCTGAAGTATCCTTTTAAGCATTTCCAAAAATTCACTCTTTACGGAGTACCCCTTAAAATATTTTTTTTCCATGAATCGGTACACCATTGGGTGTGGTTTAAAAGGACGAGACACTGGCACAAAAAAATCACTGCCCACAGAAGGAAGACCTGCCTGGAATGGGTTGGAATGGGCACGCTATGCTGCCTGACAATCACACAGGGCATTCTGCACAGCTATTGTGCCCTAATGATGTACTCACAATACACTTTTTGGGGACAGTTCCCCGTTGTCCCCAAAAGCAGGACACTAGGTAAAAATCCCAGGACTGTGAAACAGGACCCTAAAACCAGGATAATTGGGAGGTCTGTCCCAAGGTAAAGAGGTTATGTTGCATGTAATAAGCGTGCACTATACGTGTATACGTGTATTATCAGATAGGGATGTCCGTGACACACAGATCTCCTTGTCTCCATGTGTTGACAGCTTTATAAAATCCTGATATCTACAGGAATTGCCTTCAAGCAAGAGTGAATGAAGACAAAAATTTGAGAGTTTATCCCCATCCCAACATCTGACTAGCCAGAACTTCTAACATGACAAATAAAAAACACTGTAGGTTGTGAGCTGCCAGACTTTAGATTGTTACAATAAAAAACCATGCAAGATATATAGACGTGGGCAATCTGATTATAACAGTATGTGCCCTAAACCAGTTTAGTAAAGATAAGGGGTAATATCAGACATTCAGAAACCAATGTGAGCATTAACCCGGATGAACATGTTTTCACTTGTCAGCCATCTCTCATAACATTCTGTAGAGTTTAGGACCACCCACAAAGATAATGTTTCATATCACCCTCACAGATACATATTTGTAATGGTATTCTCACTGAATAGGTACAATAAATAAGCCGGACAATCGTAGGGATTATACGTTTTGCAAACATGCCAATCATTAGAACCATTTGTAAAATCTCAAACATACCTATTAATCCAAACACAAAGTAGAGGGGATATTAATGAAGAGATACATGCTATTTAATACACAGGAGACAGGTTATTTAATAAACAGAAGCTGTGTTATTTAGTTTATAGAAGACAGGCTATTTCATAAATATGAGACATCATATTTAAGAAATAAAAGACAGGTCAGTTAACAAACAGATGACAGGCTATTTCATGACTAAAAGATGCGCTATTTAAAGGGACACTATAGGTACCAAAACAGCTTTTTTCTTAAGGAAGCAGTTTTTGTGTATAAATCATGCCCCTGCAATCTTACTACTCAATTGTCTTCCATATAGGAGGGTGGTTTGATTCCTATAGTGTCCCTTTAATACATGGAAGACAGGCTACTTAATTAATTGTCAGCTTGGTTAATACATATTTGATTGGCTATTCCAGAAATAAAAAATAAAAAAACAGGGCAGTTAATAAATATATGATTAATTAAAGGAACACCATAGTGTTTGGAATACAAACATGTACTCCTAACGCTAAATATGAAGAAATGAGTGTGGAGACATGACTGCTACTAAACTTTAAAGGATCACTATAGGATCAGGAACACAAACATGTTTTCCTGACCCTATAGTGTTAAACCCACCATTTAGGTGGCTGGCAACACCCAGCCCCTTTAAGAGGAATTAAAACTCACCTTATTTGCTGGTGCTGCCCCCCGCCCCCTATCCACCTCCTTGATGACAATCAGAATTGCAGATTTTTTAGCCAATCAAATGCTTTCCCATAGGATAAGGATTGGATTGGCTAAAATCGGCAAGGAGGCAGGATTGGAGTGAGGCCAAACATCGTTTTGGCCAATCAGCACTTCAATGCATCTCTATGAGGAAAATTCAGAGTCCCCATGGAGAGCGTGGAGATGCTGAACGGCAGAGCTGCCTACTGTGCAGCACTGAGCCAGGAAGCACCTCCAGTGGCCATCTGGGGAGTGGCCACTTGGAGGTGTCCCTAGGGGGCAATGTACACACTGCCTTTTCTCTGAAAAGGCAGTGTTTGCATGAAAATGCCTGAACGATTATACTCACTAGAACTACATTAAGCTATAGTTGTTTAGGTGACTATAGTGTCCCTTTAAAATAAATTTTTGCTTTTCTTGTGAAATAGAAGCAACATGTATTTTGAAAAGTTTATTTATTATCGGGATGTACTTTTCAGGTCACATGCCATTCTGGGGTCAAGAATTATTATTTTTTTCCTAGCTTGTTGCAAAATTGTGCTTCAAACTGGGTTTTTTTGCCTTCTTTTGGATCAACAGCAAAAAACATATGTGAGGAAGGCTGAACTTGATGGACGCAAGTCTCTTTTCAGCTCTATAACTATGTAACATGCAATCTCTGGCAATTCAGTGTGCACAGCCACCCAAATTATGCAGAGAATGCAAGTCGATATACAGTATTGGTTTGTTTTGGTTTTTTACCGCTCATGTAGTGTGACACGCTCTATCTGAAACGGGAAAAGATATCTCTCCTATCTGTTTCATGCAGAGAATAGCAGGTTTTGATTTAGTATCACTCAGTGTGAACCATTTTAAGGAACACGGATTCAGAATCTGGTTTAATATGGAGGGATTTCCTATATTGTGTAGTTGTAATTAAATTGACTGCATTGATTATTCTAGGTTCTATGTGATTTCCCTCCTCCCTTCTTTCCGGTCTTGTTTTCCCAGCAAGGCGTTGTTCCATTGTTCCAGGGACACATCCAGACTAGTACAAAATGGCTGCCTTTAAAGTCTTCCATGTGGTTCACAGTGCATTGTATGGTCTGTCCTCCATTCACACTGGCTGTAATGTAATTAAGATTTGCAGTGTGATTGGTTGCTATACGAAGTGCATACTGCTATTGGCTGGCTTGTGTTCACTGTACAGACAAAGTAATGGATAAAAACTTTGAATGAGTCTAAATAAAGTACACATGGCCTTTACCCACTTTATCGAGTCTCTGGCCGATATTTGTGGGGGAACTTCTGTGGAAGCCCTCCCTCTCTGGAAGACCCTTGGCATTACTAATCGGGTAGTACTCTATTTCCTATGAGGAGGAACATAGCCATGGATTTTACTAAACCCCCAAACTACAATCTGAACTGAAAAAACTGCTTATCTGGAAAAATCCTACAATTTACTAAATTTACAGCCAGATTATTTGTCCTAAATTGTGCCATTAGGAACTTTATTTCACTCCAATTCAGTGATTAACGGATATCCCATAAGAGTCTAAGTTTAATATTAAAGTGGTGAATTAAAAATTGAAATGCTAAATGTAGGCCGGAATAGTAAATACATTAAAATAAAGCTCGCTGAAGTATTTTGTGTGTCTGGATCATATCAGTTTATAAAAGTGATGATTTCAAAAGGATTGCGTCTGGAATGTTCCTTTAAAATCCTACTTTTTCTGCAGCCCCTTCTCGCCCAGAACTAACTTCCTGTGGACACAGTGAGAACATCGGAAAGCTATAGAAACTTACATGAATATAGATATTAGTAAAATAGAATAGATAACATTATTAAATAACTACATACAGGATGGTTCGCAAGTTATATGAATAAAACAAAACACCCGCATTGAGTTGGAACAGGTCCTAAAAGGTCTTCCTCTGATTCTTCTTTTGTCATAAATAATTACGGTATCATCCCGTTTCTTCTCTCTTTATCTAATCTCACACAAAAAGCTGCTTTGCACTAGCAGTCAATTAACAGAGAAGGAGATAAAAACTTGTAATGTAAACACACTCTCCTAAAACATAGTTCAAATTAACACCTTACAGGAAATCTTTTTTGAGGCTGTGTGAGTGACAGCCAGGGGAGGTGTGGCTAGGGCTAGATTAACAAAGTGGTTTAACTTCTAAATGGAAGAGAATTGAGCAGTGAAACTGCAGGGGGGCATGGTCTATACACTAAAACCACTTCACTAAGCTAAAGTTGTTTTAATGCTTACAATCAGTGTTCCTTTAATATTTAATAAAAGGTTATAAACAAAGCCTAAATCTAATTCAAGTAAAATCCAAATGAAACTAATACAGTCCTATTTCCATGCTTGCCAGTAAAGAGCAGCCATTATGCCTATACCATCAGCCAGAGTTTCATTGCGGCTAACGAATACCAGCAAGATTCCACAGTTGCACACTACCCACATATGCCTCCACTGATATCGACCAACAGTTCGCAGTTACCATTTTTCATATTGGACAAAAAGTAATATATTTATTTACTATAACAACATCAGGACACTATAAAGGTTCATCCATCGCATGCGCTTTTCATCCATGATCATCTGAACAGCTAACCTTTCAGAGTTTATTTGTTAAACAGTAAACAGTGGTGAATTATAAAATATATCCCGAAATCTGAGTTGTAACTTGACTATTTAATCCTAAATTTAGCAATTTAAAGGAACACATAAACTCTGTGTATGCAGCTTTTTAAAACAAAATGCTACAAACACAGGTTCCAGGCACCATGACCACTTCAAATCAGTGAATCCTATAAACATATCTGAACCAGACTGATCTGTGACAGTCATGCGAGCAGCCTAAGAATAATTACATTATATTCAACACATCATGATTAAAACAGAAGAACCTCGCTAATGTCTACATTTACTATTCATATTTAGATTAATCTGCTGACTGATTCCCGTCAGACTGTGATCACTTGATGGACGACCACCAAAAATGAAAAGCAGTATTTTAATTTGTTTTATTTAAATGTTCACTATCACCTGAAATATTTTTCCATGAATCAGCTTAAAACAATAGTGCAAATCGATTCATTTTAATTTTTATCTAAACAAGCTAAGTGACGTTGGCTGCAATTCCTGCTGTAAGAGTGGTTTCATAAACCGTCTCCTCCCCGACAATTCCACCAACATTGTCAGCCTACCCGTCTCAGGTGGATGAAACTGACAGAGTGATTGTCAGTGATAATAAAAATATTTACTCAAACTGTTCTAGAGCACGGGGAAGCATGGAGCATAAATGTGAGATTGCTTCATACTCAATGACCCTCCCGTATCTGTATTATAGCAAAACTTACATGGAAGGATAAGACCAGATACTCCGAGAAACAAAAATACACGCCAGAAATCCGTGCCATTTAGTTACCAGACATATAGATCAAATTATCTGCATATTCTACCAAGATTATCGTCATTATGTGTATTGCAGTGTTCCTAGAAATTAAACGGTCCTCATATTTATTACTATGAATAAAAGAGTCCATGACAACCGGCTTGCGTTTGGAGACGGGTCATCTTTTTCCCTATTTGCTGGGAATTCAAAATTCTGAAACCGTTCCAGAAGGTCTTATTTCCTATTTTTATGTCCTGCACATGGTGTCAGGATTCATGCACACACACTAGATATTGATTATCTTTGTATGTTTAAGTCTGAATAAGGTGTGTTACAAAAAAAAAAGAGGATACCAAGATGGTCATCATCTCTGATCAAGGGAACGAGGTGAATTAAATCGGGGAATGGCCTATTTTAGGCCAAATGTACATATTTTTCTTTATTTGTGAAAAGGAAAATTTCGATAGGCTGGGAGCATCAGCAAGTCTCCTGTCCGAGGCTGCCTTGCGGAAGGAGATGGGCTGAGCAATGGACAGAATTTAAACCATTCATGAACGCGTTTAACCAGGTAAGCTGGCACTCGAGAACCTCCTCGCATTATCTGTGATGGTGCTCAGAGTGTCCCTTGTAACACTCCATGTTCTGCAGCTAATGAAAGAAATGAGAAATAATGGTTCTTTAATAAACTCGCAATAAACTGAAATTCAAAGGCAAACTTTATGCAAAAATTATGTAGTCCAAAAACTTCTCCAGCTCAGCTGCAGTCGCTGCAGTTTGGTGAATAAGCCTCATAATCACTCTTTGGTACATAATCATTGCTCTATAGCAAAGTGTGAACTGTCGGGAATTCTCCAGCGAATTTCAAATTATAGATCGAAACAGCCAAACTGGAAAAATAATTTTTTATTTTTTAAAAAAAATCAACTATTTCTAGATCAGCTACTTTGGCTTTAAATTTGTATTTTCCTAGCGAATTCCAGAAAATCTGTTTTAGTGAAAGCAGCACTGTCCCTCCCGACTCTACTACATCTAATTGCCCCCCCTAGCCACACCCAAATGGCCCTAGGCCCCCCTTTTTAAATAAATCTTTATTCCATGCCCGGACCTAGGTCATCTGCCCACACTAGATAGCGCTGTAAAATTCCCGCGCATGCCCAGTTAAAAACTTGGGCATTCACTATTGTCCGAAAATTCGGACGGGAACTTTGTCTATTCATTCGTCAGAAATACAAATGAATGAATACAAATTTCAGACGAACAAACAGATGTCGGTGTTTGTTTGTTCGAAGGACAGAGGAACGTTAAACTCACAGAGTGGGGCCACTGAATTCTATGTGGAATAAATGTTTTCCTTTTCAATAACCACTCTTGCAGTAATTGGCAGCTCTAGCACAGTAGGAATCTGATGGAACCATGATATACTATAACGGTGCTATGTTAATGGTGCAGAACATTCTACATTTCGCAGGTATCTCCATAATCTGCATTACCATTCTAACTGTCGAAATGTTGCTGCTGTGTTCACTCTGGGAACTTAAATAAATGGATGACATTTTAAAGGATGTGCTGGAATAACTAAATAAATTGGAGTATGAAAACATTTGTCCACATGGCCACATTTTGACAGCACTGGGCTCTTTAAAACGAGCCTGAAGCACGTACCAGAGATGTATTTCATTTATTGTAAAATTCTAGTTTGTTTTATGTAATTTTTTTTATCTAATTCGAGTATATAATTTCTGAAGAAACCCCATGCCTGCCTGGTTGTGACAAAGTAGTGAATATTGGGTCATATAACTGACAATCTGGCTAAATGTGATTTCTTAAAAATTTCAATATGTATATATATCATTTAAAAAAATATTTTCTATTATTCATTTTGAGTCAGAAAACGTGATAATTAGATTATTTATTTGGAGACCACCAACATCACAGCCTATCAGAATGTTGTGGACAAAAGCAACTTTGAACCAGCTCGGGTCTCCTCTGACTGTCTATTAAAGGGATTTCACCAATATCTGCACATGCACATATACACCTAGTGCGCGTTTTAGGCAGAAAGGAAAACACTCTAGGGATTATAAGATCTGAAGATGGCTGCAGTGAAAGCCTGGGAGGGGGTCTGGTGTATGGTTCACAGATATCTGCAATGAAAAGGATCTGCAATCAAGCACTTAATAGATTTTAAAAACATGAAAATTGCAATTTAGCCTTGTAAATGATGTGTATTAATATATCAGAAATTATTTTGTTTTATTTGTGAAGCCTGTTTTAAAGGGACACTATAGTCACCAGAACAACTACAGCTTAATGTACAGTATACAGCTTATTGTATCTGTTCTGGTAAGCATAGTCAGTCCCGTCAAGCTTTTTGCAGTAAACACTGTCTTGTCAGAGAAAATGTAGTGTTTACATTACAGCATAGGGACACCTCCACTGGCCACTCCTCAGATGACTGCTAAATGTGATTCCTGGGGCAGTGCTGCACAGTGTAACTGACATTCAGTGTCTCCTCCCTCTGCATGCAGACACTGAACTTTCCTCATAGAGATACATTGATTCAATTCATCTCTAAGAGGAGATGCTGATTGGCCAGAGCTGTGTTTGGCTTGTGCTAGCTCTGCTCGGCCAATCCTATGTGGAAGCATTGTGATTGGCTCAGAATCACTTCTGATGATGAAAGCCAAGCAGGCAGATCAACGGCAGAGCCAGCAGTTGCAGACAAACAAAAGTAAGCTTTTACTGTATTTAGAAGGGCAAGGCAGGGCCTAGATGGTTGTTTTAACACTATAGAGTCAGGAAAATATGTTTGTGTTCCTGACTCTATAGTGTCCCTTTAAGTGTTTTCATTTGGTAAGTTAAGAAACAGTGTTTTGGCTTTATCTGATTAATAGAAAACACCCTTTTGATGGTTGCGTTTTTAACAAGCAAGCATGTTATACATAATTTATTCTTCTTTGTTATTAAAAAAAAATCTCTGTGCTCACCCTTGTAAAATGAGCTGCATACACGTATTATAGTCTGATCTTCATATTAAAGGAACACTATAGCATTAAGAATAAAAACAAGTGTAACACATATGTGTTCTAGTAATTAGTTAGAGTATTGGACCGTCCAAAAAATTGATTAACATACCTTATTTCCCTCCGCACCGGTCTCAATCCTTATAATCTCAGCCAATCCAGTGCTTCCCTATCAGGAATCATTAGGAGGCTAGTGCACTTGTGACAACTGGCTTCTCGTCATAGAGATCCCTTTACTCAACGCAGAGCCTAATCTCCATTCTAATCTGCAAATGTCCTTTTTCTGCATTTATACACCTGCATGCGATATTACAGTCCACATAGGTGTTCTAAAAAGGACCTAACACTTTTAATCAGGCTGCTCATCACAGCAGAATTGTATTAATGAAACAAACTGCAGCTATACAGCTTTTAGCAGCAATATGAAAGCTGAAATCCAAACACTATAAACCTCTAGCGTTCCGGGGATTATTGGAAACATAGTTCCCGCAGAAAGCAAGGGAAAGTCGGGACTGGCCAAAAGCTTTTCAGGCTCTTCCCAGTCTGGTGCTCACTGCAGATGCTGCAAATCCAACAAAGTCAAAAGTGTGTGTTTTTTCTTTAGCACGTATCTATATAATGCATTGACAAGTGGGCCCACTCAGCAGTCAAGAGTTTTTTTGTATATAACCAACACTATATTGTCCCTGTCTATATTGCCGCCCCCTCTCTCCCCCAATTTGCCATAGAAATATCTGGGGGGGGGGCAGAGGGGGCGGAAATGTTTTATTTGCCTTTTTCCTCATCTCTCCACCTCCCGTGCGTCACGCAGCTCTCAGGATCTTTGAAGAGGAGTATTGGAAACTGATGTGCTTGCACGGCGAGCAGCACCTGATCATCTAAATCCTTCTCATATGAAAGCATTTACCGTATATACTCGAGTAAAAGTCGACCCCTAATTTTACCCAAAAAAACTGAGAAAACGTATTGACTCGAGTATAAGACTAGGGTGGGAAATGCAGCAGCTACTGGTAAATTTCTAAATAAAATTAGATCCCCCCAAAATTATATTAATTGAATATTTATTTACAGTGTGTGTGTGTGTGTGTGTGTATGAATGCAGTGTGTGTGTGTGTATGAGTGCAGTGTGTATGAATGAGTGCAGTGTGTGTGTATGAATGCAGTGTGTGTGTATGAATGCAGTGTGTGTATGTGAATGTGATGCAGAGCCTTGGTGGGGGGTGGGCATTTTTATTATATTATTATTTTAATATTTTTTTAATATTATTTTTATGTTATTTTATTCAAATTTTTATTTAATTTTTCTTCGTCCCCCCTCCCTGCTTGTTAGCTGGCCAGGGAGGGGGGCTCTCATTCCCTGGGGGTCCAGTGGCATTGGCTGTGTAGGAGGCCGGTCCGGTCAGCTCCCCTGTAAGTCTCGCGGTCTGAGTGCCGCGCGGAGCGGTGCCACGGTAATCCGTGGCAACGCTCTGACCGCGCGGCTCTCGCGAGATTTGCAGAGGAGCTGACCGGAATGCAGGATAGAGAAGGGAGCTGACAGGAGCTGCAGGAAAGGTAAGTTACAGCTCTCTGCCAGCCCCCAACAGGACCGTCGGGCTTGTAATGAACCCGGCGGTCCTTTTCTGTATTATGGCAATGTAAGTTGCATTATACAGACACTCACTCGAGTATAAGACGAGTGAGGTTTTTTCAGCACAAAAAAGTGCCGAAAAACTCGTCTTATACTCGAGTATATACGGTAATTCTAACCTGCCACATTATGTGACAGAGCTTTACTCGAAGCCCTGCAATGCTGCACCCAGATATGGCCTGGATGGCGTTAGTGTCCATTTAACATACTTTCCAATCACTGTGTCACTTCATTTAGCTTTATTTCTCTCTGTAAGTACAAATGTGGTTACTCACACATGAAGGATAGAACTGACTGATTCCCTTTTTGAATCATTTAGTATTATATAATATTTGTTCAATGTCAATATTAAATTAGTAGAATTTCTTTGGAATCAGTAAATTGCAGGGTGCTGCATGATTAGTCATCCTTATGTTGTTGGGAGCTCTGTAATAAGACTGAATGCCAGTAATGGTGCAGCGAGTCTGCCATCGCAGGACAGATTATAACTGCAGCCATTTGTAAAGGAAATCTTACAGCTGGTAGACGGCCCCTAGGACCAGAGACGTTGAAAGAAAAGGGCTTACCTTCCTCCATTGCAATGTCAGTTTCAATGCTGGATTCATGGGCCAGAGCTGAATATTACTGTAAGCGTAATTACAAAATGTGAATTTATGTTTTCAGTCTCCTGCAACCAATTTAAAAATATTATATGTATATATATATGTATAATATGAAATCATTTTTAAAATGTATCCAACAATATTTAAAGGACCACTACAGGCACACAGATCACTTCAGCTCAAAGAAGTGGTCTGGATGCCAGGTCCATCTAGGGTTAACCCGGCCTGCTGTAAACATAGCAGTTTCAGAGAAACTGCTATGCTTACATTAGGGTTAATCCAGCCTCTATTGGCTGTCTCACTGACAGCCGCTAGAGGCGCGTCCGTGATTCTCAATGTGAAAATCACAGTGAGAAGACGCTGCCGTCCATAGGAAAGCATTGAGAATGCTTTCCTATGTACTGATTGAATGCGCATTCAGTGCTGACGTCGGAAGTGGGAGGAGATTTGCCCGGCGCTGAAGAAAAGTAAGTGATGAACCCCTTCCTCTCCCTTCAGCCCGGTGGAAGTGGGACCCTGAGGGTGGAGGGGACCTATTAACACTATAGTGCCAGGAAAACAAGCTTGTTTTCCTGGCACTGTAGTGGTCCTTTAACCATTTGCAAAGCTTATCCACGAATATTCAAATTGAGGCCAAAATAGGGAGGGAAAAAAAGGACATGGAGGAAAAAATAAGTATTCCAAGGCAGCAGGAGATAATTAGAAAACTAAATACAACTAAATAAAACAAGAGACCGATTGAGCTGGTTACGTTGTTTGGGCCTGGAACTTCATCTCCAATAGTCTTTACGTTATCCACTCAAATCCAACTCACATACACCTGTACGTGTACACAGCGACTTTCTACTTATTTTATATATTACTCTTTTACTTTATTTGTGAATTTTTTGTTATGTATTTAACATGTTAAAATAAACAAATTCTTCTTCTATTAGTAAATTAAAATGAAAAAAAAAACATTGTATCATTTATATAGATTTTTAAAACATTAATTCAAATAAATCAAAAAGTTTTATAATATGTATAAGTGATTGCAAATACACTAATTACAATATTTGGTAATGATAAAATATTTCAAATAGGCAGAGGGTCACTTCCATTTTAATGGGGTGTCCAATGGTGTGACAGGGGAAACGGGGACCTGTTTTTTCAGGACATTTTAAAAGATTGCTCTAAGCACAGTACCCTGTAGTTGTTATGATGTCAGCAGTGCCTTTACTCCGTGGGCCCTCTCCCTCTCGGCGATGCAGAAGCTGATACAGCCACCATTCATTGGCTGAGGGCGTCAGCTGACCACCACTGTTAGCCAATGAATGGCACACAATGCAAAGAAAATTGCACAGAATTGACATTAGCCAGCCCGGAACTCTAGTGGAGTGGAGTTACGCCTCTGGCAGCCAAGGAGTTAAACTCAGTATGTGGAGCTATTTACAGTAAACTCCAGGTACCATGACCACTTCAAATCACTGAAGTGCTCATGGTGCTTGAAGTGTTCTTTAAACCCTCATTACCTACTGAGTTTGTTGTATTATAAAGTAATGTATCAAAAATACCTTTACTTGTGTTTATAGACCAATACACACCATATTTCTGTAAAAATTCTAAACTGCTCAAAAAAAAATAATATGCAATAGAGTACTTTTTTTTATGATTACTGTGCCAGATAAACATTATGGGATATTTCTGAAACCTCTTTATTTATGCATTACCAAATTACAGAACCCAAATTAAAGTCAACCGAACATTGGTTTGTCAGCAGGTCACATTCAGTTTCATAAAGTTCTTACGATTAACTCAAACGGGCAGATTTATCAATGTGTATAAAAAGGGCTTAAAAGCTGTTCCAATCCATTTAAAGTGACACCATTATTTTTTGTATATTTTTTTTGCACTTCCACAATTATTTACCACTAATGAAGAAATATGAGCAAATATTTTGGACAAGTTGTGCCTCCTTCTGCACCAACATAAAAACGGCTTAGAGAACACCATAAAAAAATACAAATTTGAGGACGAGAGAAGATGTAAATATTAATGAACGGAAAGTCCTAAACAAAGTTTATCAGCACGGAACAAAAAGTTAAATTAATAAACAGTGAAAAAGGACCAGGATTGATAGTTCACACTTTGATAAATCTTCCCCAACGTCTTTAAACCTCATTCACCACCTACTTAGAACTGGCAGCACCGGTACAACCCCAGGCTCTTTGGGCTCCCTCTGGATTCTGTCCGCGGCAAGGCTCGATGGGGCAGCTGAGGGTAGGGTCGGGATTCCAGATTTCCTCTCTCTCCGTCCTGTTCAACAAGGAAATCTTTCCCTCAGTAATGAAATCAGATGTAATGAAGCAGCGTAAGAAAGCAAGCAGGGACAGTCGGTAGTTGGAGGTAGCCAGCAAGCAGAAGCTCCACCGGAGGATTAATAACCCATGGTCCAGGTTAGGCATCAGCGGGTTTTAAAGATTAGTCCAACATTCTCAAACAAGGAGTTTTAAAGTGGATCTGTCACACGGCAGGTTTTTGTATCATTACATTTACTTTCAGAAACTACTCTTACTTTGTGCTTTTATTTCCAAAAATGTTATCAATTTCTAAAAATATTACTTTGATAAATTGCTATTTAACTTCTGAGAAAGTTGGCAAATCCTCACATACCATGTGTGCTGGTCTCACCAGCTTTCTGCTTCTAAATGATCATTCCTGTTAAAGGGGGAACCTATTCAAAAAAATAAACTAGAGATACTTTGTGGCAGACAATAATCTGCAGTTTAGAGAGATGCAGTTACATTATTGCTTTAGTGGAACAGATATTCGGGGGTTTATTTCCCACACCAGCCTGTTTATAGTCGGTCACTGAGTGAGGGTCAGTGCCTCCACTAAGCAGTGCATATCAGGCTGCTGTCACTGATCCAAACAGTTAGACTAATTGCTGTCTGTAGAATGTTCAGGGAACACAGCAGATACACCAAAGGGGTATAGACATTACTGGTTTTTGCATTAGCATATAGTAATATATATATATACTGTGACGTCTTTGGTTTTTTAAGCCCCAGGGGTTAGACTAATTATTTTTAAATGGCATGCCTGAAAGGTCATTTGTAATTACAGGGTTACGTATCAGCTTTAGGAAGAGGCACAATGTAAATCTCAGCATTACAGCGGCTCCCCAGAGCAATGAGGATTTTGGAAGGTGACAGATCCAGTTTAAATATGTACTCTCAGAAAAGGAAACACATGTTAGGGTCTGGCTGAGAATGATAAGATGATGAGAGTTGCCAAACACAGTCTTAGTGCTGTGATCAGAGATGTGGCGGCAGTGGCGCTAGCAGTGCCCCACATATCTCTCCATTACCATAGTAACTGTAAAGAAAGACTATACGATGGACAGATATGTTCATGCTGTACAGTACAAGAAATGTTCTGCCAAATAACGTGGGGAATCAAGCGGAATTTATCTAGCATCGAAGAGAGTATGTCATACAGTGAATACTATAATCGCTGCAATACAACAATACTATTATTACTCCAAGCCAATACTTGCCACACACTGCCTGCCCGCAATGACAGATCAACCGCATTTTCCGGGAAACCTATCACGTCTCCAAGCCCAACTCTAACCTTATTTTTCTTTCTCTTCCTTACGCCAGTTCACCTTCTCCAAGGGACGCCAACTATGCCAGTCTTTGGTAAGGCAGTTTCCACTTTATAGACAGTTACCCATAGTGCCAATCAAGCGCTTTCATGCCAGACCACCTTTTAAAGTCAGTCCGAATTTTATCCCCCTCCACCTTTTATACCAGTATCATATCCCTTCACTCCATGCCGGTCACCATATCCCTTCACTCCAGGCCGGTCACCATATCCCGGTTATTACTTTACATCACTTCAGATACCCTCCTCCCTCTGCACCGGTCACCTAAGCTTCCTTCCCTGATTGTAGGACCCTGTAAGACTCATTCATGGTAAAAAGGACAGCAAAGATCAGGAATCTGGATCACGGCAGATTTATTGACGAATCCCAATGTTTCAGCTCATGCTTAAAAACGCCTCTTTAGTGGGCAGAAATGTTATGATTCCTCTTTATCTTCAATAAACCTGCCTTGGGACACATTCCTGATTGGTGCACAGCCCTTTCTACTATGGAGTTCTGTGAACAGTATACTCCGGACTGGTAGCACTCAGCGGGTCCTTACTATGAGTACCTTCTCATACTTGTCTGTAAGACTAGACTGTGACACATCAGTCCCCAAGTATTCTTTATTCGTTCCACAGCTCCCATTATACTAGAAACATGTCTCCCTTTAGATAGACCCCCACTTTATATGAGTGGTAGAAAGACAATGTCACCCCAGTGATTGTTTTTCAGATCCAGAAGTTGATAAGTGTACCCTGCAGGTAGGTATGGGTGCAGGGAGTTGATATTACCATGCACTACCTGGCCAGACCTGGCATAAAGAGCTCCATGTATTCACCACAGTTTATGAAAGTGGTACCAGCTCTATCCCCTCCATACCGGTCAAGCAGACTCACAGTTAGTGGCCTCATGACTATCACCCTTGACTATCAGTCGCCCCCAGGCCATATTATCAAACCTTGATGGGAGTTATATACAGACACGCCCCCAATAGCTTAGACTGAAACCCAAACAGCTTGGATTTCAGGTAAACCTTGCTATAATGTCATTCACGTGAGAGCGTCATATGTGCTTTCACAAGGCTTATTTTATCGATTTCAATGAGAGGCTAGGGATCAGCTGAGAGAGATATCACATCAAGCAGAAATTATAGAAAGAAAACAAAAAAAAATTTGAATTGTTAAGCAACTAGAAACATTTATCGAAGATTTTAAATTGAACGTGGTTTTTGCATTATCTGCTCTTGTTAAAGCCATGTTAACACAGGAGAAGGACACATGTAAACAGACAAGCCCAGTCCTGAGATAAAAGAAACAGACTGAGATTGTGCAGCTCATCGGATTTAAATTCCACTGACTGAAAACTGCTCTGAGTTATACGGATAAACAAGTACGACAATGATGCAAACCCCTTTCTCAGATAATCTCACACGCCTGGCAGCATTGCCAATTACGCCAACAGGCAAACTATTTATTTCATTAAATAACGGATTTCATTTCCGACTATTAAAAAATATGCTGCCCTCGGCTTCCCGGACGGTGACAGCCTACTGTGAAATCATAGGGTTTAATGTAAAATAAAGAATTCAGTGATAAAATGATTCTCTCTATAAATACGTATCAATGTGGATCACTGCACCAGGGACGGACTGGCGGACTTCTGGGCCCTCTGAAGCTCAATTAAAGGTATTCAGTAAATGTACAGCTTTTATAGAAATTACTGTCAGAATTATTCACTAAAGTAAAAAATTGCTGGGAAAGGTGAATTACAAAATTTAGACCAAAAAAGCTTAATTAGAAGAAAAAAAAAATCACTTGTTTGCAGTTTGACGATTTTAAATTCACTTTGAATTCACAGCAATTCTCATCAATTAATGTATAACTATGTGTATTCTTTTGGCTGTGCAGAATATGTAGACCTGTATGTAAATGCAGGTTTGAGTGTAAAATCAGTGTGAATGCATTGTTTGTATCTGAGTGTGTAAAATCAGTGTGAATGCATTGTTTGTATCCGAGTGTGTAAAATCAGTATGAATGCATTGTTTGTATCTGAGTGTCTAAAATCAGTGTGAATGCATTGTTTGTATCTGAGTGTCTAAAATCAGTGTGAATGCATTGTTTGTATCCGAGTGTATAAAATCAGTGTGAATGCATTGTTTGTATCTGAGTGTCTAAAATCAGTATGAATGCATTGTTTTTATCCGAGTGTCTAAAATCAGTGTGAATGCATTGTTTGTATCTGAGTGTGTAAAATCAGTGTGAATGCATTGTTTGTATCTGAGTGTGTAAAATCAGTGTGAATGCATTGTTTGTATCCGAGTGTGTAAAATCAGTATGAATGCATTGTTTGTATCCGAGTGTGTAAAATCAGTGTAAATGCATTGTTTGTATCCGAGTGTGTAAAATCAGTATGAATGCATTGTTTGTATCCGAGTGTATAAAATCAGTGTGAATGTATTGTTTGTATTGGAGTGTGTGAAATCAGTGTGAATGCATTGTTTGTATCGGAGTGTGTAAAATCAATGTGAATGCATTGTTTGTATCCGAATGTTTAAAATCAGTATGAATGCGTTGTTTGTATCCGAGTGTTTAAAATCAGTGTGAATGCATTGTTTGTATCTGAATGTGTAAAATCAGTGTGAATGCATTGTTTGTATCGGAGTGTATAAAATCAGTGTGAATGCACTGTTTGTATCGAAGTGTATAAAATCAGTGTGAATGCATTGTTTGTTTGTATCGGAATGAATAAAATCTGTGTAAATGCATTGTTTGATTGTATTGGAGTGTGTAAAATCAGCGTGTATACATCTGCGCAGTGTCTGAATGAATATGTGCAGAGCGTTCATGTGTGACATAAGTATATATTTCAGTGTGTGAATGCAGGAAAACATTTAAAGAAATGTATGTTAAAGCAATGATGTATTTGTATTTGTGACGGTATACCCTCCCGAAGATGGGTTAATCCCGCGTGTGTTCGCCCCTTCCAGTTGTTATCAGAGTGATTATAGCTACTAAGTAGTGATTATAGTTACTGCCGAAGGGTAACCATGGTATCACCCAAACACTAGTCGAGACTGAGTGAAGGGTGAAGTAGATCTGTTTATTCCCAGCCAAATTAATCTGGTACAGTAAACACTCCCCTAAACACACCCATAAACACACCCACAAAAGGTCTACAAAATGCATTGTCATCGTGACTTAGCAAAAACAGTAACAAATATGAAAAAAGATAAAAACACGTATATCCCACATACCAAACGCACACTCTGACTTCTCGGTAGCGTTTGTTCGTATGAACCATACAAACAAATCTACCGAATGGCGTTCTCCTGGCGTGTGTGGGGAAGGAGCAGGCATTCGTCCAAGTTAAGCAGTGTTACATAGAAACATAGAAACATAGAATGTGACGGCAGATAAGAACCATTCGGCCCATCTAGTCTGCCCAATTTTCTAAAAACTTTCATTAGTCCCTAGCCTTATCTTATAGTTAGGATAGCCTTATGCCTATCCCATGCATGCTTAAACTCGAGGTTCAGGAGTTTCAGTGTCCGATTTTAGACAATTAGAACCCACACTGATAAAACGGTACGGAGAGGTTAACAAGGGTCAGTAAGCTTAGAGGTGGTCCACAGTTTGTGGGTTGGTTCGGTTCCCGAACAGTCCAAGGGAATCCCACGAACCCAGTTTTTTAATAGCATTTTAGCATGGCCCAAAGGCTAGCAAGCAGGCTCCTCCAGGAGCTTGTAACGAGGGCAAGTTCACAACATATCCCCCCCTTCTTCCAGGTAAGACTAGCCAAGTACCAGACCTCGTGTTGGTCGGTACCTGAGTTAGTCTGGAAGCCCACCCACAAACATGCAGCTAACTTGGCAGCTTCCTGCTCCAGGCTCTGTCCTGTCAGTTCCAAGTTACTGTGCGTGTAGTGCCCATCAGCCCCGGTCTCTCCCTGGCTCCTAGTTGTGGAGATGCCAGTGCTTGGTGGGCAGAGGCCAGCAGCGCTCTGCCTTGTAGACAGCGCTTCTGCTGGGGTGACTTGTGGGTAGTCAGGCCCTGGCGAAAGGGAAAGGGGAGGGCAGTTGCCAACAGCGCTCAGCCTGGAGACCAGTGCTTCTGCTGCAGTGGCCTGTGGGTGGTCAGGCCCCCGAACAACTGAACAGATAGGGAAGAGGCCAGCTGCACTCTGCCCTGATGCCAGCTCTTCCGCTGGTAGGGGGCCAGTGGAGACCGCCATCCCCTCTACTACCCCCAGGACCTAGTTGGTACTTTGCTGCTGGGAAGAGCCCGTCTGCCCCCTGGTATTCACGCACCCTCTTCTCCCAGGCTCTCACCAGGCTGTTGTGGAGAAGGACCGCCTGTATCCTCCTCCAGGAGTGTATCCAGATGTTGGGAATCTAGGGCGGCTGCCCAGCATCCATGTAGGTCCCATCTGCACCATTTGTGTCAGGTCCCATCTGCACCATTCATGTCAGTTGCCCTGTGGTTGGGGAAAGGGATCCTCTCCCAGTATCTACAGCTGCCGCTGAGGAGAGAGACCAGTTGTCTCCTTTCCCTGCAAGGTTTGCTGCCGCTGAGAAGTAGGACCGACTGTCCACACTCCTGGTATCTCCAACTGTGGTTGGGGAGAGGGGCCGGTTGTCTCCTCTCCCTGGAGCTTACCCTGCTGCTGGAGATCTGGGAAAACTGCTCTGCATTCTTGTAGGGCTGGTGTAGGGACCACGGGCCCACCTCCGCCGGCCAGCTAGATGTCTTCCCAAGACAAGTCAATCAGGTCTCCTGCTTCTGGAGCTGGGTGTGCAGCAGAGGGTACAGTCCACCCGGGGTGTAGCAGGTCTGGGCCAGCCACCCAGCCTCCCTGCTCTCCAGGTACAGAGACCACGGTCCCATCTGTACCCTCTCCGCCAAGTGTCTTGTCTCCTAGTTATGAGCACTGTTGCTGAGGAGGAAGGATGAAACTCAACTCTCCCGGTGTTGAACAGTCCATCAGCTCCATGTCCATGTCCCGTTGTTGAACCAAGTCTACTAGTTCTAGGTAGTCTTGTTCCAACTCTCACTCCATGGTAACCAGGTGGGTGAGATCTGGCCTCAGCCCAATAGATCTAGGGCACTGTAGCATTGCTTCCCGGAACCATAGATAGCCCAAAACTGCGACTCTGCAGGACTGCCGAAGTCAACGTCCTTCATAAAGGCCTTCCACAACAGACCAGGGCCACTGTAGTTCTCCCCCTTTGGCCGCTGTACTGCGTACCACCATAGAGCCCGGAAGGAGTTGTCCAATATCAGATCCCTATCGACCAGGGACTCAAGGTGTCTTACCCGCTCCGTCCCGGGTTGTTCCCCCAGAAACACGATCTGTTAAAGCCACTTGTTCCTGCCAACGGTGCGCTATACCGGGAAGGCTTTCCTCCCGCCGAAGCTAAGAACCCGTCCAGGGCATTGTACCAGCTCTTCATTCCAGGTCACTCTCCTCCTTGAATGGGAGCGCTGCCCGGGGGCTAGCCTGTTCCATTCTCCCGAGTGCCTCGTCAATCCTGCTTACTGCTGCTCCATTCTGGATCAAGAAAAGGGGGACCATCCCACCGCTGCCACAAGATGTGACGGCATATCCACTGAAGATGGGATTCTACCGCCTGTGGTCGCCCCTTCCTAGTTGTGCTAGCTCCACAGTGATTATAGCTATCGCTGAATGGGGTAACGACGTTATCACCCAAACAGGAGCCGAGGCTTAGTTAAGGGTGAAGATTATCTGATTATTCCTAGCCAAGTGGCTCACATTTATCCAGAAACTGGTACAGTAGACTCCCCAAAACACGCCCATAAACACACCCACAGTATTTAATTTATGATCATTCTAAGTGCCCTAGTAGGAGCAAATGTATGTGTAAACGTGTTTGTAAATCTTTAAACAGAGGTTTACCTACATGTATCGTACATTTGTGAATGCATTGTTCTACGAGTATATAAAACGGATTTCTGAAAACAGAAATGTATTTGTATGTAATACAAAGATGTGAATGTAAGGGTGTGTATATATTTAATGTTAAAGGGACACTGTAGGCACCTAGACCACTTCAGCTAATTGAAGTGGTCTGGGTGTAGTGTTCCTATTGCACTTAGTGCTGCAATGTAAAACAAAAAGTCCATAGAAACTGCAATATTTGCATTGCAGCACTAAGCACTAAGCAGGAGGCTGGAGTCTACCAGACAAAAAAAAAGGAAAAAAGAATAAGCTAAAATCTTCTCACATAAGTGAGGAGCCGGCTCCCTGGATGAATACCAGTATCTAAAGTAGTGGTGTGATCTCTGTGGTGGAGACAATTGTTTCCGTAGCATTGTAAGGCTATTCCTATATTAGATGAGACAGGTCTACCTTTGACTCTGTATTAAGCACGGCACTTGACAGACGTATATCTTTCCACATATATTGGTACTATCCTGCCATTATCATCACAACGTCAGAAGTAACACTAGTTAATGCTAGTATTATCCATACTATTGGCATGATTACTTTGTATATTATTTTGATACACATACTGTGATGATCTGACTAATATACATACAGAATCTACCATACACTGGACCTACGTTTTACCGACAATTAATCCAGTCATGTATACTGTGTGGTAGACCTGTCTCATCTAATATAGGAATAGCCTTAGAGGGATAAGGAATTTATGGATATCGCCATTTTGCTTACAAGTTACGTTTTTGTTACATTTGTCTCCAGCACAGAGATCACAACGCTACTTTAGATACTGGTATATATCCAGGGAGCCCTCTCCTTGCTTATGTGAGAAGATTTTGGCTTATTCTTTTTTCCTTGTTTCCCCCATACATTAGCGGTTAAGCACCGAGACACCCCTAGAGTGTCTCACTGGTATATCACCTCTGTGACTGTGTTAACACTTAAGACACACGTTCTTGTTACGTTGTTGTCTGGGTGTGACACAATCATAGAACCCTTTTTAATGGGGTCTACCAGAGAGCCACTAGAGGCGCTTCCTTGATGTTAATGGACTTTTAGTCCGATAACTGACGCTGGACATCCTCACACCAGTATCCCTTTAACAAAGGGGTGTATTTTTGTAGAGGGTTTGTGCATGTGTGATTACAGGGGTTGTTGGTGTATGAATTCCAGTGTATGTAGTGTGGAAATACTGTGTATGAATAGGTTTCTATGGATTATCTGTGTGTGAATGCTGGAATATGTTTGAGCAGTGTATATGTGAATGTAGCAGTATATTTGTAAGTAGTCAGTGTGAGTGTGATTGCAGGAGTGTTTGTGTGCACAGTGTAAGTGTGTGTGAATGAGGAGTGTACTCAAAATACAAAAAGGAGAGCAGGTATGCTGCCATGTTTCACTGAACAATGGGAATTAATTTGCGGTGCAATAGGTTGCGGGTGCCCTGCGCGCCATCATGGGCACCCACAACCTTTCACTGAAATTTCTCTGACTGACCTTTCTAATTGTTGAGATCTCTGATCTCCCAGGCATGGCTGTACAGTCTCACTGCCACATTCCATGACTGATACGCCCGAATGGTCAGTTTGCCCCTGCACTGTACCGGCTGTGCCCAAACTGAAAAGTCTGCCCGCAGTGGCTGTTTTCTCCTCACGGTGAGAGCATTCAGGGTTTAAAAGAGAGACCTATTTTCTGTGAATTATTCATTGTGAAGAAGGCAATGTAGCTGCAGAGAGAGCTTCACTAGGCCCAGGGCCGAACTGGCCCAATTTCCCGGTGGGCCGTCGGCACCTGGGGCTGAGCAGACACCAGGGTCTGCTGGCGGCCACAGGGGGAGCTGCGCTGGCTCTGCTCTCCCGCCCTTGCGCGGTGCTGCATGAGACCGCGGCCGGAATATGACGTCATATTTTGGCCGCGGTCTCATTCAGCACCGCACGAGGGCAGGAGAGCAGAGCCAATGCAGCTCCCCCAGCGGCCGCCAGTACAAGTCCCCCAGCGGCCGCCAGCAGACCTCCCCCAGCGGCCCCCAGCACAGGTGCCCCAGCAGCCTCCAGCACAGACAGCCGTCTGCACTGCACGACCCCCTGGCAGGTAGTAGTAATGTGTGTCAGTGTGAGTTTGTCTGTCTGTTATGGTGTTTGTCTGTCTGTGTCATGGTGTGTGTATGTATGGTGTTTGTGTGTTTCTGTCTGTTTGTCTGTGTCATGGTGTGTGTGTGTGTGTCTCTGTCTGTGTCATGGTGTGTGTCTGTCATGGTGTGTGTGTCTGTTTTTCATGGGGTTTGTGCCTGTCCGTCATGGGGTGTGTGTCTGTCTGTGTCATGGTATATGTGTGTGTGTGTCTGTGTCATGGTGTGTGTGTGGGTCTGTCTGTGTCATGGTTTGTCATGGTGTGTGTCTGTCATGGGGTGTGTATCTGTCATGGTATATGTGTGTTTCTGTGTCTGTCATGGTGTATATGTGTGTTTAAAAATAGTGTTTTTGCTCACCTTTTTTCCCCCACGCAGCGTGCTGGTCTCCCCTCGACTGGCCCTGCCTCTATAGCTGAGATCATCAAGCTTGATGATCTCAGCCAATCCAATGCTTTGCCATAGGATTGGCTGCAAAACGCCACTCCAATCAGCATCTCCTCATAGAGATGCATTGAATCAATGTATCTCTATGGGGAACGTTCAGCACCTACAGAGTGTGGAGGCCCTGAATGTAGGTGCACTGTCACAGGAAGCACCTCTAGTGACCGTCTGAGTGACTGTCACTAGCAGTGTCACTTTGAAGCAATGTAAACACTGCCTTTTCTCTGAAAAGTCAGCGTTTACGTTGAAAAGCCTGTAGGGACATGCTGTAGACACCAGTACAGGCCCGGACTGGCCATCGGGCATACCGGGCAAATACCCGGTGGGCCGCGATGGCCGTGGGGCCGAGGCCGGCAGGGGAGATCACAGGACCTCCCCTGTCAGCCCCTGCAGGGCCAGCGCTACCCGAGCGCCAGCCCTGCTGTGTGCCTTCATGGGCCGGTGGGGAGATCAAAGATCTCCCTCACCGGCCCACAGGCAGTTACAGGTGACTGCCGGCTGGGGAGGGAGGGAGGCAGGAGAGAGGACCGGTGGAGCTGTAACCAGCAGCTCCACCGGGTCCTCTCACGGGATTCTGAGAGTTGCCGCGGTTACCGCAGCAACACTCCGATCTCGGGAGAGTGAACTCTAGCCTACAGGTTAGCGTTCACTTTCACCACTGGACCCCCAGGGAAGGCAGCACGGCTCCCTCCTCAATGGATAACCGGCTCCCCACCCCCAGGCAGAACGGCTCCCCCCCCCCTCCCAGGATAAAGGTAAGAAGGGAGGGGGGGACATAACTTTTTTTTTTTAATTATTATTAATAAAATAAAAAAATATTTAAAATAAATTCCCTAACAGCCCCCTCACACACACAGCACCCCCAGACACACACACAGCACCGCCAGCACCCCCAGACGCACACACAGCACCCCCAGACGCACACACAGCACCCCCAGACGCACACACTGCACCCCCAGACACACACACAACACACCCAAACACACACACAGCACACCCAAACACACACACAGCACCCCCAGACATACACAACACCCTCATTCCCACACATATACAGCACACATATATATGTGTGTGTGTGTGTGTGTGTGTGTGTGTGTGTGTGTGTGTGTGTATATATATATAACCCTCAGTGAGTTAAAGGACAAAGAAAATTAGAAACCTAGAATGTGACGGCAGATAAAAACACCCTCACACACAGCACCCCTCTTACACAAACACACTGCGCACCTCACACATACAATACGTCCAAATATATTTTATTTATATATATATATATATATATATATATATATATACACACACACACACACACACACACACACACTACAGCACCCCTCACACTGCACCACTACACACATTACGCTCCAGATACACATTAGATCCCTTACCCTATATGCACTCTTAATCCTCTACACAAACACACACACACACACACACACAATCTTCTATACACACTCTGGGTCCTTTACTAGATCTTACACACACACACTGCACCACCTACACACACACTACATTCCTTGTAAGCAAACACATACAACATTCTCTAAACACATCCTCTCTACAACCCCTACACACACTACGTCACCTATACACACACTCACTACATCCCCTATAACACTATGCCCCTATACACAAACTCTCTACAGCCCCTAGCCACACATATTACACCACAAAATTGACCTATTTACACAATACCACACCACACTCTACACACAGGCAATCCCACAAGCATGCGCCAAACACATGCAACATACACTTTCCTGGCCCTTTTGTCCTCTGGTATCCCACTTACTGAGACACCAGAGACAAGTTAAAAGCAAACACAGCGCAAACATGTTATTACATTTGCTTGCGCTGCGCAGAACAAATTCAGGGCCTTTTTCTAATGCCAGAGCTCTTCAGCGGGGCTCTGGGCATTGAACCAACATGCTCACTTTGAGAGGGGGTGTACTTGTCATTAGTGATGACAAAACACACCCTCTCTGGCCCCGCCCCCTTCTTGGGGGGCCGCTCTGATTGAAAAATGCCCGGGCCTAATTTTTTTCCCAGTCCGGCCCTGCACCAGTACCACTACATTAAGCTGTGTGTGTGCATCTGCTAGTGAGTGAGCTTGCTTGCATGTGTGTGCCTGCTAGTGAGTGAACTTGTGTTTTTATGTCAATAAGCTGGTGTATGTCAGTGAGATTGTTTGTCTATGAGGCTGTGTATCAATGAGCTTGTGTGTGTCATTGAGATGTCAGTGAGATTGTCTGTCTGCATGTGAGAATGCTTACTGTATAATTAAACGTTTTACTCTGAAAGGACCAATATTTTATATTAGAAAAAGCAATATATATATTACTCAATCATCTGTCATGGCAAGACATAGCCTTACATATTACACGCGACAATATATGGCGCAGTGACTTACGGGGCTGGCATAAAAATGTTTTCCAGGGCTGCTTGGTATCCCCAGTCCGGCCCTGACTAGGCCCCCCCCACTTGGTGGATTACACACCAAATCCTTTGTACGCATCCAAGCATCTTGCGAACCCTACATGTACGGCTGAATGAAATAAAAACATCTACAAACCATGGCTGACTTCCCTCCTGAGCTCCCTCTATTTACATTCCTTTTTACCCCAAATTGTAAATAACCCCAGAGTAAATGGCTGGTTTCATTTTAGATTTCAAAATGAAATATTTGTCAGTACGTCTTATTTACTTTCCACTCCAGTAGAGCATTGGTCTTCAGCAAAGAAACGCATTTCTCATTCAGAGTGAAGTCCCTCACAGATAAACAACATAATTCTGTGAACGTTCACTTATACCCCCAACGTTGGATCGCCACGGTGGGTTGAGAGCTGGAGGTGGCATATCTCAGCGCTCTGTAGTAGAAAACGCAGTGGGGGAGCTGAGATTGAGAATCTGGGTATGTCAAGGTTTTTTGACAAACCATTAAAAAAAAATAAATAAATAAATAATCAGTCAGTCAATTGGGAGAAAACACCAAATGATTCTTTTCACATAATTCCTACAATCTGCAGTGACTTTGGTGCACGGAATGCCCATAGCCCACTACTGAAATACAGATGTGTGGATATAGCCAAGGAACTGAATATACTGTGCAACACTGCACACAATGTTATATAGTCAGAATATTTGGGTTCAGCTGTCATTTTTGAAATCTGAATTCCTGAAAATTCCTTACAAATCAGAGTCTTTTTTATATATATATATTTCTTTTTTTTTTCTGTCACAACTAAGGTATGTTCCAAAAATGGTATTTGTGCTTCTACACCAACGTCAGAACCTGTATTAGTACTCCAAAACAATGGCTACAGTGGCATTACAGAGCAGTTATAGGAGTTCAAAGCATGGCCTGGAAAGCACAATAGTTGTCAGCATTCAGGGTAAGTCTACAGTCACACAGTATGGGAGAATATCGTCCATCTCCTCTTATCAATCACAATAAATAATCGCATGTCTAGGGATATCAGCCAGCCCAGACTGCCTATAAATATCCTGTAACGCAGCACGATTTGTTAAACTTGTCACCAACACAGGACGGACTGTATTTCTGGATCCAAGAAAGCTCCAGTCATGTTTGTCATGTTCCACGTGGTGCTTTTTAACACCCATTCATTTTAAATTTCAGAAAAACTTCAATTTGACATCACAGCTGCCATTTTTAAAAACACTTTATGCAAACGATGCCACTTTTCCCATGATCCCTTGGTACAACAAACTGTATCAGTAAGCAGAATATATTCTTCTCGTCCTCAACTGGTGGTCTGAAAAACAGCACGCTAACTGGCAATAATTTATTCCCAAATGATCATGGGAAAAGAATAAAGATTATGCATAAACTGCTGTGGTTCAATTGTGAAGTCATTAAAAATCCAGTTTATAGGCCGCAAAGAAAATAAATGCAAAAAATGACTGTTTCTTCTTTTCTGTGCTCGATTCAAAAACACAACAGGCCCTCTTCAACAGAGATATAGCACTGTACATGCTAGATGTGTTCATTTCTGCAGAGGCCAACCACTCCTGATTCTTTAATGAATTGTTATTATGGGACAAAAAGAGCGAGGGTGCGGTACTCCAATCGATAGAAGCCAGTGTATCTTCCAAAAGATATAAAGCTGGATCCATTGTTGGCAAGCTCACCAAACAGGATTCGCTATGCAGATGAAGTGTTGCCAATTATGGGAATTTCACAGTTAATTCACTCTAATTTGTGTAATTTGGGACAGAATAGAGAAAGTCTCCACCCTAGTTTCTGTTATTTTGTCTTTATTTGCCCTGTTTGGGAACACAGATACAATACATCAATTCAATGATGAAAACCATCTGTAACCTCATTCTGTTATTTAATAATAGTATACTCGTACAATTAGGAACCAGACAGACGTTTGTTTTGATGTAGCACGGAAATTGTACAAACACAGTACTGTCCTATCCTCCAAAATGATAATATACACTGATCAGCCACAGCATTAAACCCACTGACAGGTGAAGTGAATAACATTGATTACATCGTCATAATGACACCTGTCAAGGGGTGGCATATATTAGGCAGCAAGTGAACAGTCAGTTCTTGAATTTCATGAGTTGGAAGCAGGAAAAATGGCCAAGCGAAAAGAGTGACTTTGACATGGACCAAATAGCGATGGCTAGACGACTGGGTCAGGGCAAGTCTTGTGGGGTGATCCCTGTATGCAGTGGTTAGTACCTCCCAAAAGTACTGCAAGAAAGGACAACCGTTGACCTGGCATCAGGGTCATGGGCGCCATATGCTCACTGATACAAGTGGGGAGCGAAGGCTAGTCCGTCTGGTCCGATCACACAGAATAGCTACTGTAGCTTAAATTGTTGAAAAGCTTAATGTTGGCCATGAAAGAAAGGTGACAGAACACACAGTGTATCGCAGTTTGGTGCGTATGGGGCAGCGTAGCCAGAGACTGGTCAGAGTACCCATGAGGACCCTTACCCACACCGAAAGCACCTTCAATGGAGACATAAGCATCAGAGCTGCACCATGGAGCAATAGAAGGCTGCCTGGCCTGATGAGTCACATCTTCTTTTAGATCTGGTGGATGGCCAGGTGTATGACTAGTTTATCTGGGGAAGTGATGGCAGCAGGATGCATTATAGGAAGAAGGCAGGCTGGCGGAGGCAGTATTATGCTCTGGGCATAGCACTTTGGGTCCTGCCATTCCTGTGGATGTTACTATGACAAGTACCACCTACTATGAGATTGTTTCACACCACATACATCCCTTCATGGCAATGGTGTTCCCT
>OW240919.1:7605913-7642932 GCA_933207985.1 Pelobates cultripes
GAGTCTGAGGTGACTAGTGGCTAGGGAGGCCACTAGAGGCGAGAAACAGGAACTGTATATAAAGGGACAGTATTAAACAGAAAACTTCTTGCTAGTCAGGATAGGAACTTGACAAACAAATCCGATCCAACTTGCAAGGCTTAAAAGATCTGCCAGATACCACAGGACACGTTCAGAGGTCTTGTGGGATAAATGCTTTAAGGCATCAGAGCTGTTGTGGCAGCACAAAGGGAACCTACGAGAAATTAGACAGGTGGTTTGTGACGGACCGTCTGGCACTCTGATTGGGTGCCTCTGCCAATCGATGCTTCCTAGTACTTCCAAGCACTCCACCAGACACCATCAACACTGTAGTGCCCACTTCCAGCATTACAGCTTGGCTGGGGTCTCGCCGTCTTCCACCCACCCTAGACCCAAGACCAGGATCCAGCTTCCTGTGGGCAGACCTCTCCTCCTCCAGAGAGTATAGCAGGATAGTTCTTACAAGAGCTAGTGATATAGCTGATCCCTACAATCACAAGACGAGGATCTGTGTTGAGGGTGAAGTAGAACTGATTTTAATGGGACCACAACTGGCCTTTTAGGACAGTCCCCATGCAAGGGGCACTCCCCCCTGGTTCTGAGAGTAAACCACAGTAGAAACAAATACATAATCACATTGGCTCTCAGATCCAGCACACTCCCATACATAATAGGTTAATCCCTCCTCTGTACCTGGGAGATAATTGAGTCAAGTACTGTATTAACTCAATTATCTCCAGACACAAAAAAAAAACAAAAAACACATTTTTATAAAACCCCCGAAATACACGAAACCCCCACAAAAGGTACATCCCCTGATAGCCCCGATCTGGGTGACCAACATATCCAAAAATCACCCAGATAGTTTCAGGAATTTCCTGGAAGTTAAAGTTTAACCGACCGCACGCATGGTCCCATGCCCAAAACAGTTCCATAGGATCGCGGCTAAGTGACAGACCGGGAACCGCGAAGTCTTCATGCTGAAAATAGTTCCAGGGCATTCGCGGCTAAGTCTAAGGAGCTAGCATTTGGTTCTATGCACACGAATGGGAAGTGCCAAACCAGGAGGAATAAAATATGGGTCTTTACAGTCGCTGACCTGGCCCATAGTCTTTTGGCAGGAGGCTGGCAAGCAGGCCCCGCCAGGCGAGGTTCTGTTCGCCACATGGTTTTAATGTTGTGGCCGATCACTGTATAATGAAAATGGCTTGGAGTAATACAGACCTTGGCCATAGTTTGCGTCCAATGCATTAAAATCTCATTCTGATATTTTCCTGTTTGCCACGCTAGATCAGGGACAATTGGTAGGTATGCACTCAATCCTAAACTGGGAGCCGTGTTCCATTTGTTTTTTCTCAAGACTTGAACCCTGACTGGCTGGAGGCAAACCACCTACTTAAGTGGACAAGTCAGTGTGAGTCAGACGCAGACTGTCACTGGTGAGTCACCTCCACTGACAGCCTTCATTCTGTCTGCTGAGCAATGTTTAGTTATTATAAGGAGGATCCTTATACCGATCCCTATGTAAATCGTATTTTTCCAGCTTAGTGTGTACACGATTTAGTAGGTTATTATGTGACTTGTGGTAAATTAACAACTACATTCTAAAGCGTCACAAGTTAGTATGGCATAAAGTTTGGAAAATAGTGCCTCAATATTAAGGTTTTGTGTTTTCCTAGCCTTTAAGCTTCACAAGGGGAATGTGCAGAATCCACGGGTAGCGAGAGGATCACTTTACCCACCTGAAGAATGTTTTTCTTATCCCTCACACAGCCCTCAGGGCTGGTAATTTCCACCTAACCTGCCGGAACACACAGCATTAACGTGTTCTTATTGAGAGGCTATGGTTTTGTTTTGTTTTTCTTGTTTTTTCTAGTAAAGAGCCTTGTTTTATAGCGCACTCAGATACCTCATCGATACAAGAGATACAAGTTCAGCAGGTCAGAGGCGGATTACGAACAGGGGCCCTGCGGCGGCACACTCACATGGGGCCCCTCCCTACTGTTAAAACACAAAATGTATCTGTAACCAGCAAAATAACATGAGGATGCTAATATTCTTAAATTTGATTACTTATTGCTACGAACTAGATTTTAGATGCTTGTCCAAGACCCAATTTAGGTGCTTATCTTCCACACAATATTAGGAGAGGCAGAGGAAACCCAAAGGGCCTGGAACGGATCTAAGCTGCTCGGAGACCTGACAATGTGTGAGGAACAGCTGGAACTAGAAAGTATTTCCCCCACTGAATAACAAGTACACTTTGATGGAAGCTCAGGCTTTAGTAACCCCCCAGGACCTGGGTAAACATAGAAAGTTCCTGGTTAACATGTATGAAATCCGGAAAAAGGTGTTAAATTCTATCAACTATGGGGAGTCTGAGCTGTGGCAGTGACTGGAGTGTGGGGATTGTACAAAGGACAACAAAAGGCCCTGCAAGCCTGATAATGGGGCTGAACATGCGCGGTGCTCTGCAGAACAGTTATCGCATGGGCAGATATGATCTGCATTCTACTTGCGTTGAGCATTTTGGGAACTGTTCTCGGACACGGTGGGAAAAAAATGGCAATTTGTAGATTTATCACGTCTACGTATTGAGCGGATATAAACAGATAGAATTACTCTAGACCTGCGTTGTGTGGAGTTACTCATGTCTGCAACAACTTGACAAACTCTATATTCATACATTATTCATACGTGCAAAGCAATATCTGCTTAGGTCACACTCCCACCATTATCAGCTACGGATCTTACGATGGAATTGCTAAGACTTTCAGAGTAGCGCCCTAGTGCCCTCCGGCTCTTCTGCATCTTTCATTATCTCTCCCCAGTTATCAGCTAATATTGAGTAATCATACATCCTGTTTCACTTCCTACCATTTTATCCATCAATAGTAATTAATGTCCTCCGACCACTAATTACCAATGGATAGTCACCCACCGATGCAATCTAGAGACCTGCACGATTGTGATCTTGTTTAGCGAGTAGGCTACAACATATTTTACCCAAGGTGATTCCTGCCAAATTACTTTAAGAGATACTTAAAGTTAATTAGCATGAAAATACAAACTAACAAACTGAAACAATTATTTTCGCACAAGGAGCTCAAGACGTGGTGATGGTTTAAAGACCAAAACTCATGCCCATCTTTAATTTCTTTCCAGAACACAGGGATAGGAGGTTCCTTCTTGGGGGGAACAAAACACAGACAAGTAACCTTCACCCCACAACAGTGATTTAATAAAGAACGAATGCTTCATTCCAGACAGAGCAGTCAGCAAATATTAGGACTGTTTGGGTCACCCCATCATGGTAAAAGACCAACAGACTACAGACATGATTAATTCTACATTTAATCCAAGGGAAAAGGGATTACATTAAGAAAAAGAAAAAATGAAAATAGCTTTGTCAGACAGGCAATTACTAGCAAGGAAATAAGTGCGCTAAAAGCAGGAGCTGGTATTCAGAAAATGTTAATGTAAGTTAAAAGAAAGAAAACATAATGGTTCTCTGGTCACACTTCTAGGGAATAAACGTTTATTCATAGTTTATTAATGTGTTCATATACAAATAGACACCTAGAAAAGTAATTTTAAAGCTACTTTAACAAGAAATAGCTGTTTGGTAAGAATAGCTGGAGATGCTTAACCCTTTCAGTTCTGGATGACGGAAAGGGTTAAAAGGCACACCTTATTGTGAATAGCAAGAGGCGAAAGTCAGTTTGCACCTTTAAGAGGAAGGAATTTGCAGAAAGCAAAGATTTGAAAAGAAAATAGGTAGAAAAATAAAAATTTAGCACAGGTGGGTTTAAAAAAAAAATCTAATTAAATCATGTTGAAAGGCAGGCGGTTCGTAGTGTGTGTGTTTATCTAAAAATAAAGAAAATCATATAGCTTGTGTCTCTAGGGCCATATCATGTTTTCTTTGGCTTCGGACACCAAGAACGTTTTTGTTTTGTTTTCCGAAATTCTAAATACAGTACAGGCTGATTTTTATGTACAAAACTTAGGGAAGCCCAGAGAGGTCATGTAATTTTGATATTTTTCTGGAAAAAAAAAATACAACAAGTTGAAAAAATAAAATAAAATACATGACCTCTATGGACTTCCGTACAAACTAGACCTTCAGTGCCCTTTTTTTTTTTTTTTTAAAGAAAAAAAAAATAGAATTAGTTTCTTTGGTAAAGGTATTAAACAAATATTCTAAATGTTAAAATTAAACAGTGAGGGGTGCCTGAGCAGCTGTTACTAAGTCCAACACAAAGTGTAACTGGATCCCCAATTAATCATCTATGGGGATACTTGCCGAGGTCTGGAACAGAGTACTTGCTAACTTCACTTGTGAATAACTGAACTCATCCCTCCCTCACAGACTCGTTTACTAAAGTGGGGATTGTAAGGAATTCAAAGTGATTTTCATATTTCATGCCAAACTGAACTGAAAATAAAGCTGGCGTGGACAATTCCTTTGGTGAATACCATTTACCAAGCTGCCCTATCACAAGCACAATTTTGATCTATGCATTTCATTGATGTTCTGTTGCACATACCCACAATGCATCATTACTGCGTGTGCGAGATGTGTTGCAAATAGCAGCGGCATAAAGGTGTAAATCTAACGTTTTAGCATAAAATAACTTTCCACCTACACTTATAATATATTGTTGGACTTCAGCTCAGTAAACTCTATAATGCAGTGATTTTTGAACTAATGTAATTCAGCATCCAGCGGCCTGTTGGATGAGAACTACTTTTAGATTTTGCTTCATACAGCCTGGAAATAATAGGGATTGTAGTCCAACAGATGAATAACGCCGGTCGTGCAGACTTGCCACATGAATTGAAAGGTTTGTATTGAGCAATACGAGGTGTTACGGATTCCATGTGTGCGCAGAATAGAAAAGATGTATTGTTTTAAAGTGTTTCATGTTTTTCTGAGCAGATCACCTTTCATAATAAATGTGCCAATAGTTAAAAGGATGTTTCCATTACACATCAGAAACATCTCGCATGTAGCAGTTATTCGGGCTTTTACACTATCATTTTTCTTTTTTGCTACAAAGAACAAACATGATGAATATTACGTTTCACTTTGGAAAATAATTCCAGTAAAGTTAAATCAAAGTTCTGTAAACGAACCACACACTGGATTCCGGAATATATATCAAAATATTCTGATCGCCCATTGCAAAGCGTGGATTTTTAGTTCCTTAAAGTGATAGTGAATGTACCTGCCCTTCAACATGATAACCCATGTGCAAGAACAGAGGCGGGGGGCCTAAGCTCGGCAGTGGAAAAGAAGGGAAAAAGTATGGGAAATTGTACCTGGGCCTAATCTGTGTCCAACGGAGTCAAAGGCATGGAGGACTGAATCTGCAATACAAGAGGACAAGTTCAATCCTTTTTCTTGGTGGCTTTGGACAAGGCTTAGGAGGAGAGAGAGATTATTCTAAAAACTAGCTTACAACTTTTAAAACAGACCATGTTTCTAGCACTCAGATCCCACCATATACTGAACGATATCTGTGATGGTCAGTGATCTGGGGGTTCAAGCCAACCACACACATCCTGGAAAAAGTTTAGGCAAATATGGCACTTTATAATAACCGATAACTGTAATAACAAAATATATTCACACTCTTTCTCTTTATTCAATCTGACACTTAGGCTACGTTAGCATTGTTTGCATGGCTGGGGTGAATATTTAATGTGATCTATCACAACCAACCGATGTATTTACCCAAGACGTATTTTTTGTTTTTGATAGTTTTTTTTTTTTAAATTAAATTAGCTATAGATTTCTTATTTTAGACCTGGAACCACAGTTTAGCTCTACAATTGTCTTTGTTAAATGCATTTAAGAAGGCATGCATAGTAAATGCTTCATTGGCTCCCAACCAATATAACTCCAGGAACACGCAGACTTTGCAACGGAGGCTAATATAGAAGTCAGTCAAGAATCACCGCTATAACGATATGATTAAAACAGAAAGCCTGTATAAAACCAACATAAACAGAACCCACAACTTGAAATAATTGAGGTTAAAAACCTGAAGCACACATTAACAATAGTTCAAATAGATGCAAAGTTTATAAGCTGGCAAGCTCACCGTAGTAGATTAAAAGGGCTACGGCGTCTATGTCAACTATCACTGTTGCGGCAATTACTTTATGTTATAATTTCTTTATATTTATTATTGTGAGCATTGTATGGCGGCTGTATTTAGGTGATATTCCCAATTCTGCCTCTAATGTCTGAAGGTCAATCATTTTAAACTATTTTTGGTATTTATAATATATTTCAGTTTTTCCTTTATACTTGTATTAGCTTTAGATTTACCATTCTTATCCGGTATGTAGTACAAACGACCCTCCCCACCTTCAATAATACCTCTAGCTTTCTCTCAATTTACATTTTTATATAGAGACTTATGGACAACCCAGTACATGTTGACTCTTTTATTGCATGTTTGGTTAATAAAAACTTGTTAAAAAAACAAAAACAAAATAAAACAGCTTACATAAACACTGATTAAATACTTTTTGTTAGATTTTTAACAGTGACTGTAAAATACGTCCTACCATAGTATAGTGAATCCTTACAGATCCAATAGGCGCCTTACGCACGCAATAAACATTCATTGGTGCTAAATAAAGACTCGATACACGGCAGGAAGACAGAGAGTGAAAGGAACGGACAATGCAAAAAACACGTAGAGAGGGGCGTCCATTCCTCATCATATCGAAAAACTCATTTGTCATTTTGCTGCTGAAAATATCCAAGTGACACTTCCCTAAATAACACACGCACATACACAGTGCACGCACACACAAACACAGCACACACACACTCACCTCCTGCAAGTTGCACTCATAGAGCCAACGTTTCTGTCTAGAAAATTCATTTGAAATATATATTAAGAGATTAAAATCCTGTCCGTTTTTAACAGGCACACAAGTTATAGCCACTGCAGTTGTGTGGTAGTGCTTATGGTGGCATCATGCCCCAGCTGCTATCCCCTGGTTCTGTCTCTGGCCAATCAGAAGAGGTTTGATAAGAGACAAGGGTTCCCTGCACACCCAGAGCCTAGCCTCTCTCGATATCACCACTACAAATGTCAATTAGGTCCAAATTTGAGCAGCATTTGTTGGCTGAGCACATCAATGCCGTCCAAAATATGACAATTGATACTGTCAAAATGTTATTTGTTAATTTGTTAAATGTTATAAACATTGTGACATTTTATTCCAAATGGTGCTATGAATATTTGCTATGAATCTATCTTCTGCTACAAGCATTGAGCATTAAAGGAACTATTTAATAACTACTACAGTGCACCCGCCTTATTTTAAGTAGCTCTGACTTTACTGTAGTCCGCTGTGTTTCTCTCCCCACCCCCACTACATCCCAGAGAGGACTGGAAGCTCTCTGTTAGAGCTAAGTCTGGTGATGCAAGGGTTAGCTCATTGGTTGGAGAGAGATCAGCCGACGCTGTCAGCCAATGAGCAAAGCTCTGCACTGCAGGGCTTAAGAAGCAGGAGCCTTCGGAAAGTACAAAGTAGTAGAGGCAAGGAGCAGCCGCCGGAGGACCCTGGGTAAGAATTAAAACTGTTCTAAAACGGTTCTGGTGCTTGGAATGTTCCTTTAAGACAAATTTTACCTTTAATGTTAGTGGCAGTCAACAAATGTTACCTCCCAAATGGATGACTAAGTCCTCCTGACATTGGGATCTTTAAATGATGTGCATGGATACATATTGAGTCTATGTGGGCAAGGAAATGCGCACACAGGATTTGGCTTTTTCGTTCTGGGAGCTTTATTGACAAACTGCCAACACACACAAGGCAGAAACCGTATGGATTGACAGCCATAAGGCAGAACGAGACGTGATCATCCGGTCATAACGTAACAGGAAAATCCATTCTCGCTCATAACTTGAGCAGATAGATTATTATCAAAGTTTGTAAAATTTATTTATTTCACACAGTTCAAAAATGATAAATGACACGATACCAGTTTTACCTTCTTCATGCTACGGTATTTTAATGCGTTTCAAAACATTTATTATTTCCCTCCTACATTCTGAAAGGGATTCTGTGACAATGATGGATTTGAAATAATTCGATTTCTAGTTAAATCTGATTCCTCACATTTACGAACTCAAAACAGAACCTTTTAATCCTTCCTCTATATTATGTTACATTAAATATCTGAAAGGGCTCAATCAGGGCATTTTATGCAAATCAACTTATTTATCCCATGATGCATCTCTCCTCTGAAAGGAAAATTCTCTCTCTATCAGATAAAATACCTTAACTGGTTTAATTACATTAGCATTCTAGAAAAATAATTTTATGGATCCATATTGAAGTTTGAACAAGATATCTTTTGCTTGTCTTATCATTTGACTTTTAAAGAGTCTGTTTGTGGATATTGCCGGATGGTGTGAATCTCAGAGATTCCTGTTCATTGATCAATAATGAGCCACTTCAGCATCATTACCTTGCATCCCCCTCCTCCCCCCTCAAAGAAGTGGTTTGCATGCAGTGCCCCTGCCATTTTATAAGAAAATTATTGTTTCTATTACAGGGATAAACACAACTCTCTTCCGGTCAGCCGTGAGAGGCGCTTCCCCTGTGAGAAGCGATTCCAACTCTGTTCTAAATAACATGCGGTTCCCAGACTGCATTTGATTGGCACAGCGAGGCAATTTGAGGCGTATGCACACTAGCCTTCCAATGCTTCCCTATGTGAAGCATTGGATTGGATGAGATCACTAATCTTGATGGTCTCAGCCAGGGAGGCGAAGCAGGGACGGTGAGACAAGAGCAGCGAGTGAATAAAGGTAAATAAAACTCACCTTTCAAACTCTCTTGGGGGGGGAACCCATTTAAGCAGGGGAATCAAGAATGCATGTTTGCACTGGTAACGCCATTGTGTGCCTTTAACATAGTAAAACAATAATACTGATCATAAACATAAAAATTACAACTATGATACTCAACATAAAAGGATTGCATCAAATATCATCCTATATAGACACAAGGTCACATATCTGAAAGAGGAAGAGGTTTCATGCCAGTCTAGGTATTTTGGAGGAGCAGACTCATCCTATCCTCCATTATTTTATTACCTATGCACACGTTGTTACAAGAGGTTCTTGACCCCCTCCTAAGTCAAAATCCTATTTTGGCTGGTTTAAAATGGCAGAATCTTCTTAAAGGGACACTATAATCACCAGAACAACTACAGCTGATTGAATTTGTTCTGGTGAGTAGAATCATTACCTTCAGGCTTTTTGCTGTAAACACGGTCTTTTCAGAGAAAATGCAGTGTTTACATTACAGCCTAGTGATAACTTCACTGGCCACTCCTTAGATGGCTGTTAGAGATCCTTCCTGGGTCATGGCTGCCTAAAATGCATCCAAACATTCAGTGTCTCCTCCCTCTGCATGCAGACACTGAACTTTCCTCCTAGAGATTCATTGATTCAATTCATCTCTATGAGGAGATGCTGATTGGCCAGGGCTGTGTTTGAATCATGCTGGCTCTGCCCCTGATCTGCCTCTTTGTCAGTCTCAGCCAATCCTATGGGGAAGCACTGTGATTGGATCAGGCTACCACTTCTGATGATGTCAGCAGACTGCTTGCTATTCTGAAGCAAACAGCATGCAGAGTTACAGTTTCAGGCTTGAATACAGTAAGATGTTGCTATATTTATGAAGGCATGAGGGGCCCAGGGGGGCTAGATGGTGGTTTTAACACTATAGGGTCAGGATTACATGTTTCTGACCGTATAGTGATCCTTTAAACCATCCTGTACCAATGTTATTCTTTAAAACAATCAAGGGAAGAATATGCACAGACAGGGACTTCGCTGCTTAATATTATTTACATCAAAAGCTTCCTCTTCATACTTTCTTGTTCTGTATCCATAGAACTAGTTAAATGGTTACTCCAACCACAATCACCACTTCGGTTGTTTAAAGTTGTCATGGTGGTAGCAATCTGGATGTGCAGTGTTTCAGCTTGGCCCTCATCAGCTTCCGTGACATCAAAAGGGTGTGGAACGTGGCGCCAGAAACTTTGTCCAGAGCTGAATTCCAGGTAAGTAAAAATAAATTTTAACACAAAGAGGGGGATGGACACTGTTATAGTGCTTAACAGACCACTAGGAGTTTAATTAAACTTTGTTTAACAAAGGGTTATGGTAACACTTTACCAATGCAACTTTAAGCACTACCAAGGATTACATATTTGTGGAGAAATGTAAATGTTAATCATTCCAATCTGATGGACAAATTCTATTTAATTCTCATTATTTGAGATGTAAACCTCGCAGGATTGGCACACTTTAGGAATACACAATTTTAAGTCACTCAAACACGGTTTAAATTAAATCCTAAGTGAATCCAGATTCCGATTCTTCAAATAATATAATCAGAACCTGCTATTTATCAAGAGATTAATCGGGATAAGTCATAAAATGGAAGTTTATCTTGATGTCCTCTAAGATTAGAGAAGACCACTTACTTCAAATTACAAAACTAAAATGTAGAGAATGAATGTTTGCAGAGACCGAAACTCTTTATTTGTGCGGTATATGAGATACATACATAATTAAAGCCTGCTGCACTGGTTATGATGGTAGGTGTTCCCTGGCCCCATTTTCCAATTAAGGGGCAAACCATTTTGTAATGGTGTGCCATCTTACTCGAGTTTCTAGAAGCCATTGACACAGAGCTACAGAAGCCAGAAGTCAGCCTTCCGGCCATCCATCGGCTGAGAGTGACACTCCTGGCAGCAAGGGGTTAAAACGCACGATCTGAGTTTAACAGCAAAACGCTGCACATATATGATAAAGGCAGCATGACCGCTTCAAATCACTGAAGAGATCGTGGTGATTTCAATAACACTTTAACCACCTCTTTTGTGAAAAAAAAAGAAAAGAAAAAAAACATCCCCACATGAGGACAATTTATTAAGGTATGGGAAAAGCTCAAAGGACAGTAAACGGGTAAGAGGAAATATCCTGGTAACATAAAATGCACCTAAAATGGTCTACTAAGTGATTCAAATGTTTTATCCTTTTATTTCAATTTATAGTACACGAAGAATACAAATTTAGACAAACATGCTATTAGTTTGTACGACGAGTTCAAAATTCTGAAAATATGATTTTTTATATTGAATCCTATTTGGAATCCATTTGAGCTTTTATTATTAGATCGTATCAACAGTGATTGCTGCTTTTACTTGTAATTATTTTGATCTGAACCCAAGATAAAAATATTAGCTTCAGCTGCGTAATGCTAAAATGATTAAAGCAAACACATGCGATTTAGATTTTTACTTATAAGGAACTGTATCAAAAGAGATATTAAAACAAATTTTTTAAAAAATAATATTTTCTGGGATTGGGATCTTAAATGGATCTTCAGTTAATTGAAAACTTATATAAGAGAAGATTTCATTAAATATAAGAAAATATTAAGGAGCATATTGGATTTGGTCTTTAAAAGATTTTCCATAAGTCTTTGAGAATGGGTTGAATAAGAAAAGAGGATAACTGGATAATAAATAGACATTTTATTCTAGAAACACAAAGATTTTTCAGGAATGGATTAAAATGGTCTCAAAACGCTACGACCTATGAAGTTGCTTCCAATGATACACTATGATTACACTGGCATTGAGCCTTATGAAAAAGAGGATTGGGTTAAACAGACGCCAGGTGGATGGGCACAGATGGTGACGTTCTGGAGTTAGCCAGTGAGTGCACCGTTTTTGATGGACTTGTAGGTCCATATGGTAATGACTGAGCTTAGAGAAGTAAGCCAGAACTGTGAGGTTTAAAGACCATTCTAAATAAAACTTACCAACATAAAATGTTCATAACTTTGACGTCCCATGAAGCAAGGCACCGGCAGCACTGGTGATAAAAGAGGGGGTGGACCAGAGATGCGAGTTTTGTCACTGGCCTCACCCAAAGGGGGTGCCTGCAAAGCCCACAGAATTGGCAGATCAGGTGGGGCCTGTCTGCAATGCCCACAGAATTGGCAGGTCAGCTTAGTGTGAATACCCCACATGCTGCCTGCCAATTAAGCAGGTCAGCCCACTTAGAGCAGACCATACAGGGAGCACCGTTTAGTTGCTCTCTGTAGGATCCTAGTGTCCTGTGCATAGCTCAGGAACGAATCCTGATTCTCATGTGCTGTTTGTTTGTTAGGGACAGTTCTGTGGTGTCCCCAAAATCGGAACACCAGGGACTAAGCTTGGGATAGATGACAGGTCCCTGAAATCGAGACTGTCCCGCCGAAATCGGGAATGTTACTGGAACAAATACATACGTCTGGGAACACCCAATGGCTTCTTGTTAACAGGTAGTCTTTTATTTGGAGTTCAGAGTAAACGACATCTTTTCAGCAATTTCTTGTGCTTTTGTTACAGTTACATTAATTGAGAGTTGTCCATTCATAGATGCCTGTCAAACTCAATGGTGGCAGGAATCTTGTTAAAAAGGTGTTTTACTCTCCTTTTTATTTTTCAGAGTCAAGTGGGTCTCGCACGGCTGGCTCCACCCTCAGCTGAGATAATCAAACTTTATGATCTCAGCCAATCCAATGCTTTCCCATATGAAAACTCCGCCTTCATCTCTATGAGGAACGATCTGCCCCTCCGTGCACAGATTGGAGATGCTGAACATGGACCCGGGAAGCATCTCTAGTGGCTGTCTGAGTGACGGTCACAGAGGTGTTACTAGGCAGCAATACAAACATTAAAAAGCCTGCAGTGACTACACTCACCAAAACAAATACAATAAGCAGTCATTGTTCTGGTGACTATGGTGTCCCTTTGAATTTGCTGTGATACACCAGTCTGTTAGGCTTGACGGAGCTGAAACATTGCTGGTGTAATTCCAGTACATTTGTTAGTTTTGGATTTCATGAGTGCTTGATCTTGTGGTCACTACTTATATGGGTTGGGGTTGTTGGCAATCCCAGGATCACTACAGCACCACAATGGCCCCTCTAAATTACTAAATGGCGATTATGTAGTTTATTAAAATAACCACACATTTTACATGGACACAGAGGGACACTAACTTTTCAGGACTGTGACCAGGGGGCAAGGCAGTAATGAGTGGGGCGAAGGGCAGACTGTTCTGAGAAATTTTAGGTGACTTTCTAATAACAATTTAAACTAAAATGTAATTTAGAAAAAGAACAATGTATCTTATTGACACTGACTGATTTCTAAACACATTTATTGTAGTTTAAAGAAACATTACTGGTAGTAGTATTGCTGTGGAGTTCTGTTACACACTCAGACACATTACTGGGAGTATTATTGCTGTGGAGCTCTGTTATACACTCAGACACATTACTGGGAGTATTATTGCTGCGGAGCTCTGTTATACAATCAGACACATTACTGGGAGTATTATTGATGTGGAGCTCTGTTATACACATTACTGGGAGTATTATTGATGTGGAGCTCTGTTATACACTCAGATACATTACTGGGAGTATTATTGCTGTGGAGCTCTGTTATACACTCAGACACATTACTGGGAGTATTATTACTGTGAAGCTATGTTATACAATCAGATACATTACTGGGAGTAGTATTGCTGTGGAGCTCTGTTATACACTCAGACATTACTGGGAGTATTATTACTGTGGAGCTCTGTTATACACTCAGACACATTACTGGGAGTATTATTACTGTGGAGCTCTGTTATACACTCACACACACCAACAATATGGAGCTCTTAGAAAATAAGGACAGAGGGATATGGGCCCAAAATAAGGATTTTCCCTCCTAAATAGGGACACTTGGTAGGTATGTTACTGAATTAGTAGTTAAATCAGGTGGACAGGTTACAGATTTAATTATTTGTTTTAAATCTAAGCTTTATTCTGCAAAAAAGCACACGTCATACAATGTAACAGTCTCCAGCGCTTATAATGTACATTAAGTGGTCCTGTCATGCTTGCTTGTTTATTTAATTTTCATTTTCTGTAGGCCCTTTGTATCTTATTTATATTTATCTTTTCTTCCTGTATCAGATCTTAATACCTGGGCACCTCCATTTTGTTCTTCTGTGTCCAAGTTGCCTTGCGAGGATTGTGTGTAAATTAGATTAGCAGCAAAAATTAAACTTTGCTTAAAGGACCACTCTTTTTCCTGGCACTATAGTGCCCTGAGGGTGCCCGCACCCTCAGGGTCCCACTCCCGCCAGGCTGGATGGGGAGGAAAGGGTTATATCTTAACTTTTTTTCCAGCGCCGGACGGGGTGCTCTCCTCCTCCTCTCCTTCGGCTGAATGCGCATGCGCGGCAGGAACTGCGTGCGCATTCAGCCTGCCTCATAGGAAAGCATTCATAATGCTTTCCTATGGACGCTAGGTCTTCTCACTGTGATTTTCACAGTGAGAAGCACGCAAACGCCTCTAGCGGCTTTAGAGGCTGGATTAACCCATTTATAAACATAGCAGTTTCTCTGAAACTGCTATGTTTATAAAAAAAAAAATGGGTTAATTCTAGAGGGACCTGGCACCCAGACCACTTCATTAAGCTGGAGTGGTCCTTTAAGCTCCGCTCATTGCCAAAATTTGCCAGAGATCCTACTCCCCATGCAAAATAGTAGTCCATTCTTTTTCTTATGTATAACCAGAAAAATATGGTGAATTAAAAAAAAAAATACATAAACCAAGGAGAATAGAGAGACAAAAAAAGCATTAATTCAAAAGTAATAATCATTATTAGGGAGGATTTATTCCTAATAATATAATACAATACATGTATATCACTGTATTAAATAGGAAAGTGGAGAGCACTCCCCAGTGAATACATAAATTACCGCCAGTAATATTCCAGCAAAACAAGGGAAATTAAATAAATAAAGACGACACGTAGATGGAGTATTGTAAGAACATAACCCAGAGAAGCTGCAAGAAGCCTTTATAAACATGGTCACTCTAAAGTTGCAGAATAAGCCCAGAACCGTGGGGAAGGCAGAGAGAATTAAAAATACACGATGACCGTATACTTGTAGAAAAATAAGAGAGACACGTTAACACAGATTAAAGAGTAAAAGTGGCAAACATATGGTTAAAGTGTCTGGCGACCCCTTCCATTGAGGGTTAAACTGGTTTTAATTCTAAAAGAGTCCCCAGCAGACGATCCCCTCTGTGCGGATTGGGCTAATGAGGAAGTATTAACCTGAGCAGCAATGGACAGCTGTGATTGGCTGAAAATATCACCTGATGACTTTTAGCCTATGACAGAGCCCAATCCTGATATGAATGGTTATGGCTAGAAGGAAGTGTGTAATCTCTATCTTAGCCACGCCTTCAGTGGGGGTGGAGCTGTGGGAAGCAGGGAGCCTCATTCAGTGTTAAAATGCTCGAACATTGTTTAATACTGAAAGGAGGGACAGTGCCAGGGACTCCAGACACCATAACCACTTCAATGAGATGAAATAGATATAGTGCCTCTTTATAAGACATTTGTTTTGTACTTTAGTCTTCCTCGCCTCTATATTAAAGGGACACTATAGTCATCAAAACAACTTTAGTTTAATAAATCAGTTTTGGTGCATAGATAATGCCCCTGAAGTCTCACTGCTTTATTCTCTGCCATTTAGGAGTTAATTAACTTTTGTTTCTATGTATGCAGCCCTAGCCACACCTCCATGGCTGTAACTGACACAGCCTGCATGAAAACAAAATGGTTTCATTTTCCATCAGATGTTACTTACTTTAGAAGTTTGTATCTCCTGCTCTGTAAATTGGAATTTCATTACACACGCACACAAGGCTTCTGCAGGGTCTAGCAAGTTATTAACAGAGCAGGAGATAAGAAATACTAAATGACCAATTAATTAATTGCTAAAAGTAATTTAACGCCAACATGGCAGAGAATTGAGCAGTCAGTCTGCAGGGTCATGATCTATACACAAAAACTGCTTCATTAAGTTAACATTGTTTTGGTGACTAGTGTCCCTTTAATTTATCCACATAAGGTACAAAGAGTGGAAATTAGAAGTGTATGCTGTAATAATTCCTTATATTGCTCTGGCCTACATCTTCCAAAACGGCGGGAGAGTCCACACCATGGAGGTCATTTGACCAAAATAGAGGGCATGGTGAGATCCCACCTGTATTTAATACCCAAGTTCCCCAGAGCCTGTCACCAAGTGGATGTAGACCTTTGAGATCCTGTACGAATGAATGTTTGAAGGACTCAAAACATGTGGGCGATCATCCCTTCACCACCAAGTTTTTTTGTTGTTTTTTTTTTTATTGAAACAATAGTAGCAAAATACATTTATTTAAAACGTGGAGCGGTTTCCCTAAATTGCTCGTATCATTCGATATATCAGATTTCTTACATATTAATAACCTTTTCCATCTTATTCCTGTAAATTGTCTGTTTCCTGTCAATGAAATGTAAAAGCCTCTGTAATCTCGGTCTGTCATCACTCCCGTAGCACATCTCAAATATGCTCACTATGTATTTCATGCAATTTCTCATAGATTAACTTGGGATTCTGCCCTTTCCTACTGGACACACAACAACAACAAAACCTCTGATTTACAGTCTTACCTAAAAATAAGGATTTTTACTGAAAGATTTTAGCCGTGAAATTAACCTCCCAATGCGCGTTCTCTTATTTTACAATGTGGTTAAGCAGATTGTAAGTTTCAGACAATCACACTGAACAAAATTGTCTGGATTTTATTTATTTTCATTTTAAGAATTCAGCTGGTGAAAAAAAGCCCTTTAACGGGCTAATTTATCAATTTGTTCTGGTTTAGTCCACACATGAGACTCTGAGGACAAACACATTTTTAAGGAACATAAGAAATTCTGTTCTCCTTAAAGAATCAGGGATAAACTAATGAGCTGAACCCATTAACATCAACAAAGTCCCAAACAGTTTGAGTTAGTGGGATATGCTCAACAGCCGTAGAAGAAAAATATGAAAGATTGGCTGATAGGTATCAGTTACTAGTTCAACACCAAGTTAGAGATGGCTATCTGCTGTCGGTAAGAGAGGCAATATGGCGTGGAAATCTGGGGTCGGTAAGAGAGGCAATATGGCGGGCTATCTGCTGTCGGTAAGAGGAAATATGGCGGGCTATCTGCGGTCGGTAAGAGGAAATATGGCGGGCTATCTGCGGTCGGTAAGAGAGGCAATATGGCGGGCTATCTGCGGTCGGTAAGAACGGCAATATGGCGGGCTATCTGCGGTCGGTAAGAGAGGCAATATGGCGGGCTATCTGCGGTCGGTAAGAGAGGCAATATGGCGGGCTATCTGCTGTCGGTAAGAGAGGCAATATGGCGGGCTATCTGCTGTCGGTAAGAGGAAATATGGCGGGCTATCTGCGGTCGGTAAGAGGCAATATGGCGGGCTATCTGCGGTCGGTAAGAGAGGCAATATGGCGGGCTATCTGCGGTCGGTAAGAACGGCAATATGGCGGGCTATCTGCGGTCGGTAAGAGAGGCAATATGGCGGGCTCTCTGCGGTCGGTAAAAGGCAATATGGCGGGCTATCTGCTGTCGGTAAGAGAGGCAATATGGCGGGCTCTCTGCTGTCGGTAAGAGAGGAAATATGGCGGGCTATCTGCGGTCGGTAAGAGAGGCAATATGGCGGGCTATCTGCGGTCGGTAAGAGAGGCAATATGGCGGACTATCTGCGGTCGGTAAGAGATGCAATATGGCGGGCTATCTGCTGTCGGTAAGAGGCAATATGGCGGGCTATCTGCTGTCGGTAAGAGAGGCAATATGGCGGGCTATCTGCGGTCGGTAAGAGATGCAATATGGCGGGCTATCTGCTGTCGGTAAGAGGCAATATGGCGGGCTATCTGCAGACGGTAAGAGACAATGTTTTTATACATTTGGGCGGTTTGGCCTGCAATCTCACTCAGACCATTTAACTGGTCCAGTATCTCCCTGTCCAGAGCTAGTCTTTATAAACAAACTACATGCTGTTAGGTTATGAGAATTCTGGAGAATGTCAGTATTCAGAGACAGAGGAGCCAGGGTAGATATTTTTATATCATTTGATCAGCACTCACAGAACCTGTCCTGTCTACTAGGAGTGCACCCCATCCTCTCAATCCTGATTGGATGCTCGATTGCGATAGCTGTAAATATTCTGAATATGATTTACAAGCGACGTACAGATATAAAAACATCTTATAAAAAAGTCAGGGTTTTTTTTATCCTTTATTGATTGTTGCTTAGGATTTTTCCCACATGACAAAAACGCTTTACTCTTTATAGGCCAAATTCTGTGTTTTTTCAATCAATTCTAAAGCTTGAAACAATTTTTTTCCATGTTTATTTCCCAAAATAACAGTCTACACCAGGTGATTAGTAAAATATTGACAGTCAGGCTGGGCTACAACATGCCTCCATTAACTCTTTCAGGCTCCAAGCAAGCTCTCATGACAGTTTCTGGAGCATGTCTGAAGTGCTTGCGCACACAAAAAAAGCCTAAATATTCTACAGGGATTTATATCTAACTTAATTTCTTTAACCAGGAGAGACATATTCTCACAATTTCAATTTGCATTTAATCTATGCACAACAATTAACCTCAAACATCTGGCCTAATTTCTGAGCAATTCTTTGTATTACTGACAGGATAAAAATGCCTGAATTTAGCTCATCTATACAGCTACATCTGAACTGACTTTAATTTCAGAGTCGTAGATCCGTCAAGTCTCCAAAAATATAAAATAAAATATACATAACAATAATAAAGACTATAAGCTTTGGCAATCTGCAGTTTAATAAACATGCACATTCATTTTAGTCTAGTCATCGAACACTCCATCGGTCACAGGCGACGCCCATAACAGACAGGCTCGTCCGGAAAAGGGGCAGACGCGTCCACGCCGACTAGGACAACCTGTCTGGCCAAACCCTTACAAATAGGACCATGCAGGGAGCGTTGCTGAAGCATATCCAGTGTGGTCGCAATGCCCACTCTGGGTGGTTGCAGTGGGTTTTAGCTGCAGCGATTTCTGTAAGCCATATACTGGGACACAGATGGGGAACATTATTACACCTTAGCCAGTGCAATGAGAACGGGACTGTCCCTTTAATATTCAGAAAGACTTATTTACCCCTCTGCTTTTCTTACGTGAGCCTTTCAATGCTTTTACATCTTACATTAACATGCTGACTACACAGGGTTTCTCCTTCTTTCAATTAACAAAAGGCAAAGGGACTTTGAACATAGGATGCACCTTTTCATCACTAATATAAGCTGTTGTGGCAATTTCATTGTAAAATTTTATAAAGTGACAAGTAACAGTAAAGGCTTGTGTTTTCCCGAAGATAAGACATACCCCGAAAAAAAGCCCTAGCTTATTTTCAGCAGATGCTCCTAATATAAGCCGTACCCTGAAAATAAGCTCTAGTTGTTCGCTAATCTATGTTCAGGAAAGTTTCCCCGAACATAGATTTGCAGGTTTCCATTCGCGAGACCTGCATTCTAGCAAACGTTTTTCCTTGAAATAAGACTAAACCCGAAAATAAGCCCTAGTGCGTTTTTCGGGGGAAAATTCAATCTAAGACCCAGTCTTATTTTCAGGGAAACGCAGTATATTACATTTATGCAGTTTTTGTATAAATCTTCATTCGTAAAAAATATTTTACAGATTACTACTATGCTGCAGTGATTAAAGATTAAATACATACTGAAACTTTGTGATAAAAGCATTTCAATGTATCAATAAAAAAATTAAATCACATATGCACTTACAAACTTTTTCTCATTAGAATATATATATAAAAATATTTAAAATAAATCCTTTACACGTTCATGCATCAATGGTGACAAACATATCTCAGCAAATCAGACTTTGAAATATGTCTTTATGCGACCAGATTCAATTTCTCGAAGCCATATTTAATCTTAAAAGGCAAGAACAATTCCGAGCTAATTTTGCCAGATTGTATAAATTGTTGAAACGTCAGTCTTCGTCAAACCAAAAGGAATTCACGGATCGCTTTCAGGTCATTTCCCAGAATCCATTGCAACTGCTCTACCAACTGCTCATTCCCATTCACACTTCACGCTGCCAATCAAGAAAACATGGTTTCCGTTGGGGGGGGGTCCTGATTATTTATCTGCAGGTACCCCCTGGAGCCCACCATTCGAACACATACAGTAATAGGTTTACTTTACAGAAATTCCATGGAAACAAAGCTACATTTTTGTAGGATCCATGAATAGCTGGAGACACCATTACAGGCAGAGTATTCTATGTACACAAACAACCAATTCAGGGCGAGTTCCGACCGTTCTCCCAGCAGGAGTCGGTACGCGGCCGCAGGGACAGGTGTCCATTTCTCAGACCCTGGTACTCAAATTCCAAAACTCTATTTCGGAAACAAGAAAGAGAAAATATGCAAAGAGAATCTAAGAAAGGTGACCTCTGCGAAGTCTTCCCAGGCTCCTGTTAAACCCACCACGTATCAGGCGGAGGAACAGAGTAAACCAACTAAACAAGGAAAAGGCACACATTACAATTATTACAGAATTATTTATTGTGTAAGCGAATACACCTTTAACCCCTTCAGGAATTATATCCTGCTGCAATCTCAGCCTCGTTCTCCAATCCCTGCGTAAACAAAGGCTGGGTGAATAAGTAAGATAACATGAAATTAAAGGAAAAGAATGTTCACTCCTTGTTTTATTACGTTTAATGAATCTTAATTTTTTTAAATGAATTATATAGATTTTTTGAGGAATTTCCCATTTTACCTGTTGAGCGGCCAGGTCAGGCCGGACTCAGCTGTTATTTGACCAACTGCCGCTCAACCTAGCTTCCTGCGGCAGTGATTGCAGTCTCTCCAACGAGCAGGCCAGAGTAATGGCGCATTGAGCTTCTCTCCCAGAGAGGATGAGGACGGAGAACGATTCACGTCCACAGAGAACACTATGGTGAGAGAGGAGATCGGTGTCCACCGCAGCACAGAACTCCTACCGGCTCTGCTCAGCTGGTACAGTGTCAGCAATATAAGATGTCTGTGCTTGTGCGGAGAAGGATACAACAAGCTATAAGGATACAACGAGCTGTAGTAGTTACAGTGGATGAATTGTAAAGGTCGTCTGCATGAAGGGCAGTCTGATTTACTAACATACTTAATGCACTTTAAATACACATTACTGCGAACTGCTGTGGAGCTCGGTTATACACTCACACACATTACTGGGTGTTTTATTGCTGTGGAGCTCTGTGATGCACTCATATACCCAAAACTAAAAAGGGACACTAGAATACTGATGTAAGACAGGTCGTACCAGGCGATTTAGGTATTACAGAGCAATCACCCCTCTAAAGAAATGGGTGCTCACTTCCAAGCAGGGAATCAGGGCTTTGAAGTTTAGGTTTTTTATTTCTGGACCGATTGAAAGATCTGCCAACTGTCACAAATAACTAGAATGTTTTTACCAATTAATGATAAACGTACCCTTTCTTGCTACATCATTTGATGAAAACATAACAATATTATAGTCCCCGCTCTTCCAACCGGCCCAGAAATTAATGTATCAAATGAAGAATGACCCCTCAGGTTCTAAGAGTCTGGGGGTTCCAGGCTAACAGAAACACAACATAAAAAGAATATAAAGAAACACGTAACCACAATTGGGCAGCGGAAGCTAGTAACTTGGTGGTCCCTGCTATGCAGGTTCCATAGCGTGGCTAGCACCGGGACATTACTTGCAGGGCACAGAAAAATTACGAGAAACATGAATACATGTTTTAGCTCACAGTTTGTGTTCGATCGATGTAAATGTAGGATTTGCGTTTATCCAAATAGTTTCTGTGTTTGCTTTGAAGATCCGCAGTGTTTATATTAATATAGCCAGTATTTAGTTTAGGGTTGTTATTAAATCTTTCAGCAAGCACAGATCCGAATCCTGACACCACAAGAGAGAAATCCAACCTCACCAACCAACACTATCAGCCAGTCCGAGCCCATCAAACAGCACTTTACTAACGGGGATTATCTGTTTTTATATTTTTTTTATTTTTTCTATTTAGCAAAGTTGTTTCATTTTTCCTACTCTAGCTACCAGTTGTAATCTCCTTAAAGGGGCACAATAGGCACTAAAACAACTTTAGCTTAATGAAGCAGTTTTGATGTATAGATCATGTCCCTGCAGGCTCACTGCTCAATTCTCTGCCATTTAGGAGTTAAATCACGTTTGTTTCTCTTTATGCAGCCCTAGCCTATAAGGCTATATAACAGAGCAAGATATAAGAAATTCTAAATTAAATAGACTGTGCAATAAAGGAAGTTTAAACATTAGATCTCACTTTACAGGAAGTGTTTAGGAAGGCTGTGTACATCACACACAGGGAGATGAGACTAATTTCTATGGCAAACCTTTAACAGAATATTTTACAAAAAAAGTGATACAAATAAATACTGAAAAAGTAATTAAATGTGCAGTCTGCTGTAGTGGTGATGGTGCTCCCATGTTAAAGAACCTGGTACGTGGTAAGTTTTTAAGTGGTTAGATGCAAATTGAGGGTCCCAAGATATTAGCTTCATGGCCCCTACTCATTGTATTACTATATATTTTATATTTAATTTTATTTTATCCAAAAATATTAAATAATTTCATTTTAGAAGCTTATCTAGGTCTTGGATTGAGAGAGAACAAAGCCATTCTGTGTGTGTTTTAAATTGTATGCAATGGTTGTCATTTTATAGTTTGTTGCAGGCAGAACAAAGCAAAGTAAAATCAATAAATACTTTTGCCACTTTTTTTTTTGACATTTTTATTTCAAATAAGAGATAAAATTATATAATGGTTCTTTAAAAAAAAAAAAAAAATACAAAAATAAATAAAAATCAATTGTTAAGAAAAATTATATATCAATATAACTACTCAAAAAAATTCAAAACAAAGCGTGCTAAACCTCTCAGCAGGGGCTCAGCAGACACAGAGTTAAACACAAAACTACACCAGAAACAGCAGAATTGTGTGTTATGCCAATTCAAACTACCAATGGACAAGAGAATTCCCCAACAGTACTCTCGCTTGAGTCACATGGTAACAAGCGGGAATTAATGTGACCCTGGCAAAAAAAAAAAAAAAAATAATACATTTGAAAAGTGATTTATTTTATATGTGATCTGGCTATAGTAGGTAAAAAAGAGGAGTTATGTAATTAAGGCTATAGTTAGGTGAAACCTGTTATATTCAGCTCACATTTACCTTGCAACATATTTTGCAGCTCACATCTAAAAAGAAAGAAATATTTCTGAAAGGTTAAGGGAAGAAAATCATTACCCGCATGGCTTGTAAGACTCCGTAACCTGCCCATATGAAGGTGTATTCATGCACTCTCCAATTTCATTATCTAATGAACTAATAAGCCATTGAGAGATGGAAAGATGGTGAGTCACACAGAGATGGTTTTCACACATTCCTCAGATTCTTACGGGGATTTTCTCTTTAATCACATTTCACCTGATCCTATTTACCATTATTAAACGGCGCAGTGCTCATCAGTGACTGAGAACATGTTAAAACTGCCCCACGGTGTCTCCACCTTGACAGTCATGACGTGTCCCGCGGTACATGTTCAGACACCTTGCCAATGTCTATCTGTGGAATAACACCAAAGCAATGAATTGTTTAAATTGATTATAATTCAGAAAGCACCAACACGTATCACAACGCTGTACACTGGGCGGACGAAAGACGTGGACTGCCCTGCTCACGCAAGCTTACAGTCTAAACCAAATGTTAGAAAAACCATTGAAAGTCTAAGTAGTAGGTTCTCCTCGATATGAAAAACCACATATGTATTAAATGAAAAATACTATTCCAGCAAATAGAAAAAAGTGATTGAATAACATACTTCAAGTTAATGCAATGTACTATCGGATGGGCACATCTGACAACGTGCTCTTATTCAGCAAAGAGGGATAAACCAAAATCTCAATAGTAGTCGGAGGATAATAATCTGCCCTGTGTTAATAAACCACCTGTGGAGTGTGTTTGCCTCCAGGGCACCTGCACCCACCGGCGTCCACTCAGTCTTATCTCTCCAACTTCAATAAAAGGTTTACCAGTGAGTTGGGAAATAAATACAATGCTTTGTCACTATGGGCTCCTTACCCAAGCTGCTATTCATTGCATTGGGACCTGGAGGCTTCAGACGTGAGATGGGACCTGTGGGGTGAAGCTAGCCTTGTAAGGTCAAGCCGAATAGCTGCGTGTTTCCTTGTCACAACAACCTGTACGGTTTATAAAGAGATTGCTTCCCTTTGACAGCTGTAACACATCAGATCTGACTCACAGATTACATATACAGATTTACTAACAAGTGTGACTCAGGACAGAAAGATCCCATTGATGATTCACAAGCTGCTCGGCATATTTCTGTAAGGTCGTAAAATCCCACTTGATACCAGACTTTATGCATTGATTACAGCAAACAAAATCAGTTATTTGGAAGTTCGCTTAATGGAATACACTGTAAATCCAAGTACTGGCTTCTTAACTTCACTAAACTTAACTTTACAATGGCACCCGTGTCACTTGCTAGCACAGCAGACTAAAACCAGGCTCAAAGCAGCGTCTCCGTGAAAACCATTCTTGTTACATTTCCATCTAAAGAATTGGTGAAAAAGTACTAAGTCCTAATCTGAATGCGCCCCCTAGTGGTTACATACATGAAATGCCATAATGTAACCTGTAATGCACAGATCTGGGAAAATTCAGGACCTGGTCCATATAGCTGAACTGACAACAAACAGACCAGGCTTCCTGTTCACAAGATGTAACTTCACATGAAAACATGACAGCCATGCCAGTACAGAACGATTCCTAATAAATTGTACCTATAAACTGTTTACTTTGCAGTTTAAAAGATTCAGCGCTGGCCTTTGGGTCATCAGCATTTTGGAGGGAGGCGGCAGTGATGGGGCAATGAGGGCATTTTGGAGGGAGGCGGCAGTGATGGGGCAATGAGGGCATTTTGGAGGGAGGCGGCAGTGATGGGGCAATGAGGGCATTTTGGAGGGAGGCGGCAGTGATGGGACGATGAGGGCATTTTGGAGGGAGGCGGCAGTGATGGGACAATGAGGGCATTTTGGAGGGAGGCGGCAGTGATGGGACAATGAGGGCATTTTGGAGGGAGGCGGCAGTGATGGGACGATGAGGGCATTTTGGAGGGAGGCGGCAGTGATGGGACGATGAGGGCATTTTGGAGGGAGGCGGCAGTGATGGGACAATGAGGGCATTTTGGAGGGAGGCGGCAGTGATGGGACAATGAGGGCATTTTGGAGGGAGGCGGCAGTGATGGGGCAATGAGGGCATTTTGGAGGGAGGCGGCAGTGATGGGACGATGCATTTGGGGCAGTGATGGGACAATGGGGGCATTTTGGAGGGAGGCGGCAGTGATGGGACAATGGGGGCATTTTGGAGGGAGGCGGCAGTGATGGGACAATGAGGGCATTTTGGAGGGAGGCGGCAGTGATGGGACAATGAGGGCATTTTGGAGGGAGGCGGCAGTGATGGGACGATGAGGGCATTTTGGAGGGAGGCGGCAGTGATGGGACGATGAGGGCATTTTGGAGGGAGGCGGCAGTGATGGGACAATGGGGGCATTTTGGACGGAGGCGGCAGTGATGGGACAATGAGGGCACTTTGGAGGGAGGCGGCAGTGATGGGACGATGAGGGCATTTTGGAGGGAGGCGGCAGTGATGGAGGAAGATAAGAATGAGTTTCCTCTAGTACCCACACAGAATCGAGGTATAGGTCCATTCCACTGTCCGTTCTCGCCTTGACTTCTGGACCAAACATCTGAGCGGCTCCTGCACAAACGCTGAGTGTTTTGTCTGATAAGGTAAAATACGTATTTTGGAGAAGCAGAATTATACTTTTCAGAAAGCCACTACAGCCATTCCTCCTTTGTAACATCCCATCTTTGAAAGATTAGGATGATGCTGTATCATCCAGCATCTCGTGGAGATGTAATGGATTAGCAGAGATTGTGGCGACTGCTGTACATGCTGGGTGTGTTCTCAATTAGAAGCATCTGAGTGGACAAAATTCATTAAAACTCCAATGAAGGAGATTTGGAAGGCTGAGAAGAGGATGTGTAGAAAATGGAACGAAGGTAACTTTACGGGTGGTTCCCAGAAAGGAAAAGGAGGACCGGGACTCTAAACAGGAGGACTAACATAGCACAGTGTAAAGAGTATTATTGATTTATTTTATTTGTTTCCATAACGGAGGACTGACGATATTCCATAAACCTCTCCTCCAAGTGATCGATCAGAGGATCGGGCTAACAGCCGCTGTCACTATTGGAAATCGCTACAGTTATAAAGAATAGACAAGAGGTCTCACACTGCTTTGTTCCTCGTAGCTCTAACCTGTATCACTGCCAATACAGGGACTCACAATGACTATCCGTCTGTCTTGCGGTTTTTATTTACTGTATTTGGTACAATTTGTTAAAATGACACCGGCTGTAAGAAAATAAAATGAAGATTTACAGTGTGGCAAACTATCAGGTGTTTAGTGCAATATATTGTCCGTTTTTCTGAATTTCGCGAAATTAAATATACAGGAACATTACTTCAATCACAGACCTTCAAAGCACCAATCCCACACATGGGGGCATAAACAACCATTACTACTGAATACTGCAAATGTATATTAATGGAGCCGCTTAACTTTCTGTAAAGGTTTTAAGTAGCACTTTATCCCACTGCTAGACAAGCACCCATACCTGTACACGTTTTACACGCAGAACCTAATATTCTTGTTACATTATTATTATTATTATTGCCATTTATTTTGCGCCGACAGATTCTGTAGCGCTTTACAATATTCGTTATTTGTGTGGAACGTTTTGTCATCTTCAACTCTCTTATTAAAAACAAACAAATCTCTCAAAATCAATAAAAATGAACCAGAATGTAGAGCAATCGTTTAGTGCAGGTTTGAGGTCAGGATTTTCTAGATAGATTTACAGCTCTGAGTTTCAGTTAGAGATTCACTTATAGATGACCTGCCATGAGGTCAGAGGGCACTTACTCTGGGGTGGCCTCAATTATTTCACTATTTCCTGCCCACACCTACTCATAAAAAAAAAATTATTTAATCCAAATGAATCTTTCGTCTTCTTCAGTCTGTGATGCTAAGCCCCTATAAAACAATGCTTGCTCCTGTACTCCCCCACACCCCTCGCCATGGGATATGTCCTCAAACTATGTTCAATTATTCAGCACTGATTAGAAAGGATAAATGAAGTTTCCGCAGCCCCCCAATCTTTTCCAGATGCTCAGCAGAGATCACCCTGGGGTTTGATGAAGCATCTCGATGTGCTGGACTCGAACACACCACACACCATTCTGGAGATTATACAGCAGTACAGAGTTTTAATATAACGAGGTAATAGGGGAGCCTTTCAATGGGAAAATAAAGTCCAGTTAGACTTATAAAAAACTAAAATTACCAAGATACAGAGGAATAGCTGGGTTATGTTACATCCCAGCTTGCGGTATTAGTACAGAGCAGCGAGGGAGCTGTGCAGTCAGAGCACAGACTGATTCCAACAGCTCCCGACGCTCGTTAGGTCTGCTAATAGAATCTTTCTGGGCAGTTTAGGATGTGCCTGCTCAAGTGAGAACGGGGGCAGTTCTGTGCACCCCCTGCTGATGGTCACCCAGGGCAGACTGCTAAGGGTTACTAATGCTAAAATACAAAACATTACAATAATGGGATAAAGACAAAAATGACAGCGTTTTCAGCTTGCATGCTCGTGAAATATGTACCTGGAGTGTTGCGTTAACAGACTAGAACACAAATACAAGAGAAAAACTCATTGAAATGCTCAAAGAGTTCCACAGCAATAAAACTCACATTAACATGTAGGGTTCATGAGACCCATGTACAGTGTCTTGCAAAAGTATTCACCCCCCTGGCATTTTTCGTGTTTGGTTGACTCACAACTTGGAATTAACATGGATTGTTTGAGGATTTGCATCATTTAATTTACAGAACATGCCCACAACTTTGAAGATGATTTTTATTGTGAAGCAAACAACAAATAGGACAAAATAACAGAAAAGGTCAATGTGCATAACTATTCACCCCCCTAAAGTCAATACTTTGTAGAGCCACCTTTTGCAGCAATCACAGCTCCAAGTCGCTTTGGATAAGTCTCTATGAGCTTGCCACATCTTACCACTGGGATTTTTGCCCATTCCTCCTTGTAAAACTGCTCCAGCTCCTTCAAGTTGGATGGTTTGCGCTTGTGAACAGCAATCTTTAAGTCTGACCACAGATTTTCTATTGGATTGAGGTCTGGGCTTTGACTTGGCCATTCCAACACATTTACATGTTTTCCCTTAAACCACTCAAGTGTTGCTTTAGCAGTGTGTTTGGGGTCAATGTCCTGCTGGAAGGTGAACCTCCGTCCTAGATTCAAATCACGCACAGAGTGGTAAAGGTTTTGCTCAAGAATATCCCTGTATTTAGCACCATCCATCTTTCCCTCAACTCTGACCAGTTTCCCAGTCCTGGCTGCTGAAAAACATCCCCACAGCATGATGCTGCCACCACCATGGGGATGGTGTTCTTTGGGTGATGTGATGTGTTGGGTTTTCGCCAGACATAGCGTTTTCTTTGATGGCCGAAAAGTTCAATTTTAGTCTCATCAGACCAGAGGACTTTCCTCCATACATTTTGGGAGTCTCCCACATGCCTTTTCGAAAACTCAAAACATGCAATTTTGTTTTTTGCTGAAAGTAATGGCTTTCTTCTGGCCACTCTGCCATAAAGCCCAACTATATAGGCTTATTGTCGTCCTATGTACAGATACTCCAGTCTCTGCTGTGGAACTCTGCAGCTCCTCCAGGGTCTCTGTGCTGCCTCTCTGATTAATGCCCTCCTTGCCCGGTCCATGAGTTTTGGTGGGCGGCCGTCTCTTGGCAGGTTTGCTGTTGTGCCATGTTCTTTCCATTTGGTTATGATGGATTTGATGGTGCTCCTGGGGATCATCAAATATTTGGATTTTTTTTTTTTTTTTTAAATAACCTAACCCTGACTTGTACTTCTCAACAACATTGTCCCTTACTTGTTTGGAGAGTTCCTTGGTCTTCATGGCAGTGTTCGGTTAGTGGTGCCTCTTGCTTAGGTGTTGCAGCCTCTGGGGCCTTTCAAAAAAGGTGTGTATATGTAATGACAGATCATGTGACACTTAGATTGCACACAGGTGGACATCATTTCACTAATTATGTGACTTCTGAAGGTAATTTGTTGCATCAGAGCTTTTTATGGGCTTCATAACAAAGGGGGTGAATATATACGCACATGCCAATTTTCTGTTTTCTATTTCTAAAAAATAGTTTTAGGTCTATATTTTTCTCATTTCACTTCACCAACTTAGACTGTTGTGTTCTTATCCATCACATAAAATTCAGATTACCATATATACCCGAGTATTTTAACATTGTCATAATACAGACAAGGACCGCCGGGCTCATTACAAGCCCGGCGGTCCTGTTGGGGGCTGGCAGCGAGCTGTAACTTACCTTTCCTGCAGCTCCTGTCAGCTCCCTTCTCTTCCGGTCCGGTCAGCTCCACTGTAAATCTCGCGAGAGCCGCGGGGTCAGAGCGTTGCCACAGATTACCGTGGCAACGCTCCGCGCGGCAGTCTGACCGCAAGTCTTACAGCAGAGGAGAAGGGAGCTGGCCGGACCGGAGGAGAAGAGAGCCGACAAGAGCTGCAGGAAAGGTAAGTTACAGCTCACTACCAGCCCCCCTCCTACACAGCCCATCCACTGGACCACCAGGGAATGAGAGCCCCCCCTCCCTGGCCAGCTAACAAGCAGGGAGGGGGGACAAAAAAAAATATATATATATAAAAAATAATTAATTAATAATATATATTAAAAAAAAAATGCCCACCCCCCACCAAGGCTCTGCATCACATACACTGCACTCATATACATACACACACACACACACACACACACACACTGCACTCATACAAACACACACTGCATTCATTATATACACACACACACACACACTGTAAATAAATATTCAATTAATATAATTTTTGGGGGATCTAATTTTATTTAGAAATTTACCAGTAGCTGCTTCATTTCCCACCCTTGTCTTATACTCGAGTCAATAAGTTTTCCCAGTTTTTTCGGGTAAAATTAAGGGTCTCGACTTTTATTTGGGTCGACTTATACTCGAGTATATACGGTAACAAAACAGTGAACTTAAGGCTGTAATGTGACAAAATAGGTAAAAAGTCAAGGGGGTGAATACTTTTGCAAGGCACTGTATATAATGAACACACTGACACAGATGTAGAGAAATGGCTGCCTCCCTTCAATGATCCCAGTTATAAACATTTTCTAACATGCAATCTCCCTGTGCCAAATGATGATGGAACAGGCTGCCATGCACATCCTTCTAATTCCCTTAGTATTCCCCCAATCAGTGATTCCTGCGCCATGTGAGCGCAGTCCGACGCACTATCCCATGCCCCATGCTGCTTGTGGATATTTTTATGAGATCAGGGTGAACCAGGACCGAGTGAAGTATTTTCAGTGAAGCTTTGCCCTGAGAACGATGAAAGTATGATGCTTTGATTCAATTAATATTTTTTATTTTTTTTAAAGATTGTAAAAAAATTTGAGCATTTAATAAACAGCAGATGTCAAAATTCAATCTAACATTACACTCCAACGAGAAAGACGAACTCAGAGTATTCTGGGTAACTTTTCTAGAGTCTCAACCAAGGGCTTTCATATGGCTGCTATTATAATAATAAGATTTACCAAATCTTCAAAAATAACAGAAAATAGGCCTCCAACCTCCAATAAACGCCCTGAAAGAAACCGTGTGGGAAAGGAGAATGTTTCGGTCAGCCAACATCAGTTACTGCGCAAACCCTGAGTGATGTATATTTTAAATAGCCAGCCCGTGTTCATTTACAATCAGTTGTTAGAAACGGTCTCTTATTACCCTCCATTTTTATAAGGGCTCCTGTCCCTCAAAGTGCCCCCCTTTTGTTGGAGTTCAGAAATTGGGATATGTCTGATGTGCTCCCCAACAATAAACCTCACAGTAACGGAGAGTATCAAAGAGCTCCCCAACAATAAACCTCACAGTAACGGAGAGCATATCACAGAGCTCCCCAACAATAAACCTCACAGTAACGGAGAGCATATCACAGAGCTCCCCAACAATAAACCTCATAGTAATGGGGAGTGTATCACAGAGCTCCCCAACAATAAACCTCACAGTAACGGAGAGTATCAAAGAGCTCCCCAACAATAAACCTCACAGTAACGGAGAGCATATCACAGAGCTCCCCAACAATAAACCTCATAGTAATGGGGAGTGTATCACAGAGCTCCCCAACAAAAAACCTCACAGTAACGGAGAGTGTATCACAGAGCTCCCCAACAATAAACCTCACAGTAACGGGGAGTGTATCACAGAGCTCCCCAACAATAAACCTCATAGTAACGGGGAGTGTATCACAGAGCTCCCCAACAATAAACCTCATAGTAACGGGGAGTGTATCACAGAGCTCCCCAACAATAAACCTCACAGTAACGGAGAGTGTATCACAGAGCTCCCCAACAATAAACCTCACAGTAACGGGGAGTGTATCACAGAGCTCCCCAACAATAAACCTCATAGTAACGGGGAGTGTATCACAGAGCTCCCCAACAATAAACCTCAGAGTAATGGGGAGTGTATAACAGAGCTCCACAAAAATAAAACTCAAAGGGAATGTATATCAGTGTCGCAGAGCTCCCCAGCCATAGCAGTGTATATGTATGTAACACAGAGCTCCCCAGCCATAGCAGTGTATATGTATGTAACAGAGCTCCACAGCAATAAAACATTTTTTTAAAAACTTAAAGCATTGTGCAATGTAACTTAATGTAAAGCATTGTGCAATGTAACTTAATGTATCACAGAGCTCCCCGGCAATACAACACACTGCAAGGCATGGGTGTATGTCTATTAGATCCATTCAGGACACAGACTCTCTTAATTAAATTAAGTTTTATTCCAGTAAAAGTAAGGGAAACCACACTGAGCAATTTCTGTAATACACTGAGATGTCAGCAAGCAGATGCAATCAATAGTGACACCTAGTGGCTGACACCATTAATGCATGTTTGCATGTTACATATAAACCTGTTTTGGTTCATTCCCAGACCTTGAAATAGGTCTCCTAAAAGCAAAACTATGGAAATCCAAAAATGTTGTCCAAAATTAAAAGGCAGATATTTTGACAAGCCAACTCTGGCCAGAGTCTGAAATTGGCTGCTAAAACAATGTCCAAATATATAGCAGTCTATACGACGAGCACACAGTCTATACGACGAGCTCACAGTCTATACGACGAGCACACAGTCTATACGACGAGCACACAGTCTATACGACGAGCACACAGTCTATACGACGAGCACACAGTCTATACGACGAGCACACAGTCTATACGACGAGCTTACAGTCTATAGGTTCATGATTTTATTGCAGGGTTAATCTGCCTCTAGAGGCTGCCATACTGAATTGTGGAATAAAACTCCATGGTTTAGTAAACTCACCCTTTTAACAGGAGTCCGGTAACCTAAACTGTGACTATGGCGATATAATGCAAGGAACACGTTTTTATTCTGAACGCTATACTGTTCCTTTAATGGGGTGAATAGAGCACCACTATGTTCTGCTACCAGTTCCTGTATCCAAGTCATATTCTCTGGCTCGTGGGAGCGTCCTCCTGTGGTGACATTAAAGAATATAAGCAATAGGAAATCGTTAAATACTACTTTCCATACAGACGCTTGCTTGCTTTGACTTGCTTTGACAGTTGTATCTCTCTTTCTTCCTGTTTTAGTACTTTGTTTCCATTTCCTTTCCTGTTTTGTACTCCAGCGGTGCAGACTGGTTGGCTAACATATAGGTTTTTAGAAGAAATTATACAATTTGCATAAAATATATTAGGTAACAACATCCTGCTACCATGCTTCCTTTGTAATATCCATTATACCTTCCAGCTGTATAGAGTGCCCTCATGTGGCCACAATGAAGAATACAAGTAACAAAATAAAAAAGGTTTATAATAATGAAGATTATGTTTTAGTACAATCACTCTCACTGACCTTTCCTTTCTCCAGATTACCCCCCTCCAACACGCAGGCCTCCATCTCGCTATTATCCCAGTCCCACACGCAGGCCTCCATCTCGATATTATCCCAGTCCCACACGCAGGCCTCCATCTCGATATTACCCAAGTCCCACACGCAGGCCTCCATCTCGATATTACCCAAGTCCCACACGCAGGCCTCCATCTCGATATTACCCCAGTCCCACACGCAGGCCTCCATCTCGATATTACCCCAGTCCCACACACTGGCTTCCATCTCGATATTACCCCAGTCCCACACACTGGCCTCCATCTCGATATTACCCCAGTCCCACACGCAGGCCTCCATCTCGAGGAGATTTTGGAGCACTTCATGCTTCCTTCCGCAGACTTGCTTTATGGGTATGCGGACTTCTGCATTGTTCGGTCTCATGTCTCATCTTTCTCTTGGCAATGCCCCATAGATTCTCTATGGGGTTCAGGTCAGGAGAGTTTGCTGGCCAATCAAGCACAGTAATCCCACAGTCATTGAACCAGGCTTTGGTACTTTTGGCAGTGTGGGCAGTGTGTCTCCCATAACACCTCAGCAGCGCCACAGGCTGATAGCTTCCATGCCATGCCGCATTGAGGCAGTAATTGCTGCAAAAGGGGTCCAAAACACGTACTGAGTCCATATGCATGCTTATACTTTTCAGAGGTCCGATATTGTTCTATGTACACTCCTTGTTTTATTGATTGCATGTAATATTCTAATTTACTGAGATTGTGGATTTGGGGTTTTCATGAGCTGTAAGCCATAATCATCGCACTTATGACAAATCACGGCTTGAACTATCTTGCTTTGAATGTAATGCATCTATCTCATATATTAGTTTCCCCTTTTACGTTGCATTACTGAAATAAATGAACTTATGCACGATATTCAAATTTTTCGAGTATCATCTGTACACTGAATGTGTTCTTAAAAAGTGGCTGCTAAATTCGACCACTTTGCATAACATCCCCTTGTGAGAACCTGCAGTATTTGTAATAAGTTGCCCTTAACAGGTCCAGGACAGCTGGTGTACAGAGCTCACAAACCCGGTTCTAATGCCGCAGTACAAGAAACATTGAAACATAGAATGTGACGGCAGATAAGAACCATTCGGCCCATCTAGTCTGCCCAATTTTCTAAATAATTTCATTACTCCCTAGTCTTATCTTATAGTTAGGATAGCCTTATGCCTATCCCACGCATGCTTAAACTCCTTTACTGTATTAACCTCTACCACTTCAGCTGGAAGGCTATTCCATGTATCCTTACTCACTTCCTCTGCAAAGTAATACTTCCTGATATTTTTAAACCTTGTGTCCCCTAATTTAAGAATATGTCCTCTTGTTGTGTGTTTCTTTCTTCTTTTAAATAAGTAGCCCCTCCCTTTACTGTGTTTTTTACTTCTTTTATATATTTAAATGTTTCTATCATATCCCCTGTCTCGTCTTTCCTCCAAGCTATACATGTTAAGATCCTTTAACCTTTCCTGGTAAGTTTTTTCCCGCAATCCATGAACCAGTTTAGTAGCCCTTCTCTGAACCCTCTCTAAGGTATCAATATCCTTCTGAAGATACGGTCCCCAGTACTGTGTACAACTCTCCAAGTGAGGTCTCACCAGTGTTCTGTACAATGGCATGAGCACTTCCCTCTTTCTACTGCTAATACCTCTCCCTATACAAACAAGCATTCTGCTAGCATTTCCTGCAGCTCTATTACATTGTCTGCCTACCTTTAAGTCATCAGAAATAATCACCCTCTCAAATCCTCATATGTTGAGTAAGTTAGACTCTATCAAATATTCTGTACTCAGTTCTTGCTTCTAATACGCCCAAGATGCATTATCTTGCACTTATCCACATTAAATGTCAGTTGCTACAATTTCCACCATTTTTCTAGTTTACCTAAATCATTTGTCATTTGGCTTATCCCTCCTGGAACATCAACCTTGTTACATATTCCTAGTATCATCAGCAAAAGACATACCTTACCATATCAAGACCTTCTGCAACATCACTAATAAAAATATTAAAGAGAATGGGTCCAAGTACAGATCCCTGAGGTACCCCACTGGTGACAAGTCCAAGCTTTGAATATATTCCATTAACTACAACCCTCTGTTGCCGGTCACTCAGCCACTGCCTTACCCATTCAACAATATTGGAATCCAAACTTAAAGATTGCAGTTTATTGATAAGCCTTCTATGTGCAACAGTATCAAAAGCCTTACTGAAATCTAGGTAATCAATGTCTACTGCAATACCCTGATCTATAATTTTAGTTACCCAATCAAAAAAATCAACAAGATTAGTTTGGCATGATCTCCCTGAAGTAAAACCCATGTTGTCTCTGATCTTGAAATCCATGTGTTTTTAGATGTTCATCAATCCTATCCTTTAACATGGTTTCCATCACTTTCCCCACTACTGAAGTAAGGCTTACTGGCCTATAGTTGCCCCACTCCTCCCTATTACCTTTCTTGTAAATGGGCACAACATTCGCTAACTTCCAATCTTCTGGGACTACTCCTGTTAACAATGATTGGTTAAATAAATCTGTTAATGGTTTTGCTAGTACACCACTAAGCTCTTTTAATAGCTTTGGGTGTATTCCATCAGGTCCCATTGACTTATTTGTCTTTTACTTTTGACAGTTGAAATAGAACCTCTTCCTCTGTAAACTCACGTGTAATAAATGACTCATTTATCCTTTTTTTCAACTGAGGTCCCTTTCCTTCATTTTCATCTGTAAATACAGAACAAAAATATTCATTGAGGCAGTCAGTTAGACCTTTATCCTCTTCTACATACCTTCCTTCTTTTGTTTTTAACTAACTAATCCTTGTTTTACTTTTCTTTTCTCATTTATGTATCTAAAAAATGTTTTATCCCCTTTTTTACTGACTGTGCTATTTTCTCTTCTGTGTGTGATTTTGAAGCTCTTATAACTTGCTTAGCCTCTTTCTGCCTAATCTTATAGATCATTTTGTCTTCCTCACTCTGGGTTTTTTTATAATTCCTAAATGCTAACTTTTTGTTTTTAACTATTTTGGCCACATCTGCGGAGTACCACAGTGGTTTCTTGAATTTTTTGCTTTTACTGAGAAGCCTAATGCAATTTTCTGTTGCCTTCAATAGTGCAACTTTTAAATAATCCCATTTCTCTTGGACTCCATTTAAATTGATCCAGTCTGATAATGACTCCTCTACCCATTTTCTAATTTTAGAAAAGTCTGTTTTTCTAAAGTCTAGAACTTTTGTTTTTGTGTGGTGTGACTCAGTGGATTTCTGTATTGTTCAATTTTTTTTTCATCCAGTAGTGTTTAATATATTGTGTTCTACACTATTTCTTTTCATATGAGGGTAGCCTGTAAATGCAATCTGCTATGGTTCCTATCAATATGGCCCTTAGACAATGTAACAACCTGGGTGAGAGTTATCAAAGTGTTCTGAAAATTGACAGTGAAATTTCATCACAATTGTTTACATTAAAGTGTTCTAAAAGTCAGGTGGGACCCAGAGATAGCTCTCAGTCCAAGCAGATGCAGGTTTGCGGCACTCAGTTACCACGGCACAAAAGTGTCTGACATTGGGCTCTACAAAGGGGCATTATCAAAGTGCTAAGTGCCTGGAAGCAAAAAACTAAGAAGCTCCGGTTGGATCAGCCTTAGTTTTCCACTATTATCAGGGATCGATTACAGAGGCAAGGTTAGGTCTGACATGGCAGCTGACCTAGACATTTTCTTAGACCTATCTGATGACCTCCCCCTCCAG
>OW240919.1:7643032-7761027 GCA_933207985.1 Pelobates cultripes
CTGTTGGTAATTATAAGGCATTTGATTTGATTAAGCTAGTTACTTGCTGTTGATTGCTGGTTAATTAGCTATTGTTTGCAAATAAGCAGAGGCCTACCCAGGTGTTAAACATTCCTAGTGGGCGGTGATTTAAGGAGTTATATAAGGCTTAGTCTCATTAGCTTGTCTAATATAGCTTGGTGCTACTTCCAAGTGCTGTTTCTAAGTGTCTAGTTGGAGATATTCTGGAGAGTTTTACAGAAGCTTCAACTGTCTAAGAGTTGTGCTAAGAGCTTTCTTTTCTACTGTTACAGGTAAGATTCATCTGTAGGAAAAGGTTACTGATTGCACAAGGTTTGATTTCCTGTTGGTAATTATAAGGCATTTGATTTGATTAGTTAGCTACTTGCTATTGATTGCTGTTTAATTAGCTATTGTTTGCAAATAAGCAGAGGCCTACCCAGGTGTTAAACATTCCTAGTGGGCGGTGATTTAAGGAGTTATATAAGGCTTGGTCTCATTAGCTTGTATAATATAGCTTGGTGCTACTTCCAAGTGCTGTTTCTAAGTGTCTAGTTGGAGATATTCTGGAGAGTTTTACAGAAGCTTCAACTGTCTAAGAGTTGTGCTAAGGGCTTTCTTTTCTACTGTTACAGGTAAGATTCATCTGTAGGAAAAGGTTACTGATTGCCCAAGGTTTGAATTCCTGTTGGTAATTATAAGGCATTTGATTTGATTAAGCTAGTTACTTGCTGTTGATTGCTGGTTAATTGGCTATTGTTTGCAAATAAGCAGAGGCCTACCCAGGTGTTAAACATTCCTAGTGGGCGGTGATTTAAGGAGTTATATAAGGCTTGGTCTCATTAGCTTGTCTAATATAGCTTGGTACTACTTCCAAGTGCTGTTTCTAAGTGTCTAGTTGGAGATATTCTGGAGAGTTTTACAGAAGCTTCAACTGTCTAAGAGTTGTGCTAAGAGCTTTCTTTTCTACTGTTACAGGTAAGATTCATCTGTAGGAAAAGGTTACTGATTGCCCAAGGTTTGAATTCCTGTTGGTAATTATAAGGCATTGATTTGATTAAGCTAGTTACTTGCTGTTGATTTGGTTGTTAGCTGTGTTTGCAAATAAGCAGAGGCCTACCCAGGTGTTAAACATTCCTAGTGGTGATTGATTTAAGGGAGTTATATAAGGCTTGGTCTCATTAGCGGCATACATGCTGGCTTAGTGCTACTTCAAGTGCTGTTTCTAAGTGTCTAGTTGGTGATATTCTGGACAGTTTTACAGAAGCTTCAACTGTCTAAGAGTTGTGCTAAGAGCTTTCTTTTCTACTGTTACAGGTAAGATTCATCTGTAGGAAAAGGTTACTGATTGCTCAAGGTTTGAATTCCTGTTGGTAATTATAAGGCATTTGATTTGATTAAGCTAGTTACTTGCTGTTGATTGCCGGTTAATTAGCTATTGTTTGCAAATAAGCAGAGGCCTACCCAGGTGTTAAACATTCCTAGTGGGCGGTGATTTAAGGAGTTATATAAGGCTTGGTCTCATTGGCTTGTCTAATATAGCTTGGTGCTACTTCCAAGTGCTGTTTCTAAGTGTCTAGTTGGAGATATTCTGGAGAGTTTTACAGAAGCTTCAACTGTCTAAGAGTTGTGCTAAGAGCTTTCTTTTCTACTGTACAGGTAAGATTCATCTGTAGGAAAAGGTTACTGATTGCCCAAGGTTTGAATTCCTGTTGGTAATTATAAGGCATTTGATTTGATTAAGCTAGTTACTTGCTTTTGATTGCTGGTTAATTAGCTATTGTTTGCAAATAAGCAGAGGCCTACCCAGGTGTTAAACATTCCTAGTGGGCGGTGATTTAAGGAGTTATATAAGGCTTGGTCTCATTAGCTTGTCTAATATAGCTTGGTGCTACTTCCAAGTGCTGTTCCTAAGTGTCTAGTTGGAGATATTCTGGAGAGTTTTACAGAAGCTTCAACTGTCTAAGAGTTGTGCTAAGAGCTTTCTTTTCTACTGTTACAGGTAAGATTCATCTGTAGGAAAAGGTTACTGATTGCCTAAGGTTTGAATTCCTGTTGGTAATTATAAGGCATTTGATTTGATTAAGCTAGTTACTTGCTGTTGATTGCTGGTTAATTAGCTATTGTTTGCAAATAAGCAGAGGCCTACCCAGGTGTTAAACATTCCTAGTGGGCGGTGATTTAAGGAGTTATATAAGGCTTGGTCTCATTGGCTTGTCTAATATAGCTTGGTGCTACTTCCAAGTGCTGTTTCTAAGTGTCTAGTTGGAGATATTCTGGAGAGTTTTACAGAAGCTTCAACTGTCTAAGAGTTGTGCTAAGAGCTTTCTTTTCTACTGTTACAGGTAAGATTCATCTGTAGGAAAAGGTTACTGATTACCCAAGGTTTGAATTCCTGTTGGTAATTATAAGGCATTTGATTTGATTAAGCTAGTTACTTGCTGTTGATTGCTGGTTAATTAGCTATTGTTTGCAAATAAGCAGAGGCCTACCCAGGTGTTAAACATTCCTAGTGGGCGGTGATTTAAGGAGTTATATAGGGCTTGGTCTCATTAGCTTGTCTAATATAGCTTGGTGCTACTTCCAAGTGCTGTTTCTAAGTGTCTAGTTGGAGATATTCTGGAGAGTTTTACAGAAGCTTCAACTGTCTAAGAGTTGTGCTAAGAGCTTTCTTTTCTACTGTACAGGTAAGATTCATCTGTAGGAAAAGGTTACTGATTGCCCAAGGTTTGAATTCCTGTTGGTAATTATAAGGCATTTGATTTGATTAAGCTAGTTACTTGCTGTTGATTGCTGGTTAATTAGCTATTGTTTGCAAATAAGCAGGGGCCTACCCAGGGGTTAGACATTCCTAGTGGGCGGTGATTTAAGGAGTTATAAGGCTTGAATATATTAGCTTGTCTAATATAGCTTGGTGCTACTTCCAAGTGCTGTTTCTAAGTGTCTAGTTGGAGATATTCTGGAGAGTTTTACAGAAGCTTCAACTGTCTAAGAGTTGTGCTAAGAGCTTTCTTTTCTACTGTTACAGGTAAGGATCGTCTGTGGGAAAAGGGTTACTGATTGCTTAGAGTTTGAATTCCTGTTGGTAATTATAAGGCATTTGATTTGAGATTAAATGGTTACTTTTTGTTGATTGCTGGTTAATTGTATTGTTTGCAAATAAGCAGAGGCCTGCAGGTGATGCGGCATTCCCTGAGTGGTGATTTAAGAGGTTATATAAGGCTTGAGTCTCATTAGCTTGTCTAATATAGCTTGGTGCTACTTCCAAGTGCTGTTTCTAGGAGTGTCTAGTTGGAGATATTCTGGAGATAACCTGGAGGTAATCTGAGGTATTCAGGAGGATAAAAAAAAAAAAAGTTAAGATTTGTTAGATTTAAATTATTCTCATAATTGGAATGGCAGGCTTAGTTCAGTGTAACAATTGCTATGCATTTGTTTCACGTTCCACTTTTTGGAGGTTTGGTTGTTGTCTTATCTGTAGACAGTTCTCTATCTTGCGGCAGGAGATGGTATTTTTGAAGTCTGAGATTTGTAAATTATCTGGTGTAGAAACTCAGACTGGAACTGCTGCAAAGCCACTGCCGCAGAGACATGCTAGGAAAGGCAGATGGATTACTGTAGGATCTGGTAGACTTAGAGTTGTGGATAAAAGGCATTTTGCACAGTCTGTTGCTCTGCATAATTCATTTTCTGCACTTTCAGAGTGTAATGGTGTTGTGGAGAGAGGCTCTGAGGCTAGTGGTGTTGTGGAGAGAGGCACTAAGACTAGTGGTGCTGTGGAGAGAGGCACTAAGACTAGTGGTGTTGTAGAGAGAGGCACTGAGGCTAGTGGTGTTGTGGAGAGAGGCACTGAGGCTAGTGGTGTTGTGGAGAGAGGCACTGAGACTAGTGGTGTTGTAGAGAGAGGCACTGAGACTAGTGGTGTTGTAGAGAGAGGCACTGAGGCTAGTGGTGTTGTAGAGAGAGGCACTGAGGCTAGTGGTGTTGTGGAGAGAGGCACTGAGGCTAGTGGTGTTGTGGAGAGAGGCACTGAGGCTAGTGGTGTTGTGGAGAGAGGCACTAAGACTAGTGGTGTTGTAGAGAGAGTCACTGAGGATAGTGGTGTTGTGGAGAGAGGCACTGAGGCTAGTGTTGTTGTGGAGAGAGGCACTGAGACTAGTGGTGTTGTGGAGACCGGCTTGGAGACTATGGTGAGGCCTAATAGAAAGCAGTTGTTGTTGGGTGATTCCATTATAAGAGGTGTGGAGATGGACAATGGTGGTCTTGTGAGGTGTCTTCCTGGAGCTACTGCTCACAGAGACAGGAGACGTATCTGTAATATTGTTAAGCAAGCAAAGCAGGAAGGGGAATTGGATGTACTTGTCCATCTAGGGACAAATGACTTGGCTTGCAATGAGGTTTCAGAGGTTAAGGAAGTTTTTAGTGTTTTTGCCAATGATATACGGAAGGTTGCTTCCACACTGTCATTCTCTGAAGTTCTGCCTGTGCATAACACTCAGAACGACAGGCGGATGCGTATTAGGGACTTTAATTTGTGGCTTGGTGAATGGTGTCGGAGCAAGGATTTGGCTTTATTTTTCATGGTAGCTCTGTTTGAAATGGATATAAGCTGTACAAAAAAGATGGTTTGCATCTTTCTCAAAAGGGAACAAATGTTCTCAGTGAGCAGTTCAGAGGTTTTGCTAGGATGTATTAAAACTAGGAGGGGGGGGCAAAAGGGTGATAAAACATCAATCCAATTGTCCCCAAAACAAGGACAGAAGGTGCCTGTAGCAAGTGTGTTAAAAAATGATAAGCTTAGAGTCATGTCTACAAATGCTCGCAGTTTAGGGAATAAGATCCATGAACTTGTGGCAATAATGGCAACTGATAGTGTAGATTTAGTCGCTGTTACTGAGACATGGTACAATGAGAAAAATGACTGGGACATAGCAATACCAGGGTACTCTTTATATAGGAAAGATAGGGAAGGCAAGAAAGGGGGAGGGGTGGCCTTGTATGTGAAGGATAGCATAAAATCTAGCCTAATAAAAGTTAGTGAGGCAAACATAGAGACCATTTGGGCTACGTTAGAATTTGGTAATCACACAGTAACTCGTGTAGGTGTGATTTATAGGCCCCAGGACAAATTGAAGAGTTAGATAATCTACTAGTTGAGGAAATAGCTAAAATGACAATGAAGGGGAAGTTATCATCATGGGTGACTTTAATCTTCCTGATGTAAATTGGAAAACAAAATTAGCTACTTGTGCCAGGAGCACACATATTCTAAACTCCCTACTGGGTTTGTCTCTAAAACAAGTTGTTGAGGAGCCAACTCGTAAAGAGGCCATACTAGATTTAGTGTTAACAAATGGAGATTTAGTATCAGATGTTACTGTAGGTGAAAGTTTAGGATCCAGTGATCATGAGTCAGTGTGGTTTAATATAAGAACAGTGACTGAGTCACACCACACAAAAACAAAAGTTTTAGACTTTAGAAAACAGACTTTTCTAAAATTAGAATATGGGTAGAGGAGTCATTATCAGACTGGAGCAATTTAAATGGAGTCCAAGAGAAATGGGATTATTTAAAAGTTGCACTATTGAAGGCAACAGAAAATTGCATTAGGCTTGTCAGTAAAAGCAAAAATTCAAGAAACCACTGTGGTACTCCGCAGATGTGGCCAAAATAGTTAAAAACAAAAAGTTAGCATTTAGGAATTATAAAAAAACCCAGAGTGAGGGAGACAAAATGATCTATAAGATTAGGCAGAAAGAGGCTAAGCAAGTTATAAGAGCTTCCAAATCACACACAGAAGAGAAAATAGCACAGACAGTAAAAAAGGGGGATAAAACATTTTTAGATACATAAATGAGAAAAGAAAAGTAAAACAAGGATTAGTTAGATTAAAAACAAAAGAAGGAAGGTATGTAGAAGAGGATAAAGGTCAGGCTGACTGCCTCAATGAATATTTTTGTTCTGTATTTACAGAAGAAAATGAAGGAAAGGGACCTCAGTTGAGAAAAAAGGATAAATGAGTCATTTATTACACGTGAGTTTACAGAGGAAGAGGTTCTATTTCAACTGTCAAAAGTAAAGACAAATAAGTCAATGGGACCTGATGGAATACACCCAAAGCTATTAAAAGAGCTTAGTGGTGTACTAGCAAAACCATTAACAGATTTATTTAACCAATCATTGTTAACAGGTGTAGTCCCAGAAGATTGGAAGTTAGCGAATGTTGTGCCCATTTACAAGAAAGGTAATAGGGAGGAGTCGGGCAACTATAGGCCAGTAAGCCTTACTTCAGTAGTGGGGAAAGTGATGGAAACCATGTTAAAGGATAGGATTGATGAACATCTAAAAACACATGGATTTCAAGATCAGAGACAACATGGGTTTACTTCAGGGAGATCATGCCAAACTAATCTTATTGATTTTTTTGATTGGGTAACTAAAATTATAGATCAGGGTGGTGCAGTAGACATTGCTTACCTAGATTTCAGTAAGGCTTTTGACACTGTTGCACATAGAAGGCTTATCAATAAACTGCAATCTTTAAGTTTGGATTCCAATATTGTTGAATGGGTAAGGCAGTGGCTGAGTGACAGGCAACAGAGGGTTGTAGTTAATGGAATATATTCAAAGCTTGGACTTGTCACCAGTGGGGTACCTCAGGGATCTGTACTTGGACCCATTCTCTTTAATATTTTTATTAGTGATATTGCAGAAGGTCTTGATGGTAAGGTATGTCTTTTTGCTGATGATACTAAGATATGTAACAGGGTTGATGTTCCAGGAGGGATAAGCCAAATGACAAATGATTTAGGTAAACTAGAAAAATGGTCAGAATTGTGGCAACTGACATTTAATGTGGATAAGTGCAAGATAATGCATCTTGGACGTAAAAACCCAAGGGCAGAGTACAGAATATTTGATAGAGTCCTAACCTCAACATATGAGGAAAGGGATTTAGGGGTGATTATTTCTGATGACTTAAAGGTAGGCAGACAATGTAATAGAGCAGCAGGAAATGCTAGCAGAATGCTTGGTTGTATAGGGAGAGGTATTAGCAGTAGAAAGAGGGAAGTGCTCATGCCATTGTACAGAACACTGGTGAGACCTCACTTGGAGTATTGTACACAGTACTGGAGACCGTATCTTCAGAAGGATATTGATACCTTAGAGAGGGTTCAGAGAAGGGCTACTAAACTGGTTCATGGATTGCGGGATAAAACTTACCAGGAAAGGTTAAAGGATCTTAACATGTATAGCTTGGAGGAAAGACGAGACAGGGGGGATATGATAGAAACATTTAAATATATAAAGGGAATCAACACAGTAAAGGAGGAGACTATATTTAAAAGAAGAAAAACTACCACAACAAGAGGACATAGTCTTAAATTAGAGGGACAAAGGTTTAAAAATAATATCAGGAAGTATTACTTTACTGAGAGGGTAGTGGATGCATGGAATAGCCTTCCAGCTGAAGTGGTAGAGGTTAACACAGTAAAGGAGTTTAAGCATGCATGGGATAGGCATAAGGCTATCCTAACCATAAGATAAGGCTAGGGACTAATGAAAGTTTTTAGAAAATTGGGCAGACTAGATGGGCCGAATGGTTCTTATCTGCCGTCACATTCTATGTTTCTATATCAATCCCGAAGCTCAGGGCAATGACACTGAGAAGGGAACTCCCGTTTCAATGGTCTGACACCTCCCTGAGGTACCTTGGAGCGGTGATCACAAAAGACCTCACCCAACTGTACGCTGCCAACGTTCAACCGCTGCTGAACACCATCCAGAAAGACCTAAAAGTCTCGTGGTTTGGAAGGATGGGAGTTCTTAAAATGAATGTCTTGCCACGGGTGCAGTACCTGTTCCAGGCCATCCCCAGCCCCATCCCGGAGGCCTTCTTCGCCTCTCTTTAGATCTATGGCCCTCAGGTTCACCTGGCAGAAACTGAAAGTGAGAATAAAACACGACGTACTCACACTACCAAAAGAAAAGGGAGGGCTGGCCCTCCCAGACTTTAAAAGGTACTACAGAGCCACACATATCCAACAGATAGTGGAATGGACTAAACAAGGAGTGACCAAACCCTGGAAGAGACAGCACAAGTGGGTAGACCCATCTCAATCCTCCCCTGGCTAGACCACCAACAAGGCAGACAATTAGCGGCCCCACACCCCCTTATCAAGGCAACTATGCAGGTGTGGCACAAACTGGCCACACCACTGTCACTCACCACCACACCATCCCCACTGCTTCCACTGGTCAATAACAAGACCTTCCCACCAGGGAGGGAACCAAGGACACTAGCCCACTTCTTGGGACACGATGTACCACGCCACCACCAACGGCCAACTCAAGACCCTGGAGACCATGACAGGAAACACTAATAACCCATTCATGCTACAGTTTATTTACAAACAACTGAAAGAGTTCACACAAACAATACTCCAGACCACTAACACAGTTCAAAGAAACTTGTATGAACCCAGATCCCCTAGCAAAAGGACTCTCCACGCTCTATGGCATGCTCATGCGGATGCGGAGACAACTGCCCCCAAGCTTAATGGGGAAATGGGAAGTAGCCCTGGACACAAACTTCACACCTGACCAATGGGACAAGATATGTACTCTCACACTACACTGCGCACCGTCAAGCGGGACGCAGGAAACGGCCTACAAAATATTGGCACTCTGGTACCGCACCCCATATCAAACACATATGTATAACCCCACGACTGACAACACATGCTGGAGATGCACAAGACACACAGGCACCTACCTCCACATATGGTGGGAGTGCCCACTCATTCAACCATATTGGGAGACCATATATAAAATCATCAAGAGGTTCACTTAGAATACTTAATGTGGCTAAAAACTTTATCCCTATCTACTGGAAAAAACAATCCGCACCACCACTGGGAACATGCTACCAACGCATGGAAGAACTCAGAGCACTAGAGGAGCTCTCCCGAATGGCAGAGGGGAAGACGCAGACATAACTGACGATATGGACACACTGGATCCTGACTACTGAGTGCCCGGACTTCCAAGACATGCTACTCCAACCGTGACGGCACGGACAAGACCATAGACGGACAGGATAGGAAACAGTACCTCCCCACCCTCTTCCCCCTCACCCCCTCCGTGGGCCGGAGAGCAGCGACACGCATAAGATAAGAGTAGATGACGAGACACCACAGATAGGCAGGCTCGAGCACAGAACATAGGGAACATAAAATACGAGGATACAGATGAGGGGAAAAGAGGGAAATGTAAACACACCAGCAATAGAGAGGAAAGGGACACCTGGTAGGTAACCCCGCGGTACTTGACGCGTTTCGGCACTGGCCTTTTTCAAAAGTCCATTCTCCATTCTCTCCGTTCAGATCTTTAAATATGCCGGTATTGGCGCCTTTTTTCTGAATGGAGACTCCTCCTACTTCCATTTTCGTCGCCAGGACGAAGGATGCAGTCCTGGCGCCCTTTTCATCTAGTTCCAATTGCGTCGTTAATGACGTCATGACGTCTGTTGGGCAGAGTGTAGTTATCTGCTGTTTCTTGACGATTTTCCCCTATCAATTATGGAAGTTCCATATGCATGTGGACAAACTTAACCTTTTCAGTCACATTTCAATATATTACAAAACTAAAACAATTCATTACATAAATATACATCTCAGAATTATATAAAAAATCCCCAAAAAAGATAAAAACAGGGAATATATCAAAGAGCTCATGAGGGGCAGGGGAAAGGGAGGGAAAACAAGAAACATATGTTAGAAACATAAAAATATTTCCTTATAGTGCATATCATATAATTAAAAATAATGAGGAAAGACACATATTTGTATAAATAAAGTTCCTTTAAAAAAATATTTTATAAAAAAATCATTATATAAAATCATCATAAACAATCACCAATCTGCAAAAAACTTTTCTGCACCTAATTTAATAAAACTCGTTAAATGCTCTTTTAAAGTCACATATCACTTATAGGGCTAATTAGCTATATATATATATTGGGTGATTCCAGGGCCGGACTGGGGATACGAAGCAGCCCTGGAAAAAAAATATCTGCCAGCCCCATAAGTCATTGTGCTATGTAGGGTGTTTATATATATATATATATATATGCAATTGAAATAGTTGGCTGCACTCTCTGATTTCCTTAAAACGTAACTTTTATTGAAATATTTAAGAGAAGATCAACGTTTCAGTCCCTCTTGTGGACTTTCATAATGGCATACCATTTGCAATAGTAGACAACCCAAGGTATTGCAAATGGGGTATGTCCAGTCTTTTTTAGTAGCCATTTGGTCACAAACACTGGCCAAAGTTAGCGTTAGTATTTGTTTGTGTGTGAAAAATGCAAAAAGCGCCAATTTTGGCCAGTGTTTGTGACTAAGTGGCTACTAAAAAAGACTGGACATACCCCGTTTGCAATACCTTGGGTTGTCTATTATTGCAAATGGTATGCCATCATAGGGGTAATTTTCAATCTTGGGCTACCATAGGGTCTCAAAGGCAACGTACCCAATCTGGCAAATTTTAATGTGAAAAAAATGAAACATAAGCTGACGCTGTAACTTTTGATAACACCATAAAACCTGTACATGAGGGGTACTGTTGTACTCGGGAGACTTCGCTGAACACAAATATTTGTGTTTCAAAACAGTAAAAAGTATCACAGCAATAATATCGTCCATGTAAGTGCTGTTTGTGCATGAAAAATGCTAAAAACTTCACTTTTACTGGCGATATCATCGTTGTAATACATTTTACTATTTTGAAACACTAATATTTGTGTTCAGCGAAGTCCCCCGAGTAGAACAGTACCCCCCATGTACAGGTTTTATGGTGTCTTGGAAAGTTATAGGGTTAAATATAGTGCTAGCAAATTAAATTCCCTTTACTTTCGGCATGGGTTGTCAGGCAGGTCCCGCTAATTGTAATGAATTAAGATACCCAATTATGTAAAAATATTACATAAATATATATGTAGAATTAATATATGTATATATATATATATATATACGTATGTGAATATATATGTATATCTATATATATAATTTTTTTTAAATATTTTTATTTATATATAGGTATATATATAGTGATATATACGTATATATTTATGTATATAGATATATATATTATTTCGTTCCACGAGTATTTTGATATAAATATATATATATATATATATTAATATCACAATACAGTTAGAATGAAATAACACACATCTATATATTTTTTATTATTTTTTATTTTATTTTTATTTTATTTTTTAACGTATTTACATTTTTTTTTATATTATATTATATATATATATATCAGTATCAGTCTACGTGTAATTTGATATTAATATATATATATATAATTATATATATATTATTAGTAAAATATACCTATGCAGTGTACGTGTGTGTATGTATATGTGTATATATATTTATACTTAGATCATATATATATATAATATATATGATCTAAGTATATATATTTTTTTTTTACACTTATTTAATTTTTTTTATTTTTATTTTCAGCCAGCATGGGGACCACCTGTCATTACAGGCAGTCCCCCTGCTGGCAATGCAGCAGCCAGCTATCCCAGCCATGTGATTGTGAGGTCTTCGCAAGGACCTCACTCTCACATGGCCGGGGGGGCTGCCAGGGGGTCGGACGTGCCAGCGTGGGATCGCCGGCGACCGGGTAAGTACAGAAAGACCGGAGGGCGTACTATTACACCCGGCGGTGTTTAGAGCCGCCTAAAATAGGGCGTAATAGTACGCCCTCCGGTCTTAAGGGGTTAAACGAATGGACGTTCGGTAGATAGCTGGGGTCTGAGCACACAGTTTGTGAGAATACCGCTCAGATCCCAGCATAACCGAACGCAGCGCGAAACACACATTATATTCAAGTTACATTCAAAGTACCGATTGACATTAGGGGAACAAACTACCGAACGACCGGGGCTCCCGAACGGCCTGGAAGTCCAGCGGTATTCGTGCCGTCGAGTACCCGATTTTAGTTCCAGGCGCTCGACGACCAAATATTGCTGGGCTAACAAAGGATCCAAGATGGCCGACCGCCGCGTGGTCGGTAGCCGAACGACGGCCACCTAGGAAAGCACTTAACTACTTATTGCAACAATGTTGCAATCGGTTAATGGGCGCCACACGACCTCCTGTGTGTGGTCGCCCATTCGGTAGTTTATTCGTTTCACGAACAGTGTTGAAATTCACTGTTCGTGAAATTACAGTATGAATGCTGGTGGCTTCCATGCCGCCAGCATACAAATGCTCTTGTTCGCCTAAAATAGAGATACCTGAATACACTTGGTTCTAACAACCTTAAAGCTATAGAAACACATTTATACAAATACAGTCTTAAGTGGCTAGTTTTGTCACAGTACCAATTTTTATTGATAATCTTCCTCAAATCCTGATTATTGGTGCAAAAAATTAAAAATGAATGGAACTTTCTCTCCATCCATCTACTTCTTATTTTTATCCTTATATAGCAAAAACTGCTCCCTTTCTATTTTCTCTATTTCTTTACAGGTTTGTTCGAAGGGAGCTTTTTTTTCTCTAAAGATTGTTCTTTTAAAATTTCAGCTTGCTCAATATATTTTTTGTTATCTGTACAATTCCGTTTCAGTCTTAAGAATTGCCCTTTTGGAATGTTATTTAGCCACGGTTTAAAATGGAAACTCCCTAAAAAAGACACCACTTTTTTAAGGATACTCTTGTGGTTGAATCAGCGGAGGTGGAAGGACCATCTACATTAACATGTGACTCGCTAGTATCATATTCAGAAGTTGAGAATTGATCAAAGTCAATTCTCTTATTTTTTAAGGTCCTATGATACACTCATACACACTGCACATTACTGTGAGTTGTATTGCTGTGGAGCTCTGTGATACGCTCATACACACTGCACATTACTGTGAGTTTTATTGCTGTGGAGCTCTGTGATGCACTCATACACACTGCACATTACTGTGAGTTTTATTGCTGTGGAGCTCTGTGATACACTCATACACACTGCACATTACTGTGAGTTTTATTGCTGTGGAACTCTCTGATACATTCATACACACTGCACATTACTGGGAATTGTATTTTTGTAGAGCTCTGTGATACACTCATACACTGCACATTACTGGGAGTTTATTGCTATGGAGCTCTGTGATACACTCATACACACTGCACATTACTGTGAGTTTTATTGCTGTAGAGCTCTGTGATACACTCATACATACTGCACATTACTGGGAGTTTATTGCTATGGAGCTCTGTGATACACTCATACACACTGCACATTACTGTGAGTTTTATTACTGAGGAGCTCTGTGATACCTTTATACACACTGCACATCACTGTGAGTTTTATTGCAGTGTAGATTAAATACAAGTGATTATAGAAGAATGTTTCTAGTCCAGATCTGTTGAATTAAACAAGGACAAAGTTAAAACATACTGTGATTTTGTAACGTTCTATGCCAATACTTGTCAACTGCCAAAATAACAATATTAGATTGCATATTTAATGTGTTCTCCTTTTGTTAAATGTAACAGATTTTAATATTTCCTGTTTCACTGTTAATGCCAAGAGTCAGATACGGGGAGTAAGAAAACAAATAAATAAAACTGAGCATTTTACAATGGATTGTCTTTACATGGCTGAGTCCGTACAGTAACATTTTACAATGGATTGTCTTTACATGGCCGAGTCCGTACAGTAACATTTTACAATGGATTGTCTTTACATGGCCGAGTCCGTACAGTAACATTTTACAATGGATTGTCTTTAGATGGCCGAGTTCGTACATTGACATTTTACAATGGATTGTCTTTACATGGCCGAGTCCGTACAGTAACATTTTACAATGGATTGTCTTTGGATGGCCGAGTCCGTACAGTAACATTTTACAATGGATTGTCTTTCCATGGCCGAGTCCGTACATTGACATTTTACAATGGATTGTCTTTAGATGGCCGAGTCCGTACAGTAACATTTTACAATGGATTGTCTTTACATGGCTGAGTCCGTACAGTAACATTTTACCATGGATTGTCTTTAGATGGCCGAGTCCGTACATTGACATTTTACAATGGATTGTCTTTAGATGGCCGAGTCCGTACAGTAACATTTTACAATGGATTGTCTTTAGATGGCCGAGTCCGTACATTGACATTTTACAATGGATTGTCTTTAGATGGCCGAGTCCGTACAGTCACATTTTACAATGGATTGTCTTAGATGGCCGAGTCCATACGGTAACATTTTACAATGGATTGTCTTTACATGGCCGAGTCCGTACGGTAACATTTTACAATGGATTGTCTTTACATGGCCGAGTCCGTACGGTAACATTTTACAATGGATTGTCTTTACATGGCTGAGTCCGTACAGTAACATTTTAAAATGGATTGTCTTTAGATAGCCGAGTCTGCACAGTAACATTTTACAATGGATTGTCTTTAGATAGCCGAGTCTGCACAGTAACATTTTACAATGGATTGTCTTTAGATGGCCGAGTCCGTACAGTAACATTTTACAATGAATTGTCTTTACATGGCCGAGTCCGTACAGTAACATTTTACGATGGATTGTCTGTAGATGGCCAAGTCCGTACTGTAATATTTTACAATGGATTGTCTTTACATGGCCGAGTCTGTACAGTAACATTTTACAATGGATTTTCTTTACATGGCCGAGTCTGTACAGTAACATTTTACAATGGATTGTCTTTACATGGCCGAGTCTGTACAGTAACATTTTACAATGGATTTTCTTTACATGGCCGAGTCCGTACAGTAACATTTTACAATGGATTGTCTTTAGATGGCTGAGTCCGTACAGTAACATTTTAGATTCATTAAGGTCAAGGCTGCCTCTTCTTCCACCCTATTTGTATACTGTTACATACACCCTATTTGTATACTGTTACATACACCCCATTTGTTAGACATGTACAATTTGTTTCGTTCCGAATGTCAATTCGGACCTATTTTTGGGTAATTCGAACATTCGGATACTTCTGAACGTCTGAATAGCTGAATTGCCAAAGTTCCGAAATGCCGAAGTTCCAAAATGCAGAAGTTCCGAAGTGGAAGAATGAATAATGTTACACTGTATACCAGTTTAAATAAAAAAGTATACAAACATAGCCGGGATTCAGCTGTAAGCATTTGCAACACTTACAACAATCAAGTAACACATTCATATAAAAAGTAAGTTACTTAGCCAGTCAATAGATGGGAATGAGTAAGTAGATAACTCCCTAATTCCCACGGTATTAGGAAGCGATCTACGAGAAGGCTGAAAGACCTAAATTGGTGTTTCAGCCAAATTTACTAATACTAAGTCAAGATTCAAAAGCAGGTGGCTGCTCACTGTTAAAAAAACCCCCACAGTTTCCTCCCTCCCGTGTCCCCACCCATGCCGCGTGAGTGGGGGCTTCTAAACTGAAGGGGGGACCTACTGCACCCCCCGGCCCCCACCCGTGAGCGGCGGGTGGGGGCCCTAAATTAAAACTGTAACCACCCCTTCCCAGGTGACAAACCCCTAGTCACCCCCCTCCCAACAAAATTAATAAACCCCTACCTACCCCCTTCACCCTAAAAATAGTGAGGGCCGACAAATAACTAAGTACCTGTAAAAAATAAATAAAACTTACCATTTGATGTCTTCTTTTTTCTAAAATCTTCTTTTTTCAGTACCCAAAAATGCCAAATAAAAATCCATAATAAACATCACACTTTAAAAAAAAAAACTTGAATGAAAAAAAAAATCAGACGAAAAAAAACCCTGACGCTGAAAAAGTAATCCATCATCACCCATAGAGGGCACCGCGCAGACAGAGCTCCGCAGGAAGGGGGAAGGCTTATAAAGCCTAGCCCTGCCCTGCGATTAGGCTCAGAGCACTCTAGTTGGTTGGTTTAAGCCATCCAATCAGAGTGCTCTGACAGGTAAATGAAGGGACTGACAGGTAAGTCTACATTTACCTGTCACAGCACTCTGATTGGTTAGCTTGAAATCCAACCAATCAGAGTGCTCTGTGTCATTTTACATAGCGTGGGAAAGTTCTCTGGCATTTTCCCACGCTGTGTAATCTGACTCATGACTCTCTGATTGGTTGCTTTCCATCAACCAATCAGAGTGTTGTTATGAGTCAAATTACACAGCGTGGGAAAATTACAAAGAACACAGAGCATTCTGGTTGGATTTCAAGGGGTGAGGGGCGCGGGGGGGGCAACAGATCACGGGTTTGTTTTTGTTTTTTTAACAGTGAGCAGCAACAGGCTGCTCACTGTTTAATAGACATGCCTCTACTTGCGGACATGCCCGCTTCCAGTGCTGCGATCATACCTCCCATTCTTAACCCAAAGATTATTGTTGTCAGAGGGTTAGAACAATGTCAGGAACATGGAAAGCATCTATAACGAGGACTACCAATTGGCGATCAGTATAGACAATAAACAGAATAACCACCTTCACCAATATAGAGAGGAATTCCAAATGTCCATACAGAGTGCACCTATGTGAAACTGACACCAGGTGGTGCTGGAACACCTGATGTAGAACTCAAAATAAAACGGGAAAGTTACGGAATAGCTGGAGAGACACACAGAGCAGCCAAGGTCAGAGCAGTCATTTTCACAGTATGAAAAACCAGGGACAATCCGGCACATGGCAAATATATGTATATATATTGTACAACGCTACGGAATCTGATGGCGCTATATAAATAATAAAATAATAATATGGTTAGAAAACTATATTTAGCCAGAGTGCACAGCAACATTTCAGCCCTAATTTGACACATTTTTTCCATCCTCAGGAATACCTGTAATTACAGTATCACAGAGCAATTTGCTAGATGTTATGCTCACCTGCAGGAGAACTGGAGTTTTGTATTAAATTTCGTTAGAAACCTATTCTCAGCAGCACTGCGGATTATATTGCATAATAAATAACAATAATACACATTAATGCCTCCATCAATATCTCTTCAAAGGAAACACATTGCAGAATGATGCAGTATTGAATGCTGCCACTAGGTGGCAGACCAGGATTGACTTTTCTGCATAGAATGCATTTTCGCTCATCATATTAACTAATCCAATCAGTTTATTGAAGATGTGCGTAATATCGACGTTTCACTCATGGTGTCTAATTAACTGAAAGAGTTCAAAATCAATTCCGTTTAGAACATATTTTAACCTTAACGTGCACTTGATTGTGGTAGGAAATGAATGCTCATCCACACTAGCAGCCATTTTTAATTCTAAAATGATTTATTGAAGGGACAGTGAAAAATGGGAAACGCGTTTGATTTATGCGTTTGGAGCAATTTGGCTAAAACAGTATAATTCATACCAGTGGTTCTATGTCATCGCTTGGGGCCCAGAATTGAGATGAAGATCATTTCGCAAGTGGGAAGAGTCTAATGAAAGCGGTTTGCATTTTTTAATTTTATTATATATTAATATAGCAAATGTTACAAATAAAAAAAAAATGGTGACTGAGCAAATTTTCCCTTCGGAGGCACCTAAGATATTACTATGTACGTATCTTGGGACCCGGTCAGAAAAGGTTTATACAATGATACCGTGTGTCAAGGGACAGAGGTTAAGCATGAAATCGAGCCTCCGAGATAACAGAAGACACAAATTTAGACAACCCCAATAAGTAAAGCAAGATAGACCGACAAAATAATGCACAACAATAGTAACTATAAGTCCACATCATTCCCAAATACATCGAATATTTACTAAATATGCATTAAAGCCGGTATTGAAACTACTTGCATCCACCTTTTATATTCATATAAAAATTTGACCATATATTATTTTGCTTTATATACATAATGCATCAAAATATTATTTTAAAAAATACCAAAACTAAAATATCCAAAAATAAGCTGTTGCAAACAGTATGGTACGGACCCTTTACGTTTTGAATTTTTACGGATTCCTTGAAAAATTTTAATATTTAGAAACATAGCAGATGTTTTTGTGGCTAGTATGTTAATGGATGTTTATGCTTTCTTCAATTTTATATATTTTTTTTAACATATAAACACCTAAAACAGATGCTTTAATTTGTAGATTTTTGCATTGCCCAATAGTTTTATACAGTATTTTAATATGGTTATTAAATTGTCAGGAATTCCAAGAAAAATCTCTCATTCCAGTCCAAAAGAGCCAAACTGGAAAAACGTTCCAAGTTGGTGACGCTTCCAAATCGGCTTCTCTGACCTTGAAAGTAGAAAACAGACCCGCATTCCTTACGCTTTAATGTCCTAGAGCATTTCTATACTCAGGGCATCCCATCCCTTTTCACCTGTAATAAAAAAAGAGAGAAAAAACGTTTCACTTAACTTTTTTCCAGCGCCCAGACTACCTCAGTGCTTTTACCTTCTCCACCTACCTTAACGTCATCAAGTAAGCATCGATTCCGCGATGAATGTCCCACCCTATTCTCCTCGTAGAATAACACTGCAGAGCAGGCGCGTGTGTGGCAAGCACAGCGCTCGCGTCTCAACTAATGCTTCTTATAGGAAAGTATTGAATTTAATTCTTTGATATGAACTGCATTTTGCCACATGACTCATCTTCACTTGGCTACTCATTACTATTATTATTATTTATAAATTCCGCAGCGCTGTACAATAGGTGGACGAACAGACATGTATTTGCAACAAGACAAGTTGGACGCACAGGAACAGAAGGGTTGAGGGCCCTGCTCAAACAAAGTTACATTGTAGAGGGAGTGGGGTAAAGTGACACAGGAGGTAAGGGCAGGGCCAGATTAAGAGCCCAGTGGGCCTGGTGCTGACAATTACGATGGGCCAAATTACAAAATCTTATCGACCAAAAACACTAAAGCAGTCCTACCTCCCAAGCGTCATGTATCTGATGGAGATGGTGCTGGAGGGAAACTCATAGGATGCAGCTATGAGAAAACACATACCCACGCTTTCATCTTTCAAGTAAATCCATACCCACTAACAGCAGTGTCCAGAAAAGCAGGAAGTCTATGGACGGGGTAAATGGGTGGGCCACTGACGCAAATCACATAACCAGAACTGCCAAAAGGGGCGATCATACCCAAAAAGGGGGCATGTCTGTGTCCCTATGTCTCCCAGTGACACTTGGGGACACTGGGAGACATGGGCACACTTGGTGACTTTGAGACACGAGAGGAAACTGGAAGATATGGGGCACTGAGACACTGTGATACATAGGGGACACTGTGATATATAGGGGACACTAGAGACTTGATACTGGACACTTGGGTACAGGTCAAAAAGTTTTGGTGTCCAATAAACCTGCTTAAATCTATCACAGTGAGTGCCTGATTTTTTTCTTTTATACTGGGGACACTGAGACACTTGGGGGCACTGTGAGACATGGGGACACTGGGAGACTAGGGGACTCTGGGAGACTAGGGGACACTGAGACACTAAGGTCCCTGAGACACTACGGACACTGAGAGACACCAGGGACATATTGAAAGGGTACTACTATCAGGTTTAGCCATAAGGCTTTGATAATAAACACCTGCTCTCTTTACTATTTGGTTAAGTGCATATTTAACATTGTCAACTATTTCTCCAGCTAAAAGCTCACACTCAAAAACTAATTTGCGTGAGAGAGTTTTGAATTTTTCGTTTCTATTTTTAATATATGGGTTAAGCCCCGAGACATTACTAGAGGGTCTCTCTGGTGATCTAATTCAGTAAGGGTGGACCTGCAAGCGCAGCCCACCTTAGCTGAATATATTTTCATATTCTTTAAATTTGGTTTCAGTATCTCTACATCAAACAGTGCAGCCTTTACCATGGCAGGCTTTTTATCAGATAAATCTAACAGAGATTCATGGTACATGGACATAAATTCAGTCTTTTCTGAGCAACATACTCAAGACCTAGTTGCACATACTAACATTAACTCAGCTTTCAATCATCTAACATCCCTTTTTAAACAACAAATCAAAACTGGGTGGGAAATTGCATCCCTAGAAAAATATTTAAGTGAAGATTTGATACCTAGAGGACTTAGAGTCCAGAATATCCCTGCCTCCAAAATTGAAGAAACATAATTCATTACTGAATGGGAGGAGGCAGCTAGAGTATGCTCTTGCAAATTTATGGATATACTATGTAGATTTGTGAAACAAAGACTAGAAAAAGTCAATAAGGAAGTGGAAGAATCAGTTGATAAGATCCAGCAGTTCAAAACTGAACCAAATTTTGTCGCACTATCAGACTAAAAAACAACTAGATACATTTCAGTCAGTCATAAAAACCAGGACACACTCTAAATTTATTAGAGACTCCAATGACTTTAAAACAGGAAATATATTGGAAAACTAAAAATAAGATAATTAATTTCGATCAATTCTCTACTTTCGAATACAAAACTAGCAGGTCTGAGTCTGATGCAAATGCAGAAGGTCCTTCCACCTCCACCGACTATACCTATAAGGGCATCCTAAAAAGGGGGTGTTTTATTTATGGAGACCAAACCTAGAGGAAAAACCACATCCAAGGACAAGAAACCGGTTACATAGTTACATAGCTGAAAAGAGACTTGCGTCCATCAAGTTCAGCCTTCCTCACAGATGTTTTTGCTGTTGATCCAAAAGAAGGCAAAAAACCCAGTCTGAAGCACTTCCAATTTTGCCACAAACTAGGAAAAAATTCCTTCTTGACCCCAAAATAGCAGTCAGATGTCTCCTTGGATCAAGCAGCTATTATCCCACTAATTAGAAATTATATCCCTGTATGTTATGTTTTTGGAAGTATTTATCCAATTGCAGTTTAAACATCTGTATGGACTCTGACAAAACCACCTCTTCAGGCAGAGAATTCCATATCCTTATTGCTCTTACTGTAAAAAAACCTTTTCTTTGCCTTAGATGAAATCTCCTTTCTTCCAGACTAAATGTGTGACCTTGTGTCCTATGTATAGCCTGTTTATGAATAGATTTGCAGATAGTGGTTTGTACTGGCCCCGAATATATTTGTATAAAGTTATCATATCCCCTCTCAGGTGCCGTTTTTCCAAACTAAACAGATTTTTTTTTTAACCTTTCTTCATAACTAAAATGCTCCATTCCTTTTATCAAGTTTGTAGTTTATCTCTGGACTTTTTCTAGTGCCATGATATCTTTCTTTAGAACAGGTGCCCAAAATTGCACAGCATATTCAAGGTGTGGTCTTACCAGAGATTTATAAAGAGGCAAAATGATATTTTCATCCCGAAAATTTATGCCCCTATTTATACATGACAAAACCTTACTGGCTTTGGCCTTGTAACGGTACCCTGGGTATAGAGGGGTTAAAACCGCCAAAGACGTTTCCTTCCCGAATTAGTAATCAGCTACCGAACACTCCAAACTGCCGAACAGGAAAATACACGAATAATCCCCCCCAAGTACGAGACGAGGCTCTGTATTGAGGGTCAAGCAGGAATCTGTTTAATATGGGCTACATGCCCGGCTTTTATGCATGTCTTCCACCGGGGACACTCCGCTAGGGGACCTGGTGGAAAACTGGGACAAGTTTCTGTAATAACAAATCAGAATACATATATGTATAAACACTCCCACATGAGCATTACAGTCCCCTCCTCTCTATCCTGGAGGTAATTGGGTTAAGTGCTAGAACTAACTCAATAACATCCCAGGATAGAGCATAACCTCCATTTTAGAGCAACAATAAAAACACATAAAAATATACAATTCCCAAACTACCGAACAGAATCTCCATATTCGATGTATCAGATAGCTTAGATCTGAGCACACAATATCACTGAATAGCGCCCAGATCCCATACACACAGTTCAGTTGCCGTGGAGCTAAAGTCTTTCACATAGTCTATTCGTCATATGAATGAGCTCCATGGGATGGCTATCTGGGGTGGCTCTGTTCGTATAATCCAGGTATCGGACGGCACGGCATTCGTATGAACCGGCACGGTGTTCGTATGAAAACAGTGTTCATTTTTAGTTCCATAGATTTGTCGACGAACACTGCTGAGCGTTCGAATGTCCAAGATGGCCGCCGCCATGTGTTTGTTCAAACAAACGACGACCACCCAGCGACCATTCGACAGTAAAAAGTGTCTGCGGTTAACCGCAACGTTCTAATGAGGCCAAGAGATTAACAAGCAGCACACTTCCTTGCTGGGTGGCTGGCCATTTGGTAGTTCTTTCGTGAAAAAGGGAATTAAACGTAGGGGCCCTACGGACAGGGCAATAACCGAACAAACAGATGAACCAAGGTAAAATAAAAGTAATCCAGAGACAGCGAGGTCTGTCACACCGGTCATATCAACAAAGCCACAAAAGGAGAAAAGCATACTGAATGATGAAAGCCAAATAGTCAATCTGTCTTCACATACATTATCAACATCCGAGACACAGATTCTGCAGAGGGGTATGTCCTTTGTCCCAACATCGGAATTTAATAAATTCTATTGGACAAAGGATATACACCTCTTTGCACATAAATTAGCCCTTCATAAATTTCACTGTATACAGAAAGATAAGAAAGCCAAAAACTTAGGCCAAGATACCAGAGACTTGACTCTCCTAGACAGCCTAGTGGATCTTTCTCACAATCCCGACTAACCTTGCTAAAGAATAAGAATGAATTTACTCCCCACATATCTGAGTTCAAATATATTGACTTATTTGTGGAACTCACATGTGGAGAAATAGAAAAAATGAACGAAGAAGATCTATTCTTCAAAAACCACAAAAACTTAACTGGCAATGAAAAGAAGGCACTTAAAAACTTGGCAAATAACGACTCAATAATAATGAAACCATCTGATAAAGGGGGCAACATTGTGGTGATGGATAGAAACAACTATATACAAACAGCACAAAGACTTCTGGGAGACAAGACAATCTACCATAGTTTGAAAACAGATCCAACACAAATATATCTTGGTGAACTAAAAACTATATTACATGAGGCCTTTCAATCCTCACTAATTACCAGAGAGGAGTACAAATTCATGCTAGTCCAAAAAAAACACTATAGCAACCTTCTACTCATTACCCAAAATCCACAAACAACAACCGCAACTATCTGGGAGACCCATAGTATCTGGCAGACATAATCTCACGCAAAACAGTAACATCTACATAGAGCATATTTTGCGAGATCTAGTTAAGACTTTCCAGAGACACTAAACAAACTCTAAATATGGAAAATTTCACTACACCAGACAATGCAATTTTATGTAGTTTACATGTCGAAGGTCTATACAGCTCTATCCCCCATCAAATCAGTATTAAACATGTGATGGCTTTCCTCCAAACACGTGAACCCTCTAACCTTACATAACAACTTCGTCATACAACGATTGTCCTTCATCTTAACCCACAATTAGTTACTTTTTAAAGGAAAATACTACCACCAGGTGAGACCGCTATGGAAACTGCTTGTGCCCCCTCATATGCCAACCTCCACCTGGGTTGGTGGGAACAAAATATAGTGTTTGGTACACATTTGGAGCCATACACGAAATACGTAAAAATGTGGAAAAGATATATACAGTCAGGTCCATAAATATTGGGACATCGACACAATTCTAATCTTTTTGGCTCTATACACCAACACAATGGGTTTGAAATGAAACAAACAAGATGTGCTTTAACTGCAGACTTTCAGCTTTAATTTGAGGGTATTTATATCCAAATCAGGCGAACGGTGTAGGAATTACAACAGTTTGTATATGTGCCTCCCACTTTTTAAGGGACCAAAAGTAATGGGACAGATTAACAGTCATATATCAAACTTTCACTTTTTAATACATGGTTGCAAATCCTTTGCAGTCAATTACAGCCTGAAGTCTGGAACGCATAGACATCACCAGACGCTGGGTTTCATCCCTGGTGATGCTCTGCCAGGCCTCTACTGCAACTGTCTTCAGTTCCTGCTTGTTCTTGGGGCATTTTCCCTTCAGTTTTGTCTTCATCAAGTGAAATGCATGCTCAATCGGATTCAGGTCAGGTGATTGACTTGGCCATTGCATAACATTCCACTTCTTTCCCTTAAAAAACTCTTTGGTTGCTTTTGCAGTATGCTTCGGGTCATTGTCCATCTGCACTGTGAAGCACTGTCCAATGAGTTCTGAAGCATTTGGCTGAATATTAGCAGATAATATTGCCCGAAACACTTCAGAATTCATCCTGCTGCTTTTGTCAGCAGTCACATCATCAATAAATACAAGAGAACCAGTTCCATTGGCAGCCATACATGCCCATGCCATGACACTACCACTACCATGATTCACTGATGAGGTGGTATGCTTTGGATCATGAGCAGTTCCTTTCCTTCTCCATACTCTTCTCTTCCCATAACTCTGGTACAAGTTGATCTTAGTCTCATCTGTCCATAGGATGTTGTTCCAGAACTGTGAAGGCTTTTTTAGATCTTGTTTGGCAAACTCTAATCTGGCCTTCTTGTTTTTGAGGCTCACCAATGGTTTACATCTTGTGGTGAACCATCTGTATTCACTCTGGTGAAGTCTTCTCTTGATTGTTGACTTTGACACACATACACCTACCTCCTGGAGAGTATTCTTGATCTGGCCAACTGTTGTGAAGGATGTTTTCTTCACCAGGGAAAGAATTCTTCGGTCATCCACCACAGTTGTTTTCCGTGATGTTCCAGTGTCTTTTGGTGTTGCTGAGCTCACCGGTGCGTTCTTTCTTTTTAAGGATGTTCCAAACAGTTGATTTGGTCACACCTAATGTTTTTGCTATCTCTCTGATGGGTTTGTTTTGTTTTTTCAGCCTAATGATGGCTTGGTCACTGATAGTGACAGCTCTTTGGATCTCCTAGTGAGAGTTGACAGCAACAGATTCCAAATGCAAATAGCACACTTGAAATTTATCTGCTCATTGTAAATGGCATAATGAGGGAATAACACACACCTGGCCATGGAACAGCTGAGCAGCCAGTTGTCCCATTTCTTTTGGTCCCTTGAAAAGTGGGAGGCACATATACAAACTGTTGTAATTCCTACACCGTTCACCTGATTTTGGATGTAAATACCCTCAAATTAAAGCTGAACGTCTGCAGTTAGAGCACATCTTGTTCATTTCATTTCAAATCCATTGTGGTGGTGAATAGAGCCAAAAAGATTAGAATTGTGTCTGTAGCAAACTCCCCCCTTTCAGAGAGTTTGCCATGAGCTTTTGGAGGGGCTTGCTTGCCTGCCTCCTGCCATGTGACTATGGCCCTGGGGTTATTGCCCTTTAAAGACAGTATTTGGGCATGATGGATTTTTATTATGCGGCTACTGGCCCTTTAAACACAGTGTATGGAATTCTATTAGACTGTGTATAGATTGTGTATAGGAAGGTGCACCCCTCCCCCGTTTCCTGTCCCATTGTTCTCCAGCAGGGCGTTGTCCCAGGCACACTGCCAGACTACTTGGAACTGGTTTGGGCTGGAAAGCCATGCTTCAGTGGTCCTAAAGGGACCCCCACAAAACTTTAAACCCCCATAACTCCCGAACCCCTGGTCCGAACTGGTGATTTTAGGGGTATAACCTATGTATTTGGGGTACATCTAGAATTTGGGGAAAAATATGTACATTTTAATTCCGTTAACAGATAAGGAGAGGAGATGTGTGGGTTATACCTTGTACTTTATTGGTTAATGTACTAATTATTGTGGGTGGCTCCCTTGCACGGGAGCATTGCATAAAAGCAGGGGTTGTGTGATTAAAAGTTAGTTAAGTTCTACTCCTGATACTGTGTGTCATCCAGTGATTGGGAAAGGTGATGGGATATAATTGGATTTTACTGCGGATTGTGCTTGCTACACTGTTGGATTATTCTCTCACTGTGGGTACTGCGCCTGGGATTATTGCTTGTTCCTGAGCCACACCTGGACTACCAGCGGAAATAGTCTGTGAGAGACCAGTGTTCCGTTACATGACCAGCGTTCCGTTACAGTGTCGATGTCCCAATATTTATGGACCTGACTGTAGATGACATATTGGTCATCTGGACTGGCACTAGAGAAAAATTCCAGGAATTTGTAGATAAGTTAAACACCAACAACATTAACTTAAAATTGACTTTTGAAGTCGTTGACAAAAGACTTAACTTCTTGGATGTTACTATTGACAGACGATAAACATCTGGCTACTACCCTATATCGCAAACCCACTTCTACAAACAACTTCCTCAATTGGAAAAGTCATCACCCCCCAGCCCTTAATAAAAGGAATACCGATAGGGCAATATCTCCGACTGAGGCGTAATTGCTCCTCGGTAGAAGATTTCAAAACGAAGGCTAAAACCCTCAGAGAAAACTTTAAGGCAAAGGGATCCCCAAATAAGTGCTTTAAAAGGGCATACCAGAGAGCACTAATGACTGAAAGACAAAATCTTCTTGTTGAAAAAGACAAAAACAAAGATGATCAAAATCTAATTAGATGTATTGGTACATTTGATTCTGGGTGGTACCATGTCAAAAATACACCAGACAGATATTGGCCACTACTATATCAAGACCATCATGTAAAAGAGATAATCACACCTCATGTCACCATGACAGCCAGACGTGGACGCAACCTTAAAGACATCTTGGTTCCTAGCCATCTCTCTATTTCTTCAAAAGAATCCAACTGGCTTACAACGCCCACGTGTAGGAACATACCAGTGTGGGTGTTGCAAAGCCTGCAAATATATCCACAGACACTCAAAGGCATTTTCAGATTCAGGCGAAACAGAAATATTTAATACCAAAACTTTCCTTAACTGCCTAACTTCAGGTATACTGTATCTACTAACCTGTAGCTGCAATTTGAAATATGTAGGTAAAACCAGCAGGGCATTTAAGAAGCATATCTTGGAGCATGTCAACTCAGTTAGTCCATCTAGACATGTTGACACCCCGATTTCTAAACACTTAAAGTTACATCACCGGGGACATTCTCAAGGATTATGCTTCAGCGGAATAGAAAAAATAAATCTGGGCCCCAGGAAAGAAGACCTAGATAAAAAACTATTACAGAGAGAGAGCTATTGGACATACAAACTCTCTCTGTAATAGTTTGGCTTGAATGAAGGATTTTCATATACCCAATTCATATCTGATTGATAAATGTAACCTGAAATTGACAGACGCCACAACAGCGTATTGCAAGAGTTACAAGATTTAGGTAGTGGCATTAGGGTTTGCACATTTTTATACATATTTTTTATCAGGCTTGACTATACGGTTAGAACGTCAGAGTGAAGATAAAAGTATAAAACAATTAATGCTTAACAACGCTATTCTAGCTATGTCATTATAGTTATGATGTCACAGACTAGACATGCTTGCACATTTTTATGTTAAGCACAGTTTCTATCATGCTAATCAGGGATGTCTAGGTTGGGTGAGCTTGTAGCAGGTACGTGAGTAGTTCTAGATAAAGGTATTAGATAAATAATAGATGAGAAAATAAAGATTATAATTAAACAAGAAAACGTGCATTTTAGTTTACGTTTCACTCGATTTAAGTTTTGCACAACATGCCTAGTCTGGTACTTATGCTGTCACTAAGCGTTAAGATGAGGCTTAGAAAGGGTATGCTGGTATATCAGGTGTTACAGGGTAAGTGTAACAAGTAGGCAACATGCTAGAGACAATATATATATATATATATATATATATATATGTACCGCTGAGTGATGTAAAAATAAGCATAATCAACATAAATTACAACCAAACTCTACAGCACTGGAAATTGATGAAGGACGACATTTGCAGCTGATGGTCCGCCGACACCGCAGTCTGGTAAGGAGATAGAGTTGATCGCCATGTCACAGCCTGGGCCGCCTCCTGCCCCCTATAGACCATTTAGGAAAAGGTGGTTGCTCCATCCGTGGAGCGGATTGTGGGCTGTGATTCAGTATCAGAGCCGATCTTCGTGCCCGGGCCTGGGTAGGAGTCACGTCCCTGCGTCCATGAGTCACCCTGCGATGTGCGGTAGGACTGAGTCCAGCATGCTTGAGCAGGTCGCTCTGGTGTAATGCCTCTCTGAGGCCATTCCTGACCGGTCGTTGGGACCAGGGCGTGTGGGCTTTCAGTCCCGTGTATCCAGCACTGCTTGCTCAAAGTTCTCCTTCTGCTGGGTAATTACTGACAGGGATCCCCCTGGGCAGTTTGCGGTTCGGGTAAGGGGTAGCTGGCTTGGAAGTTGTGCCGTCGAGGTTGGTGTTCAGATTACACCACCCGTCTGTATCTACACCTCGGCGGTATCACCCAGATTTTTATGCTTGATAGCATATGGTTTGCAGGAGCTGGTCTTTCCTGCGACCGTTCAGCTCGGCCCAGCTGCCCATAACTGTACTCATACAATAATTAAACCGACTACTAAACACTAATATTACAAATTTATATTGAGACACCTTAACTTGCATGTACCTTTAAGACATTGGAAAAAACTCGTGGTCAGGTTCATAAACTGTACCCAAAACCCTAACCAACATGTCAGAAATTCTGTAAATATCTAATGATGACAGTATAAGAAATTCACACAGTAAAAGGAACAAATATAATGATTCTTATCACTATTTAAATCATGTACCCTATGAGTCATATCCAAGCTGCACAAAGATAAACTCAATAAGTTATGAATTAACAAAACATTGGATATCTGTTACCATGAATCTTTATCTTGACATACTAAAAAACAATAGAGATAGGGAAATAATTTCTTGGTATAACTTGGATGAACATAAAGGGTTAAAAGTATGTTTGCCCTGTAAATGATATTAATATTTAGATACTCATGAATCGAAATAAATAGTCTCCGATTTGTTGTAGTGAATGCCATATCCATCTGCATTTACAGTCTAATATATGATCACATTAGTAAGTCTTAATATATCATATACACTCAGAGCAAGGGGTAATTAATCGACAGGTTGGGAACACCATACTATGAACATAAACGGGCGATAGTAGCAATATAAATAGACTTAAGGTTTTTCTATATATATGTAAGGGGAATTCCTAACCTTCAAATATCACTTAATATGATAGTTTTTATAACGCTCTTCCTCCATGACAATAAAGAAAGTATTTATCTATTAAGTAGTCTGAATTGGGATGGATTGCCCGATCAGCACAGAAGGAGTTAAAGTCAGTCCTGATCTGTTCATAGATCAAAGCGGAAGCTGAAAGGAATGAATTCAATCACCCTATGTTATATAATTTAGCAGCTGATTGGCTGCAATCCACAGCTCCCACGTGGGGTATAAGGGGATATACAGATAGTCAGTGTGCGTCTGACCCCTGACGAAGATGCACACATTGTGCACCGAAACACGCGTCAGGCCTCTTCTTTTTTCTTTGGCACAGGGCACAATACACCTATTCACAATGGTGTTACATATCATGCAGATTTATACATGATATAATTTTATAGCACTTCACTTTTTTTTTTCTTACTCCTCTGACTATCGAGCAAGTTTAACAGGGAGAGAGGATTGTCTTTTACCTTTACTACTCTGTCTACTATAACAACTTAGGTCACCATGCTGCAGCATTTTGCAACTATATATTTGCTGCAATTGATACATTTGGCAATACATATATAGAGACTAACAAGGAACATTTTTAACTGTTTAATATCTGCATATATTTGGATGTGACCATTATTATCATCCCTGAGTAGTGTTAAAAGGTATACTAGATCCACCTTTAATTTAATTTGTGACAGATCTACTAACATGTACGGGAGAGGTAGGTTTCGAGAATAGTTTACAGTGAAGGTTAATTTATTGGATGACACAATTGCAGGAGTGAAAGCATGGTGTGTCCAAGGGGCGGGGAGGGAAAGCTATTAACAGTTGAACCGAAATGCTTTGCTGAAGAAGTGAGTTTTTAATGCTTTGTGTGATGGAATGGATGTTGCAGAAGAAGCGACTCTATAGACTGTCAGGAAGACCGCCACCATAGGTGTGTTTATTATTATTATTATTATTATGATATTTATATAGCGCCAACAAATTCCATAGCGCTTTACAATGGGTGGACGTACAGACATGTAGTTGTAACCAGACAAGTTGGACACACAGGAACAGAGGGGTTGAGGGCCCTGCTCAATGAGCTTACATGCTAGAGGGAGTGGGGTAAAATGACACAAAAAGGTAAGGATAGTATTAGAATAGTGACAGTTGCAAGAAAGGAATCAGTCGGAAGCTATTAACAGTTTAATTGATACGCTTTTATGAAGAAGTGGGTTTTTAACGATTTTTTTAAGGAATGGAGACTGGGTGAGCATCTAACGGAGGAGGGAAGTGAGTTCCACAGGAACGGTGCAGCCATCGAGAAATATTGAAGGCGAGCATCAGAGGTGGGAGTACGGACAGAAGATAGAAGACGTAAATCTTCAGCAGAGCATAAGGGCCTAGACGGGGCATACTTGTGTACTCCTCTCATGGCCATTGAAGGTAACTAAAAAACCTCCATTTGTTTTAAAAATACATAGAGATTAAGGAGAGAGCGCAGGTAACTTGTTTTTCTTTGGTTTATACTTGTGTACTTGTGTATTAGTGAGTATAGATAGGTGGGAGCAGGATTATGTAGAGATTTAAAAGCAAGAACCAGAATTTTAAATTGAGCCCTATATCTTACAGGAGGCCAATGTAGGGACTGAAAGAAGGGTGAGGCGTGGGAGGTGCGGGCTGACAGGAAGATGAGCCTCGCCGCCGCATTCATTATGGACTGTAACGCCACGAGTTGGGAGCACATAAGACCACTGAGAAGCGGATTACAGTAGTCAAGGTGAGAAAAGACAATGGAATGGGTGAGCACCTCAGCATATGGCGTAAAGTAGGGTCGGATGCACGCAATGGTTTTGAGATGAAAACGACAGGATTTGGCGATAGACTGAACATGAGGCGAGGTCGGAGTCAAATAGAACACCAAGGCAGCGAGCCTGCGTGGTGGAGCTGATGGTAGCAACGTTGACTTGGAGGGAGACAGACACAGGAGTAGACTTGAGGGAGGAAAGACTATAAACATAGAAACATAGAATGTGACAGCAGATAAGAACCATTCGGCCTATCTAGTCTGCCCAATTGTCTATACAATTTTCTAAATACTTTCATTAAATACACTAGAATTTCAGTTTTGGTCAAGTTGAATTTAAGGAACTGGCAGCCATCCAGTTAGAAATAGCAGAGAGACAGTCAGAGACACTAGTCAAGAGGGACGGGGAGAGATCAGGAGAAGACAGGTAGATTTGCATGTCATCCGCATAGAAATGATATTGGAAGCCAAAGGAGCTAATGAGTTTACCAAGGGATGCAGTATAGATAGAGAACAGTAGGGGACCAAGGACTGAACCTTGGGGGATGCCGACAGAGCGGAGTTGTGGAGAAGAAGCAGAGCCAAAGAAAGAAACACTGAAAGAGAGCTGGGAGAGGTAGGAGGAGCACCAGGAGAGAGCAATATCTTGTAGACCGATATTGCGGAGGATGAGGAGAAGCTGTTGATGATCAACAGTGTCAAAAGCTGCAGACAGGTCAAGGAGAATTAGGATAGAGTAGTGACCATGAGATTTTGCAGCGAGTAGATCATTGGATACTTTGGTCAGTACCGTTTCCACAGAGTGCTTAGCGTGGAAAGAAGACTGAAGCAGGTCTAGCAGAGAGTTAGACTCGAGGAAGTCTGTCAATCTTGCAAGGATCCTGGATGCAAAAGGCAGTAGTGAGATAGGACGGTAGTTGGATGGGCGGTTAGGGTAAAGGTTGGGCTTCTTTAGAATTGGGGTTACAGATGCATGTTTGAAGGGCGATGGAAATATGCCAGAGAAGAGAGAGAGAGATTGACAATTTTAGTAAGAGGTAGAGAGGTAGAGAAAGAGAAGAAGACAGTACGGATGAGATGCGAGGGAATTGGATCGAGGGAGCAGGTGGTGGGGCAGGAGGACTGGAGCAGAGCAGAAACCTATTCCACTGTACAGGGCCGCCACCAGAAATTTTGAGGCCCCTGACAAAGGACAAGGTCTGGGCCCCCCCCACACCCGGCCTGCCCACGAGTCTGCTCACAGGACTCCTACCTAGTCCGCTGCAAAAGATGTGGTGTGTATAGTGGAAGTGAATTAGAATGTGTGTAATGGATGTAGTGTTTGTGTGTATTAGATACTGTTTGTGCAGTGAATGCAGAGTGTGTGTTTGTGTAGCAGATGCAGTGTGTATAGTGAGTTTGAGTAGTGGATGTTGTGTGTGTTTGAGTAGTGGATGTAGTGTGTGTTTGTGTAGTGGATGTAGTGTTTGTGTGTACTAGATGCAATGTGTTTAGTGGATGCAGTGTCTGTAGTGGATGTAGTGTGTGTATTAGACCCAGTCCATAGGAATTGCGGACACCCAGACGCACAATTAGAACACGTTCCAAGTTGTTAATAGGTGTTAACAAGCTCCAGGGTGGTTTCTGGTTCATGCGGTTGTTCAGTAACTGAACCATATATTCCCAATTGCATGAACAGTCTTTTTAACATTATATTTCACAGGGTCCATAGTCTGTGGGCAGGAGGCTGGCAAGCAAGCTACTCCAGGAGCTTGTGGCAAACTCATGTAAAAAGGGGAGTTTGTCACATATCTTCCCCCTCCCGGGGAAGCTATCCAGACCCCAGACCTCCAATCAGTCAGGGTCTGTGATAGTCTGATGGCCTTTCCCAAAAGGCGTTGTTGTCTAGTTGGCCTCTGCCACAAGTGCCCATTTGTACCTCCGGTGTCCTGCGGGGAAACAATCTGGATGCAATTCCCCCTGGTTGGACCAAGTACTCACTGAGGCAAGAGTTACCCCCTCTCTAGGGGGTAACTCTTGCTGCTGGGAAGAGGAACCGACTGTCCCTTCTCCCTGTAACCCATACTGCCGCTGGTGAGAGACACTTTCCTGACCTCAAGGAGCAGAGGCCAACAGCACTCTGAACTGTAGCCAGTGCTTCAGCTGGGGGTGCCTGTTTGTCGTCAGGTCCCAGAACTAATGGGCCGATAGGGCAGAGGCCAGCTGCGCTCTGCCCTGATGCCAGCTCTTCTGCTGGAAGGCAGTCAGTAGTTCCCTCTTCTGCACTTGGAACATGGTTGGGATTGGGCAGTTGGGGATCCGGCCGTCTCCTCTCCCAGTAACACACACTGCCACTGGGGAGTGAGACTGGTTGTCTCCTCTCCCTGCATTGTACACTGCTGCTGGGGAGTATGACCGACTGTCCCTACTCCCGGTAAAGTAGTAGTTGTAGTTGGGGATCTGCCCAGCATCCCTGTAGGGCTGGTGGAGAGACCTCGATCCCATCTCCACCTGTCAGTTGGGGGTCTTCCCAGGACCAGTCTATGAGGTCCCCTACTTCTGTAGCTGGTAGTGAAGCAGGGTGTACCTTAGCTAGGTCTTCCTAGCTGTAGGGTTGCAGATATGGGTCTGCGTGCCAGGTAGATTGGGGCCGAATTGAGCTGAGCAGAAGTTGGTAGTCCTGCTCCAGCAAATACTCCATTGTTACCAGTGGGGTCAGGTCTTGTCTCACCTCGTTGGCGTCAGCCCCACTGGCGTACATACCGTGGTCGCAGGGGTCGCAGCTGCGACCGGGCCCGTCACTCTAGGGGGCCTGGCTTAAGTGCTGGCTACAGGGCAAAGCGCTGTTGGCCTCTACCCCTTGAAGACAGAGGGCTTCGTAGGTCAGGTCCCGTAGGTCAGGTCCAGGGAGAGGAAAGTGTCTCTCACCAGCGGCAGTATGGGTTACAACTCGTGTTTGTCCATAGGAATTGCTGCCACCCAGACGAACACTTAGAACACTGCAGTGAGAAACGTTCCAAGTTGTTAATAGGTGTTAACAAGCTCCAGGGTGGTCTCTGGTTCGTGCGGTTGTTCGGTAACTGAACCATATAATCCCAATTTCATGAAAATAGTCTTTCTTACATTAAATTTCACAGGGTCCATAGTCTGTGGGCATTAGGCTGGCAAGCAGGCTCCTCCAGGAGCTTATGGCAAACTCAGGTAAAAAGGGGAGCTTGTCACAGTCTCAAAGTGCCTTTGTTGCCATCAGTTAACATTCTCTGACTGACGACCTCTGGGGTGAGTATCCATCTTTCAGCAGAAATTTGGAATTTGGGGGATTGGCGGATTCTGTCTTCAATGAGTGCGACTGCCACGGCACCAGCTCCATTGACAATTGTTGCCCATTTTTGCAGAGGAGTTTCGCAAACGCCTTCACGCTGCTCCCATGTAGTATGAAAGTGTTTCAGCAGTTGTAGCTCTAAGGTTGGGAGGTTCTTCTCTATAACATTTATATTTGATGCATAATATTCCAAGATGGAATGTTGGACCTATGTATCCCAATGCTAATTGGCTTAACATTGGCGTGAGTTCAGCCAATGACCTGTCCTCGCTGTATGAGTAAAGATATGTATCTCGCGCCCTGGGGTAGTAGAGAAAGCTTAACCAGCTGTGTGTTTATAAGCTAAACCCCTGGATACACTCTGCATAGTTTGAATGTATACAGCCTGCATTCTTTCAGTAATGTAAGTGAATGTTTGATGATGCACTAATGACCCATGTTTGTTAGCACGTTTGCCTAGGAAATAATCGGCATTATTCAAACGATGCGTGAAATCATGTCGCTCAGAGTTCACAGCTTGTTTTATCACGGAGCATTGCTTTGCACTTACTCACTATACATTTTTCACATCCACTTCTCACGTTCCCTCAAACCTTCAGCACTCCTCCCTCGAGTAAACACACACTTTCTCCTACTGCAAGAAATGTTTAAATAGACACCTAGAGCCAGTGACATTTCACAGTAATGGCCTCAGGCGGGAGACATATCATGTCAGCTAACATTACAACATGTTTGTGCATTATTGCATTGAGAGAAACTGCTCTTAAAGGGACACTGGAGGCTGGAGTTAACCTTCATTTTAATGCTATGTGTAAAATCAAAACATATTCGCCTTTGAAGTTCCTGCGTTTTCAGCATGTCTCCGGGATTTTCATCTGCCGCAGGGAGCTTTCCTCGGATCAGGAAGTGCCTGGATTTTAACCAAGCTAGGGGTCCAGATGAAGATCTGTTTGTGGGATATGTTGTTCAATAATAGGCTGTAGTTCCATCCATGAATAGACACAGACATGAATGAAACCACTGACAAAGATAACTGCCAGTTATCCCCAATTAGAGGGAATATGTGATATGAGCACACGCCATGCAAATACTTGTACACAAAGAGGGGTTTATAGCTAAACCCTGTGGCATCTTCAAGCAGGGGTTGGTTATATCTCCGGTAATTATTGCAAATTCTATCAGTTCTACGTGTTGGTATTTTTGTATTAGATTCAGAGCTTTGTTCATCGTCACGGACAAACTCTCTGCATTTATCAAGTTCTCACGAGGACTTGCTCTGCTTTACATTCCGATCTCGTATGCGCAAAGCCAAATAAATGTGGGTGCTACAAGATGAAGACACTGACAGCAAAACACATTTCCCGCGCTATCTAAGGGGTAGGAAGATGCACAGGAATAAAACAAAAAGTGAACAAATTAAAAGGTGAAGGCTAAGAATATCCTCCACGTTGAGCAAGGTCCCACTCAAATTGAGGGTCCCCGGTTACCTGGTCTGAAGAGCAAAGATCGAGCATTGTTCGTGGCAACGTTTTTCCACAGTAAGCGTTTCCTAATATAGAAAAAATGTGGGCCACCTGAACTCCAGATATCCCACGGCCACGGTTTGATAGAACGTTTGGTTAATTAACCGCTCAGTTGTAATGAATGAGTCAGTGCTGCCTTTATATTGTGCCATATGTTATTTAGTTATTAGGGGAGTTGCACGCTGGCTGTCACCAACACATGTGAGGTACGTGTGCAGATGTTTATTCTGATCCAAATTATAAGTTTTAATACTTTTTACTAAAGTCTGTTGGACACCCTAATCACGGACTGGGATCCGGTCTGTGCTCTATTATAAATCCAATACTTCACTCCGATACTTTGGTGTCTTATCTTTCGTGTTTTGCCTTTTCTGTAATGCACCAAAATAATCTGTTTTTCTGCTACTTTTTACTTTTCTTTTGATTTTTTCTCCTTAGTTTCCTGATGATTTCATCATTTATTGTAAACAATCAAAGAAAAGGAAAACATTAAATTTCCTTACCTGCCCCAGAAATGCACCAACCTAACCGCGATGGAAAAAAACACAATATGAAAAAACCTGCGTTTTTTGTGCCAGTTCCCATTTATTGAAAGAGGTATTTTAATTCATGTTTTTATTTGTCATAAACGGCTGTGTTATTTTGATTAGCCACACGTGCACTTAGTCAGCCCTAGGTCTATGATATCAGTTCCTGTTCTGAACTTTTATCTTGGAAAGAGTTAAAATATCAATTTATTTGTTAAAAACAGACCTACTATTAAATCCCTGTGTTTTCACTTATAACGAGTTAACAGCGATGGCCTTTCTATAACCATGAAACCAGCTCTCTTCCCTAACATCTCCCCAAGGAGTTAAATGGCTGATTTTGTTCGTGACCAGGTGATGATTGCAGGTCAATTGAACTTTGCTCCTTCGTTAAGTGATTAATTGCTTTTCATGGATGTCTCATGGAATAATAACTAGCACCTTAAACTACCTGTTAGGCTTGGCCTCGTCTATTGACTTCAAACTAACAAGATCTTATCTCTTACTGTCAGCTCTCATTTACTAAACTCCCATTAACAGCTGCACAATTCACACTCCGCACTTTGTTTTTAATATAATTCTTTATTTTTGCAGGTGATGGTTTTATTCACACGTGTAGACGATATATAGGCAGACATAAACCACGAACACGTCAGTAACATTATTGTCATGGGGATTTCACCAATTTTTGTATTATACTAGATTAAGTCATAGACAAGTGGAAACAGTGCCCCACACATCAGACATATATTAGTGACATATTTCTGGCTTATAAAACATCTAGCTTATAATAGAAACAAAAAAACAAAACAAAAATGGAAAACCAAAAGTGTTGAGTTTTAGAAAGATATATGAACTTCTCTTGAGATGTGTAAGTCAAGCCCCTAACCTATAGACTGTTAGCTCGTTCAATAGACTGTAAGCTCGTTCAATAGACTGTGTGCTCGTTCTATAGACTGTAAGCTCATTTGAGCAGGGTAACCTATCGTTCCTGTAAGTTTTCTTGTTATTGCCCTATTTATAGTAAAATCCCTCCCTCTTATAATATTGTAAGGTGCTGCGGAATCTGTTGGCGCTATATAAATGGCAATAATAATAATAATAATAATAATAATAACCAATGGGTGTAGTGGGAATGCCTACTAGTTAAACAGTATTAACAATTAGAATTGGAGGTTAAGAAGAAGGTAAAACTAAGTAATAAGTAAAGTTATGGCAAAGCTACTTACAGTTGCAAGAAAAAGTATGTGAACCCTTTGGAATGATATGGATTTTGGCACAAATTGGTCATAAAATGTGATCTGATCATTATCTAAGTCACAACAATAGACAATCACAGTCTGCTTAAACTAATAACACACAAAGAATGAAACGTTGCCATGTTTTTATTGAACACACCATGTAAACATTCACAGTGCAGGTGGAAAAAGTATGTGAACCCTTGGATTTAATAACTGGTTGAACCTCCTCTGGCAGCAATAACTTCAACCAAACGTTTCCTGTAGTTGCAGATCAGACGTGCACAACGGTCAGGAGTAATTCTTGACCATTCCTCTTTACAGAACTGTTTCAGTTCAGCAATATTCTTGGGATGTCTGGTGTGAATCGCTTTCTTGAGGTCATGCCACAGTATCTCAATCGGGTTGAGGTCAGGACTCTGACTGGGCCACTTCAGAAGGCGTATTTTCTTCTGTTTAAGCCATTCTGTTCTTGATTTATTTCTATGCTTTGGGTCATTGTCCTGTTGCAACACCCATCTTCTGTTGAGCTTCAGCTTTTAGGCAGATGGCCTTAAGTTCTCCTGCAAAATGTCTTGATAAACTTGGGAATTCATTTTTCCTTTGATGACAGCAATCCGTCCAGGCCCTGACGCAGCAAAGCAGCCCCAAACCATGATGCCCCCACCACCATACTTCACAGTTGGGATGAGGTTTTGATGTTGCTGTGCTGTGCCTTTTTTTCGCCACACATGGTGTTGTGTGTTTCTTCCAAACAACTCAACTTTTGTTTCATCTGTCCACATAATATTTTGCCAGTACTGCTGTGGAACATCCAGGTGCTCTTGCGCAAACTGTAAACATGCAGCAATGTTTTGTTTGGACAGCAGTGGCTTCCTCTGTGGTATCCTCCCATGAAATCCATTCTTGTTTAGTGTTTTACGTATTGTAGATTCGCTAACAGGGATGTTAGCATTTGCCAGTGACTTTTGTAAGTCTTTAGCTGACACTCTAGGATTCTTCTTCACCTCATTGAGCAGTCTGCGCTGTGCTCTTGCAGTCATCTTTACAGGACGGTCCTAGGGAGAGTAGCAGCAGTGCTGAACTTTCTCCATTTATAGACAATTTGTCTTACCGTGGACTGATGAACAGCAAGGCTTTTGGAGATACTTTTATAACCCTTTCCAGCTTTATGCAAGTCAACAATTCTTAATCGTAGGTCTTCTGAGAGCTCTTTTGTGCGAGGCATCATTCACATCAGGCAATGCTTCTTGTGAAAAGCAAACCCAGAACTGGTGTGTGTTTTTTATAGGGCAGGGCAGCTGTAACCAACACCTCCAATCTCATCTCATTGATTGGACTCCAGTTGGCTGACATCTCACTCCAATTAGCTCTTGGAGATGTCATTAGTCTAGGGGTTCACATACTTTTTCCACCTGCACTGTGAATGTTTACATGGTGTGTTCAATAAAAACATGGCAACATTTCATTATTTGTGTGTTATTAGTTTAAGCAGACTGTGATTGTCTATTGTTGTGACTTAGATGATGATCAGATCACATTTTATGACCAATTTGTGCAGAAATCCATATCATACCAAAGGGTTCACATACTTTTTCTTGCAACTGTAAGTCACTGTGCCCTGTCCCCTACTCAGGGTGAAGGGAGTCACGTTTGCCGCATCACATGTGCTTGTAATAGCTTGTCCCCCCAGCGTTCCTACAGTCCGTCCCCCAGTCCCAACGAGGACAGAAAGGTGATGGCCTCAGCCGCATCGGTGGCTTTGTGCAGTTTGCCGTCCTGAGTTACTGTAAGGGAGACCAGCAATAGGGTATTCCTGCCTCCTGGAGTCCTTGTGTGATGGGTTTCATTGATTTCTGCCAGAGTAAGGTGGAACAATGAAGATGATGAAAAAACTTTGTACTGTGAGACTCAAAGTCCACTTTAGATTTTTCCTGCATAGTAATCAGCAAGGCATGTTTGTCTTGCATTATCCTGCGACGTAGTATGATATCTCTGGGGACTGTAGTTTGTGCCCTTGGTGAGTTTGCAATGTGGTATATCCTATCGCTTGTAAATAGCATGCTGTTTTACTGGTAGCAGAGTGTTCACCATACGCCAAATAAAGTGGGGGTAATTCTATTGACAATGAGTCCGAGACTCACCTGATCTTTAGATTCTTCTGGCGGACTCTTCCATCCAGGACTTCTACACGTAGTGTAAAGGAGGAGTGATAAGCCCGTAGTAATAGACACTATGCCTGCAGGGGTAGTTGCAGGGCCGGACTGGGGATAAAAGCAGCCCTGGAAAAAAAATTTGTGCCAGCCCCATAAGTCACTGGGCCATATATTGTCGCGTGTAATATGTAAGGCTATGTCTTGCCAGGACAGATGATTGAGTAATATATATATATATATATATATATTGCTTTTTCTAATATAAAATATTGGTCCTTTCAGGTTAAACCAGTGATGGCGAACCTATGGCACGCGTGCCACAGGTGGCACGCCGGGCCCTTTCTGTGGGCACGCGGCCACAGGTTCGCCATCACTGCAGAGTAGGCGCCTGCCTGCCCGAAACGGCAGGCGCCTACTCTGCTTCCGGGTCGGGAGGCAGGGGGAGGGCTCCAGGAAGCAGCTCCACTGTCCTGCCGCGCGATGCTGTGTGGAGCGTTGCACGCACGTTACCATGGCAACGCTCCACACAGCATTGCGCGGGAGGACAGGGGAGCTGCTTCCTGGAGCCCTCCCCCTGTAGTGCTTACCACCACCGGACCACCAGGGATCGCTGTCCCCCCCCTCCCCCCCTACTTCATTAAAGGTAAGAAGGAGGGAGGGGGGGTATACTGACACAGCACCCATACCCCCCCAGCAGTAACCCCTACTCCCCCAGCAGAACCCCTAACCCCCCAGCAGTAACCCCTACCCTCCCCAGCAGTAACCCCTAACCCCCCAGCAGTCCCCTAACCCAGCACCCCCCCCAGCAGTAACCCCTACCCCTCTCCCCAGCACCCTACCTCAGCAGTAACCCCTACCCCCACAGCAGTACCCCTACCCCCAGCAGTAACCCCTACCCCTCCCCCAGCAGTAACCCCTACCCTCCCCAGCAGTAAGCAGTAACCCCCCCCCCAGCAGTAACCCCTACCCCCCCAGCAGTAACCCCTACCCTCCCCAGCAGTAACCCCTAACCCCCATACACGTACCCCTAACCCCCCAGCAGTACCCCTACCCCCCACACACACAGTACCCCTAACCCCCAGCAGTACCCCCTAACCCCCAGCAGTACCCCCTAACCCCCACACACAGTAGTACCCCTACCCCTCACACAGTACCCCTACCCTCACACAGTACCCCTACCCCCACACACACCCCCACACACAGTACCCCTACCCTCCCACACATATAGTACCCCTACCACAGCACCCTTACACATATACACACACACACACAGCACCCCTCACATACAACACTCACACACACACGCACCCCCCACCTCAATGCAGTATGTGTGTATTCAGCAGTGTGTGTGTGTGCGTGTATTCAGCAGTGTGTGTGTGTTTGCGTGTATTCAGTGGACTGTGTGTGTTTGCGTGTATTCAGTGGACTGTGTGTGTTTGCGTGTATTCAGTGGACTGTGTGTGTGTACTCAGCAGTCTGTGTGTGTGTACTCAGCAGTCTGTGTGTGTGTATTCAGCAGTCTGTGTGTGTGTATTCAGCAGTCTGTGTGTGTGTATTCAGCAGTGTGTGTGTGTGTACTCAGCAGTCTGTGTGTGTGTGTGTACTCAGCAGTCTGTGTGTGTGTACTCAGCAGTCTGTGTGTGTGTGTCAGCAGTCTGTGTGTGTGTACTCAGCAGTCTGTCTGTATGTGTATTCATCAGTCTCTGTATTCAGCAGTCTTGTGTGTGTGTGTGTATTCAGCAGACTGTGTGTATGTATTCAGCAGTCTGTCTGTGTATGTATTGCATTTGTTGGAGATACTAATAAATATAAGCTTAATTTTATCTATTTATATCATTATTTAAAATTTGTATCATTGAACTCTCTGTGTTCTTTTAAAACAAAAGTTATTAGTTCGGACAACAGTACGAGTTGTTTTTTCTAAACTTAAACCTCAGTATTTGGGTTTAATTGCCGTGTTGGCACTTTAAGGAGAAAAAATGTTGGCATGTATTGCGGTTTGGGCACTCGGGCTCAAAAAGGTTCGCCATCACTGGGTTAAACGTTTAATTATACAGTAAGCATACTCACATGCAGACACAGGCAATTTCACTGAAATCTCAATGACACGTACAAGCTCATTGATACACAGCCTCATAGACAAACAATCTCACTGACATACACCAGCTCATTGACATAAAAACACAAGCTCACTCACTAGCAAGCACACGCATGCAAGCAAGCTCACTCACTAGCAGACGCACACACAGCTTAATGTGGTGGTACTGGTGTCTATAGCATGTCCCTACAGGCTTTTCAACGTAAACACTGACTTTTCAGAGAAAAGGCAGTGTTTACATTGCTTCAAAGTGACACTGCTAGTGACAGTCACTCAGACGGTCACTAGAGGTGCTTCCTGTGTTAGTGCACCTACATTCAGGGCCTCCACACTCTGTAGGTGCTGAACGTTCCCCATAGAGATACATTGATTCAATGCATCTCTATGAGGAGATGCTGATTGGAGTGGCGTTTTGCAGCCAATCCTATGGCAAAGCATTGGATTGGCTGAGATTGGTCGAGGGGAGAATACTAATACCTGCCAGGGGGAGGTCTTCTGGGGGCCGCTGGGGAACTTTTACCCATGGGGAGGTCTTCTGGCAGCTGCTGGGGGACTTGTCCTGGCAACCGCTGTAGGAGCTGCGCCGGCTCTGCTCTCCCGCCCTCGCGCGCTGCTGAATGAGACCGGCGCCGGAATATGACGTCATATTCCGACGCTGGTCTCATTCAGCTGCGCGCTGGGGAGCAGAGCCAGCGCAGCTCCCACAGCGGCCGCCAGGACAAGTCCCCCAGCGGCCGCCAGGACAAGTCCCCCAGCGGCCGCCAGCAGACCCAGGTGTCTGCCCGGCCCACCGGGAAATTTCCCGGTATCCCGGTGGGCCAGTCCGGCCCTGGGTAGTTGTGATAGGAGTTGTTGGTTTGGGACGATCTGGCATCACGTTGTCTTCCTCCACACTTTCTTCAGTCAGAGGAGTATAGGTAGATGTAGCACGCAGTGTGAAGAATGGAACACAGTGGCTTTAATGCCTTATCCAATAGGTAAAATAGTCATCAGACCATGGCCTACTCTCAGTGTGGTGCTCACACCCAAGTCTCTATGGTTGGGCGACAAGGAATGGAGAAATTCCAAAGGCTGCATCGAATAAGAGACATGGGGTTTAGAAGTCTCACTATTGAGCATACACACGATAAACCTTGGAGTGGGACTACCACAGTCGCTTATGTTTGTATGCTTTCTTCTCCCAAATTTAAATAGAAAGGTCCATCTCTTAGTAGATCATTTTTAACATCCACAGATAAAATGTTTTAGAAACAGAAGATGGTTTCATGGCCAAGCAGCTGGTAAAATTACCTTTCTAGACTGCTATGCTCACCATATGGGAATACAATTTATCCCTAACGAGACATGTGGCTTCTACTAAACCAGTCAGGAGCTCTTATACTTATTTCTAATAAGTCTGGGATAAGAATGTGTCACAAATTAAAGATTACCGTCACCACTGGAGTTGTAACAGGTTCAAAGAAATCCCAACATGCAGAGCTTGAACAAGAACTTACCGGATATACCGGAAATTAGTATAGACTCGTAGTGCGGGTCCTTGGGATGGCAGGATGCTATGCCTAAATAATGCAGGAGGGCAAGGAGAGTAGTAAAATAGAGGTACGCAAAATTGCTAAGCCAGGCCAAGTCTAGGATACCCGAGAGTAGGAAGAGCAAGAAAAAGCTTTATAAAAATACCATAATAATGAACACTACATAGAGGACTTTGCATTGCATCTAGGGGGAAATGACACCAGGGTGATCTCTCAAGTGATTTTAGTGCTATTAATGCGTATGGATTGGTCTTATAACATTCGTAGGTGCCCAGAATGGACATGTGCATCGGTGCTGGAATAATGCTGGGTTAAACACATTCGAAAAACGATGCACAGGTGCAATCAAATAAAGGGAAGTTTTTTGGAAATGTCCCGTGTAAGGATCAATGCTGTCATGCAGCACGCAGCCAGAGACACATTGACACGAGGCTGCTTGGCCACCTGTAAAACATTTTCTCCAGACAACTAGTTTTGTCCAAAGAATCAATGTATTTTCTCCACATTTCGAGCTATGTTGGGAGGCTAACAGCTGCATAGCCTCCATTCTCCTGTGGGAACATGTTAATATTGATATGTAAAACTGCCGCCAGGGATTTCTGTAAGAAATATTAAAAATAAACTGAAATATACAGGAAATGCTGGAAGATTCACATTGGATGGATCTGCATTCGTTTATAGATATGCAAATGATGTTTCTGGTACAAATAAGAACAAATATCTCACGGCAATTTTGGGGTTGTAACAGGAATGGTATTGAGATCTGAAGATTCTGGGATTGTGAGATGGAAATTTATAAATGAGTATATCACTATTTACATAACAAGCTGCGTGACTTGGAATTAGTATCCGATTTACCAGATTCATCTGTAACTGTGGTAAATCGGTAATAAAGTACAACAATTTAGCCCAGATCAACCAAACAAAAAAAAACTCCAACAATGTTTCTATTTATGCTGAAAACTTGAGTTTCTCATATTAATTCTCAACATTTAAAGTTTAACCCTGTTAGTGCTGCTTTCTTAGAAATACTGAAAAATCCAAATCAATTTACTTAAACTGCTTTCCCTCCCAATGTGTGGCAGTAAAGTTTGTTTAATTATCATATGAGCGTCACTTGTTACAGCCCCCCATTTCTCCACGTAGCCCTTTTTTTAGTCTGTTACTGTACCTTGTAGCTCAGTACAGTGTGTGTGTGCGCATGCATGTTTGTGTTGAAGTTACAGATACAGGAACCAATTCTGAAATGTTAAATGGTCATGACAGCCTGAAATGTAAGATAGGGAAATCTATTTTTTAATAAATTCTTAAAGGGTCATTCTAGACACCATAACCACTTCAAATCATTTGAAGTCCCTTGGCACGATCCCACAGTTCAGTGTTAATCTCTTTGTGAACAGTTGAATACTAAATGAGGGTCTCCATGCACTGTGGCCTTGTCCCCCCTGGAGAAATGGCGAAGGAGTAGTGGAACTCTACATTACCCATGCCAGTCCATAGCATTGATGGGAGGCAGTGATAGGATAAGAGGGCTCAGTGGATGCTTTCTTCTTATCACTAGTGACCATAACTGCTTTATCTAAAGCGTCAGAACTTATATTAGATTTATATTAGATCCTGGTGCTGAGGATTGTAATATTCAGGAAAAAATACTGTGATCACCTCTGCTAGATTCTAAACAACAGAATATAAGGACTTTTGCCCATCATTCTTTTGGCCACTTTGTGCTGCATGATCTTTTATTTAAAGTATTAGAATCAAATTAGTTATCGGCCATGTAAATTAAAAACATGACTATATTGGGGCCCTTGGTTAGGAATGTTTGGGTGAGTGTTTTGAAGAGGAAAGTTAATTCTGAAACAAAGGAAGGATATTCTAAAAATGTATTTAAAAAAATTATATATATTATTATTATTATTATTATTATTAATTTTTAAATAAATTACGGCCACCTCTGTGAACTTTGGGCAATCAGTGACATGGCTTTAATCTTTTCGTTTCCCATAAAGCAGGTGGTCCATAGTAGAAGGGGCGGTCCAAGCCATAGAAGTGCATATTGTCCAATTATTTCGGTCACATCCTGGTGGCATTTTAGGAAGTTGCATTCCCAAAAACGCCTTCAACTTCCATACAAATACCTGCAAGCACAGACCTTTCTCAGTCGCACCCAGTGCATGCGACAAGATGTTGTTTCTGCTTCTATGCCAAAATTGTGCCTTCTGTCCATAATATTGCAAGTCTGGGGAATGCAACATAATATGCACATTATTTCTGTGAAGAATGAAAATGTAAACTAAAATGTAACATTTGTGCTTTGTTACTAAATAATGTTAGCACTCCTGATTCATGCTGTGCGCATGTGCAGGAAATGTATTTTATGTTTTGAATATACATTTTGCTGTTTTGCTTTTTTTTAAGGAAAGGAATATTACATCTCAACAAAGGAGTTAGTCAGTGCATAATCCCAATATGGAAATCTGAGAATAGACTGCACGGGGTTAACAAAGCGGAATGAAAGCTTCTCACAAGGAAGTCTAAGAGAGTTTTGGGAAACTAATGGAATATTGTGCTGTTATAGTCAAGGTCCGCATGATTATAAAGCAGACAATTTGTAGGCTGAAAGCATTTTTGGCATTTGAGAAATGGGAAGAGTGCAGTTTAAGACAATCTGCCTACTCTGTGTCTTGCACTGTTTCTATAAGAGCTTGTGAGTAATTCTAGATGGTTTATTACATGACATCCACACATTCATATTCCCAGCCAATCCCAAAACTCTTCTAAACTTGGCACAACGATCGTCCTTGTCCTGAGAAAGTCAAAATCAGAGAAAAAAATTTAATTCTTGCTGCCAAGAGCAAATTAACAACAAAACCACGAGATTCACACGAAAAAAAAGGGATGTGTTTTTTTTGAGATTTTATTAAAAAGGATGTTTTTTGGAGATTTTATTAACTACATGACTACTCACTACAGTGAGAACCTCCAGGAATTCGTAGTGATAGTAAATAATAAGACCAGAATAGCCAATTTTAAAAACATTTCTGTTAGTTTTGAGTTCAGTTTGGCTATTTTGGTCGTACATTTCAAATCCACTACGAATTCAGCAATTCTAACTTTTGTGATTAACGATTTATGAATTTGCTTATTACTAATCATTAAATATAAATAATATTTTCAATGCACCAACAAATCCCATATATGTAAAGGCAGTACGTCTGGAGTTGTGGGAGGATTTTTTTGACAGCCTCAATTACTCCCCCTCCTAACTTCCTCCTGATGTTCTGCCGATGTTTAGGAGTTTGTTTGCAAGGTTACCGCACTCAACTTCTGGTTCGCGAGCTTCCCAGCTTAGGATATCATTCCATCATTGGTGGAGGAGAATTCATTCAAGTTCCTGAGAAGGGTGTCTGACCTGCGGTCAACTTCTCTTTTTTTAACATTGTTCATCCTTTGTTCATTCATCTTACATATTCAATCTATTTCAGTACTCTTAGCCTACGTCTGGCTAAGTTACATTTTGTTTCAGTATATTTAGCCTACGTTCAGTTACACTGCATATCATTTTGGTTCAGTACATTCAGCTTTGTTCGGCCGAGTTGCATTACTATGGTTCAGTATATTTAGCCTACGTTCAGTTACACTACATGTCATTTTGGTTCAGTACACTCAGCTACGTTCGGCCGAGTTGCATTACTATGGTTCAGTATATTTAGCCTACGTTCAGTTACACTACATATCATTTTGGTTCAGTACATTCAGCTACGTTCGGCCGAGTTGCATTACTATGGTTCAGTATATTTAGCCTACGTTCAGTTACACTACATGTCGTTTTGGTTCAGTACATTCAGCTACGTTCGGCCGAGTTGCATTACTATGGTTCAGTATATTTAGCCTACGTTCAGTTACACTACATGTCATTTTGGTTCAGTACATTCAGCTACGTTTGGCCGAGTTGCATTACTATGGTTCAGTACGTTTTGCCTATGTTCGGCCATGCTACATGGTAACTTTAGTTTTTTTACATTTGGGCGTGATATATGTCATGGTGGCACAGTTATTTCAGCCTCCGTTTGGCCATGTTACATTGTCATTTTTGGTTTAGTACTTTTGACCTACATTTGCTCGCTTATTGTTCCTCAGTACATTTAGCCTGCATGCAGCTGCGCAACAATGTTTTCAATTTGGTTCAGTACATTTGTGCAACATTTGACTTCACTATATAGTCACTATTGGTTTAGTACATCAGGCCACTTTCAGCTCCGCTATGTAGTGATTTTTGGTTTAGTACTCTCAGCCTACGTTCAGCCACACTATTTTTTTCTTTCTTTCATGTCTCTCAGTACAGTTTGCCTACATTTAAGAGTGCAAGATTTTTTCATTTGGTTTAGTGCATTTGGGCTACATTCGGCCAAGACAAAGGCAGAAGTTAATAAATTATTGTTTATTATGAGCAAAAAATAGTCACAGTGCATACAAAAATATAAATGATAAACATATTATTTACACTAACAACAGATAAAAACAAAAAGGATAAAATAATAAAAGTCCTAATTACTCACTTAGGTTTTCGAAGTAAAAGTTCTTCCCAGGGGGTCTCTGGCAAGGAAGGATGATGGTGACTGACTCAAAATTAGATTGGCCCCGGGGGCGTGGCCTAGCGGCGGAACGAAATGGCCGCATAGAGACTGAGCTCCTCCGGCCCCACTCAGCCATGCACAAATTACCAGCCACGGACAGGAAAATGGGGAAACACACCAAGGCGGGGAACACCCCCAGACCACCGGGGACCCGCCAGGTGAGCCAAAACCCCTCCATGCGGCAGTACTTGTCCGCGACGCCGGACCCGTTTTCCCAGGCGTCATCTGAGGCCTACCTGCAATCTGAGGCCTCCACGCCACACTCCCTCTCCCCAGCCCGGGAGGACACAGGGGAAACCCCCCCCGCAGACTGGATGGCCCTGCTAAGGGCTCTACCCACCCGGGCAGACCTCACCCAAGCCACCTCAGCCCTCCAGTCATCTATTAAGTCAGACCTGCAGCTGATGAGGGCAGACATTCAGGGGATGGCAGACCGCATGGCCCAAATAGAAGCAGATCACGACGCCCTCACTGCGACACAAACGGCACAAGCCACAAACTACTCTAAAAGATCTGCCCAAATGCAAGCCATGGCCAGACATATAGAAGACCTGGACAATAGAGGCCGCAGACAGAACCTACGAGTAAGAGGCCTACAAGAAGGTGAAGACTCACCCGCCCAGCTTAAAGTCACACTCACCGCCATCTTCAACGAGCTCCTGAGCCGCCCCAGAGAGACCCCCATAGAGTTCATCAGAGCCCATAGAGCACTGAGACCCAGGGGCCCACCAGAGGCTCCACCTAGGGACGTGATCTGCTGCCTAGCACTATACGCCTTGAAGGAGGAAATTCTGTATGCAGCACGCAACAAGGGAGAAATCACCCATGAAGGCTCACATCTCCAACTGTACCCGGACCTATGCCCAGCTACCTTGGGATATCGCAGGGCACTAAAACCGCTCACCAGAATGCTAGTGGCCCAGAAAATTAGATACCGCTGGACATTCCCCACAGGCCTGATCGCCACCACCCAAAACGGCCCTAGACCGATCCGCACCCCACAGGACCTACAGGAATTGTCAGAAGATCTCCACTTGCCACCCCTTAATATGACCTGGCCAGATCCATTGGATTTCTACAACAGCCCACCTACACCCCAGGGGGAACCTGCACCGACACAGCGCAGACACCGAACAAGACTGGAGACCGTGAGGCCAGCAGGGGCAACACGTTAACGGACAAACAAGACAGGAGCCACGCATGGAACTCGTAACTATGCAATGGGACACTCTGCACGCAGGCCTACACCACACATGGGCCACACACTTAGCCGTTAAAACACTCAGGCACCCACGTGCCATGGGAGGGTGGGGGGATCATCAGAAGTGGGCAGACGAGACATTATTGCAAGTACAATCGAGGAACCCACGAAAGAAACACTGGGGACTCTGGGTATATTGGGGGGGGAAGACGTATGGGGTTGTTTTGCCCTTCCTCTCTGCTTTCCCCTTCCTCCAGGGGGGTCTTTTCTTTTCTCGGTTTCCCTCTTTCCTGTTTGGGTGGGGGGATTTGGGAAAGGGGAGGCTGAGGCTGAACAAAGGCTCACTCCAGACCAACAGAGAGAGAGACCAACAGAGAGAGGGAGCGGAGGTCACCAGGGAGGGCTAGTACTAGGAGAAGGGACAGGCCCCCAATGCCAACTGGACCCCCAGAACACCACCGCAAGGGGAGGGACACGAAATGGGAGGTGCAAGGCCAGCTAGTTATAGACCTTAAGCCACAAACCTACAAGCTACAACACGGCAACATAACTCACCACCCGGCAAAGGAGACCTAGGGGCACAGGGGAGAGACTAGCAGGGTAAAGCCAACCAAACGAGCATGCACTCGAACACACACCTGGGAGATAGGGAAAGGGCCGGGATGGGCTGGGCCCAGGGGCTGCCAGCTCCACCTGTACTGATTATATAGCTTCCGAGCAGAGGGGGTCGGGGGACAATGGAGACCCAGAAAGGAGAAGGATCCACCACTATTGGCCCTACGGGGTGAGGGAGTTAGAGGGCCACGTCCCCGGTAGACAGGGGCACCAAGATACCGGCGGGAGGACTCAGCGGTGCCGACAGGTGCTGCACAGCTGACTCCTACCTAGCCCACAACCTAGTCTTTTTTTGGAAAACCGACACAGTTTATTATTGTTGTTTATTTCTGTTACATTTGTTACTATTTGTTGAAAGCCGCGCCTGCCCGCGGGACCCAGGGGGACCCACCCCCGACTTCAGACCCACACTTGAGGATTAAACCAAACCCTCTAGTGCCCACCCACACTCCCCAACCCTCCCCACCATACCCTGACTCTCCTGAAACATAGCAAACATGCCACGTCACAACACACACAAACAAGCGGAGATTAAATTCCTCTCCATCAACGCTAAAGGCATGAACATACCCGAAAAACGCTCGCATGCCCTACGTCACTTCCACAGTCAAAAGTCACAGGTAGTCTTCATTCAGGAGACACACTTTAAAGAGGGCCACGAGCCCAGACTGACGGACAAACATTACGCACAATGTTTCCTGAGTAATAACCCAGAGGGAAAGTCCAAAGGCACAGCAATCCTGATCCATAGATCGCTACATTTTGCCCCTACTGACACACTGCGAGACAGCCACGGACGGTATATATGTGTCAAAGGCACAATTGCAGGCCGCACATACACGTTCGCAAACCTATATACCCCCAATAAACGCCAACACCAATTTTTACGCACAGCACTTAGAACAATAGAGGGCTTCGCGGAGGGCTGTCTGGTCGTTGGAGGGGACCTCAATGTGGCCCTGACGCCGACCATAGACACATCCATAGGCCTCTCTACGACACCCCAGCATATCTTAACAAACATATCAAAAACGCTGCGAGAGAAGCGTCTGGTAGACTGCTGGAGAGCTTTACACCCTGAAGACCGAGACTACACTTTTTACTCTATCCCCCACAAAACGTACTCTAGAATAGACTATTTCCTCATTCCACATTACCACCTGACTGAGGTTCGACGAACGGACATTGGAACAGCGACATGGTCAGACCATGCTCCAATTACGATGACACTAACCTCCCCACTCTATAGGCCCACCTGCAGTAACTGGAGACTGAACGAATCGATCTTAAACGACATTACAGTGACGACAGAAGCCAGGGAAAGACTTAGGCAATACTTTACAGAAAACGATACGTCTGAGGTCACGCCCCTATGCCTATGGGAGGCTCATAAAAGCGTAATGAGAGGCCACTTCATAGCGAAAAGCGCCGCGCTTAAAAAAGCTAAATCTGCCAGACTTAAAACAATAATTCAGGACATACAGACTTTGGAATGTAGACACAAACAAACCCACCTGATAGCAGACTGGACACAGCTAACAGTACTCAGGAGGGAACTCTCCTCTATCCTGAATGCCAATCACCATAGAGCATACTTACACTCCAAAGCGTTCTTTTACACCAATGCTAACAAATGTGGTGCCCTCCTTGCCCGCATGATCACCAAAAAGAGAGCAGCGGCCTACATCCCGGGGATCAGAGACAGAGAGGGGAAGCTACACAGTATGCCGACCGAGATGGCCAACACCATTAGGGCGTACTATGCGGACCTCTATTCCCTCGACCCGCCCAGGGGACAGGGAGCGGACACAGAAAGGAAGAAGCGGATAACAGACTACCTAGAACCGCGCATCGGCAACTGCATCTCACAGGAGGCAAGTACAGAGCTAGACGAACCGATCGAGACGCACGAGGTAGCATGGGCTCTCAAAACGGCCAAGACGGACAAGAGCCCCGGACCGGACGGCTTACCAGCACGCTACTACAAAACCTTTGCGGAACTTCTCGTCCCACGCCTCACGACGGCACTCAATGCGATCCGAGACGGGCAGATATTCCCAACACAGACCCTGGCGGCCAACATCATCCTAATTCCTAAAGACGGGAAAGATCCTGAACATTGTGCGAACTATCGCCCCATCTCACTGTTAAATAACGACTTGAAGCTATTTACGAAGATACTCGCACAGAGACTGCAGGCCCACCTCCCGAACTTGATTCATAAGGACCAGGTGGGATTTACCCCGCACCGAGAAGCGCGCGATAACACGATCAGAGCGCTTTCCCTGATCCACCTCGCAAAAACTAGACAGGAGGGCCTTCTCCTGCTCTCCACGGACGCGGAGAAGGCCTTCGACAGGATTGCATGGGACTTCATGTTCCAGGTCCTCGACAAACTGGGGATGGGGCCTCACATGATGTCCTGGATCAGGGCCCTGTACTCACATCCAACAGCATGGATCTGCATAAATGGAGCCTTCACAGACCCCTTCGTGATCAGGAATGGAACTAGACAGGGCTGCCCCCTCTCCCCCCTGCTCTTTGTGCTAGACCTGGAACCATTCCTGAACTCGATCCGAAACAACCCGGATATCCCGGGATTGAAGACAGGAGCTGGGAAACACGCAGTGGCAGCATATGCGGACGACCTACTGTTCTTCGTAACTAAGCCGGAAACATCCATGCCCACGATAATGAAGGAATTCGAACAATACGGGGAGCTCTCGAACTTTAAAATCAATTTTTCCAAATCCACGATCCTCAACGTCTCCGTCTCGAAGTCCAGAGCGACGGCCCTCAAACGAGCGCTGCCATTCCAATGGTCGGCCACCTCCCTAAAATACCTCGGTGCGGTGCTAACAAACGACCTCGCCCAACTGTACGCAGCGAATTTCCAACCACTCCTGACCACTATACAGAAGGACTTGCAGGAATGGGACCAGGTGCGCCTCTCATGGTTTGGAAGAGTGGGAGTGCTCAAGATGAACATCCTACCGAGGATCCTCTACCTGTTTCAAGCTATCCCCGCGACCATACCGGAGGCATTTTTTACCTCCCTTAGATCGATGGCCCTCCGGTTCACATGGCAGAGACAGAAGGCCAGGATACAACACGACGTGCTCACACTACCGAAGGTCAAGGGAGGCCTAGCTCTGCCAGATTTTAAGAGATACCATAGAGCCACACACATCCAAAGGATAGTGGAGTGGTCTAAACAGGGAGTGGAGAAACTCTGGAAAGATGTGGAGTCTTCCCTGGTGGAGAGACCGATGGCAGTCCTCCCTTGGCTGGACCCCCAACAAAGTAGGCAGCTAGCTGCTCCACACCCCCTAATCAAAGCGACCGTACGGGTTTGGCAAGCTCTGGCGGTGCCACTCTCGCTCACCTCCACGCCATCCCCAATGATGCCTCTAATCCATAATGAGGTCTTCCCGCCAGGAAGAGAACCAAGAACGTTGGTCCAGCTGCTGGGACAAGACATGCCGAGGCTTTTCCATGCCATAGACAACGGCCGCATCAAATCACTAGAGACCATGACGGGGAACTCCAATCACCCATTCATGCTCCAATTCAGACACCGACAACTAAAAGGGCTCATACAAGAAACCACCCGAAACAATCACACTCTCAGACCCTTAACAACGTTTGAAGAGATATGCATGGACCCGGACCCGTTGCCGAGGGGCCTGTCAACGCTCTATGGAATGATCATGCGGTTGAGGAGGCTGCCACCCCCAAGCTTCATGGGGAAATGGGAAACATTTTTAGGCACTACATTCACACCCAACCAATGGGACAAAATTTGCACCCTCTCACTACACTGCGCACCATCTAGCGGAACACAAGAAACAGCATATAAAATACTGGCCCTTTGGTACCGCACCCCACTCCACACACACCTATACGACCCCACGAAGGACGACGTATGCTGGAGGTGCAACACGCACAAGGGAACATACCTCCACATATGGTGGGAATGTCCAATCATCCAACCATACTGGGCAACCATCCACACGATCATCAAAAGATTCACAGACTCCCCACCACCCATGAACCCCGCAACATTCCTCATCCACCACACCAAGATGAAAGCATCAACATATAAAAAATCCTTAACAATACGGATACTTAATGTAGCCAAAAGCCTAATCCCCCTCTACTGGAAAAAACAATGCGCGCCCCCGCTGGGGACGTGGTACCAAAAAATGGAGGAGCTGAGAGCTCTGGAAGAGCTCTCCCTGCTGGCAGAGGGGAGGACCCAGACGTACATGACGATCTGGACACACTGGATACTGACCTCGACTAACGCTGACTTCCAGGACCTGCTGACATGACTGCAGACACCTGAAGAGACAAACGACCACCTTGACGGAGGGAGTGACTACACAAACAAACAGGGAAATCACCAGAATCAACATCATAATAAATAAAACACCCCCTCCCCTCTCCCCCCCCCAATCCCCCCCCTCCCACTGGCCCCCCCTGGGGGAACCCACGGACGGGAAGGCGACAAAGTAGAGAAGTTCATAAGACATAGAGGCTCCAGACGGAGGGGCACCCCCTAAGCAAAGAAGGGAAGAGAGGGGGAAGATAAGGGTAGCAAAGGGGGAAGGAAAAGAACAAGAAGGGGAAAGCCAAGAGTAAAAAGAGAGAAAAAGAAGGAAGGGAAAGGAAAGGGAAAGGTGTAAGGAAGTCCAGAATGAAGGAGACAAAGAGAAGCAGACAAGAAAAACAGAAAAAGGGACAGGGGTTCACAGTTAAGGATAAGACAAGGAGAAACAAGCCTAACTTTGCACTCAAGCCAAAGGCGGGAGTTAAAGACGGTACAAACCACCGCCACCCCAGCCAGATCAACAGGGGTATACCCCACTGTCACCAAAGATCTGAGAACTGAACGCGCAAGGCACACACAACACCCGATTTCTCCCCCATACGGTTGGTCAAAACACACCACCTGCCTAGACACAAGACATCAACCACCTTTGTCACACTGGGTGATATACTATAGCCACAACAACCGTACAAGAGAGGGAAAACCCCAATTAGTATACGTCTTTAAACTGGTTGATGACTTGCATGTCACTATGTCGTTCACAATAACTATCTCATGTCTGAGACATGAACTGGGAAAGCCTTTATTGGACCTTTATTGGACCTGCGTGTCCGCGACAATGTGTTTTTTTTTTTTTTCTTCTCTCTCTTTCTGCATAAAATGAAAATTCCTTGAATAAAAGAAATTTACAAAAAAAAAAAAAATTAGATTGGCCCCAAGCAAGTACACTTCACTTTCTTTAGAGATGTACCCTGTGGATTACCACCCAGAGGTGGAGTCAGGGCGTATCTATCTATAGAGACCCTAGTGACCACCCCCTTGTGTACAGATCCACATCAATCCAAATGGAAACATTTGGCTCTATCTTCTCTGATATACCTGCCACGGGAATAATAATTGCATCTATTGTCTATTGTATGTATGTCTGTATGCATGTATGTCAATGTATGTCTGTCTGTATGTCTGTGTGTGTATGTCTGTGTGCATGCATGTATGTATGTATGTCTAAACAAAAATAATAATAGGTCACGCTACAAGGAATATAAATGAAAATAAATGAATATAATGTACTCACATACACTAAAAACGTAAATAAAGCGAGTGTATAAATAATAGTCCCAATACTCGGTAGACTTTTTATAGGTTCCAATAGGTATGTGGAGACTTTGATGGATAATATATCCAATAGGAAACTGGGTCCTCTAATCTTGGAGAAATCTTGACTCGGTGATGAACATAGAAATAAGCAAACAGAGACAATCCAATAGTGCAGACTGTATACTGATAAGTAGAAATTGAATAGAAAATAGGGAGGTAATTCACTCACCTATTCAAGAGCATAAACTAGCTCAAGTATAATTGGCATTCAGTGGCGTCTGTCCCCCACTGGTGGGATATGGGTGATGATAATTCCTCGGTATGGAAAAGAGATAAGAGCCAAATATAGTGCTCACTGTATGTATGATTAAGATAAATTTAAAATTTAAAATGAAGAAATAAAAGTACTCACATTTGGATGAGCAGGGTATACTGCTCAATATAATCACGTAGATGGTACTATCCCCACCTAGGATTATTGGGCAGGTGTAGACTTCAAGGTAATATATGACCAGGTGAAAAGAAAAATATAAAATATGAAATAAAAGGTATATGGCAAATGTATAGTAAAAAAGCCAATATTCCTTTATTAATATAGTATAAAATATAAAAATTAGCCAAAACGCGTTTCGCCACACATTGCTTTATCAACTGTATGTATGTCTGTCTATGCATGGATGTCTATGTATGTCTATGTATGTCTGTCTGTATGTATGTGTATGCATGTCTATGTATGTCTGTCTGTATGTATGTGTATGTATGTCTGTATGTTTGTCTGTATGTATGTATGTATGTCTGTATGTCTGTCTGTATGTATGTATGTCTATGTATGTCTGTCTGTATGCATGCGTGTATGTCTGTCTGTTTGTATGTGTATGTATGTATGTATGTCTGTATGCATATATGTCTGTATGTCTGTCTGGCTGTATGTCTGTCTGTCTATGCATGTATGTCTATGCATGTCTGTCTGTATGTATGTGTATGCATGTCTATGTATGTCTGTCTGTATGTATGTGTATGTATGTCTGTATGTTTGTCTGTATGTATGTATGTATGTCTGTATGTCTGTCTGTATGTATGTATGTCTATGTATGTCTGTCTGTATGCATGCGTGTATGTCTGTCTGTTTGTATGTGTATGTATGTATGTATGTCTGTATGCATGTATGTCTGTATGTCTGTCTGTATGTATGTCTGTCTGTCTGCATACATGTATGTCTATGTATGTATGTATGTATGTCTGTGTATGTATGTATGTCTGTATGTATGTCTGTGTATGTCTGTATGTATGTGTATGTATGTATGTCTGTCTGTAAGCATGTATGTCTGTCTGTCTGTATGCATGTATGTCTATGTATATCTGTCTTTATGCATGTATGTCTATGTATGTATGCATGCATGTATGTCTGTATGTCTACGTCTGTCTGTATGTCTGTCTGTATGTCTGTCTGTCTGTCTGTATGTATGTCTGTATGCATGCATGTATGTCTGTATGTATGTCTGTGTATGTATGTGTATGTCTGTATGTCTGTCTATATGTCTGCATGCATGTCTGTCTGTATGTATGCATGTATGTATGTCTGTCTGTATGTATGTCTATGTATGTCTGTCTGTCTGTATGCATGCATGTATGTCTATTAATGTCTGTCTGTGTATGTATGTCTGTCTGTCTGTATGTATGTGTATGTATGTATGTCTGTATGCATGTCTGTATGTCTGTATGTATGTCTGTATGCATGTATGTCTATGTATGTATGTATGTCTATGTATGTATGTATGTATGTCTGTCTGTATGCATGCATGTCTGTGTGTATGTCTGTATGTATGTCTGTGTGTATGTCTATGTTTGTCTGTCTGTCTGACTGTATGCATGCATGTATGTCTATGTATGTATGTCTGTCTGTATGTATATCTGTGTATGTATGTATGTGTATGTCTGTATGTATGTATGTATGTATGTCTGTATGCATGCATGTATGTCTATGGATGTAAGTATGTCTATATGCATGTATGTCTGTCTGTATGTATGTCTATGTATGTATATACGTATGCCTGTATGTCAGTATGAATGTATGTCTGCATATCATTATGAACGTATGATCCTTTGATCTCCCTGCCGGCCTCGGCCCATGGGCACCGCGGCCCACCGGGCATTTGCCCGGTGTGCCCGATGGCCAGTCCGGGCCTGAGTATGTCTGTATATATGCATGTATGTCAGTCTGAATGTATGTATGTATGTCTGTATGCCATTATGAATGTATGTGTGTATGGATGTCAGTGTCTGTATGTTTGTCAGTATGTCTGTATGTATGAATGTATGTGTGTGTGTATGTATGTATGTCGGTGTCTGTATGTATGTATGTGTCTTTATGTCCTGATTCATGTGTGTCTGTATGTATGTTAGTATGTGTCTGTGTGTCACTATTTATGCCTGTGTGTATGTCTCAGTATGTGTGTGTCAGTATGTATGCCTGTATGCGTGTATGTCTGTTTCAGTATGTGTGTCTGTTAGTATGTATCTGTGTCCTTTTGTATCAGTGTGTGTGTTTGTGTCTGTGTGTGTATTCCTGTGGGCGGTATTTGGAGGCAGACCCAGTTGGCGGTATTTGGAGGCGGGCCCCAGGGAGACCCAAGCTGAGTTAGGGGACCCAAAATTTCTGGTGGCGGCCCTGGTACACATAGTGCTTCGCAGTTTGCTGCGTATAGGGCTGCGTAGCCACAGACCGGTCAGATGACCCCTGTCCACCACTGAAAGTACCTTCAATGGGGACATGAGCCTCAGAGCTGGACCATGTAGCAATAAAAGGTTGTCCAGTTTGATGAATCACATTTTATACTTTAAGATCAGGTGGATGGCCGGCTGAGTGTGCGTCGTTTACCTGTGTAAGAGATGGCAGCAGGATGCACTATGGGAAGAAGGCTGATCGGCAGAGGCAGTGATGTTCTGCTGGGGACCTTGGGTTCTGGCATTCATGTAGATGTTTTTTTACATATCTGTATATCTGTTATTTCACAATTGTCAGTTCCTTTAAGAACTGCCTTCTAACAATACTACAAATGACAGGGTTAATCATTCATGCTTTTTATGCTGCAAATTATTTTCTCCTGAGCGTCTTTACAGGTTTCGAAGACGTTGGAATGTCTGAAATTGCTTCCACTTGCCCATTACACTTACATATAATTATTAATGGATTACAAACGTGTCTCATTTACTTTGTATCACTCTATTATAAGCTTATCGTTTCACCCTTTTCTCTCATTTATTGCAAGCATTAAATTTCACAAGGAGACGTGTTAGAAATTGCACGTTATGATCATAATGAAATTAGCATTCTGTTTTGTGGAGGGTTTGCAATCTATTTTACACTGTAATAACGGATATGTTAATAGAAAGGGGGCAAGGGGGGTAAGATGGGCAGATGAGGTTGACGGGAGTGTGGTAGTGGCCGGCCCAGGGGAGACAGAGAGGGGAGGAGGAGAAAGGGGGGGCTGTGAGTAATAGTAGCCGGACCTGGCTCTAGGCCCCGGCCCCCCGAACCCCCCAACCCCTTATTGGTAACCCTGCCGACCTGCGGCCTACTTACCGCTCCAGGAGGAGGGCCGGCTTCAGACCTAACCTGTGCGCGCTCTGCCCGAGATCCGCCGATCAGGTGCCCGGTGCGCCGCCCGCGCCGAAGTGCTTGAACGTGATCTCGCGGCCGCCCTTCTGAGGGCGCGTGAGATCGGAGGAGCAGGGACCGGGACGGGATGGCCATCACCTCCCCGAGAAGCGGCTGCCAGACGGGCGCTACGAGACAGGTTGCTGGATCAAAAATGCCGCCCGCGGCCGCGGGGGACCTGGCGCGCGGGCCGGCAACGGGGCTCCTGCTCCTTTCCCTCACCCGTCCCTCCCGCGAGGGGCTATAGCGGGTAGGGGGACGCGCCCGGCGGCGCGGAGTACCATGGCCGCCGAGGGGGGAAGCAGCTACCATGGAGGCACCCTGCAGCCTTACCAGCTGGGCCTGCAGGTGCCTGCCACCGTCTTGGAGGGCCTCAGCCCTAAGGGCAGCAAGGATCCCATCAATATCCATGCTCCTGGCCGTGGGGTAAGCAAAAGTAACAATAGGCTGCAAGCACAGGAAGGAATTGTTACCTTGCCGTTAAAGTTAAAATGGCTGAGGTAAAGGGACAAAATGTCAGCTATTTATATAACCCCACCCTACTCCTTACCTAAATGACACCCCCATTTTACAACCACACCCACACATGCCTCCTATTCGGCTAGCTTTCAGCCCGCCTCCTCTGGGCCTCGTTATGATCATAATTAGATTAGCATTCTGTTTTGTGGAAGGTTTGCAATCTATTTTACACTGTAATAACGGATATGTTAATATTTAAGGATATGACATAAAATTACGTACCTGCAGCTATTTACTCACGGAAAACAGTGGTTTAACAAACCACTCCAGTTAGAGCACTTAAATTGTTAGAATTATTATTGTTTATTTATAAAACCTTTCCATGGCCCGTACTGTGCTTATAGTAAAGGGGCTCTCTAATTAACAAAACCTCTACAGCATGCAATTGTGGTTTTGTTGCCAGGAGTCCCGTTCTGCCCGTTCTACACTTTGGCACTTACCAGATTTCTGGTTGTCTAAATATCACAAGGCAGAAGTTCCCATTCCAAGTTGCCAATATCAATTTGGTTAAACGTTGGCCATCATTCTGTGGCTGAAACTAACATTGGGAACTTTCACCCAGGGGACACAGAAAAGTGTTGAACCATTTAAAAACAGCTTGACTCGTTACTGTGGGATGATCATAATATTGGCACCATAACTACTACAGCAAATTGGAATTCAAATGGTAACATTTGGGCTAAAATAGCCAAGCTTTGCCTATAGTGGAGTTGTAGGATTTTTTCCAAAACAGCTGGTTTTGCGTGAATATTTCCATTTGCATTTATGTTTGCTACAATTTGGAATTTAGTGAACAAACGGCAATAAATACATCGCACTAAGGCCAGTTTGATTTGGGTTTTATTCAGAAATGTCTTTCTTCTTGGGGGGTCCATAAAGTTGTGCTTTGTGGAGTGTCTACGTTACGGCTGTGTATATGTCTATATGTCCCTCGGAGTTACCACTGACTTCTCCTGGTGGGAGTGTGGTGAGATTGTGTCACTGTGCCATATTCCTTTTATTTATTAATAATAGATTTAATGGTGCTCCAGGGATAATATAGGGTTGCTTTCCAAGCTGTTTATTCAGAACTTTATCATGGACTTATCTTTGATCTCCTTGGTATTGGTCATGATCTAATTTGTTTTGATTTGCTCTCTCAAACGATGGTGTCTTCCAAATCATTGTATTCATCTAGTGAGAATATTTGAGATTAATGGATTACAAGTAACTGAGTAACGTCTGACTGCATTTGGCTGCTCCAGAGTATATTTAGTTTTTTAGCAAAAGGGGTGAATACATATACAAACACTGCCATATTTAATGCATTTGTTTTATATTTAGTTTGAAATACAACTTGAAACTTCAACACGTTAAAGGCATTTTATAGGGTTAGGAATACAAATCATAAACGGCTAAAAAAATACCTTCAGTCACTTACCTGATTCCAGGGCCAATGTCGCTTGGTGCTGGGTCGGTGCTCCATCTCCTCCAACGTTATCTGATGGGGGAGGGCAAAGCGTATTACCGGTGAGCAGTGCCATGCATTAGGCCCTCTCCATAGCACAAGTAGAAACAGTAGTAAAGGGTCAGCGTTGATAGAACAAACTGGGGGAACAGTGTCTTCTTAGAGTGGCACTAATCCTCTACTCTTTTTATATTTTGTTCTTGCCTCTCCATAGCAAAGCTTTGCTTTAACGCTTTCCTATATTATTTTATTGATGCAGAGTGGGTGATTATTTCAGACGACTGAAAGGTAGGCAGACAATGTAATAGAGCAGCAGGAAATGCTAGCAGAATGCTTGGTTGTATAGGGAGAGGTATTAGCAGTAGAAAGAGGGAAGTGCTCATGCCATTGTACAGAACATTGGTGAGACCTCACTTGGAGTATTGTACGCAGTACTGGAGACCATATCTCCAGAAGGATATTGATACTTTAGAGAGAGTTCAGAGAAGGGCTACTAAACTGGTTCATGGATTGCAGGATAAAACTTACCAGGAAAGGTTAAAGGATCTTAACATGTATAGCTTGGAGGAAAGACGAAACGGGGGGGATATGATAGAAACATTTAAATACATCAAGGGAATCAACACAGTAAAGGAGGAGACTATATTTAAAAGAAGAAAAACTACCACAACAAGAGGACATAGTCGTCCCGTCCCCCCCCCCCGCCCCACACCCAATTTAAATTTTCCCCACCCCTTCCTGTCAAGGCCACACTTTGACTGACAGACACTCACTAACTGACAGACGCACACTCGCTGACAGACGCACACACTCACTGATAGATGCATACACTCATTGATAGACACACACTCTCATATACACTGACAAACAATGACATACACACACTCACTGATTTGACACACTGATAGACAGACATACACTTACTCGGACACACACTCACTGACAGACGCACACTTTTACTGACAGACGCACGCACTGATTGACAGACGAGTTTGTTTCCTGGCACTATAGTGATCCTTTAAATGTTTAGGAAAAAAAGAGCGACAAATTCTTATTGTGCAGAAGGACCACTGTAACACTATGGAAATCACCCCCACATTATGCATGAATTAACTCAGAATAAACTCCGCAAGCTCAGAGTGTTCACATGGTGTCCAGTTTCTTGAAAGTGAAGCCCGGTTTGCCCTGATTCACATACACTTCTCATATACCCATTGGACAATGTGACTGTTCTACTGTCTACTGTCAGTAACAACCTCTAGCTAGTTTTCATTTATGTTGTACTGTGGATCCCCTTACCTTCAACCAACAACTTCTTCTCTCCATGGAGGTATCTCTGTGTTAATTCATAAAATCAAGAATTGTAGAGAATTGTTCATTTTAGCACAAAAAGGTGAACTGGACTCAATTATTCCAAATGCAACGATTAAATAAATAAATAAATAAATAGGCATTTCAGCCGGAACTATTTACTATTCAATTTACAGCCTAAGTGATGGACCTCTATTTTCTATAGAAAACCATTTAAAGGATTGCTATAACATTTATGTCCGTTTTACTTGCTGTTTGTCGTCCCCTACCATCAAGCAGCAGTTGTGTCCAGCTAAGAATTATTTTACGTTTACCCAACTCTACATATATTCCCTGTTGTAACGAATGCCAAGACTCGAAATAAACACGTACAATACATAATATATAGACTTTATTTCCACAGTAAACAGGCGGCTGTACAAAAATAGAGTTTTATTGATTAAAAAACAGTAAATGATATTAATATAACTATAAAAAAGTACAAAAATCATATCACAATAAGATTTAATAATATATTGATACTTTATGAACGTAGCCAATCGACAGACAGGCTCTGCAGTGAACCATCAATGAGGCCGGGATCAGCAATTATTACTGGCCCTTGTAACAGAATTAGGCTGACTCAAAGCCTGGCTGGGTATTAAATAATAATAATAATAATAATAATAATAATATTACATAAAAAGATCACAATACATCGAGGCTTAAGAGAGAGATTCACTAAGTAATAAATAGTTTTCTTTAAAAAGAGGAAAGAATCCACACATAGTACAAATAAATAAATAAGTTAAAATGTAATACATAGATTGATACGAATGTTGCACAGAATGATAAACAGTGGCCGATGTTTTGCTAAAGGCCATGGATTGGAATAGTCTTTGGTGAAATATTGGCGATGTTCTATCACCAAGCTCCAACTTTGGTTCTGGAAGGACACAGTTAGATGATACAATTCCAGTCTGTACTTTTTGGCCAAACAACAGTGAAAGTGACATATTTTTGATCCACCGAATCAGACAAGCAAGCCAGGAATGTGTCACATGGGACAATTTAGAAATACAAAATCCAGACTGAGATTAAAAGAACTGGTTTAAAACGTGGAGACAGAGGAGACCACACCCTTTTGGCATATAAAATGGACTAAATATCCGACCTCCATCTTTTTTTTCCTAACAATTGATCATGTGATGGTCATAAAAATAGTCAAATGTACTAAAAGCTGGATAATGAAATAATGAGACCCATTTACAGAAACTGGGCTGAACCAGGACCATACAGAGACCTGACTGAGCCAAGACCGTACAGAGACTGAGCTGAATCAGGACCGTTCAGAGAATGGGCTGAATCAGGACCGTACAGAGACCTGACTGAGCCAAGACCGTACAGAGACTGAGCTGAATCAGGACCGTTCAGAGAACAGGCTGAATCAGGACCGTACAGAGATCGGGCTGAAGCAGGACTTTACAGAGACTGGACTGAACCAGGACCTTACAGAGACCGGGCTAAATCAGGACCGTACAGAGACCGGGCTGAAGCAGGACCTTACAGAGACTGGACTGAACCAGGACCTTACAGAGACCGGGCTAAATCAGGACCGTACAGAGACTGGGCTGAACCAGGACCGTACAGAGACCCGGTTGAACCAGGACCCATGATGTTATCTATTTCGAAGTCTGAATGTGTTTTTTGATTGTGAAAAAAACACGATGGCAACTTTCTCTTTAGAAATACTTGTGGTTTTGTTCAGACACGGTGCAGGCATGAAACTCTGGAGAGAGTTCTAATGGGAACAGAATTTTTTTTATTTTGCTACTTACTAAATGGAGACTGACAGAAAATGGTAAACTAAACTAGCCATTTATGACTTGGTGCTGCTAATGCTGGTTATAGCTGGCTCTTATCATTTTATTCATATGGAGTTTAGAGTTTATTTGCTAAAAAGCAACAGTTTTTTTCAGCAATCCTGCAGCCTGGGTCATTTTTTTGAGAAATCGAATGGGCTCTGATGTTCTATCTGTAGAATCTGCCCGTTTATAAGGCTGTGCTTCTCAGTTTAATTTATGCTGAAGCCCAGCTGTGAGATGCTATACCTGGGAGCATTAGTCCTTCATTGACTCACACGGGGCTCTATGACACCCAAACGATCACATCACCCATTGGCTCAGGACCAAATCCAATCTTCTTCACACATATGATGAATAGTGTGGAATAAACTATGTAACTGGGGTGGTTCAAAGCCTGTAGGTGTAGCAGGACACTGACAGATAATTATTATACCCAGTGCCCCTATGGTAAAATCGGTGGGTACACAGGCACACTAATAAAGTGATACTCACTATAGAAAGTGATGTTTTCCCCCTGAGAATTTTGTAAAACTCCCATGGTTTAGACAAATATTAGTCGTTTCACACTTTATTCTCAATGGATGTATACTGACAGCAGAATATATGTCTTCAGCCAATCAGGAGAAGCGGTCATCACGATGTCCGCCATTGCTCTTACTGTTCCTGTATTGAGAGCGTTGGAGGTGAGCGACTCAGGATCCCTGCATTTTAATGTTCTCTTCTATAAAGGAATCGAAAGAAACAAATAGTCTCTTGGGTCTTTACGGCTGTTTTTATATTGTGTTTTAGTAATGAATGAAAGAGTTTATCCATTTCATCTTATAAATGAATGAACGGATTATCATTGAGAATGAGAAAGCGCTGGAGTGAGTGTACCCCATTCACAGCTTTACGCAGGGGGAATGAAGGAGTCATTTATTAATCGTTCAATGCTCTGTAGACTCAATCTAAATTCTCTAATAAAGCTATGATCAGAACGGACCAGAATAATTCTCCTTATATGTTTCTATCTCTTTGTATCGCTAGTCAGTGTAATGGGAGAGAAGATAGAGCTCTCATATAGAGAGACAAACCAATGGCTGGAATCGGTGACAGGAGGCCATAATTATCAAACAATCACACGAACAATCTAGGGGAACATGCCAAATGTGGGGATATTTTAATATCAAACAACCAAACTTGCACCTGTTTTAGTTCTTTGTCATAGAATTGCTGCTGTTGTTTTTTTTATCTAAAAAAATCCAAATCCGAGGACACATCCAGGGTCATTCACTAAAGGGAAAATTCAAGTTGAATACAAAGGGAATATAAAATTAAAGGGACAGTCCAGACACCAAAACAACTTCATCTAAATTAAGTTGTTATGGTGCCAGGAGGCCCCTAAAGGCACTTTTACCTCAAGGGGTTAAACCGTTCTAGAATGGTTTAACCCCAAAGTTGCCTCCAGGCTCCAGCGACAATGTCCGCCCACCCCTACACGGCATCAGGCTTCTGAAACTTCAGATTTAGGAAGCACGGAGTGTCACGCTGAGAGACGCTCTCAGCCAATCAGTGACTCCTTATTCAATAAACGGTGAAAAGGTACGTCTCTTCCTAAGCCAGTTTACTGAATGTGGAGTTACTGCAAATAAATCAATAATTAATTGAAACGAGCTGCCGCCAGGTATATTTGCTAATTTAAATATATGTTTTATTCCTCCCAATAAGTTAAATATCCACGTCATGTCTACATGTGATGTAACACTATAAATCCCACAGTGTAGTGAAATAAACGGCAAGGCACTTTAACCATGTAACTCAAACTCAAACAGAATCCCATTTCACAAGAGATTCACATTTAAAACTAAAATTAAAGACTGCCTGGAGTGTAACAAAACAATTTATAAATTAGCATGCAGCTCCTGGAATTTTGTAATCTGAGCACCACTGAAACCCGTCCTATAAACATATTAAAATGGCAAATTCCTCGTAAATACGCAATAAACTAACTGTTACTAACTATAGAAACTTATCCAAATACTTCTCTTTGTTAACCTTTTAGTAGCATGGGAAATAACCTAATCTAGAACCAGCTGGCATCCTGGAGGAAGGCCTGGATGGATTTTGTAATCCAGTGACAGCTGGTTTATGTATAGTTTAATATTTTTCTGACATTACCCAGTTTGTCTACATGAGGTAAAGTGACCATCTTCATCTATCGCACGGTCTAGGTGAAATATTTGAAGGAAGCATCCACCACTAGTGATCAGTACACTTTTTAAATGAATGCTCTTTGCACCATAACAACTTTACCGGAGTTAGATTATTTGGTGCCAGTAGGTCCCTGGCACTGGCTTGCCTTCAGGAGTTAAACCATTAACAAAATGTTTTCTGAATCCATTGCCCGAATTCTCTGCCCATCTCCATCTGCCACAGTCCGAGGTTTTAATTGGAAGCCTCAGACTTGGAGCCGCTGATAACTGACTCATCTGCCTTTCAGTGGCGCCCAGTCCAAGGTTTCCTGCTCCAACATTTAGACTCAAGTGCATTTGGAGAGGGCAGACTTGAACATGGCCGTACAGAAAACATTTTGGATAAATCATTCGTTAATGGTTTAATCCCTGAAGGAAAGCTGTTGTCAGGTACTTCTAGGCCCCATAACAACTTCACTAATTTGAGCCTATTCGTCTTAAAGGACACAGGCATCGATTCCATAAGTTTCCCAAATGATTCCATACTGTCAGGAAAAAAAATCATGTGATTTATTTTAAATAATTCCTATAGACTTTAGTGGTGACCTCTGCAAATAAATCACTTGGAAACCTTTCTAATAGTATTTCATCTTTTGGAACACTTATTAAATCAAGCCCTCGGGGGCTGAGAGGGTTAATAAAGAGACCTGCTTTTCAAGGGATGCAAGGAAAGAAATTGGAAGATCCTTATTGCCAAGAGAAGAGGTTACTTTATAGCCCATACTAGCCATGGTCTCATTCGGGTTTCAGTTGAGGACGTGGATCTAGTAGGAACAGGTTCTGGCGCCTGTTTCTGGATTTATTCCATTTATGGAGCCTGATTCTTGCTGCTCGTTTCTTCTCAATTGCCATTAAAATATAAATTATTTATGATATAAAGTCATGAAAATGTTCCTAGACCCACTGAATATCTTTAAAAAAAGTCTCCCCAGAAGATCCATTGAAAATATAACTTTTGGTGATGCCACGCTGGAGTTAGAGAACTGATAACCCAGCAGGATTAGCATACAATCCATGGACACGAATTGATATAATGGTAGTCCTTTTTATCTGGTATCTACCATCCCAGAAGCATGTTAAGTAAACTTCTCATACAATCAATGGGCATCAAGATACGTTTAGATAGAGAGCTCCGACAGTGAATCCCATGTTATCATGTTACAATGTTTATCTGGTGAACATCTCCTCATGGATTTACTGGCATTAAATATAAAAAAAAAATATTCTATGTTCATTTTATCTGTAAATCATGATTTCACAACTCATGATTCTTTTGTGACTGCTGTGAAAAGTGTCAATAATCCACAGGATGGTTAAAAGTAATGTTGCACCTCCAGCAGTAAACAATTGACATTCCTCCACCTTGGCCCCAAAAATACACGTTCTACATAATCTCACATTCAGGTTGACTCAGTTCATGCATTTTCACGGTTGCAGTAAAGCTCTGTAAATTCTATCGTTCAATCCATTGCTTCCTTTCATGTTCCCCGTCTATGTCTTCCAGTGGAGCCACTTCAAACCTCTCACTGCCTGCCACATCTCCCAGCTGATAGCAGACTCCTGGAGCCCTCAGTCTGTGTGCTGCTTACTCTGACCTTGTAGCCATAAGCTAGATGCACATGTGTTTTGTTTTATTTAATTCTGATGCTCTGCCATGGGCAACAAAATCAACCAACACACTCGCAGCCAGCAGCAGATAATGCCGGTACTTCTCGCCATTTGATGTCAACGTCCAAGAACGTAACGGGCTCATAACTCGTAGGACGACAGCATGGGTGGTTGCTAACCCGTCCACGGCTGAGCTGGTTTCCTTTAATCAGGTGTGCGAGGGTAAGATCATAATTAGTACGTTTGTTCTGGCAGGTCCCACTGCAGTAGTGAAATGTAATATAGTCCTCTGATTTGTAGCCCAAACCCAGGTCTTCAACTTTGATCGTCAGACTCTTCCGACTGCAGCCTTTACCCCTTTTATCTTCACCACCACCGTTCGAGGGCTTCTTCTTATTCCTTCGATGCTTTGCAGACTCCACTGTAGCACGAACAGAACGCGGTAGACGGTCTGCTAGCTCATCATCAATAAGTCTTGCAAAAGTTGTGTTCTCTGGAGAAACAACATGATTAATAATGTTAATTAAGAGTCCTACATATAATTTCAAGATCTTAATTACTACATTGTTGTTAAGAGGTTTACATTTTAGATGTTTCACTTTTATACCTTTGCTTCACGATTTAAAAACCATCTTCTGATTTTTTTGTATGTTTGTTTTCTATAATTCATGTCTTTACATTTTTCAATTTTTTTCTTCTACAGCACGTTACACAAGCCCCAATATGAGAGGGTTATTCCAACCACCAAGACCACGTCTGCTTTTAGTTACTCCCGCAGCATACGTGACTTAGACGACTCTGGACCGGTGAGGGTCATCCTACTCCATCCCTGGTAGGCAGGGTCGGCTCGTTCATAAGCGCTGTTCATGCTAGACAGAATCTTTTATGACTTTTGGCAACGTCTAGAAAGCAGGATGTATCTACCTAGCCCGTGAGAGTAGGCTGAACACATACCTCAGCGGATCATTACCCTGCAACTGCAGCCCACGCCTCCGGCAGCAAACAAGGCCCCAAAACGGAGGAAGGGCAAGAAGCACCCGTCGCGGCTACGCAAGATGACACACAAGAAGGCACAGAGGCAGTTTAGGACCCTCAAAAATGTCAGAGGTACAGGGGGAAATCCCACTCATTCTATATGGCTCAGCACGCTACATCAGGGCTAGAAAACCGGACACTCTACCTTCTACTATGGGACTCTGATAAGCCCAGGCATAGGCTGATCTGCACTCCCGGGCTCTTAGTCATCCATCTTGCCCATTTGCCCATCCCCCACTACGTGTTAGGGAGCCAGCTGGACGCTTCTTCTCACTTATGCATTCTTATTCTTTCTTATTCTTTCATTTTATTATTAATGTCCTTGTGGTTGGCTCATCGCTAGCAGTTAATACTCACTCAACGCATCTAGCTAAGAACCTCTTTTGTAATGATCTATGCTGATATCTGCTTGTCTTCTTTTAAAAAAAATGTCACCTAATATCTAAACACCCAGTGCATATGTCCTATTCTGACTTTAACTATGAGACAAATTCCATGTCTTGTCTTGTCTTTAGTTACTCTTGTCTTTATTTCTTACTTTCCAAAAAAACGTGCAGTCTCTTGTTTTATTCATATGCTGGATAACTCTATACGTGGCTTAGTCTCCTGTGAATGTAAAATATCCACGCTATGTTGCTGCACACCCTATGTAGCTCTTACTTAACCTAAACCCAGTGCCGGGCTAAGCTGTTCGGCACGCCCTCATCTGCTGTCACGGGAGCTGAGTGGAGGTCCAATCAAAAGCTTTGCATAGAGAAGCCTTGGAGTGAATTGACTTGGAGTAGGTAGGAAGAGAGGAAGGGAGAGCAGGAGGAAGGACAGGAGACAAAAAAAAACTAAGCAGAGGGGATAGGGAGGCTACATTACAGGGATGAGTTTAGTTGGGTGAATTTTTGGTGCATGTATGCTATGAGCCCACTCAGGATGCCACAGACCTGAATTTGAAGAGGCTAGCTCTGACCCTTAACGGCAACTGGGGTATTTTTTATCCACGATTGTAAGCATGCCAAAGATTGCTACCACTAATAAATAACTCTAAAAGCATTATCTGCTAATATTTTTTCTATCATTTTAAAGCATTGGGACTGGCTCCTTTGATTTGGTTGCCTGAGTTTGCAGCGACATACGTGTATTCATTCTCAGTGGCGGCTCTAGACTTTGTGAGGCCTTAGGCAAAACTAAAAGCATAAGGCCCCCACTAACACTCAAAGTGAAAATAAATAGGGTTCGTTGTGTGTGTATAAGGTGCTGAAGTTATATTGAAGGATGGGCTGGCAGCGCAGGATACAGAGAGCTAGTCTCTGTATTCATTGTTCAGAGGCTTGCAGTGTCGCAGATCCCTGTGCCCCAGCATTGTGAGCTCTCTGACTGAAGTTATGGCATAATTTGCTAACAAAATAATTTGTAATAAATTTAATTAGCAATTATGCTAATTGTTTATACATGATTACAGGGTATGGTTACATAGCCTGGCAGTCGTGTATACATAAGTGCAGGTGTGTGTATTTCTGAGTGTGTCTGACATTGTCTACCTGTGTATGTGCCTGAAAGTGTGTGTCTGACAGAGAGCATCCTTGGGTGTGAATGTATGTCTTTGTGAGCATGTGTATGGGAACTGTGTGTGTGGGGTAGTTGCTTGCGGTGTGTTGTGTTTATGAGGGCTTCCTGTGGTCTTTGTGCATTGTGTTATGGCACAGCTATGTTTCATGTCTGTGTGTGTGCGAATGATAAATGTCTTCAGTTGGTGAGTCTGACAGGATGAGTTTGACATGGTAAGGGGGGTAAATGAGACAGGATTGTGAAGGTAAGTGTGACAGAATAAGAGAGGGTAAGAATGATGTGGGTTGTGACATGGCTGGTGGAGGGAGGTTGACAGGATTGGAGAAGGTTAATGTGACAGGGTGAGTGTGGCATAGTTGGGGGGGGTGTATCACACCTTTTGGGTGAATGTGTTATGTTTGGAGGAGGGAGTTTGACAAGATTAAGGGCAGTTAATGTGACAGGGTGAGTGTGGCCAGGTTGTGGGGGAGAGTGTGACCGGGTTTGGGGTGAATGTGGCACAGTTGGAGGACAGGATCCTAGGGCAGCACAAAACCCGGATACACCACTGGTCACACCTCTCCTGACTGTGATTCACACAGCCTGCATAGAAACAAATGGTTTCACTTTCAATCAGTTTTTATCCTCTGCTCTATATTGAACTTTAATTACATACAGGAAACTCCTGCAGGGTCTAGTAAGCTATTAACAGAGCAGGAGACATTCTTAATTAAACAGTATTTTCAATAAAGGAAGTGTAAATATTAGATGACTCTTTACAGGAAGTGTTAGGAAGGATGTGCAAGTCCCCCGCAGGAAGTTGTGGCTAGGGCTGTACAATCAAAGTGATTTGACTCCTAAACGGCAGATAATTGAGCAGTGAGTCTGCAGGACATGATCTATACACAAAAACTGCTTCATTAAGCTAAAGTTGATAAAGTTGGCTATAGTGTCCCTTTAAGGAAGCGGTAGGCAACCTCCAGCACTCCAGAAGCTGTGGACTACATCTCCCATAATGCTCTAGCAGCGACAATAATAATGCTGGCAATGCATCAAGGGAGATGATGTAGTCCACAACATCTGTGGTAGTGCAGGTTGCCTACGCTTGACTTAAGGTTTGTACCACACACGTTTCATGAGTTTTGGATCCATACATAGCAGATTAATTTCCATCCCGTCTGAATTTACCATAATGAGGACTCTGTGTGGTCCTGATGTCCAGATCTGTTTTCTCCTCCTGCGTTGGCTCCATATCATCAGGACTGTCTGTCACCAAGATGTCATACTTTGTTTTAAGGCTGGTCTGACCTTCCATATTAATACCTGGGGTGGGCGATCCGGTTATCATTGCTGACAACAGCAGCAGCAATGCCAGAAAGAACCAGAGCGTTACCTGAAGGAAAAAAAAATACATTTTGGGTAAAGTAAACTCTGGTAGTAAACAGTTAATGAGATCTTTTATTAGTCATTTTCCACCACTTCCCCCGGCCCCCCAATTACAAATGTTTGAGAACCAGCCGCACAGTTTCAATATTAATTTATACACAATAATGAAGTCCTGCGCTCAGACTCCCACTACTCCGGGGGGAGTAGCAATGACTATATTACACATCAGCCCCAGTATATACATGAAAAACAAGTTACATGCGCACTATCCCCAAATCCTATACACATTGAAATAACTGGAGGTTTGTAATATCACTCCAATAGCAGCTGAGCGTACACATGAATGGTCATTGTGATACCAAAAAACTCCAGTTATTTAAAGGTGCAGAGGGATTTTGGGATAGTGAGCAAGTAACTTTTTTCTTTGATCCCTTCCATTTATATTTACCCAGGTAACAAGCGAATTGGAAGTGTTGCAAAAGTGTAGGTAAGACCAAAATGGGGACACGGATGATTGTCTTACAGTGTACCTAGACATACCTAGCACACACCTTGCACACTTCTATAGAATTATAAGAATGACGATGTTGCATGAGTGGGAATACAAGCCACACGTGGCATGCTTGGCCAGCAGGTCCTGTAAGTTGCCTTCTGAAGGGACATTAAGTAGATGGCATTCCTCAAACCCTGGCACGTTAAGAATGAATATACCGCAGCCAAGCCTACACTTCCCACACCAAACTAAAGGCATTGCTAGATACTGTAATTATCATAAAGAACGATATGTGATGAGATCGCTTACTTTGCAGAACGAAGCCATTTATGAATCTATTGTCTATGAGCCCTGTTCCGTGACTGTGTTTCTCTTTGTGCTAACGTAGGACTAAGAAGTACGTTGAGATATTTACATTCATTCTTTTGGGCTTACCTTACAGCTCCAGGGAGGGGATGTAACAGACAGGGATCCTCTTCCCATGAACAGCTTGATTCCGTCTGTAACAAAAATAAGACACAATGAAGCCATGATCACCTTTGGCATGTCCACTAATAATGAACATACAATATGGAGCACATACCATTGGAAGCCTTGCTGTGTATTGAGTGCGCATTATTATTATTATAGATGCATGGTGTAATAAACTAATTAAATGATACTGACGTTGCGCAAGTTGGGAGAACGCGGGAAGATATTCTTCTGCATTAATAATCATTAGTTCTAGGTCTGCAATATTTCTATGGCAATACTTCATATATTCCAGCTCAACAATCCACGTATTTGTAGAACATGTCACGGCAGGAACTTTGACATACCTCACAATTTGCAACTCCTACGCATTCAGGATTATTTACTAAAGAGTGAATTCCCAAGAATTAAAAATGGACTTTCAAATTATAAAACAAAATCGCTGAATTGGAAAAATATCCAATAAAATTTTAATTTGGATAATTTTGGCCTAAAATTTTAATTCGCTTTGAATTCCCAATAATTTTCACGTTAGTGAAGCCTGCATGGAAGAACAAATGGAATCGTCTAATGCCTCAAATTCAACCAAGACTACATGATGCCATAACCAGATTTATTGGCAAGTGATTTATGTGGGAATATTGGAATTATGCAAACCAGAGGAAGAGCACAGAATTTCAATTGATGTAGATTTATAACATTGACCTCAATTTAAAAAACTTCCAAATGATTCTCTACTCAAAGTCACCATCACGTGGGGTTTTATAAGGACATTTTATGTTTAATTCACTCTGTGTCCATTGTGGGTGCAGGGTGTGTGTGTAATGCGGTTGTTTGGGGTTAAATGTTAGTGTGCTCTCCTGTCTTGCTAATGCTTGCAATCAACTAGGTGGATATGGTTGTGGAGCCTGTACAGCGCCACCTGTTGGTTGCAAGGATCTACCAATCGCTGTATGCACTACCAGAATAGCAAAGATTGCCAATTTGCATATTTGGGTAGATTTGCATATTGCTAATTCTGCAGGCAGGAGAGATAAGTTATGTCAATTAATGTCTTCCCCATCCCTTTATAAATATGTTATTATGCTATTATAATTTCCTGTATATTTTGTAACATGTTTTGGTTATTTGAATTTTATTATGTTTGTCACAGCAATGTATATAATGAACTAGTTCCAAGTACAATAAAGTATTATATGTTAGTTCCATTTGGAATGGTGTTCTGAGTGGATATTTAGTTGTTGCACTTGTTGGTTGGCTGAATGATCCCTTTAGCCCTGGGATAAATTGAGAGAGCTAGGCTTTAGAGCTGCGAGTGCCTCTGTAAAGGCAATAGTAATCACATTGCATGCCTGGAAGAAGGGCTGCAGCGGTATAGGCAGAGGGGGAAGATACCTGCCTGGAGAAAAGGCTGCAGTGGAACAGACAGAGATGGATACCGGCCTGGAGGAATCATCACCTCTGCCTGTTCAGTCCTTCCTCCAGGCAGGTATCATCCCCTCTGCCTATTCCTCTGTATTTTTCCTTTCAGGCTGCTATAACCCTGTGCACACTGTGTGTAATAAGGAGCCTATCAGTATCCTGCCGCTTTAACCCTGTGCACACTGTGTGTAATAAGGAGTCTTTCGGTATCCTGCTGCTTTAACCCTGTGCACACTGTGCAGAGGCGGCTCTCTAATTAGGCGGTTTAGGCGGCCGCCTAAGGCCTCGTGCTGGCTGGGGCCTTGCGGCCGCCTAAACCACCTTATGGCAGACTGTGTCAGGTCCTCGGTCAGTGACCGAGGACCTGACACCAGGAGGGGGCCCGGCGGTTTGCCCGGTATGCCGCTGGGTGCGAGGCCCCTCCTGGCTGCCCGGCCAGCCACCGCAGACACAGTGAGCAGAGCTGCAGACCATGTGTCTCGCGAAAACCGGCAAATCAGAGCGCTGCCGCGGGTAACCACGGCAACGCTCCGATGGTCTCGCGAGATTACATGTCTGCAGCTCTGCGGTGCTGTAGACCAGAAGCAGTGGCCACCGGACCACCAGGGAGCCCACTGGACCACCAGGGAATAAAGGTAGGTTCTGCTCACCCCCCTCAGCCTCCCCCCTCTCCCGCCCCTCACATTACCCCCCCTCCCTCTCACATCACCCCTCTCACCATCACCCCCCCATACACACAACACACTTCAAGCAGCTACCCCATACACATACGGTCTCAGACAAAAACGCAAACATGCTCACAGAGACATACATTCACACACACAAGGATACTCTCAGTTAGTGGGGCCTCATGTTTGAGTTTCGCCTAAGGCCTCATAAAGTCTAGAGCCGCCTCTGACACTGTGTATAATAAGGAGTCTATCGGTATCCTGCCGCTTTAACCCTGTGTACACAGTGTGTAATAAGGAGTCTGTAAGTATTCTGCTGCTACCTGTGCACACTATGTGTAATAAGGAGTCTATCGGTATCCTGCCGCCATAACCCTGTGCGCACTGTGTGTAATAAGGAGTCTATCGGTATCATGCAACTAAATAAAGAATTATGTGCAAACATTTCAATAGAGTGAATGTAATTGCACTGTTTAGGCAGGGAATAAAGATACACACGTCAATATGAATTTCCTGCAAGTTATATAAATATTACATATGCAGAAAATAACATGTTAATAAAATATATTATTATAATATGAAACAAGCTTTTAACATTTTATTTGTGAATATCTGAACCTCCTGATTTATTAGTAAGTTATTCCCAGTGCCAAAAGCAAAAATAAATAGTAGTAATTAATTATTTGCATAACTTCCTAAATGTTTTAGCAGGAGCGATCTGCCCTTCGTTAACATAACCAGATAAACGTGATATCTACAACTCCCAAAGCGCAGTATGCGGTAGTTCTATTCTAAGATATTGCTATATTTGCCAATTCAAAGAAGGAGAACTATCTGGAATTATTATATAAGGATATATTATTTATATCTTCCCCAATAAATGTATCCTATAATTACAAAATATGAAAAACAACCCTGAAATCAATAGATGTTTACCTAATTAACAGCGGAAGCTGCATGATAATTAGATATATGAGGGCAAAACATTCTGGTATTAAGTATATTTATGGTTTCGGTCCTTGACATAATCAGTCACTGGTGTAAAACCCTGGCTGACGCAATGGGTTCTATTTAAAGGGACACTATAGTCACCAGAACGACTACAGCTTAATGTAGTCGTTCTGGTGTCTATAGCCAGTCCCTGCAGGCTTTTTGCTGTAAACACTGTATTTTCATAGAAAAGGCAGTGTTTTCATTGCTCCCTAGGAACACTTCTAGCCACTCATCAGACGGCCATTAGAGATGCTTCCTGGGTCAGTGCTGCACACGCTCTGCATGGAATGTTCCACATAGAGATGGATTGATTCAATGCATCTCTATGAGGAGATGCTGATTGGCCAGGGGGGCATTTGGCTCTGCTTTTGTGATTGGCTGAGATTATCAGTTCTGATGATGCCAAGGAAATGGATAGGAAATGTGTTTGACCCTGCGCAGCGTAGGAATAATGTGAGTATATCACCTTTCTAGCAAGAGGTTTTAGAACCATAGTGTTAGGAATACACAATTTGTTCCTGACACAATAGTGCCCCTTTAAGGAGGGGACAGTGTACCTACGTGGATGGGTTATTTATACAGAACAATTATGGTACATTGTCTTATAAATCACCATGGAAACCAATGGATTGCCATGCCTCTTTTACAATTTTCCCATAGAAATGCTCTTTATAAACGGCAGCTGGCTTCAACAAACGTTATTGATAAGTTGATATTGTGTGACTTTTTTGTCATGAAAGAAAAACTCCAAACTCCAAGGCGAGCTGTGGTGGTTATGGTGCCCCCACTGTAAACCATTTTAGAGCAGTTACTAACGACTGCTCAATCCTCTGCCATTTAGGAGTTAAATCCCTTTGTTTATGAACCCTAGTCACACCTCCCTGCATGTGACTTGCACAGCCTTCCATAAACACTTCCTGTAAAGAGAGCCCTATTTAGGCTTTCTTTATTGCAAGTTCTGTTTAATTAAGATTTTCTTATCCCCTGCTATGTTAATAGCTTGCTAGACCCTGCAAGAGCCTCCTGTATGTGATTAAAGTTCAATTTAGAGATTGAGATACAATTATTTAAGGTAAATTGCATCTGTTTGAAAGTGAAACCAGTTTTTTTTTCATGCAGGCTCTGTCAATCATAGCCAGGGGAGGTGTGGCTAGGGCTGCATAAACAGAAACAAAGTGATTTAACTCCTAAATGACAGTGAATTGAGCAGTGAGACTGCAGGGGAATGATCTATACACTAAAACTGCTTTATTTAGCTAAAGTAATTTAGGTGACTATAGTGTTCCTTTAAAAATGGCGACAAAAAGTGGTTATCAAAACTGTCTGATAAGCAGAAAAAAATCTTTAAAAACTTTCTAAAAAACAAACAAACCCCAAAACATTTAAATGTACAAAAAAAAAATCATATTAAAATTCCAAAAATCAATTTGAAAATTATGTGAAGCAGAACACTCCACGTATTTGCGGTGGGGGGAGTTAGAGTGCTTAATTCTAGGCAGATATCCATGAAGAAAAAAATTAAAATTTTACAATAAAACCAGCATGGGGTCCAATACAGGTGCATTGTGTAAAACATGTCTGTTTTGTTTATAAGGATTATTCTTTCAGTTTTAGATATAAATATATAAACCCTGTAAAAACAAGACATAACATGTTTGATAAAACATACACAGTATGATGATTACATGTTCTATACGTTTGTATACATTTGGCAAATGGTACCATGTGCTCTATTACAAAACAATAAACCGGTCTGACAATTAACACCGTGAAGAAAGATATCGCTGACGCAGTGCAAATGATAATTACTAGTCAGGAATTCCACGACTTGTTGGTGCTGACAAAGACAGAATTTGGAATTATTAAAGGATATTTTATCCAAATACAGGGGAAAGTGGTAAAAAGTCGGGGGGGGAGGGAGTTTGCAGAGGTACTCATGTGATGGATATAAACAGGTGGGGGTTGGTGTGTAGAGAGGACATAATATTATTTAAATGGCTGCTCCAGGAAGTATAACCACTAGAGGTCGCTGTATTGGTTATAATGCTAGAAGTACCTAGGCCCCATTTCATGGTAATCCATTTTGTTACCTCCAGTGGACATGACCTTTAGGTTCTGCAGCACCGGAGAAGTCCGGATTCAAACCCGACGGCCATCCATTGCGTCAGCTGACTGCTATCAGGCAATGAATGCAATGTTGTGCATAGGAATGTGTACGGAATTGGTATTAGCTAGCACAGGACTCTTGTTCCAGGCTGTCCTATGACACGGTCATGGATGGAGTTACATCTCCAACAGCAGAGGGGTTAATCTCCATATGTAAAGCACTTACATGCACATACAGACTCCAGGCACCATGACCACTTCAAATCATTGAACGTGTCATGTAGAAGTAACCATTTAAAGAAAAAACTAATATTGTATATCTTGGCCACCAATGTTTGGTAAAAATCCAGAAAACATGAATACCTGTGCGAGTAGCTGTTAATACATGGAGGATGTGAATTTAGAGATCTGAAATTCACATCCTCCATGAATTTAGAGGGGTCTTGGAGCAACTTTGAGGCAAAATGTGGAGGTTATCAGACACACACTTCCCTACTACAGAGCGGAGGTTATCACACACTACCCTACTACCGAGCGGAGGGCCAAGTACGGAGGTTATCAGACACACACTACCCTACTACAGAGCAGAGGGCAAAGTACGAAGGTTATCAGACACACACTACCCTACTACAGAGCAGAGGTTATCACACACTACCATACTACAGAGCAGACGGCAAAGTATGGAGGTTATCAGGCACACACTACCCTACTATAGAGCAGAGGGCAAAGTACGGAGGTTATCAGACACACACTACCCTACTACAGAGCGGAAGTTATCACACACTACCCTACTACCGAGCGGAGGGCCAAGTACGGAGGTTATCAGACACACACTACCCTACTACAGAGCAGAGGGCAAAGTACGAAGGTTATCAGACACACACTACCCTACTACAGAGCAGAGGGCAAAGTACGGAGGTTATCAGACACACACTACCCTACTACAGAGCGGAAGTTATCACACACTACCCTACTACCGAGCGGAGGGCCAAGTACGGAGGTTATCAGACACACACTACCCTACTACAGAGCAGAGGGCAAAGTACGAAGGTTATCAGACACACACTACCCTACTACAGAGCAGAGGGCAAAGTATGGAGGTTATCAGGCACACACTACCCTACTATAGAGCAGAGGGCAAAGTACGGAGGTTATAAGACACACACTACCCTACTACAGAGCGGAAGTTATCACACACTACCCTACTACAGAGCAGAGGGCAAAGTACGGAGGTTATCAGACACACTGTACCTGAGCACAGGGCAAGGTACGGAGGTTTTCAGACAAACACTACAAACTTTCAGACAAACACTACCCTACTACAGAGCAGAGGTTATCACACACTACCCTACTACAGAGCGAAAGTTATCACACACTACCCTACTACAGAGCCGAGGGCAAAGTACAGAGGTTATCAGACACACACTACCCTACTACAGAGCACAGGGCAAGGTACAGAGGTTTTCAGACAAACACTACCCTACTACAGAGCCGAGGGCAAAGTACAGAGGTTATCAGACACACACTACCCTACTACAGAGCAGAGGGCAAAGTGTGGAGGTTATCACACACACACTACCCTACACAGCGGAGGGTTAGGGGTAGGGTAAGGGTTAGAGGTAGGGTTTTACCAAAGTCCCAAACCAAACCAAATTTTTTGCCCATGCACATCCCTATTGACTGCAAATTTGATTGGAACCGACCCCCATTTATTTTATTATATATTTATTTTATGCTTATCCTGCAGGCTGAATTATTAATTTATTTATTGCTGAATAGCTTAGGCACGTATCCATGTCTGTGTTTGTATGTGGGATTGAATATCTATGTCTGTGTGTGTATGTCTGGGATTGAGTATCCATATCTGTGTGTAAGTCTGGGAATGAGTATCCATGTCTGTGTGTGAGTCTGGGAATGAGTATCCATGTCTGTGTATATGACTGGGAATGAGTATCCATGTCTGTGTGTGTGTGTCTGAGAATGAGTATCCATGTCTGTGTGTGAGTCTGGGAATGAGTATCCATGTCTGTGTGTATGTCTGGGAATGAGTATCCATGTCTGTGTGTATGTCTGGGAATGAGTATCCATGTCTGTGTGTGAGTCTGGGAATGAGTATCCATGTCTGTGTGTGAGTCTGGGAATGAGTATCCATGTCTGTGTGTGTGTGTCTGAGAATGAGTATCCATGTCTGTGTGTGTGTCTGAGAATGAGTATCCATGTCTGTGTGTATGTCTGGGAATGAGTATCCATGTCTGTGTGTGTGTGTCTGAGAATGAGTATCCATGTCTGTGTGTATGTCTGGGAATGAGTATCCATGTCTGTGTGTATGTCTGGGAATGAGTATCCATGTCTGTGTGTGAGTCTGGGAATGAGTATCCATGTCTGTGTGTGAGTCTGGGAATGAGTATCCATGTCTGTGTGTGTGTGTCTGAGAATGAGTATCCATGTCTGTGTGTGTGTCTGAGAATGAGTATCCATGTCTGTGTGTATGTCTGGGAATGAGTATCCATGTCTGTGTGTGTGTGTCTGAGAATGAGTATCCATGTCTGTGTGTATGTCTGGGAATGAGTATCCATGTCTGTGTGTATGTCTGGGAATGAGTATCCATGTCTGTGTGTGAGTCTGGGAATGAGTATCCATGTCTGTGTGTGTGTATGTCTGGGAATGAGTATCCATGTCTGTGTGAGAATTAATCACTAAAGTGAGAATTGTCAGGATTTCAAAGTAAATTTCAAATTTTAGACCAAAATAGCTGAACTGGAACCATTGCCGACATGGAGAACTTTTCCAATTCAGCTATTTTGGCCTTAATATTAAAATTCACTTTGAATACCTTTATGTTTTCACTTTAATAAATAACTGTGTATGTGTATATCTGGTGGTGTGTGTCACTGTTTGTGTATACCTGGTGCTGTGTGTGTCACTGTGAATGTGTATATCTGTTGATGTGTGTGTGTTACTGTGAATGTGTATATCTGGTGGTGTGTGTGTCATTGTGTGTGTATATCTGGTAGTGTGTGTGTGTCACTGTATGTGTGTACCTGGCGGTGTGTTTCACTGTATGTGTATATCTGGTGGTGTGTGTGTCACTGTTTGTGTATACCTGGTTCTGTGTGTGTCACTGTGAATGTGTAAATCTGTTGATGTGTGTGTGTTACTGTGAATGTGTATATCTGGTGGTGTGTGTGACAGTCACTCTGAAAGTGTATATCTGGTGGTGTGTCACTGTGTATATCTGGTGGTGTGTGTCACTGTTAATGTGTATATCTGGTGGAGTGTCACTGTGTATATCTGGTGGTGTGTGTCACTGTGAATGTGTATATCTGGTGGTGTGTCACTGTGAATGTGTATATCTGGTGGTGTCGTTGTGTGTGTTACTGTGAATGTGTACATCTGGTGGCGTGTGTGTCACTGTCAAGGTGTATATCTGATTGTATGTGTGTCACTGTGAATGTGTCTATCTGGTGGTGTGTGTGTGTGTCATTGTGAATGTGTATATCTGGTGGTGTGTGTGTTTGTCACTGTGAATGTGTATATCTGGTGGTGGGTATGTGTGCATGTCAGGCCTAACCGTCACGATTTTGACAGAACAGTCCCAATTTACGAATCCTGTTCTGCCTTTGTTCCCTGATGTTTCGGTTCTAGTGGCAGGAGGGAACTGACCCCAGCGAGCACAGAGTGAGTGCATCATGATACGCCATTGCGCTACGTTCAGGGCGTATGTGTATATATACAGCTATGTTTTAATGTATAATTCACACGCTTTATTAATTAGTATTATTCATTAAGTGAGGAGGGAGTACCACAGTAACTGCCCCAATTAGTTACCCCCTGTGGAATATAACATACTAGGGGGGAGCCCTGCATTACCATGTGCAGAGAACCAAGCTGGACCTGCCAGCCCTAGATTAAAGTGTGAACCCCCTACAGTGTACAGTACCCCCTCAGGGGAGGGGCTTCTGATTCAGATTGACAGGGGAAGCATCCAATAAGCTGGCCAATAATCTATTTCCTGGTGTGTAAAGCAGACACAGAAGCAGCATGTGAGAGGTAGGTGTGTGACCTGGTGTGTTTATCACCTACCTACCTTGGGCTGTTTAATATTCCCCCTATGGACTCTCCCATGCTTTTCCAAATAGTGAAAAATAATTGTTTAGTAATGTCATGCAAATATGAGAAATATTATGAAATGATCATGTGATCACCCTGCAGCCCTGACACTGCAATATAAATAATAATATAAAATAATATTAACCCTGACACTGCAATATAAATAATAATATAAAATAATATTAACCATGACACTGTAGCCTGGGAGTAATATAAAATAATATTGTGACAGCCCCCCCCCCCTTTAACCCTGACACTGTTTCCTGCCCCCCCCCCTGCAGCCCTGATACTGTACCTGCCAGGGAGTAATATAAAATAATAATGTGAGCCCCCCCTGCAACCCTGACACTGTATCCTGCCTGGGAGTAATATAAAATAATGTGACTGCCCCCCTCCCCAGCCCTGACACTGTATCCTGCCTGGGAGTAATATAAAATAATAATGTGAGCCCCCCCATCCCCCCCTGACACTGTATCCTGCCTGGGGTAATATAAAATAATGTGTGACTGCCCCCCCTCCCAACCCTGCAGCCCCTGACACTGTATCCCTGCCTGGGAGTAATATAAAATAATGTGACTGCCCCCCTGCAGCCCTGACACGGTGTCCTGCCTGGGAGTCAACCTCTAAAAAATGGCTGCCTGCAGCCCTGACACTGTATCCTGCCTGGGGTAATATAAAATAATGTCTTGAGCCCCTCCTGCAGCCCTGACACTGTATCACGGTAATATCAAATAATAATGTGACTGCCCCTCCACCTTAACCCTGACACTGTATCCTGCCTGGGGTAATATAAAATAATAATGTATTTTGCCCCCCTCCCCAACCCTGCAACCCTGACACTGCTTGTCCTCCCTGGGGGTAATATAAAATAATGTATTCCCCATAGCCCTGACACTGTATCCTGCCTGTGAGTAATATAAAATAATAATGTGACTGCCCCCCTCCCCAACCCTGCAACCCTGACACTGTATCCTGCCTGGGAGTAATATAAAATAATGTGACTCCCTCCCCCCCCCCCCTTGGCCCTGACACTGTATCCTGCCTGGGAGTAATATAAAATAATGTGATGAGCCCCAGCAACCCTGACACTGTATCCTGCCTGGGGTAATATAAAATAATGTGTGCCATAAAATAATGTGACTGCCCCCCTGCAGCCCTGACACTGTATCCTGCCTGAGTCATATAAAATAATGATGACCCCCCTGCAGCCCCACTGTATCTTGCCTGGGAGTAATATAAAATAATAATGTGACTGCCCCTCAACCCCCCCTGCAGCCCCTGACACTGTATCCTGCCTGGGAGTCATATAAAATAATGTGACTGCCCCCTGCAGCCCTGACACACTGTATCCTGCCTGGGAGTCATATAAAATAATGTGACTGCCCCCAGCCCTGACACTGTATGTCCTCCCTGGGGTCATATGAAATGTGATGCCTCCCTCCCCCCTAGCCCTGTGCACTGTATCTTGCCTGGGAGTCATATAAATAATGTATTTCCCCAGCCCTGGCCTAGAGTCATATAAAATAATAATGAGGCCCCTCCCCCCCACACCTGCAGCCCTGACACTGTATCCTGCCTGGGAGCAATATAAAATAATAATGTGACTGCCCCCTGCAGCCCTGATACTGTATCCTGCCTGGGAGCAATATAAAATAATAATGTGACTGCCCCACCCTAAAGCCCCTCACACTGTATCCTGTCTGGGAGTAAAAAAAACACAAAACCCCAAAACAACCTATGGTGGAGTACTTCTCCGTAAATGAGGACACACATTATTTAGGTTAAAGATTTTCACTCATAATATGGAGCTTCAAACAAGCTCCAGTCACAGTAGCGTGTAGTGGTGTAATCCCCACTAATGGGTATAAGTATTGTGTGATATTTTCCATGATAGATATGAGATAACAAAGCAAATAAATTCAATAGTGCAGTATTGCCAATACGGAATGTGTGGTAGTAAATAAAAAGTAGAGCACTCACTAGAGAGGAGTTATCATCTTAAACTCAAAGCATCAAGCGTAAGGCCATACAATCCCCGCCTCAGGGATATCTTTTGGCCTCATTCTTCTTGCTGGAATAAGTGATAATATAAAAAGAAATAGAAACAAAAAAATAAAGCAATGGACATAAAATATAGTATTGTACTCACTTTTTTTAGAGCAGTTGGACTGCTCAGTAGCTCTAGCATAGGTGGTATAGTCCCCACCCAGAATTCAGAGCTGGCAAACAGGAATATATACATAGGGGAAGATAAATGTGAAATTTGCAGTAAAATCATTTCATGAAACCAAGTAAAGCACTACCTAGGGGATTCCAGTGCACGCTTGGTACTGGAGCTTGTTTCAGGCTCCATATTATGTGAGTACGAATTCTGTCAAAGTGTTGTGTGTCCTCTTTTACAGAGAAAGTACTACGCCACATGGTTGTTTTGTTTTTCTCTTTTACATGTACCCACAGATAGAAAATGAATCACTAAAGGCAGCAAGGTCCTTTGGTAAATACCCCATACCTTAGACTGTGCTCTTTGGACCCTTTCATATTTAATTTTACATTATTTCTACTGTTGGGTGCTATCTGTTTTTGTCTTGTATATTGGGAATACCTGACACACATGGGGTGAGATAGTGGTACCCCCATTTTAGAGTGGTAATGGGGATACCTGCTAAGTTTTAACAGCTGGCTTTTTCTTAAAGCAGAGTGACGCTTCCTGAAAAAAATGTTTGGACCAACCATTAAGGAGAAAAACATGGCACTCATCAGGAGTGAGTCCCCTTTCCAAGGCGTGCCACTTTGAGAACAGAGCATGCGTTTGACAAATTCACCCAACTTATGTAAGTCACTCGGAAAGCAAAATCTATAGACTGTAGACTAGACCCCAGTGTAAGTTTCAGTAAATGATTTGCAGTCAATGATGTGCCAGGTGGGGGCAGTTAATATTTAGCTGTTAGGAGGGCATGGCTGTAATGTCACCTGGCTACTAATATCTGTCCCTGACAGTCATCGGAGCATCCTGATTCATGTGCCGTGAAGCTCTAGGTCCAAATTAGATCACTACGTTTCATACTGCAAAATATTGACAAATACGAGACCACCTGTTGGTGCAATATAATAAAAATAGGCATAAAAAACAAGCAATTTCATGCTCGAATATAATACAATCTTGTTATACATTTCACAGAGACACTGTGGGGATAGCACCACCTGCAGCACAAACATCATACAGTGACTTGTATGGGCAGGGAGGCATACCATCATCTTGACTCATTAGCGAGTTGGGTGATAACAGGCATAGCATGCAGCGGTTTAATGTCTCCTGAATTACCATTTATTGATAAGGCAAGAGAGTGCCTACTTACCTCTACCAGGCAGTGCTGCTGGGTTTGAACCCACCTCTACCAGGCACTGCTGCTGGGCTACAAACGTATTACACTTGTTGGCAGTGGTGGGATGCGAACTGTCACCACGTGTCAGTACTGCTGGGTTCCCACCTACCACCATCAGGCAGTCCTCCTCGGTTCCCACCTACCTCCCATGTCAGTACTGCTTGTTTCACACGTATCCCTCCGTCAGTGCTGGTGGTGTTTCTTCCCACCCACTTTCAGGGCTAGAGAGGTTCACCACCCACCCATCTTTACCTTTTAGTACCTCCCGTCCAAATATCAAGCTGTATCTTTCAGCTCCACCTGCAGCATCCTTCCATTTAATACACCTCCCCATCAAACAGACACCATATGCCATGTGTGCGGACAGGTAAAGCAGATATAAAAAAAAAACACAGTGACATACCTGAGAGCAGGCATCAGAGTATGACCTAGCAGCTCCCAGCACCTAACGCATGACACAGAGGGGAGGGACCCACACAATGCGTGGGGGTAGAAAGGGGAGAGTCTTTAGGAATTTAACCACTTCATTTCCTGACCAATAACTTTCCAAATACTCGGTCTGCTCTTTTATCCAACACAAAGAATGCCGTTAGTCTTTGGAGTATTGTATTCAACAAAGGACACAAAGTAAATAGAAAAATCACATTCAATTACTTCCAATCCATAAATGAATTCTTCTTTTATTCGCGTTCTCTATATATTCATCTATTAATCCATCGGAGAATAATACGATGGTTCTATCTGTGCTGCTACCATTAATAAATCCTCATGTGAAACAGCGCTAAGTGTTTTATAAATCCAGGGATGTTATTCACTAAGGATAAACAAGGGAACTGTTAACTTCATGCCAATAAAAGCTGTAACAGTTTCACCTTCAGTTGGGATATTTTCATATCAGTTTTTCACAGTTACAGAATGAGTGAATTAGGTACTAATTAGCTGGTCTCTCACTCTGAAATTCTATATTTCTATTCCACATAGGAAGTAATCCCCGTCACACTTTCTACATTTAATAATAATCGTTTTCAGTTTGGGTCGGTATAAGGTATTGGGTGGCTAATGTATCCGTTAAAAAGAAACTCTTTTCAACTTTTGGCTGTCATTCTGTTGAGCAGGGGTTTACGACATGTACTGTTCTGTACTTGGCAGCTAGATGAACAGAACTGATGCCTAAGCTGATAGCACACACAATGCCGCTATCAGCTTACTGACAGCTGATCTGATCTCCGTACCTTGTGACTCCTGCATGCGGTCTGTCTGATCTTGGGCTCTTCCACAGAACCTGTCAGGGGAGGTAGGGACTAGAACATTTAGAACCTCACAGCTTTTTGTGATTTAATCAAGTCATGAATTGCATTATAAGGAAAATGCAAGCTTTAGTCTGGCTGAACAAACTGTATGGAATAAATATATTTTTTAAACTTATACCAACATCACCTCTTGCTCCTTCATTCCCGTATTTCTGTTAACTTGCCATTAGTTATAGTGTACGCAGTGTGCAGAGACACTGAATATGCCGGTGTTTTAATAATAGTTAGAGTCCTTAATGAAGGGATTTGGGGACTTACAGGGTTATTTACTAAATCGAGAATTGTCTGCGATTCACGGTGAATTCAAAGTGAATTTCAAACTGGAAGCTGTGCTGACTTGGAGAATTTTCTCAGTGCGGCTATTTGGGTCTAACATTTGAAAATCACTTTGAATTCACAGCAGTTCTCAGTTTAGTAAGTAGCCCGGTTAGATGAAAACAGAAGCATTGTATTGGTAAATCGCAGCGATTGCTGCACATATGCAATAAGTTGTCAGTGCCAGAAGCATCTGATTGGACAAAAATCACCGGAATTGATAACTTCACCGGTGGTAGATGGGATTGCAGTCAGGAGAATTCTGTCCCTGCGCTGGAATACAGGTAAGTTTAACTGTGTATTTAATCAATAAACAGAAAGGAAGGGAGGTAGTAATTTAAATAAGATAAGAAACATCTTAATAAACACTTTGATTTGGAGTGCTCCTTTAAGAACCCATTGAGGAAACATAGTACATTTTACAATCAGCAGTATCTATGTGGGTACGTGGGCTGCTGTCGTAAGACATATCCATCAATAGACGAATAAACTATTTATATGACTTCCGAAGTGTAACACCAGCTATTTCCGTGAGGAATATTAGTTTCCCCCTATCAGCCACTGTTCTTAACGCAAAGTCCCGTCTTCCTGGTTGCTCAGACAGGTAAGTTGGAATATCTGACCTCTGTAACAATTGCTGCACTCAACATTCCTAGAAATGACGATTTCAGTAAACTATTTTTGTCTTGTGTAATTTCTTAATTCCATAACTTGAGATCATGACATTACCATGAAATTCCCCAATTAGCCCCATTACCATGTTATTTTTTATTTTTTAAATAATATTTGTGTGTGGTCATAAAAAATGCAGGGAGCATGCAGCGTAAGAAATCGGATAGTTTTGTGTCAGGGAAAAAAAAATATCTAGTTTAAGGGAAATTAATACTCAATATTATAACGCGTTAAAACCGCCGAATCCACCTTTTGTTTTTTGTTTTTTTAAATTCTTTTGGTAGTTTAAAAACACAGATACGATTTTATAACTTTATAGTTTATCTTGGCTTCCTTTGGCCATGGAGGCAATTAAATCTCGGGCAAAACAAAATATGAATGTAGAGTGCTAGAACATAATAAAATCAACCCCTACTATAACTCAACAATTTTGTATGTTGGCTATAAAAAGCGACACTGTCACCGTCTACTGACATCGCCTTGGGGGCTGCAGTAACGTCACCTGGCGGGTGAGACCTAATGCGCATGCGCAGCAATGGCCGTGCTCGCATTAGGATTCAGCATTCAATCTGTGAGAACGTCCAGCGTCAGATAATGGATCAAAAGTCAGTTACGAATCCAGAAGCGCCACAGAGGGCAGACTTAGAGCTGCAATGTAAACATTAAGTGCAAAAGGGTCACAGCACCCAGACTACTTCAATTAGCTGAAGTGGTCTGGATGCCTACAGTGTACCTTTAATAGGAAAAAATATATACATTTTGTTTTAAAATTCTGAATTTAGGAGGTAAGTAAATTCAATGGGTGTTCTGATAGTTCTTACAATATCCAAATGGAGGTAATGTATCCTAAATTAGAATTTGCTTACAAATAGGGAACTGAAATCTGTTTATCTGTTAAACAAATGATGTGACTCATAATAAAAGTGAGTTCGAGATATGAAAATCCAGCGGGAGGCAAATCGTCCATCCCTGAGGATCTTTGTAAACAACATTTTTCAGGATCCTAAAGGCTGACGGAGCATTTTAGGAAATGTCATGAATATCTTGATTAACCATCAGCAGCAATTTATGGTGATTTTTGGCTAATGTATGGCTCAGCGGAAAAAAAAAAGAATGTTGGCTGATTTTGAATTATTTTTCAAACTTGGTTGTTTTGGGGTTTTACCACAAATTGCTATTTAGTAAATCGACCCTCTGATCTGGCATATTGGGGGTTATGTATAAAGACTGATGCCCTTCCCGCCTGGGTTGGAACCCAAGGCCGGACTTTATTCTCATAGGATGTGCCCCAGGTACGTCGTGTTCTCAAATCAGGTTCTGTTACGGGAACTGCCCCTACTTTTATGCAGCAGTTCGGACATTGTCAGATCATGGCCTTTTTGACGGGTCACACACAACGTCCTTGCCTTGTGTGGGACCTAACTGATTTGAGGCATTGGAGCTGATCCTCTGGAGTATAGGATCTCTCTTCTAAATGCCACCCTGCAGCGTCAACGTAATGACCTCACTTTGGCTTTTTTTGGTCGTTGAGAGTTAACTTTGAACGCTGAATTTTCAGATCACTGATGGGGAAAAAAAACTGTAATTTAATACACCACTGCCCCTTGGCGAGTGGAACACAAACATCTGCACACAAACTATTATCCATGTGTTGCAGAACTCCACAGACCCTTTACAGGTTCGATCCCTCTCAGAATAGTAAAAGCTGAAGATGATATGATCCACTGGGCATGCTTCTCCATGTTTGGTGGGATTGTCCATGGTTAATTCCATTTTGGAAACGATTGCATGAAATAATCAAAGTATTTACTATCATTGCTACACCATACCTTAGTGGTGACTTCTGCTTTTTAAAAATGATGACTATTAGAATTTTGTATATCACCTGACACCTGATCCCCATAATCCCCCCTGTCAAAAACCAGATGCATCATCAATGCAGCTTTGTTCCTCCAGGATGGAAGACCTCAGGGCGATAGAGGCGCTCACATTTAGCGCTATTGGAATGTACACAAACGTATATGGCTGTTTGGACATTATGGATCACCACTTCAGCAACAGATGAATTTCAGGCACTTCTTATGATGCCATAGAGACTCCATGAGGTTAGGGAGTGAGCCAGGTGGTACCCTAAATGGCAAGACGGGTGATTAAGGGACATTCTTCTCCTTTTTTCTAATCATTTTCTTTCTCTTTCTTTTCTAAACTACATCATTACCCTTTTGATCCGATACCCTATTTTGATATCTACTTTTTGACTGGGATGGGATCTGATATAGATTGATTTCTTATTCCGCAGTTATTTGTGTCCTGTGACGAGCCTATAAGAGCTTGTTTATACCATTCCTACTTTCCACACTATGAGAGAGACCGGCGAGTCCCATTCTGTTTATATCTTTGCAGTACGGCTTGTCTTCTCTTTGGGGCCAGCATGCTCCAGTGTATATTTGTACATTCTTTATGGAAAATAGTTTCTTTCTTCAATAAAAATAGATTTACAAAATAACAAATACAAAATACTGATACATTCACTGATGTTTGCGCCAGTTTTGTGCGCACACGCCATTTTCTTGTGTATAAAAGGTGCTCCCTCTATACATTGGTGACATATTCCTTTAATCTTTTCTGTAACGGGCCTTTATTGCAACTCTTAGTTTTATACGCTGGGAACTACATATTTGTGAACGGAAAAACTATTTGTACATAATAGCCATCGTCCTCTAAGCCTCCAAGTGCTGCCGTGGTTTTACCGAACAGTAAGAATTATGAGGAATACAAAGTTAATTCAAAGTGAATTTCCAATTTAAGCCCCATTAGAGAACTGGAAACATACTCCAAGTCAGCCGTACTTCTGGTTCGACTAGTTTGGTCTTAATTTGGAAATTGACTGAATTCCTGACAATTCTCTCCCTGATAGTGTATCAGTGGCTGACAGAGAAATCACTCCAGTAGTTCTGGATGCTGCACATCCCTGCCCTTGTTAAAGGATTGCTTGTTTCCCCACTTGTTTTTCTAATTCCTGTGATTGATAGAGTCTCAGACCACATAGCCAGATGTCCACACTGTCACATCTGCTAATGGAAAATGCAGGTCACAAGGATGTATTTACCCCCATAGGTGGGCAGAGCTACCTATATTGACAGACTGACTTACCAACATGCAAAACCAACAGCAATATGTTTACATACCTCCCAAGGTTCCCTATTTAGGAGGGATAGTCCCTAATTTAGACCCAAATCCCTCTGTCCCTCTTTTCTAGGAGGTCAATATTGTTGGCGTGTCTTCCGGGGTATAACAGAGCTCCACAGCAATAATACTCCCAGTAATGTGTCTGAGAGTATAACAGAGCTCCACAACAATTCCCCCATTTCCCAGTAATGAGTCTGAGTATCTAACAGAGCTCTGCAGCAATAATACTCCCAGCAATCTGTCTGCCCAGTAATGTGTCTGAGTGTATAACAGAGCTCCACAGTAATAATACTCCCAGTAATGAGTCTGAGTATCTAACAGAGCTCTGCAGCAATAATACTCCCAGTAATGTGTCTGAGTGTATAACAAAGCTCCACAGTAATAATACTCCCAGTAATGTGTCTGAGTGTATAACAGAGCTCCACAGCAATAATACTCCCAGTAATGTGTCTGAGAGTATAACAGAGCTCCACAACAATAATACTCCCAGTAATGAGTCTGAGTATCTAACAGAGCTCTGCAGCAATAATACTCCCAGTAATGTGTCTGAGTGTATAACAAAGCTCCACAGTAATAATACTCCCAGTAATGTGTCTGAGTGTATAACAGAGCTCCACAGCAATAATACTCCCAGTAATGTGTCTGAGTGTATAACAGAGCTCCGCAGCAATACTACTCCCAGTAATGTGTCTGAGTGTATAACAGAGCTCCACAGTAATAATACTCCCAGCAATGTGTCTGAGTGTATAACAGAGCTCCACAACAATAATACTCCCAGTAATGTGTCTGAGTGTATAACAGAGCTCCACAGTAATAATACTCCCAGTAATGTGTCTGAGTGTATAACAGAGCCCCACAGCAATAATACTCCCAGTAATGTGTCTGAGTGTATAACAGAGCTCCACAGCAATAATACTCCCAGCAATGTGTCTGAGTGTATAACAGAGCTCCACAGCAATAATACTCCCAGTAATGTGTCTGAGTGTATAACAGAGCTCCACAGCAATAATACTCCCAGTAATGTGTCTGAGTGTATAACAGAGCTCCACAGCAATAATACTCCCAGTAATGTGTCTGAGTGTATAACAGAGCTCCACAGCAATAATACTCCCAGTAATGTGTCTGAGTGTATAACAGAGCTCCACAGCAATATTACTCCCAGTAATGTAGCCCCATGTAGCCAGAGCGCAGCTTAGCGGAAAAGGGCCTTGACAGGGGTTAGGAGGCGGGCATAGGAGGGACCAAGCAGGACTGTGGGATTATGGGATGGGGGCTGGCTATTTATTAGGCAGCCATTTTAAAAAATGTGCACATTAATTTCTACCTAGCTGTGTTTGTGTTGCCTCTTGGTTCACTGACCTGCTAGGTAGGCTTTTCTTTTTTGTCTCCTCTGCAGGGCCATGGAAGAGGTGGAGCGGCTCCTGGATGGGATCCGGACGGCGGCGCGGCAACAGGGCCCAGGCTGGGCGAAGATGCATCTGGGCCCCCTGTTAGCAGCGGCAGATGGCGGCGGCGGTCGCCCGGCGCGGGCCAGGAGGCCACCACGGCGCTTGAGCCCGGGCGCGGGGCCCGTGACTCCTTCCCTTGGCGGTCCGGCGGCTGGGGAGGAAGGCCGCGGCAGGCCTGGAGGCCGCGCGGTCGAGGCATCGCCTCCCGGCGGCCGGCCAGGGCCTCGGCAGGCGGGCTCCCGACGGGCTGCGGCCCTGGCATCAGACGGCGCGCCCCCTGGACGGGTTGGGGCGGCGCCGGGCCCGGCGGACGCACCGGTGATGCGGCGGCCCTGCCGGGAATCGAGCAGGCGGGCCGGGCGAGTTGTACAGGAGGTGGGAGCGGCGGACGGTGGAGAGCGGGCCAGGAAGGCGCGGACCAGGCCCAGAACGGAGCAGGCAAGTGCAGGGGGCCCCCTTGGGGGTTCCCTTGGCGTGGGGCCCAACCTGGGGGTGCAGCCTGGGGGTAGTGTGCCTGGGGCGAGAGGGGGGGGGAGTGGAGCTCAGGTGGCTGGGGGGGGACCTTCTGGGGGGACCCAGGGGAGCTCTCAGGGCCCTAGTGAGGGAGGGAGTGGGGGGGGCTCTGTGGTAGGGCTGCTGGGGGCACAGGGGGGGTCCCTGGGGGTGCCTGGGGGGTCAGCGGGTCGGGTGAGGGAGGTAGGGGCGGTAGTTGGAAAGGGGGGGGTTGGTAAGAGGGCGGTGAAGCGTAGGGGGCGGGGGGTGTCAGGGGGCCACTTCCAGAGGCGGGGAGGCGCTGGGGCTGGGGGGGGCTATGCGGGTCCAGAGGCCGTGTCTAGTGGGTCGGAAGGTGGGGGGTCTGGTGACAGCTCCGGGTCGGACTCTAGCAGCGTTGGTTCTTCACCTGTGAGGGACGTGAGGTCCCTCAGGGCGCGGGAAAAAAGGGGGGCCCGGTGCAGGCGTTCCCCCTCGGGAAGTTCGGTAGAGGCCAGGTCAGGGTCATTAGGGCGGGGGCGGCAGGAGAGGGCGGCGAGGGCTGAGGGTAGGAGTCGGAGTCCCCGGGGCGGGGGGGAACGGGCTCACGGGGGGCAGCGGGAGAGTGGTGCACGGCGGGAGGCCTTGGTAGCAGGCAGGCGCTCCCTGGGTCGGGACGGGAGGGGAGCCGGAGAGCACTACCCCCTGCCCAGGATGTCTTCTCCTCATTTCAGGTCTCCGAGCCGTTCGTCTTCCACGTTATCGAGGCACCAGGTGGGCTCCCTGGTTGGCGGGACGTCGGCGGATGTTGCGCATCCAGGTCACGCAGCGGTTGACAATGCAGCCCCGGGTACGGACGGATCGAGGGGCTTGGCCGGTGAGTCCAGAGGCCCCCTTGGGTCCAATACACTAGTTCAAACACTTCAGTCACTGCTCCACTCATTGGGGGCGGGGGGTGGCACTTCGGGCGATGTAGGTCAGGTTTGGACGCGAGGGTCCGGCGAGGTGGGGCGTGCTAGCGGGACTCCCGTGGTAGCCGCGCCCAGCGGGGAGGCGGGTGTAGAGTCCAGCCCGGGGGAGGTGGGGTGCGAACGGGCGGAATTGTCGGGAGGAGTGTCGGACGCGGCCAGGCAGCATGCTTACGTGTCATTTGCGGGCCCGCTGGGGGTGCACCTCAAGCAGGAGGCGAAAGAAAAAATTTGGAAGGGGGAGTTCTGTGAGATATTCTCCCTTCTTCCTCTGGAGGACTTCATTGACCTCAAGGAGGAGGATAAGAAGGACGAAAAGAAGGAGGAGGAGGAAAAACGGAAGCGGTATCGAAAGATACCGAAGTCCTTTGGGAACTGGCTGAGGGCCTTCTGCGTCCTAGCCAGTGTGATAGGGGAGAAATCGCCGAGTTCTTGCTCTTCCCTATTCTGTTACTTAGATGGGATCTGGGAAGCGTATCGCACCTATGGCGGGCTGGCCTGGTGGCGGTACGACGAGCAGTTCCGGCAACGCTTGGCGGCCAATCCTGGGATGAGGTGGGACCAAATGGACCTGCCCCTGTGGATGAAGCTGATGATGGCGCAGACGGCACAGCCCTTTCAGCACGCGGCTGGCGCAAAGGGACAGTCCGCCTCGTCGGCCGCCTTGCAGAAGGGCTTATGCTGGTCGTTCAACGAAGGTCAGTGCAAGTGGGGGGCGGCCTGCCGCTTCAAGCATGAATGCGCGGGCTGCGGTGGGACTCATGGGCTCCAGAGATGCTATAAGAAAGGTAAGTCGGGCGGAGCCGGAGCTCCTCCAGCGCCCGGGGGCAGTGGGACAGCTGCTGCCCCGGGGCCGAACCCCGGTGAGGCTCGACGCGATGGAACCCTGGCTAAGCCGCTACGGTAAGGCAGGGGACGCGGAACTGCTTAGGTCGGGGTTTGGACAGGGGTTTTTCATCCCCTTCCGAGCGAGGGAGGGTTCGTTGTGTACGCGTAATCTGAAATCGGTAAGGGAATTTCCGGATGTGGTCCGGGAGAAGCTTAGTAAGGAGGTGCGGTTGGGCAGGATGGCAGGTCCATTCTCAGCGCCGCCGATTGAGGGCCTTAGGGTGTCACCATTAGGGGTTGTTCCCAAGAAAGAGATCGGGAAGTTTCGGCTCATTCATCACCTGTCCTATCCTAGGGGAGCGTCGGTGAATGACGATATCGATGGGGAATTGTGCTCGGTCTCTTATGCATCATTCGACCAGGCGGTCGAGCTGGTTAAGAGGGCCGGGCGTGGGGCTTTACTGGCCAAGGTGGATATTGAAGCTGCTTTTCGGCTGCTTCCGGTTCATCCGGCTTGTCACCACCTGCTGGGGTGCTTCTTCGAGGGGGGCTTCTTCGTCGACTTATGTCTCCCGATGGGCTGCTCCATTTCGTGCTCCTATTTTGAGAAGTTCAGTACCTTTCTCGAATGGGTGGTGCGGATGGAGTCGGGGAACGACGCGGTGGTGCATTATTTAGATGACTTTCTCTGCGTAGGGCCGGCGGGTTCTCCCGCCTGCCGGCACCTGTTGCGGACAGTGGAGTGGGTGGCAGGCCACTTTGGGGTGCCGTTGGCGGCGGACAAGACTGAGGGCCCGACCGTGTGTCTCAGCTTTCTGGGTTTAGAAATAGATTCGGTGCGTGGGGAATGTCGGCTGCCTCTGACTAAGTTGTGCGGACTGCGCAGTGCGGTGGCCGCGGTGCAGCGGGCGCGTAAGGTGACCCTGCGGCAGCTACAATCGTTGATCGGGATGCTCAACTTTGCCTGCAGGGTGATACCCATGGGTAGGGTGTTTAGCCGCAGCCTGTCGGCAGCCACGGCGGGGGTCGGTTCTCCACACCATTTCGTTCGGGTCTCTTCCTCAATGAGGGCTGACCTGGACGTCTGGAAGGTATTTTTGCAAGACTTTAATGGGACGGTGTTCTTCCGTCAGGAGGGTGTGTCTACGGCCGAATTGGAGCTGTTCACCGACGCATCGGGTAGCGTGGGTTTCGGGGCCTACTTCAGGGGGAGATGGTGTGCTCAGAAGTGGCCGGAGGCGTGGGGACGAAGCCCCCTCATACGGAACTTGGCTTTTCTGGAGCTGTTCCCGTTGGTAGTGGCATTGGCCCTGTGGGGGGATTGTCTCCGGGACCGCAAAGTAGTCTTCTTCTCTGACAATATGTCGGTGGTGCATGCCGTCAATAACCAGTCGGCAGCATCCAAACCGGTGGTGACACTATTGCGACGTTTTGTTTTGCTTTGCATGTCCCTTAATGTAGTTTTTCGCGCGCGTCACGTGCCCGGGTATTTGAACGAGGTGGCTGATGCTCTGTCTCGTTTTCAGTGGTCCCGGTTTCGGTTGGCGGCTCCGGAGGCTCAGGAGACCGGGCAGGCGTGCCCGGACGAATGTGGCAGCTCGGAGCATCATGCTTGGGGGACTTGTGAGGGCTTCGCTGGCACCTGCCACATGGACCGCATACAGTAAGGTTTGGGGTGCCTGGGAACGTTCCTGGGAGGGGCTGGGCCAGGGGCCACAGGTGGAATCGTCGCAGTACGCCTTCCTGTGGTTCACTTTCCAATTGCTGGCAAAAGGTGTGTCCCCAGCAATGGTTGATAGGACCATGGCGGCGATGGCCTTTTGGTTCAAATTCCACGGGTGGGAGGACCTCACGAAAGCGTTCGTCATTAGGCAGGCTCTCAAGGGGTATCGGAGGGGCCGGAGGGTACCGGATGCCAGGCGTCCGGTCTCGGTTCGGGTGCTTGGGAATTTACTCCACGTGCTTCCCGGAATCTGCTTTGACGGGTTTGAGGTAGCCCTGTTCAGGACAGCCTTTCTCTTGGCCTTCTTTGGTGCATTCCGGATAGGGGAATTGGTGAGCGCCACGCGGTCGGGGTCGGGGGGTCTGCAGTTATCCGGTGTTCGCATGATCGCTGGGAACCTGGTGGTATACCTGGCTACATCCAAAACGGACGTCATGGGAAAAGGCCGGGATGTGACGCTGGGTCCCCTGCCTGGGTCATCACTGTGCCCGGTTGCGGCTGTAGCTCGGTTCTTGGAACTGAGACCGGCAGTCGGGGGTCTTTATTGGTTCATGCCGATGGCTCCTCGCTCTCCCGTTTCCAATTTACTAAGGTGTTCCGATTGGGTCTGGGGGCGTTGGGGTTGAGTGCTGCTGCCTACGGGACGCATTCCTTTCGCATAGGGGCGGCCACTGAGGCCGCGCGTCTGGGCATGGGGGACGAGTTAGTCAAAAGGATTGGGAGATGGGAATCCGCTCGGTTCCGCACGTATGTGCGCATGGGTTTGTTGGATCAGTGATGCGGGCTGTATCGGTCGGGGGGTGGGCCCCGGTATGGGTATGGGTGTTTACGTTGTTTCCCTTCTTCCCCAGGTTGTGTCGCATGGATTGTGGGCCATTCCTTCATCGTTTGGGCCGGACGGAGAGCTGCAGCTCGAGCCCAGGGCCAACAGCTGGGCTTCCCGAAAGACCTCCTAACAGTGCGATGGTTGGGCTTTAAGGGGTTTGGCTGGGGCGACGTGTGCGGGGCAATAATTCGGATGGTAGCAGGTGGGGCGAGGCCAGATATGCTAGTTCTGCACGCCGGGGGCAATGACCTGGGCCTCATCCCGCAACGGCGGTTGGTTAAATGGATGAAGCAGGACCTGAACAGGTTGTTCGATCTGCTTCCCGGGGTGATGCTGGTGTGGTCTGAGATCGTTCCGAGGCGTCGGTGGCGACACGCGAGGGACCCAGTGGCCATCGATAGATGCAGGGGAAAAGTTAACAGCTTGATGGCAAGCTTCGTGAGGAAATTGGGGGGCGTGGTAGTGAGGCACGTAGAATTGGAAGGCGGGCTGCCGGGTTATTACCACACGGACGGTGTTCATCTTTCAGCGGTTGGTCTGGATTTGCTGAACTTGGGTTTGCAGGAGGGGATGCAGAGGGCTCTCTTTCTTCGGGGTGGCGGAGCTCGGTCGGCTTGAGGGGTCAAGGTCCGAGCTTGTGGCGGGATAGAGAGCTAGGGAAGGAAAAATAGGCTCTCCATGAGGAACGTGAGGAACATGAAGAATTGTGGTCACTGGTCGATGGTGGGTTTCGAGTCCTGGAGGTGGCTCAGAACCTGGTGGGGTAGGGGTATCTGGGTATACCCCTACCGTGGTTACTTATGGTTGCATTCAAATCGGTTCATGTTGGAGTAAAGTTAAAGTGTTATTTATATATATTTATGTGTTGCTTATGTTGGGTCATTGCCCTGATATTTAATGAAGGTATAGATGCAAGGGCGGAGGATGGGGGGCAATGACCCATGTGTTATATATATATGTTAAATTATTAGTATCGTTTCTGTTTGTTAATAAAGCTGTGGACAATTTTTCCCATATTCCTAGTGTCAGCGCGTTATTGGGGATAGGTATGTGGGTTGGTTGTCCAAGGTTCCGACTGCCCATATGGCGACTATACACCAGTCATGTAGCCCCATGTAGCCAGAGCGCAGCTTAGCGGAAAAGGGCCTTGACAGGGGTTAGGAGGCGGGCATAGGAGGGACCAAGCAGGACTGTGGGATTATGGGATGGGGGCTGGCTATTTATTAGGCAGCCATTTTAAAAAATGTGCACATTAATTTCTACCTAGCTGTGTTTGTCCCTCCCTCCCTCCCTGTAATGTGTTTGTTTTCTTTTATCCCGTTTTGTCACAGCGGCGGGATAGAGAGCTAGGGAAGGAAAAATAGGCTCTCCATGAGGAACGTGAGGAACATGAAGAATTGTGGTCACTGGTCGATGGTGGGTTTCGAGTCCTGGAGGTGGCTCAGAACCTGGTGGGGTAGGGGTATCTGGGTATACCCCTACCGTGGTTACTTATGGTTGCATTCAAATCGGTTCATGTTGGAGTAAAGTTAAAGTGTTATTTATATATATTTATGTGTTGCTTATGTTGGGTCATTGCCCTGATATTTAATGAAGGTATAGATGCAAGGGCGGAGGATGGGGGGCAATGACCCATGTGTTATATATATGTTAAATTATTAGTATCGTTTCTGTTTGTTAATAAAGCTGTGGACAATTTTTCCCATATTCCTAGTGTCAGCGTGTTATTGGGGATAGGTATGTGGGTTGGTTGTCCAAGGTTCCGACTGCCCATATGGCGACTATACACCAGTCATGTGTCTGAGTGTATAACAGAGCTCTGCAGCAATAATACTCCCAGTGATGTTTCTGAGTATATAACAGAGCTCCACAGCAGTAATACTCCCAGTAATGTGTCTGAGTGTATAACAGAGCTCCACAGTAATAATACTCCCAGTAATGTGTCTGAGTGTATAACAGAGCTCCGCAGCAATAATACTCCCAGTAATGTGTCTGAGTGTATAACAGAGCTCCACAGCAATAATACTCCCAGTAATGTGTCTGAGTGTATAACAGAGCTCTGCAGCAATAATACTCCCAGTAATGTGTCTGTATAACAGAGCTCTGCAGCAATAATACTCCCAGTGATGTTTCTGAGTATATAACAGAGCTCCACAGCAGTAATACTCCCAGTAATGTGTCTTTAAACTAAAATAACTGTGTTTAGATACCAGTCTGTGTAAATAAGATCTATTGTTCTAGTTATGAATGATATTTTAGTTCTATAAATTGTTATTAATATGTCTCTTAAAATTTCTCAGAACAGCCATGCCTTCTCTCACCCTCCCCCCTTGAATGAAAGTGTCCCTCTTTGTTCATTTGAAATGTTGGGAGGTATGTTTTATTTAAAGGGACACTATAGTCACCAGAACAACTACAGCTTATTGAATTTGTTCTGGTGAGTAGAATCATTCCCTTCAGGCTTTTTGCTGTAAGCACTGTCTTTTCAGAGAAAATGCAGTGTTTACATTACAGGCTAGGGATACCTCCACTTGCCACTCCTTAGATAGCTGTAAGAGATCCTTCCTGGGTCATGGCTACCTAAAATGCATCCAAACATTCAGTGTCTCCTCCCTCTGGACGCAGACACTGAACTTTCCTCATAGAGATACATTGATTCAATACATCTCTATGAGGAGATGCTGATTGGCCAGGGATGTGTTTGAATCAGCTAGCTCTGCCCCTGATTTGTCAGTCTCAGCCAATCCTATGGGGAAGCATTGTGATTGGATCAGACTACCTCTTCTGATGATGTCAGCAGACTGCTTGTTTTTTTAAAGGCAAGCAGCATGCAGATCTACAGCTTCAGGCTTGAATACAGTAAGATTTTTACTATATTTATGGAAGCATGAGGGGCTCAGGGGGGCTAGATGGTGGTTTTAACACTATAGGGTCAGGAATACATGTTTGCTGGAGACTGCAGCCCCCAAGTTGTACCCTTGCCAGCCTTCCATGTCTGCGAATGTCCTGGACTCTGCTGAGCAAAATGCTAATTTGCAGAATATATATATATATATATATATACATTGTGCACTAGTTTTGCAGTTTATTTTATCTCCATAAAATATTGCAATTGGTCTTGTGTAGAGGTTCCCTTTAATTGATACCTATTCCTCCTTTCAGCCCTAAATAATGCTTTAAACATTGCACCACTCCTGGCCTGTGTACCGTACAGGTAATTGTATGCTCTGCAGCCGATACTATGACAGATTATCCTCTGTGGATGTTCGAACTTTGTGTAAATGCAGGAATTGCAAAGTTGCTCTATTATTTACATATTGTATTGGCAGCGGAGTGTGTTCAGGTGTTACCTATTGTCTTCCCTGCCAAAAGTTTAAAATTAAGGTTACACAAACATAAAGCTATTGGATGCCCAGGGTTCAATAGGAGAGGCTAGAGCGTCGGGCTGTGACGTTAAGCCCTGACTGGAAGGCAGGTGATAATTAAAGATAAGGAAGAAGAGAAGGAAACAGTTTGAAATTTGCAATTCCCATGGAGATATAAGCTGGGATAAGGAAATGGGACCATAGTATGAGGGATGCTTGGAATTTACATAATATCATCGCAGTCTGACATAACATTCATTAACCTGGCACAATCATTGCCAAGGGGGTTTATTTACTAAACAGTGAAATATGGTGAAATTATACCAAATTTGCAAAAAAATGGGATGAAATCTATGTGAGTCGAAGGTTTTTTGTTTTCCATGTGCGCCATTTCTAGGTATAATTGTGGTCACACAATGCAGGAGAGCTTTTACTGTGCTCTTCGTTTTCCCGACTGCTTGAGGAGATTGCTGTGATGGGCAAACATCCCTGGCATTATTTATAAATATATATAACCCATTGTAAAGCGCTACGGAATATGTTGGTGCTTTATAAATGATATTGTCCTGGGAAATTGTCGATTTGGGCCCTGAGACTCCGGAGTGCCAGCTGATTGCACACTGCCTGAACCAGGTTTTAGGGTTATCCACCGTTGCCCACTTTGCAGGTGACTGTGGGTGGGGCCAATGCACCCATTTTTCAGGTAATTGTGGGTGGGGCTAGTGCCTTTACTTTGCAGGTAGCTGTGGGATCAGTATTGTTGAATGTCAGCCATTCCTGCTGATTTTAAAGGGACAGCGCATTGGCAAACACTCTGTGATCTGAATCCCTTTCTGACTTTTTTTGTGTTATTTAGCACAGTCCCCTATTGGCATTTCTTCCCACTGTCATTCTTTAACATGTTTGTAAAGCTGTGAGTAATTTCAGGAATGTTAATGTGTTCACACGCTCACATCCAATTCATAAAGAACATACAAGCTGCGTATTATGTGACCTTGTATTGTAATAGCGGGTCAGCCCGTATCTTATCTACGGATATAGTTATATTGGTTTGCTGCTGTTTTACGCTGTCTCAGGCAGCAGATAAAATGCCCACTTCTATATTATTTCCATATGAAACAAGCTGTAAAGAACAAACCCATCCAGAACTGAGCGTGTTACGGATCTACACACCATATTCTGAGCAATTATTCTCTGCTCTGTGTATAGAGGACAATGTGTCGCTCATTTGTAAAGGTTAAGGGCCAAAAACTGCAGTCTTTTTAAAAAAATGATGCTGTCACTTTAAATATTGTGTGTGTGTGTGTGTGTGTGTGTGTGTGTGTGTGTGTGTGTGTGTGTGTGTGTGTGTGTGTGTGTGTGTTTATTTTTTTTTTTTTTATAAATTAACCGCAAGGGAGAATGAAAATGTAAAATTATATCCCACCTCCCTAAATGTATTTATACTAAATCAAAGTTAGGAGAGGGAGTTATCTACTAAATACCGCTTAAAAACTGGTGTAATTGGATACCATATAATACCATTAACGTAAACAGTAATAAAAATAACTCAGACTGCAATCCTGGGAATAAAACCAGGCGCTGGTATATTCATCAATAAGCCGAATTAAAGAATAAAGTGCGTAAAACCAAAATCTACAATGCATGAAATGGAAACGCAACCTTTTAAAGCCTATAATTGGGTATGAATTTCATGTAACAGTCCGTATACAAATGTAGACACTGGGTAATTTTAAAAAGGAATTAATCAAATTGTTGCAATTTATGAAAGTATTGTTCGATCTGGTTAGAAAGCTAATGAGTGAACCAACACTTGAGCTGTATTAGAACCCCAAAACTGCTCATTATTCTGCTACATGTATCGGTGTAATCACCATTTTACTAACACATTACTAAGTACATATAATCACCACAATTCCCCCAAAGGGTTATTCCTCAGGTCCACAAACACATATGTATGGACATAGGAACAATCGGATAGTCAAGTGTATGTAGAAAGATTTAAAAGTCCTTAGCCTAATTTACAAAACCATGTAACAGTAAAGGTGCACGTAACTGAAACCTGAATTATGGGAAAATAATGCCATCTCGGGGTTCTGGAGACTCGACCCTCGCTCCTGTGGTTTTCAAAATGTCTTTGAAACCACCTGTTGGCGTTATTTTCCCACCATACACTTTTCCCTCTTCTATATCATCCTAAATCATGTTCACTGATATAAATACCCCTCTGTGGCTATTTAAAGTTGGACTGTTCTAGAACAATCACTTTTAGGATTTCACAAATTCCACTTGAGATTTTTGTTGTTGTCTCTCCAGAAAAACCTGTATTCTATGATTCACTCTGGATGTTACACGCTGTTTCTGCCCTTGGATTCCTGGGCCCTGGGCAGTATCTGGTTTTACCCTACCGCCATGTCTCCTACCTTGCTAAACCCGCCAGACATGATAGTAATTTTAAATATTTCTACCCTGCACAATGCAGTTTCCGTGGGCCTCCTTTAGTATTGCGAGATATAAAGAATTGTGCTGTATCTAATACGTCAGCCTCTGTAAATGTCTTTCAGTAGAATTTAAAAACAGTTTCTGTAAAGGTATTTGCAGTTTATTTAAATGGTCCCTTGCTCTTACAGTGAATAAACCAAACACTGTGTATTTTATGAATTTCTTGGTTGTAAACCTAACAGACCCCCCACAGCTTACAAAGTGAAACTGTCTCTGTCCCCCACGGCTGTGATCTTTCATTGTAAGGTGGGCTAAACGTGATCCCTCTGCTATTCTATGTTTTATAATATCCCTACTATATGCATTTATAATATCCCTCTACTATACAATACATTTTATAATATCCCCTTACTATAAAGACGTTTTATAACATCCATCTACTATACGTTTTATAATATCCCCCTACTATAAAGACGTTTTATAGTATCCCTCTACTATACTATACGTTTTATAACATCTCCCTACTATAAAGACATTTTATAATATCCCAGACCAAATGGTCTAAGTTAGTGTATCCTGTCTAGGTGGGGGATCATTCCACCAACGCTGTATCGATAGAGCAGTACCTTCTGCTCTATACTTGTGAGTATATTTTATATATATTTTATACTCATCCCTTAAATACTGAGAGCACTATTGCTGTTTTTTATATACCCTGGAGCACTGAATAAACCAGGCCGGAGTGACGGACGCACCTCTCCAATATATCCTTTAGCGTGGATTATACCGCTACACGCCCTCCACCCCAGAGTTGGTCAGAGCTCTCACAAATGTGAGTGTACTAGCTAACCTTTTATCTATTTTTCTATTGGATTTTAACTATATCACACTATTGGCTGCCTGTCGTGTTTTCCTTTTGTCTTCACATATACGGATATTTTAACAATCCGGACGGATCAACTCCTGAGGACTGTACCCCCACCCTATCCAGATATATCAGTGAGACTTTTAAATTACTTTTTATTAACCTCCACAATATATATTTTATTTCCCGGACGGACCTACCTTTATTTTTATTCTGTTGTCTTAAGTGAGACTTTTATTCTCTACTGTTTTTTTATCATCTATATAGGCCTACTTGTTGTTGTTTATCCATTTAGACCATTTGGTCTGGTTTCTATTGTCATAGACTACTGTTACTAGCTCTTAGCACAGCCCTTACCCCCTTCACCTCTTCTAGCTTGTTTTATTAAGGGTCTTGAGGGATTTCCTTTTTTGGGTTGCTGCTTATTATGCTGTTATTTAGTGCTGGCCATTCCCCCCGTTCTATTTTATAATATCCCTCTACTATACGATACATTTTATAATACTATACTGTATACAGTACATTTATAATATACTCTACTATGCTCTACCAAACAGCCACTAGAGGGACTTCCAGGTGGTTAGGCAACTACAGTGTCACTCAAAACCACAAAGGACTGTATTATACATGCACAGAGGCAGAGCCTTAACCAAAATAAGTGACAGAACCTGCACCTTGGGGAAGGGGCGCAAGGGAGGAAGTACTATAGTTTCCCTTTAAATAACTTTGTTTTCCTGACAGTATAGTATCCCTTTAAGCTTAATTTCACTGAGCTAAACAAACCGGGAAGTAACAGGATCGGTTGTCTGACAGCCAGGGGGTGTAACAAGGTTAATTTATAAAAGTGCATTTTCCATTTAAATCTGCCATTTTTTGTAAAATGAAAAAAGGACACATTCTTCACACATAAAGCATTTCAGATAGCTATAGTGTTTTAGGGGTTTGGAGTATCCCTTTAATGCCAGAAGCAGTGGTTCTTCAATCTAGGATAGTTTGTTACAGTTACCCGAGGATCAAGGAGAGGCTGTAATAAGGCTTCTCTCTGACTTTCTGAAACTTCCAGAAAGACCTAAAATGATAAAAACAGCCCGGTGTTTGTGGTGCATGTCTTAGTTTGCACTTGTACATAGTTAGTCCAGGAAGCTCACAGTTAAACTGGTTTATTCACAGATGAGGTTATTGAGTTGACAGAACTGTAAGATTTCCGCGGAGATAGAAATCACGTCCCATCTTATTTCCTTTTATTTTGTATTGTGGATTCATGATACCTGGTTTGCAAAATAATAACATAAAACCTTCACAGCTTAAAGTGTAAGCTCTCTTTATTAATTAAAACGCTCTTTAAATGAAAGAGGGTGACACCCATGAGGTGTATTAGCGGGATTGCTAGCAAATGGATAGGTTTTCTTTAAAAGCGCTAGAACAACATGGCTCCCTACCCGTCAATCAGATCTCTGGATATAAAGCTGTGAGAAATCTGCATGTTTTATGGAGAACACAGCTACAAAGCCTCACAACCAAACTTTCCATCTTTTATAAAAGTCCTCGCTTTCTCACATTCTGCTTTATTTTTCCTGATCTCCAGAACTCTGCAATCTTCAGACTACAGCAAGCAGTATGGTGCCTGAAACGCCTGGCACCCACTCAGTATAAGTATTGAAAGTGTCTTAGAACGGTTTGAATTCTTCCCGGGGTCTGCTGCGTGCTGCTACTTGCCCCCACTACAGCCTTCAGAGAGCCAGAGGCTGTCTGAACCCAGTCTGGCGGTAGTAGGAAATCAGCTGGCCCTGTCAGCCAATAAGCTGGTCCTGCACTGCGCTGCTTAGCTCAGAAGATCTGGTAAGAGCTTCTAACCAGGACCGTCCAGCTCTCCTGACTGCAGAGGGGAGGGCAGTCTAATTTAAAGCATTGCACCGGGCACTCTTCTTTAATGACATCGGGCAGTCTCATTTAAAGCATTGCACTGGGCACTCTTATTTAATGACATTGGGCAGTCTAATTTAAAGCATTGCACCGGGCACTCTTCTTTAATGACATCGGGCAGTCTCATTTAAAGCATTGCACTGGGCACTCTTATTTAATGACATTGGGCAGTCTCATTTAAAGCATTGCACTGGGCACTCTTATTTAATGACATTCGGGCAGTCTCATTTAAAGCATTGCACTGGGCACTCTTATTTAATGACATTGGGCAGTCTAAAGCATTATTTAATGACATCGGGCAGTCTCATTTAAAGCATTGCACTGGGCACTCTTATTTAATGACATTGGGCAGTCTCATTTAAAGCATTTCACTGGGCACTCTTATTTAATGATATTGGGCAGTCTCATTTAAAGTATTGCACTGGGCACTATTATTTAATGACATTGGGCAGTCTCATTTAAAGCATTGCACTGGGCACTCTTATTTAATGACATCGGGCAGTCTCATTTAAAGCATTTCACTGGGCACTCTTATTTAATGACATTGGGCAGTCTCATTTAAAGTATTGCACTGGGCACTCTTCTTTAATGACATTGGGCAGTCTCATTTAAAGCATTGCACTGGGCACTCTTATTTAATGACATTGGGCAGTCTCATTTAAAGCATTGCACTGGGCACTCTTATTTAATGACATCGGCAGTCTCATTTAAAGTATTGCACCGGGCACTCTTATTTAATGACATTGGGCAGTCTCATTTAAAGCATTGCACTGGGCACTCTTATTTAATGACATCGGGCAGTCTAATTTATACGTTTGAATTATCAATGATTTCCGGTCTAAAGCAGTCTAAACTACAAAAATATAGGCAATCACCATGGAAACCAGTGGAACCCGCAGGAACGATCCAACGGTAACTGACCCACTTTTTAGAATAGAATAAAATGCCATGATAATACTCGCTCATTGAGTGTGTCTCCCATATTACACCGTTATTTCCCCTACTCGTGTGTTAAGACTGATAACCTCTATCCATAGAATGTTGACGTTCTCTAATCTATAGCATCCTTAGAAAGAAAATCTTGTAATTCTGTATCAAAACCCACCCAGTTCTGTACCCAATCAGTGAGGACATCACAGCTGATCTGTTGTCTCCTTTCCCAAGCGGTTACAATGTCTCCCTTAATAAACTTGGAGTTCCCTTGGAATATCTTCTAGACCAAGTTGAACAAATGTTATATACTACATTCCCAGTGAAGACAAAGCCAAATCAATGCAATGACAGTTCTGTCTCGGAGGGCTGTGTACTTACTGTTAATATGTCCTGTGTTTCTGTTCGCTGGTTTGGAAGTATTGCCCCTTTGACTTATCTTGGAGTAGCAGATCCCAGAGAAAGGTGTGATGAGACTAATTCCAAGCTCTGTAGACCTTTCCGGATCTCTCTTCCATTCAGGAAACTGCACCCCTGATGCATTCAATGTGTTCTCCCAACAGCTCTGACCATGGTCTATTGTGTTCGTGTACAGTTCCTTGAGAATGTGTGTATGCTTGCTCCACCAGTGATGCGACGTGACAGCGTGGTCCCCCTGCCCAAAACTGAGCATCTCCAGGGGATGAGCCCAGTTTATATTCTGTTCCAAAGCACCATAATATTCTTTCCTGGAATGAATCTGTCCCAGTACAGCAGTAAGGGAATCCTCTGCCACAGAATGGATGGATCCCAACAGCCCTTGAGCCCAGCGCTCGATGAGTGCCTGCAAGAAGAAATGATCAGATACATTACCAAAAGCCAGTGTCAATCATGAACAAATTTACTAAAAAGCAATTCCCATAAACCTATTATTATGATATAGTGCCAACAAGTTCCGTAGCGCTGTACAATGGGTGGACTAACAAACATGTAGTTGTAACCAGACAAGTTGGACGCACAGGAACAGAGGGATTGAAGGCCTGCTCAGTGAGCTTACATGTTAGAGGGAGTGGGGGTATAGTTACACAGTAACAGAGGGGTTGAGGGCCTGCTCAGTGGGTTTACATGTTAGAGGGAGTGGGGTATAGTGGCACAGTAACAGAGGGACTGAGTGCCATGCTCAGTGAGGTTACATGTTAGAGGGAATGGGGTATAGTGAAACCGTAACAGAGGGATTGAGGGCCCTGTTCAGTGAGTTTACATGTTAGAGGGAGTGGGGTATAGTGAAACAGTAACAGAGGGATTGAGGGCCTGCTCAGTGAGTTTACATGTTAGAGGGAGTGGGGTATAGTGACACAGTAACAGAGGGATTGAGGGCCTGCTCAGTGAGTTTACATGTTAGAGGGAGTGGGGTATAGTGACACAGTAACAGAGGGATTGAGGGCCTGCTCAGTGAGTTTACATGTTAGAGGGAGTGGGGTATAGTGACACAGTAACAGAGGGATTGAGGGCCTGCTCAGTGAGTTTACATGTTAGAGGGAGTGGGGTATAGTGACACAGTAACAGAGGGATTGAGGGCCTGCTCAGTGAGTTTACATGTTAGAGGGAGTGGGGTATAGTGACACAGTAACAGAGGGATTGAGGGCCTGCTCAGTGAGTTTACATGCTAGAGGGAGTGGGGTATAGTGACACAAAATGTAAGGGAAGTATTATAGAAGTAATGACAGTTGCAGGAGAGGAATCCGTTGGGAGCCATTAACAGTATAATTCATACACCTTTGTGAAGAAGTGAGTTTAATTATTTTTTTTGAAGGAGTGAAGACTGGGTGAGCGTCTAACGGAGAAAAGAAGGGAGTTCCACAGGAGAAGCCCTAGAGAAGTCTTGAAGGCGAGCATCAGAGGTGGGAGTACGGACAGTAGATAGACGTAAGTCTTTTGCAGAGCGTTGGGGCCTCGACGGGACATACTTGTGTATTAGAGAGGATAGATATCAAATATCAGATCACATCCTCTTGGCCAAGGTAAAAAAGTTAAGAGATCAATAGATACTCTACAGTTTTTGAATTCTAAATATCAACCACCTCCAGACTCCTTGTCATGGGAGTTGTAGGTTGATTTAAATGTCATGCATTGCATCTATTGTGGATTTAAACTCTCCAATCACTTATTCACAGAGTATTAAGGAAATGCTTACCAACGTATCTTACAATAAATAACGTGGGGAACAGATGGTTTTATATTGGGGGGGGAGGGGGAGGGGGAGGGAATATTTACTAAATTAAGGCATTTCCAAGGTCATTCAGATGACACAGACACTTGGCAGTCAAGCCAGGTATCTTGTCAAGAATTTTGCTTCTGATGTTCGGATGATCTCATTTGGTCGGCACATGCCTTTTATATTGTGAAAAACCTGGCAAAGACAATCCATAGATGCAAGGGATATCAACTGCCAAAAAGCACAAGGAAACCGGTAGTAAAAACATAAACCAATAAATTGAGACTCTGCTAAGCAATAAAAAGGAGAAGGGTGTACCAGACATGAAAACAAGTTAACCATTTATGAGCCTTAACTACATCAGATATTTAAAGCTTGGTGTGTGATTGGATGGATGTGACTAGTTTGGGGTATGTGGTTGGATGGATGTGACTAGTTTGGGGTTTGTGATTGGATGGATGTGACTAGTTTGGGGTACGTGAGTGGATGGATGTGACTAGTTTGGGGTATGTGGTTGGATGGCTGTGACTAGTTTGGGGTTTGTGATTGGATGGATGTGACTAGTTTGGGGTATGTGAGTGGATGGATGTGACTAGTTTGGGGTATGTGGTTGGATGGCTGTGACTAGTTTGGGGTATGTGATTGGATGGATGTGACTAGTTTGGGGTATGTGAGTGGATGGATGTGACTAGTTTGGGGTATGTGGTTGGATGGCTGTGACTAGTTTGGGGTATGCGGTTGGATGGATGTGACTAGTTTGGGGTATGTGGTTGGATGGCTGTGACTAGTTTGGGGTATGCGGTTGGATGGATGTGACTAGTTTGGGGTATGTGGTTGGATGGATGTGACTAGTTTGGGGTATGTGATTGGATGGATGTGACTAGTTTGGGGTATGTGGTTGGATGGATGTGACTAGTTTGGGGTATGCGGTTGGATGGATGTGACTAGTTTGGGGTATGTGATTGGATGGATGGGACTAGTTTGGGGTATGTGATTGAATGGATGTGACTAATTTGGGGTATGTGATTGGATGGATGTGACTAGTTTGGGGTATGTGGTTGGATGGATGTGATTAGTTTGGGGTATGTGGTTGGATGGATGTGACTAGTTTGGGGTATGGTGGTATGTGATGATGGATGTGACTAGTTTGGGGTATGCGGTTGGATGGATGTGACTAGTTTGGGGTATGTGGTTGGATGGATGTGACTAGTTTGGGGTATGTGATTGGATGGATGTGACTAGTTTGGGGTATGTGATTGGATGGATGTGACTATTTTGGGGTATGTGGTTGGATGAATGTGACTAGTTTGGGGTTTGTGATTGGATGGATTTGACTAGTTTGGGGTATGTGGTTAGATGGATGTGACTAGTTTGGGGTATGTGGTTGGATGGATGTGACTAGTTTGGGGTATGTGATTGGATGGATGTGACTAGTTTGGGGTATGTGGTTGGATGGATGTGACTAGTTTGGGGTTTATGATTGGATGAATGTGACTAGTTTGGGGTATGTGGTTGGATGGCTGTGACTAGTTTGGGGTATGCGGTTAGATGGATATGACTAGTTTGGGGTGTGTGGTTGGATGGTTGTAACTAATTTGGGGTATGTGATTGGATGGATGTGACTAGTTTGGGGTATGTGATTGGGTGGATGTGACTAATTTGGGGTATGTGATTGGATGGATGTGACTAGTTTGGGGTATGTGGTTGGATGGCTGTGACTAGTTTGGGGTATGTGGTTGGATGGATGTGACTAGTTTGGGGTTTATGATTGGATGAATGTGACTAGTTTGGGGTTTGTGATTGGATGGATGTGACTAGTTTGGGGTATGTGGTTGGATGGCTGTGACTAGTTTGGGGTATGCGGTTAGATGGATATGACTAGTTTGGGGTGTGTGGTTGGATGGTTGTAACTAATTTGGGGTATGTGATTGGATGGATGTGACTAGTTTGGGGTATGTGATTGGGTGGATGTGACTAATTTGGGGTATGTGATTGGATGGATGTGACTAGTTTGGGGTATGTGGTTGGATGGCTGTGACTAGTTTGGGATATGTGGTTGGATGGATGTGACTAGTTTGGGGTATGTGGTTGGATGGATGTGACTAGTTTGGGGTATGCGGTTGGATGGGTGTAACTAGTTTGGGGTATCTGGATGGATGAATGTGAGTAATTGGGGATATCACTGTATGGGGACTGTATGTATCCCCCTCTTTTTGCCCTCTCCCCATAACCTCCCTTTCTCTAATTGTTCTGTCTTCTTGTCCCCCATGCCTTTACTTGTTCCCCTCTTCTTTACCCCATCCCTAACTTGTTCCCCTCTTCTTTACTCCCATCCCTAACTTGTTCCCATCTTCTGTAACCCATCCCTCACTTGTTCCCCTCTTCTTTAGCCAATTCCTCACTTGTTCCCCCTCTTCTTTAGCCAATTCCTCACTTGTTCCTCCTCTTCTTTAACCCCATCCCTAACTTGTTCCCCTCTTCTTTACCCCATCCCTCACTTTTCCCCCTCTTCTTTACCCCATCCCTCACTTGTTCCAATCTTCTTTACCCCATCACTCAGTTATAGGGTGCTCCAGGCAAGGCAGCTGGCACAGGCTCCCGAGATTGCATGGTAAGGGCAGTTATAGGGTGCTCCAGGCAAGGCAGCTGGCATAGGCTCCCGAGATTGCATGGTAAGGGCAGATATATGGTGCTCCAGGCAAGGCAGCTGGCACAGGCTCCCGAGATTACATGGTAAGGGCAGTTATAGGGTGCTCCAGGCAAGGCAGCTTGCACAGGCTACTGAGATTGCATGGTAAGGGCAGTTATAGGGTGCTCCAGGCAAGGCAGCTGGCACAGGCTCCTGAGATTGCATGGTAAGGTCAGTTATAGGGTGCTCCAGGCAAGGCAGCTGGCACATGCTCCTGAGATTGCATGGTAAGGGCAGTTATAGGGTGCTCCAGGCAAGGCAGCTGGCACAGGCTCCTGAGATTGCATGGTAAGGGCAGATATAGGGTGCTCCAGGCAAGGCAGCTTGCACAGGCTCCCGAGATTGCATGATGAGGGCAGATAAGGTGCCCCAGTTATGCCAGCTGGCACAGTGTTGGTATTGAATGGTGAGAGCAGATATAGGGTGCCCCAGTTATGCCAGCTGTTTCTCAGACCAGTGATGTTGAAATATTTCTCTCTCTGTTGTGGATGCTTTCTCAATATGGTCAGTCGACCAGTGAGCAGATCATCGTGATGTCTTGGTCCTCCAGCTGTAGTGGGAAACGTTAACCAAATGATGGCAGATGCTGGCACAATGGTGTCCGTGGCAGAATGATACAACATTGCCAGGAGATGGACTGATAGTGGTCAGTTCTTGGGACCGTTAGGAGCCCTGTTTAACGTGATGTAAATGTTTTGTGTAACAGACACCAAGAAACCTCCCAGCTGATATTACGGATTGGGGAATATCTGCTACAGTAACACAGATGTGTGAAGAGAAGGAAGGGGTAAATAGAGCTAATCACAGACATATGGACAGACAGCCGCACTTATAGTAAACAATTCGCACACGCGGGAGGACACTTTTCCACTATTTAAAGTCGTATGTGGGCTTTATAATCTCCACATGTTTGTTCAAGTCATATATCTGGATGTAGTGCGGACTAATCTTCTCAGTGTTCCCTTTAAGCACTTTTTGTGGGCATCCAAGAAGTAGGTGTGGAATATTAATAACCTCAAAGTGCACATCCAATATTCCCCCAGCTATAGAGGACCAGCATGATGTGCTTTGTTAATATAAGATTGTTCTAACTATTTCAGTGCTCAATTGCTCAGACAAATCTTAGAGGGAGCAATATTGTCACTGCGCTAAGTGGGATTAGGGTCGGCTATAATAAAGGCAGTGGGTAGATTTGTACACTGGGGCTCACCAGGACTAAAACCGAAATATACTTTATAGAAAATGTTTACTTCAAATCAGTTATAAGTATTAAAAGGCAATCAATAGAATACAACTCCCATAAATCTCACACAGACTGGACAGTGGAAGTGGAATGTTTTCGTACCATACTATATTTATAGATTTACATTGTAATAGTGATGGTTTTCTGATCGCAAACTGAGGTTTTTTTAAACCCAGCAAATCGGATTTTTGCCAGCCGTGGCCTGAGCCTCCGCATGCTGAGAGTTGTAGTCCTCAGTAAGCTTTGTCCAGCCCTGAGCGCTGTAATCTCATAGCCGTCGAAAATGGATATTCGTTCACACAGCGAGGCGAGAGGTTATGTAAAGTTGAGTTTATGTTAAGGCTGACACTTAGATAAATTAAACGGAAAGATGATTATGTCTGTATGTGAGGACAGGACAGAGCTGATAGGTATTGGGTAACACAGAGCACATCTTTACCAGCGTCCTGCTACACGGTCTCACTGCGAGGCCTGCAGAGCAACATTATAGAAATCTGCAAAAATACACATTGCTCCCTTGTCAATGCAAAACATCTGTCTCTGCTGCTGGGGGGCATGTTACACAAATGGGTGTAAAAATACTTTTCACTGCAAAAAATATACCCAACAAAAAGAGCCTGCAAATCACACGAGCTTCACCTTCCTAGAAAACGACTGTGGAATCTTCTTATGAACACTGTTTCTGTTTGTTTTATGAATCGGCAAACCTGCCATCCAGCCCCTGTAACAGTCAGATCTAAAGCTTATCGGGCATGTGGTAATTTTTGGGTCAATATCTGACTAAATCCAAATGAGTGACAAGCTTGGGCCGCAAGAGATAAGAATTGTGTGCGTTTAGTAAAAGACTAGTTATTGTGCTGTCTGTCTGTCTGTTTCAGACGTTTCGCCCATCTGTGCGCATCGCCTAAGAAATTCATGAGATTTGTTCCAATGTTTGACATGTGATTGTGACATGTCTCGCCAGTTAATCTCGTAGAATCATGAGTCTGATTCTTAAATATTAGTCTTTGGAGCAAAACGAAAGCCTGGTGACCAAAGCCGCTTCAAGGAGGGGATAATAATACATTATTTTTGTGTAGGTCCTCTCTGATTTACATTTAGCAACTGAGTGAACACCATATCTTTCAGTAGGAATGGCCCGAATGTCTGCAATGCTTTGATATTCAAATCCTTTAGAGGTCAGGTTACTGTGCGGCAAGCCGTGGCAAAGAAGAAAAGATCTATGAGGTTCTTTAACGTGTGCGGTGTCCTACAAGAAGGGGCCACAAAATGTCATCATTCAGAAGTCATCAAGTAAACCCTGCTGCTGAGAGTTATAAGAGTTGCAGTCCAACCGCTGGAAGGACACCCAGCATTTAACTATCCGAGCCCAACCTATTATGCTATCAAAATGAGAATTGGATAATATTAAGAATGAAATAAAATTTATCTCCACTAAAGTACAACGTCCTTCAGATTGTGTGCTCATGGGACAATCTGAATAAAAGTGCAACAAATGTTAGATAAATTGTCAAAGTTCTCTATTCTTTTTATACTGGGATATCTCGATATAGAGAAAGCTTTAGCAATATGGAGCGATAGAATTCTATGTTACTGTCCATAACCATTACTAGGGCATATTCATTAATATTTGTAACAAGCTCAAGGTAGGGTCACCGTATAAAATGTAAAAACCATATTCAATGAGATTTGATCATATTGCATCTCCTTGGCTGCGGCTGAAAACATTGCAAAGTAAATTAAAGATTTAAAATAGTGAATTATTGATAAAAGAGGAAGGCAAATATTGACGGTGATCTTACACAGTGTGTACTCACTGATACACGGAACGTACAAGAGGGTGCTAAGGGAAATGTAAAACAATGTCTCTCTTCCCTTCTGGCACTTGAAAGATTAACTCTCTTCGTTAGCAATGTCACGGGGAACACAGGGTAAACACCACATACGAGTCCGTTTGAAATGTCTGTAGCCATGGCCATTAAACCTGACTTCTCTCCCTGTCACAGAATAAACAGGAGCTCATCCTTTGCATACCAAACGTACAGAGACAGATAGACAAGATTGTCAGCTTCGGTGCGCAGGCTTTGCTGTTTATACCTTACGGCTATTGAACATTTGTCAGATTTAACCACTGTGCCAATGTTAACAAACATAATATATTTACAGCATATTATAAATCATATTCTATAATCACTGAACACACATCAAGGCTCTTTATAACGATAAATAGCAAATCCGCTGCGGAACACATTGTAATGTTTTTTTACATGGTCCTGTTGACCCATTGTACATCGCTGTAGAATATGTTAGTGCTATGTAAATAGTAATCTACTGCGATTTTTACCGAGCATAAACCAGCTAACCATTCCATATACAATGTGACAAAGCAGACTGAAATGCCTGTATAATATAGTAAACAGAAAGTTGTACCAGGCAGGAATTAATAATAGATTTTGGTTTAACCCATTAAGGAGCAGAGATTAGGCAGATTCCTTGATGTCATGACCTGGCTCTGGTGTAAAGGTGGTAAAATGCTCTCTCTGTCTCCCAGTGAGTGCCAGGACAGGAGGCTTCTCACTCAATTTAATAAATTATCCATCAGGAAGGGTCTGATCACTGCATTAAGTGTTAGAGAAAGAAAAGCAGAATTAAAGCTGCATATTGTACATTCCAGCCCAGAAATAGGATTTTATTCCTCCTCTATCACATGTGAGCCAAACTTGCTCTGCTCTTCCTATACATTCCTGGGCATTGACCCCCTTTCCCCCACCTTCCAGTTCCCCTCTGGGCAGCTTGCAGACGTGGATGTCATTAAACGTACCTTGCTCGCTTCCCTTCTCTTCCAAGCAGGCTGCCTCTGTGATCCACCCCATGGCATGCTCTGCGATACAGAGAGTTGTGCTGGTCCTATCCTATGCTGAGCTGCAAGCAGTCGCTCCCTCCTCCCTAGGGGGATCCCTCCCTGCCTCTCTGTTTTCTAAATTGGCCTCATAGCATCTCCTACCTCTCAAACTCCACTTTAAGATGCAGTAACAAAAAAAATACAAACTACCCTCCAACATTTCCAGATGAAAGAAAAACACTCGGAATTCCATACAGCTGTTCGACTTCAGATTTTCCATATTAAAGTCCAGTTTCATTTGGGATTTTATTTCTATCTGCTTGAAAACGTTCCCCCACATTCTTTAATTAATTCTGCTGTAATTAGGCATTTCAGTGTTTTTTGTTTATTTTTCAATAATTAATTATTGCTAATTTATTTATATATCAGGACCACATGCTGTAGTGTGGTATAGTAACTCACTTACTTATTCCCAATTCATTGATTTTTATTTTTATTATTTCAGTGAGAGAAGTGCCCTTTAAACAAGTACATGCGGTTAATAATTGTTAAAATGAATATCTGAGGAAATAAAGAAAAAATGGGGAATTGGGGGGTATAGAATATGCAGTAAAAAAGCCAGGGGATACTCAGGGTCTACAGTAATGGGGGGGGAGACTGTGGGTATACAGTAATGGGGGGGGAGACTGAGGGTGTACAGTAATGGGGAGACTGAGGGTGTACAGTAATGGGGAGACTGGGTATACAGCAACGGGGGGCAGACTGAGGGTGTACAGTAATGGAAAGAGTGAGGGTGTACAGTAATGGGGGGAGACTGTGGATGAACAGTAATCTGGGAGACGGAGGTTATACAGTAACAGGGGACTAAGGGTATACAGTAACTGGGAAGACTGAGGGTGTACAGTAACGGGGGAGACGGAGGTTATACAGTAACGGGGGAGACTGTGGCTGTACAGTAATGGGAAGACTGAGGGTATACAGTAATGGAGGAGATGGAGGTTATACAGTAACAAGGGGAGACTGAGGGTGTATAGTAACGGGGTAGACTAAGGGTGTACAGTAATGGGGGGGTGACTGAGGGTGTACAGTAACGGGGGAGACTGTGGGTGTACAGTAATGGGGGAGACTGTGGGTAAACAGTAATGGGGGAGACTGAGGGTGAACAGTAATGGGGGAGAATGTGGGTAAACAGTAATGGGGGAGACTGTGGGTAAACAGTAATGGGGGAGACTGAGGGTGAATAGTAATGGGGAGACCGAGGGTGTACAGTAATGGAAAGAGTGAGGGTGTACAGTAATGGGGGGAGTCTGTGGATGTACAGTAATGGGGGAGACGGAGGATGTACAGCAATGGGGGGAGATGGAGGATGTACAGTAATGGGGAGGACACTGAGGATGTACAGTAATGGGGAGAGATTGAGGGAGTACAGTAACAGAGGGAGACTGAGGGTGTACAGTAACGGGGGACTAACAGTGTACAGTAATGGGGGAAACTGATGGTATACAGAAATGGGGAAACGGTTATACAGTAATGGGGGAGGCTGAGGCTATACAGTAATGGGGGAGCTGGAGGGTGTACATTAATGGGGGGATACTGAGTATGTACAGTAATGGGGAGACTGTGGATGTACAGTAACGGGGGGAGATTGAGGGTGTATAGTAACGGGGGAGACTGAGAGTGTACAGTAATAGGGGAGACTGTGGGTATACAGTAATCTGGGAGACGGAGATTATACAGTAATGGGGGACTAAGGGTATACAGTAACGGGGAAGACTGAGGGTGTACAGTAACGGGGGAGACGGAGGTTATACAGTAACGGGGAGAAACTAAGGGTGTATAGTAACGGGGGGAGACTGAGGTTATACTGTGGATGTACAGTAATGGGGGAGACGGAGGTTATACAGAAACGGGGGAGACTGTGGCTGTACAGTAATGGGAAGACTGAGGGTATACAGTAATGGAGGAGACGGAGGTTATACAGTAACAAGGGGAGACTGAGGGTGTATAGTAACGGGGGAGACTGTGGGTGTACAGTAATGGGTGGGTGACTGTGGGTGTACAGTAATGGGGGGAGACTGTGGGTGTACAGTAACAGGGGAGACTGTGGGTGTACAGTAATGGGGGAGACGGAGGATGTACAGCCATGGGGGGAGACGGAGGATGTACAGTAATGGGGAGGACACTGAGGATGTACAGTAATGGG
>OW240919.1:7761681-7783682 GCA_933207985.1 Pelobates cultripes
TCCATTTTCTGATAAGCCATATTAGTTCATGGATTCCTGAAATGTATCCTGTCTTACCTTATTATGGGACTAACAGATTTTTGGAACAAGTGCCGGGGAGATGATACGTGGCAGATCCTTACTGAGAAATTACTGGCCGTTTGAAGGGTTTTTGGACATTAATCAATGTTTTAAAAGTTCAGGAAAATAAAGTCCTTGCCAGGATTTTAAAGTTCACCAGTCAGATTGATGTTGCAAGAAAGACCAGATTTAAAAATCGAACATGAAAGATTATTGGGTGAGGCTTGTTTATACAATATTTCTAACAATTCTATTGTATCTACTATTCGAGATTAAAGGGACACTATAGTCACCAGAACAACTACAGCTTATTGAATTTGTTCTGGTGAGTAGAATCATTCCCTTCAGGCTTTTTGCTGTAAACACTGTCTTTTCAGAGAAAATGCAGTATTTACATTACAGCCTAGTGATAACTTCACTGGCCACTCCTCAGATGGCTGTTAGAGATCCTTCCTGGGTCATGGCTGCCTAAAATGCATCCAAACATTCAGTGTCTCCTCCCTCTGCAAGCAGACACTGAACTTTCCTCATAGAGATACATTGATTCAATTCATCTCTATGAGGAGATGCTGATTGGCCAGGGCTGTGTTTGAATCATGCTGGCTCTGCCCCTGATCTGCCTCTTTGTCAGTCTCAGCCAATCCTATGGGGAAGCACTGTGATTGGATCAGGCCACCTCTTCTGATGATGTCAGCTGGCAGTGGGCAGGTCAGTGACAAAGCCAGCACCTGCAGACTTCAATACAAGTAAGATTTTACTATATTTAGGGAGGCATGACAGGGACAGGGGGGCTAGATGGTGGTTTTAACCCTATAGGTTCAGGAATACATATTTGTGTTCCTGACCCTTTAGTGCTCATTTAATTACCATCTATCTGTTCAGTAATTGGGGAATATTTGCTTTGCAGGGTGCTATAGAGACGTGAAAATAAAAACACAAAAAAGAACATTTTTCATCTTGGAGTTTTTGGTTATTTGAAGTCTTTATTCCACTCACCCTGATTTGCCATAATGAACTGCTTTGCCAGTCCCCATAGACTCTCAATCAATGTTTAGTGATTGAGAAACATAATGCTATATTTTATAATGTTTATTTATAGTGCAACTTAAAAATAATCTTAAGCCATTACAGAACTGTAATGAGTAAAGGTTATTTCAGGTGAACCAGTCTATGAAGTTTAAAACTATTTGGACAATCACTTAAACAACAAAATAAAACCGATTTCGAGAAAAGATGGTTTAAGGACCAGCTCTGTAAGAGATCACCCACCATTCCGTTCCCTCCCAGTCTAGTAGGTAGATCGGCTGCTGGTAAGTAGAACTACTTTCTTGGAGAACTAGACAGCAGGAGCTGTCTCTGTGATTTACCAGCGGATTACTTACTGCAGCCAAGTCATAAAGTATGAAGGATGGCGAGACGTTCTGGGTAGGGATCAATCGATTATCGGTCTGGCCGATATTCTGTATTTTCAGCAATATCGGTATCGGCCAATAAAGATACCGATATTGCCGATCATGCAGACCAGGACCGCTTCAGCTCCCCTGTCAAAATCTGGGGAGTCCCGTGGCCGTCAGAGCGTTTCCACGGGTTACGAGAGTTAGACAGGGGAGCTGCTTGGAAGGGAAATAAGAGTTTGCTGGGCCCCCCAGGGAATGCCATATCCCCCTTCCTGGCCAGGTAAGAAGCAGGGAGGGGGGACTAAAACTAAATAAATGTAAAAAGAAAAAAATATTAAAAACAAAAAAAGTGTAAAAAGAAGAAAAATGCCCTCCCGCCCCCTTTACACACATTACATTCCTACACAAACACACACTACACAAACACACACACACACTCTGCATTCATTATATATACACACTACACAAACACACACTACACAAACACACACACACACTCTGCATTCATTATATATACACACTACACAAACACACACACACACTCTGCATTCATTATATACACACACTACACAAACACACACTACACAAATACACTGCATTTACTATATACACACTACACAAACACACACCCTGCATTCATTATACACACACTACACAAACACACACTACACATTGCATTCACTATATACACATTACACAAACACACACACTGCATGCACTATACAAACACAACACACACACACACTCTGCATTCCTTATATACACACTACATTCACTATACACACACTACACAAATACACTGCAATCACTATACACGCACTACACAAACACACTGCATTCACTATTTACACACTACACAAACACATACACCCTTCATTCATTATACACACACTACACAAACACACACACCCTGCATTCATTATATACACACACACTACATAAACACACCGCATTCACTATATACACACTACACAAACACACACACACCCTGCATTCATTATATACACACACACTACATAAACATACCGCATTCACTATATACACACTACACAAACACACACACACCCTGCATTCATTATACACACACACTACACAAACACACTGCATGCACTATATACACACTACACAAACACACATACTGCATCTACTACACAAACATACAATACATCCACTACACACACACACACACACACACACTGCATTCACTAATCAAATACTCTCCCTGCATCCACTACACACACATATATTGAAAACATAAAAAATTCTGACTGGAATGTATATTTTGTGCATTTACCTTAATAAAAAAAAAAGATTTGCAAAATAAATAATAAACATGTTTAGTTAACAGTAGATTTGTGTAGAAATCGTTTATTTTTTCAAAATGGTAAATGTACAGAATATCGGTATCTGTAAATTATCGGCTTTTGGCCTGAAAGTTCACAGATTATCGATATCGGTATCCGCTCTAAAAAAAAAATCAATATCGGTCGATCCCTAGTTATGGGCATCCGCTCAAAGACCAACAGGAGACAGAACAGCTACCACGTGTGGTTATAACTGATGGTAGATTTTCTGGTAATATAGATAACAGTGAATCCCCTTAAACCGAACTCGTCATGCACAGTGCATGTAATTTTTTTATATATAATGCCTACTCTATCCTAGCAAAATCTATAATGAAAGACGTTTTTGGATTATTCCTTCTCCAAAATGCCAGTCACAGTAATTGGAAGCATTTATCCACGCCCCACACTCTGGCCACATTTTTTAGTATTTTCACAGTGGCAAAATGCTTAAGGCTAATATAAAGGAAACATTTCATATAAATACATGATTAATTACATCATTTTGGCTAGCACAACATATACAGAGTTATTATCTAAAACAAGAATTATCAGGGATTTAACAGGAAACCAAAATGGGCGAGCTAGAAGTGTCTGATTTCCAATTTGACTGTCGTGACATAAAATCTATAAATTCCTGGTCAAATCCTGCTGGTTCATAGTGAATATCACTGAGCGATTTCAATTTAATGTCTATAAAATGAAATTAGAACAGGATAATTTATGTAAATCCAGATTATCATTACTGAAAAGTCTAAACTAGTTTTATTCCACCTTTTCTTTACCCACAACTAAAGTTTAAAATCCCAAGAAGTAAATGTGAATTTGGCCAAAATCCTCTAACTGAATACATGGCTGACTTTAAATGAGATCTCATGATGCGATCACTTGTTGCTCCAAGTAATGAGACCAGTGATGATATGTGAGGATGGGATAGCAGCTTCCTAAACGCCTACCATGCCAGCAGGGACTCTCTCTGTTCTCCGTTACACACTCACCTTATCACCTAAAATGGTTGACCTGCGTTCACCCCAGCCACGGCCTCGGTTCTCGGGTCTCTTCCATGTGTAGGTGTGCTGTGAGAAAGCCTTGTTCTCAGTCAGGGAGGGAAGCTGGTGTATACTTACAGGGAGCACCCCAGGGTGCTAGACAAGAACGCAGGGCTTGACCTTGAGTTTCTGGGTTTTATGGCCTAGTAATTAGGGCGTTGTTGTGAAAAGCCAGATTCTGAGCCTGGAGACAGATTATTCATGTTTCGTACCTGCTACATCTTGTTAAATACTCTCATTAGGGCTCTTTTAATAAAGCAGGCATTCCCCAATTCTAATTTCATGGGAGCACACCTGCATTAAATTAATAATCAAGGTTAAACAATATAATAAACTGTTCATATGGACATTACAGAACACTCTCACCTCCAATTGAAGGGTATTAGTGTCTGCCACTGGAGCCCCAACATCAGAGTATAACCTCGCAAAATGATTTAACCCCTGAAGGTAAGACAGCGCTCGGACACTGTGCTCCCATAACAACTTTAGTGAGCTGTGCCTTTAATATACTATACCTTTAAAAGAAATCTTAATTATCTATAACAAAATTATCTATAACAAGAGCATGTGAGGAAAAAAAGGTAGCAGAACAAATAAAAAAATAAAACTGTCAACCAGGTGCCCTCATTAACTGCGTGCCAAAAATCACTCGTTAACCACCTGTATCTCAGTTTTATTAATAAAGTTTTAGGATATTTATGGACGTTCTTCAAGCATATCTCAAGAGTCACGGATAAAAGATAAATAGTGGTCATTGCTGAGACAATGCACATTGTGTTTTTCCATTTGGCTATTGTTGGACTACATTTGCCATCGTTCTCTGTCAACCTTTGTAGACCTCAAACATTCGATTGAATCACTAGTATTAATCTATAATTGGGTTGCTTGTAATCCTGGCCCAATTGACTGATCAAGAGAGGACTCCATCCAGCTAAAGTAAACCTTGTTAAAGACCTAAGTCGATTTGAAACCACCTTATTTCTGGGAATTTAGATAAACAGGACACCACAATAGGAAGCTACCAGAGGGGGAGTGATTCTTTCTTTTTGGTCAACTGCGTATATTTACTCCATAAATATCTAACCAGGTAGTGTTTTCTTTTTCTTTTTAATTTTTAGGCATTTACTCAGCAGTAGAGATTCCATTCATGTTGTAACAACGGTTAGTTTTTCGTCTTTGATTTCTTTTAGTGAAGAAACATGTCTTCTCATCATATGGAATGTAAGATGGCGTATCCTTAAGAGAATATTCAACTGGGCCACACGATCTGTTAGATTTCAGATTTCCAAGATAAAGTACTCAAGATGCAACTGTTGTTAAAATGCTTCAGGCGTTTGGCCTTGACATCCTTGTGTTCAGCAGGGGAATCAAACCTGTTGGTTTCTATAAAAGCTGCCTTTGTTCTTTCGGTATTTTTGAATGATTTTTGTTGGTCCACCCTCTATCGTCCATATGTTTTTGCTCCTATTGGAAGAGTCAAAGATAAACTATAGTGCCAAAAATGATATCCAGAGTTATGTTATATGTCCCTGGCATCACTGTGACCTCTGCCCTACCTTTTACTTCAAAAAATGTAAAGTAAATAACTGTTTTCTTATCTTTGTCTAGAGCTGAGATCTAGTGCTTGCAGAAGCGTCCACCTCCTGTTTCGTCCTAATGCTTGCTGACTTCCTGCCAAATTCTCATCCAATCTAATGCTTTTGTTTAGAGAAGCATTGTTTAGTGCATACGTGGCAAGCACCATGGTCCGCCGGTCGATGCTTTTTACAGAGAAGCATTCAATCCTCTACTTTTATATGAGAAGTATCAGAAGACATTGGATACCATCTTGCAATGTGTGGGGACATTGAACGTCAAGAATTGAGTTTGACTCTGGTCTCATTGCGGAAGCGTCACCTAGTGGCTGTCAGGGTGATGGCCACTAGAGGTGTGTTGAGCCCTACAGTGTTAACATTGCCATATCACTAAAATGGTAATAGTTTTCATTGAGGGAGCAAAACAGGGCACTGCACCAGTGCCACTCTATTGACCTGAAGTGGTGTCGGTGCTTATAGTGTCTATTTGTCAGCTGTTTGCTTTTCTGTGTTCTCCCTCCGTAAAATAAATTTTGGGTAAAGATGGCTACCACATTACAAAGAACTACATTCCCAGTGTCTGTGGCCCCATACTAGGTCCTCAGTTTTGGCATCCAGTAGAGGATTAAAAGGCAAATCCACAACATCCCAGGATCAAAGTATTGAAGGAACACTATAGGGTCATGAACAAACATGTATTCCTGATCCTATAGTGTTAAAACCACCATTTAGGTGGCTTGCCTCTCCTAAAGCCCCCTTAGAAAAGGTGAAAACTTACCTTATTTCCAGGTCCACAATATGACCTTTTGGGCTACTCTCACTCTGCCGGCATGCTGCCATTGTCATGGTGTCAGTCTCATGTTGCCATACTGCATGATGCTATGCCACGCAACGTTTGTCGTCATGATTGACGATGGACGCTATTGTGATGCATTCTTTTATTGTGCTCGTTGCCCACGTGACTTTCCACAATTGATTGATGTACTAGATGGGTCTTTGCCTAAGGTTTAAAAGCTTTGCCAACTACTATCTAAGATTCATTAAAGGATTTTCTTCAATCATAGCTCCCATCACAACCCCAATAAAAAGGAACTAAACACAGACTTCTTTCCTTGGCCGCCCACTGCCATTCAAGCCTTCAAACATCTGAAACAAGCATTTATGTCTGCACCTGTACCCAGACATCACAATTTCAAACACCCTTTTCTTGAATGGGAGCAGTGCTATCACAAAGAGAGTTACAAGATAAACCTTTCTCCCTTGTGGATTATTTTCTAGAAAAATGAACTAAAGCAGAACAAAGCTATGATAGAAGCAGTAGGTACTCGCTAGCCATTGTTTTCGCTATTGACATATGAAGGAATTATTGGATAATTCTGAGAAGTCAATCATTATAATAATAAATAAAAAAATGTATCTTATGAAGCCAAGTGCCAGTCTTCTAGAAAGGCAAGGTGGTCCATTTCTCTGTCTCTGTTAAAATATGTTTTGACGTACAGACCTGCTGCTTGTAACCTCAAAGCAGATGTTCTTTCCAGGCAATTTGAACTGAATTCTGCCTTAGAACCAGACCTCAGTCCCATTGTCACTAAGGAATGAGTCATAGCTACTGCTATATTAACATTTTCCTCCTTGTTGGAGGAGATCCAGGACAGTCAGCTCCTGGGAATAAACCATCTGTTGTGTTTTGTATGTTATTCCTTCTGAACGAGAAGCATTGGTGTTCTTATATAAAATCCTAAGACTGATGGTGGTTTTTGGGAGGGAGTATTGAGTATTACTTGCGAGTTTTCCACCTACCTTGAGTCACCATGATGTAAAACCATGCAACATTCTGGTGCTAAGACTGACGCTCTGCGTCCTTTTCAGATGCACAGCCGGATATAATTCATGCAACACCATACCCAAACATTCTGAAGTCACAAATATGGTGCTAGAAGGGTCCCTCTTGTTACAGAGGCAGCTAATGCAGCCATAGGTTTGGCGGGACAGTGCGGAATTTGTGATCCTATCCTGTTACCATCTTTGGAGACCAAATCCCCATAAGGCACAGTGCTTGCATGTCATTAGTTGTGTTCGCACTATGCAAACAGTGGGCAGAGTGCTTTCACAGTGCATGTACTGCCCTTGGTGGCTCTGGCCATGACCCTGCCCCCTCAGACTAGACCATGAAATCTGCATGACCGAGCCCCCTCAGACTAGACACAGTGAACTCTGCATGACCCTGCCCCCTGTGACTAGACACCGTGAACTCTGCATCACTCCGCCCCTTGTGACTAGACACCGTGAACTCTACATGACCCCACCCCCTGTGACTAGACACCGTGAACTCTGCATGACCCCACCCCCTGTGACTCGACACCGTGAACTCTGCATGACCCTGCCCCCTGTGACTAGACACAGTGAGCTCTGCATGGCCCCGCCCCCTGTGACTAGACACTGTGAACTCTGCATGACCGTGCCCCCTGTGACTAGACACCGTGAACTCTGCATGACCCTGCCCCCTGTGACTAGACACAATGAGCTCTGCATGGCCCCGCCCCCTGTGACTAGACACCGTGAACTCTGCATGACCCTGCCCCCTGTGACTAGACACAATGAGCTCTGCATGGCCCCCACCCCCTGTGACTAGACACTGTGAACTCTGCATGACTCCACCCCCTGTGACTAGACACCGTAAACTCTGCATGACCCCACCCCCTGTGACTAGACACCATGAACTCTGCACGGCCCTGCCCCCTGTGACTAGACACAGTGAGCTCTGCATGACCCCACCCCCTGTGACTAGACACCGTGAACTCTGCATGACCCTGCCCCCTGTGACTAGACACAATGAGCTCTGCATGGCCCCGCCCCCGGTGACTAGACACTGTGAACTCTGCATGACTCCACCCCCTGTGACTAGACATCGTGAACTCTGCATGACCCTGCGCCCTGTGACTAGACATCGTGAGCTCTGCATGGCCCTGCCCCCTTCGACTAGACAGTGAACTACCAATTACACACAGACATATACATACACACAGACAGACACACATTACTACACACAGGCAAATGCTTACACTTACACACTGTGTGTGAAAACACTTTGGATAAAGCCTGTTCAAGGAGAAACGTGTTAAGTGTACTCTTAGACTGTTCTATATATTTATATTATCTTTTATCTTCGTTTTTAAAAAATAAAAGTACTTTTTTATTGGACCTGATCTTCTGCTGCTGAATCCTAAGCTATATATCCTTCGTGGGGATAATACAACCCAAGCCAATTGGACTGAGCAAACCTAATTTTGCTCTGATGCATGTGAGTAAGTTTTTATTACTTTTACTCTTATACCTTAATTTTATGGTACACACTATTATGTTTTTTTTATTTTTATTTTAAATATATTTACAGAGGAATATCCACATCACCTATATCCTAGAATGGGGATCATACCACTTCACGCCTTCCAATACTTAGGCTCCATAATGTGTGAGTGTACACTTATTTATATACCTACCCCTGCTTATTAGTTCAACATACTACACTAGATACTTTTAATTTGTCTTTTATATAATTATGAGGATACCTATCGCTATAAGGAAAACTTGAAGAATCTGTACCGCAATAAATCCATAGGTGGGGCTCATTCCGCCCAGACGTGCAAGTCGGAGCTCTATTTAAGCTCCCTGAAAGTGTGAGTGTACAATGTTTAATTAGTCCTTTTTGTTTTTCCTTTTTTTTTTTGTTACATACATTCCCTAAAGGACACTTCAGGTGTTAAACCTTCTTTTCCTGTTTTGTCCTACCCTCTACTGGACTTGAGACTCGGGTTTTGGTGAGCTGCCTTTAGACTATATCCGTATTGTACAAGCGCTGATTTTTTTTTTTTACCTGTGAGCTGCTGGCAATTAATGTTTTTGTTTAACCCCTTAAGGACACATGACATGTGTGACATGTCTTGATTCCCTTTTATTGCAGAAGTTTGGTCCTTAAGGGGTTAAAGCTAAACTAGAGCTGCATATATAACGCTGAAACGTCTACTATTAATCAGACACATTGGTAACGCCACAAATGGGAAAATCAATATGGAGGTCAAAGGCCACAGTACAGCATGCATTTAAAAAAAAAAATTCTTATCTTTAAAATTGTAGAATTGTGACTTGAAATATGGAACCCTATAGACTCTTACATCATCCTTTCTGGGCTATTTACTAACGTGTGAACTGTGGGACTGTACTGTACAACTGTGGGAGGAAAACTCCCCAAACTCTGCGTCTTTTATTCAAACTCCATAGAAAACACTATCTACAAGGCTACAATATCCATACTGTACCACAGTGTAACGTTCAAAATTAACAAATCTCAAATTAAATACATTCATAGAATATACTTCTTTCTCAAGTGTAATTTGAATGATATTATTTATTGAAGCGCCATATCACGCGATACACTACGGTCATTACACCCGAGAAAGACGTCTATTCTACTAATGTATTTAATGTGAGATGTGTTTATTGTAAGCATTACACTATGGTATTGTTGTTTTGTGTTTTTTAGGTGGTTTCATTAAAGTACACATTGAATAGTGGTGAGCGCAAATTAACATACGATTTTGTAAGCGCCGTTTATACTCTGTATCAATTAATATCCAAACAGTGACTATATAGATCAGATATTTTATCCGAAATGTTTCCATTTGAATTTTCATTTTTTTAGGGTGGAGTTCATTAACCCCTTAATGACACATGACATGTGGGACATGTCATGATTCCCTTTTATGCCAGAAGTTTGGTCCTTAAGGGGTTAAAAGGATCCTATAGTGCCAGGAAAACAAAGCCGTTTTCCTAGCACTATAGGGTTAATCGGTCTCCCCTCCGTGGGGCTGAAGGGGTTAAAACCCCTTCAGCCTCTTACCTGAATCCCTTCGCGCTGGGTCAGGCTCTGCCCACGCTCCTCCCTCGACAATGCCAGCAGGCAGGGGGAGACCTAATGTGCTTTTGTGGCAATGGCCGCGCGCATTAGACCTCCCTATAGGAAAACATTATTCAATTCTGGATTCCGGAAGCCACTGAGGGTAGACTTTAAGCTGCAATGTAAACAGTGCCGTTCTCTGGAACTGCAATGTTTAACATTGCAGCACTAATTACAATAGGGACACTGCACCCAGACCACTTTATTGAGCTGAAGTGGTCTGGGTGCCTACAGTGTCCCTTTAATGAATTGCCCAAAATCAGAACCACTACAGCCCGCTGTTTCATGGTTACAATGGTTTGTCCCCTTGCCATGGTTCTGATGCTCCCTGGGGGTCCTGTGACACCCTTGCTGCTCTGATGACTGGCTTTCTCAGCAACGTAAGAATCACAGAATTGACATTGGCCAGCCGGTAATTCTAGTTCCTGACTGGCTGATCAGTTATATCTCCGGCAGCAGAGGGGTCAAACTTTGCATTCGCGAAGTGAAAAGCTGTACATACAAACCCCAGGCACCATGAGCACTGTAAATCATTGAATTGGTCATGGTGTTTGGAGTAACCCTTTAAATGAACCTCTATTTGTTTATAGATCCTAATAACATTCTGTGCCAGACGAAGGTTGTTGGTCACATGGCCAGGTACCTTTTCAGAGAGGTGACATTGGAGAAACATTGTCTATAGGGGAGAAACTATTTTAAATATATATATATATATATAATATATATATATATATATATATATATATATATATATATATATGTAGGCTGCTTGACAAGGCGATGCGTATTACCTGTAGTAAGAACCGGATCAACCAGATAAAAGTGAAACGCTACCTTGAGGATGTTTAGATCATTAAATTACATGTTGTCGCTGAATACTATGAATTATGATGTCAGTAACTGAGTGAAAGGGCAGACTACATGTTGGATTGTGAAATCACCTTTGTGGATGGATGGGAGATTTCTCGGTTTATTAGATCTCAGTTTAATTCCCTGAGTGTGTGTAAGTTTTGCTCACAGATGTGACCTTCGCCCTGGAATAAGCCTTAGAGTAATATTACAATATATCACAACCGACCCCAAATATCCCTGGGGATCAAATGATAATTCTAGCCTAATGCGCAGCAATAAATCACAATATTGCGTGACAGCATAACTAATAATCTCTGAAAAAGGGACTTAACTTCTCATCTGTTAAAGCCCCTCCCCCACAAGGTCTATAGGAAAGAGCCGGGTGGCTCACGGTCCGCCTTGAGTGATGAGAGGAGAATCCGGAAAATGCAACTTCTATTAATCAGGCGCAAAAATGTATCCAGAAAAAGAACAGGTTGTCCCAGTGACCCAGAGCAGGGGGAGACGAGACATCATCCTCCTTGTGAGAATAGAAAGACAAAGTATAAACCAGGTGAACGAACACAATTTATTAGAACACATTATGACCGTAAAGGGAGCCTCGAAGAGAGACTGCTACAGATTCCACGTTCTTCATTCACAATCCTGTTCAGACTAAATTATTCTAAAGATTTGCATTCCACAGAGATAACTTCAGATAAAACTGAAACAGCGGCCACAATCTCCACGTTTTCCAAAGAAACCTCTTTCTAGCAGTATAACATTACTTAGAATAAAGTGAATTTATTAACTCATCAATGCTCAGGCTGCAACAAGTTTAGGTTGGCATACATCGATTGTATTTATATATCCAGGTGTACTCAGCACTTTACAGGTTACATTACAGTAGAGGGAGATACAGTAAGTGCAGTAGGTATACAGTGTATGTATATTTTATTTATATAGCGCTAACAGGTGTACTCAGCACTTTACAGGTTACATTACAGTAGAGGGAGGTACAGTAAGTGCAGTAGGTATACAGTGTATGTATATTATATTTATATAGCGCTAACAGGTGTACTCAGCACTTTACAGGTTACATTACAGTAGAGGGAGGTACAGTAAGTGCAGTAGGTATACAGTGTATGTATATTATATTTATATAGCGCTAACAGGTGTACTCAGCACTTTACAGGTTACATTACAGTAGAGGGAGGTACAGTAAGTGCAGTAGGTATACAGTGTATGTATATTATATTTATATAGCGCTAACAGGTGTACTCAGCACTTTACAGGTTGCATTACAGGAGAGAGAGGTACAGTAAGTGCAGTAGGTATACAGTGTATGTATATTTTATTTGTATAGCACTAACAGGTGCACTCAGCACTTTACAGGTTACATTACAGTAGGGGGAGGTACAGTAAGTGCAGTAGGTATACAGTGTATGTATATTATATTTATATAGCGCTAACAGGTGTACTCAGCACTTTACAGGTTACATTACAGTAGAGGGAGGTACAGTAAGTGCAGTAGGTATACAGTGTATGTATATTTTATTTATATAGCGCTAACAGGTGTACTCAGCACTTTACGGTTACATTACAGTAGAGGGAGGTACAGTAAGTGGAGTAGGTATACAGTGTATGTATATTATATTTATATAGCGCTAACAGGTGTACTCAGCACTTTACAGGTTACATTACAGTAGAGGGAGGTACAGTAAGTGCAGCAGGTATACAGTGTATGTATATTTTATTTATATAGCGCTAACAGGTGTACTCAGCACTTTACAGGTTACATTACAGTAGAGGGAGGTACAGTAAGTGCAGTAGGTATACAGTGTATGTATATTTTATTTATATAGTGCTAACAGGTGTACTCAGCACTTTACAGGTTACATTACAGTAGAGGGAGGTACAGTAAGTGCAGTAGGTATACAGTGTATGTATATTTTATTTATATAGCGCTAACAGGTGTACTCAGCACTTTACAGGTTACATTACAGTAGGGGGAGGTACAGTAAGTGCAGCAGTATACAGTGTATGTATATTATATTTATATAGCGCTAACAGGTGTACTCAGTACTTTACAGGTTACATTACAGTAGAGGGAGGTACAGTAAGTGCAGTAGGTATACAGTGTATGTATATTTTATTTATATAGCGCTAACAGGTGTACTCAGCACTTTACAGGTTACATTACAGTAGAGGGAGGTACAGTAAGTGCAGTAGGTATACAGTGTATGTATATTATATTTATATAGCGCTAACAGGTGTACTCAGCACTTTACAGGTTACATTACAGTAGAGGGAGGTACAGTAAGTGCAGTAGGTATACAGTGTATGTATATTTTATTTATATAGCGCTAACAGGTGTACTCAGCACTTTACAGGTTACATTACAGTAGAGGGAGGTACAGTAAGTGCAGTAGGTATACAGTGTATGTATATTTTATTTATATAAGCTAACAGGTGTACTCAGCACTTTACAGGTTACATTACAGTAGAGGGAGGTACAGTAAGTGCAGTAGGTATACAGTGTATGTATATTATATTTATATAGCGCTAACAGGTGTACTCAGCACTTTACAGGTTACATTACAGTAGAGGGAGGTACAGTAAGTGCAGTAGGTATACAGTGTATGTATATTTTATTTATATAGCGCTAACAGGTGTACTCAGCACTTTACAGGTTACATTACAGTAGAGGGAGGTACAGTAAGTGCAGCAGGTATACAGTGTATGTATATTTTATTTATATAGGGCTAACAGGTGTACTCAGCACTTTACAGGTTACATTACAGTAGAGGGAGGTACAGTAAGTGCAGCAGGTATACAGTGTATGTATATTTTATTTATATAGCACTAACAGGTGTACTCAGCACTTTACAGGTTACATTACAGTAGAGGGAGGTACAGTAAGTGCAGTAGGTATACAGTGTATGTATATTTTATTTATATAGTGCTAACAGGTGTACTCAGCACTTTACAGGTTACATTACAGTAGGGGGAGGTACAGTAAGTGCAGTAGGTATACAGTGTATGTATATTATATTTATATAGCACTAACAGGTGTACTCAGCACTTTACAGGTTACATTACAGTAGGGGGAGGTACAGTAAGTGCAGCATGTATACAGTGTATGTATATTATATTTATATAGCACTAACAGGTGTACTCAGTACTTTACAGGTTACATTACAGTAAAGGGAGGTACAGTAAGTGCAGTAGGTATACAGTGTATGTATATTTTATTTATATAGCGCTAACAGGTGTACTCAGCACTTTACAGGTTACATTACAGTAGAGGGAGGTACAGTAAGTGCAGTAGGTATACAGTGTATGTATATTATGTTTATATAGCACTAACAGGTGTACTCAGCACTTTACAGGTTACATTACAGTAGAGGGAGGTACAGTAAGTGCAGCAGGTATACAGTGTATGTATATTTTATTTATATAGCGCTAACAGGTGTACTCAGCACTTTACAGGTTACATTACAGTAGAGGGAGGTACAGTAAGTGCAGTAGGTATACAGTGTATGTATATTTTATTTATATAGCACTAACAGGTGTACTCAGCACTTTACAGGTTACATTACAGTAGAGGGAGGTACAGTAAGTGCAGCAGGTATACAATGTATGTATATTTTATTTATATAGCGCTAACAGGTGTACTCAGCACTTTCCAGGTTACATTACAGTAGAGGGAGGTACAGTAAGTGCAGTAGGTATACAGTGTATGTATATTTTATTTATATAGCGCTAACAGGTGTACTCAGCACTTTACAGGTTACATTACAGTAGAGGGAGGTACAGTAAGTGCAGTAGGTATACGGTGTATGTATATTTTATTTATATAGCGCTAACAGGTGTACTCAGCACTTTACAGGTTACATTACAGTAGAGGGAGGTACAGTAAGTGCAGTAGGTATACAGTGTATGTATATTATGTTTATATAGCACTAACAGGTGTACTCAGCACTTTACAGGTTACATTACAGTAGAGGGAGGTACAGTAAGTGCAGTAGGTATACAGTGTATGTATATTTTATTTATATAGCGCTAACAGGTGTACTCAGCACTTTACAGGTTACATTACAGTAGAGGGAGGTACAGTGCAGTAGGTATACAGTGTATGTATATTTTATTTATATAGCGCTAACAGGTGTACTCAGCACTTTACAGGTTACATTACAGTAGAGGGAAGTACAGTAAGTGCAGTAGGTATACAGTGTATGTATATTTTATTTATATAATGCTAACAGGTGTACTCAGCACTTTACAGGTTACATTACAGTAGAGGGAGGTACAGTAAGTGCAAGCAGGTATACAGTGTATGTATATTTTATTTATATAGGGCTAACAGATTGTACTCCAGCACTTTACAGGTTACATTACAGTAGAGGTACAGTAAGTGCCTTGGGTATACAGTGTATGTATATTTTATTTTATATAGCACTAACAGATTGTACTCCAGCGCTTTACAGGTTACATTACAGTAGAGGGAGGTACAGTAAGTGCAGTAGGTATACAGTGTATGTATATTTTATTTATATAAGGTGTGCTAACAGATTGTACTCAGCACTTTACAGATTTACATTACAGTAGAGGGAGGTACAGTAAGTGCAGTAGGTATACAGTGTATGTATATTATATTTATATATAGCTATCAGGTGTACTCAGCACTTTACAGGTTATGTTACAGTAGAGGGAGGTACAGTAAGTGCAGTAGGTATACAGTGTATGTATATTATATTTATATAGCTATAACAGGTGTACTCAGCACTTTACAGGTTACATTACAGTAGAGGGAGGTACAGTAAGTGCAGTAGGTATACAGTGTATGTATATTTTATTTATATAGCGCTAACGGGTGTACTCAGCACTTTACAGGTTACATTACAGTAGAGGGAGGTACAGTAAGTGCAGTAGGTATACAGTGTATGTATATTTTATTTATATAGCACTAACAGGTGTACTCAGCACTTTACAGGGATTTACATTACTGGTAGAGGGAGGTACAGTAGGGTGCAGCGGGTATACAGTGTATGTATATTATATTTATATAGCGCTAACAGGTGTACTCAGCACTTTACAGGTTACGTTACAGTAGAGGGAGGTACAGTAAGTACAGTAGGTATACAGTGTATGTATACTTTATTTATATAGCGCTAACAGGTGTACTCAGCACTTTACAGGTTACATTACAGTAGAGGGAGGTACAGTAAGTGCAGTAGGTATACAGTGTATGTATACTTTATATAGAGCTAACAGTTGTACTCAGCACTTTACATGTTACATTACAGTAGAGGGAGGTACAGTAAGTGCAGTAGGTATACAGTGTGTGTATATTATATTTATATAGCGCTAACAGGTGTACTCAGCACTTTACAGGTTACATTACAGTAGAGGGAGGTACAGTAAGTGCAGTAGGTATACAGTGTATGTATATTATATTTATATAGCAGTAACAGGTATACTCAGCACTTTACAGGTTACATTACAGTAGAGGGAGGTACAGTAAGTGCAGTAGGTATACAGTGTATGTATATTATATTTATATAGCACTAACAGGTGTACTCAGCACTTTACGGGTTACATTACAGTAGAGGGAGGTACAGTAAGTGCAGTAGGTATACAGTGTATGTATATTATATTTATATAGCGCTAACAGGTGTACTCAGCACTTTACAGGTTGCATTACAGTAGAGGGAGGTACAGTAAGTGCAGTAGGTATACAGTGTATGTATATTTTATTTATATAGCGCTAACAGGTATACTCAGCACTTTACAGGTTACATTACAGTAGAGGGAGGTACAGTCAGTGCAGTAGGTATACAGTGTATGAATATTTTATTTATATAGCGCTAACAGGTGTACTCAGCACTTTACAGGTTACATTACAGTAGAGGGAGGTACAGTAAGTGCAGTAGGTATACAGTGTATGAATATTTTATTTATATAGCTCTAACAGGTGTACTCAGCACTTTACAGGTTACATTACAGTAGAGGGAGGCACAGTAAGTGCAGTAGGTATACAGTGTATGTATATTATATTTATATAGCTGTAACAGGTGTACTCAGCACTTTACAGGTTACATTACAGTAGAGGGAGGTACAGTAAGTGCAGTAGGTATACAGTGTATATATATTTTATTTATATAGCGCTAACAGGTATACTCAGCACTTTACAGGTTACATTACAGTAGAGGGAGGTACAGTAAGTACAGTAGGTATACAGTGTATGTATATTTTATTTATATAGCGCTAACAAGTGTACTCAGCACTTTACAGGTTACATTATAGTAGAGGGAGGTGCAGTAAGTGCAGTAGGTATACAGTGTATGTATATTACATTTATATAGCACTAACAGGTGTACTCAGCACTTTACAGGTTACATTACAGTAGAGGGAGGTACAGTCAGTGCAGTAGGTATACAGTGTATGTATATTGTATTTATATAGCGCTAACAGGTGTACTCGGCACTTTACAGGTTACATTACAGTAGAGGGAGGTACAGTAAGTGCAGTAGGTATACAGTGTATGTATATTATATTTATATAGCGCTAACAGGTGTACTCAGCAATTTACTAGTAACATTGTAATAGAGGGAGGCACAGTAAGTGCAGTAGAATAGAAGACCCACATAGATATATAGTTTATATTGTATGTGTACATTTTCTATGTATATCTTATTTTTACAGCATTACCAGGTGAAGGCAATATTTTTTAAAACAGAAATGATCTGTTTTATCTTTTACAACCGAAGGAGACGTCTCTGAGCAAATGCCCACCCAGCGCAAAAAACACTTAAGTATTTTTTACCTCCGTGCCCCTCTATGTATCTTGCCAATTTTAAAATATTTGATAGTAAAGGAATCTTTTGCAAACGAGTTACAGTTGAGCTGTGATCGTGGTTAAGGACGCAGATCGGTAAATTCGCTTACTGCAGTGCAGAACCTGCTGACTGAAGGACTCTCGTTTATTAAGAAAACTATTTACATTTTTTCGAGCTACAGAAAGACAAAGTTATAAAAATGGCAAAACGTGTTATGGTATTGGAGGACTCCACTGTATCACGTTTGCTTTTATTCTCGTTTACATGCTTGTTTTTATTTGGTTTTATGTTTAATAAATTGATTACACTTGTAATTGTGAAGTGGATTCTTTGTCTGCTGCCATATGATATCTGGAGGAGAGAGGGGTTAAGTCCCACCCTTTATTGACACTGAATACTGTGTGATCTTAGAGTCGGTTCCATAAGGCTCTGAATAATGAGATCAGTATGTGTCTATCATCCTTTGTATTGGATATACAGCACCGCTGGTGGCCTCTCTGGTTAGTCTTTTCTCTGAATTATGGAAAGGCAATTAATAAGGAGAGGCGATGCCCAGTCAGAACAAGTGCAGAAGCCATTGTGATTAGAGATGGTTGTAATAGGCTCTATTTATATGAGTGAACAGTCTGTATTTTAGGAAAATTGGAATCAATACTCTATTACCCTGAATTCTGCCTTTTCTTCTTTCTAAAATATAAGTGCTCCATTCTATATTGTAGTGGTTTAGGTCACCTTCTGTATTGTTTTGCACTAGATTCGTTGTGTGGTGTTTTGGGAAGGACTCACACTGGACTTGTAGCAGCTTTTAAGGTTTATATCTATATATATATATTAAGCGCCTTTTTTTAAATTTATTTTAAGATTTACCAGTCCTTATTTTTTGTTGCTTGTATCTTTAAAAGGACACTATAGTCACATGAACAACTTTAGCTTAATGAAGCAGTTTTGGTGTATAGAACATGCCCCTGCAGCCTCACTGCTCAATCCTCTGCCATTTAGGAGTTAAATCCCTTTGTTTATGAACCCTAGTCACACCTCCCTGCATGTGACTTGCACAGCCTTCCATAAACACTTCCTGTAAAGAGAGCCCTATTTAGGCTTTCTTTATTGCAAGTTCTGTTTAATTAAGATTTTCTTATCCCCTGCTATGTTAATAGCTTGCTAGACCCTGCAAGAGCCTCCTGTATGTGATTAAAGTTCAATTTAGAGATTGAGATACAATTATTTAAGGTAAATTACATCTGTTTGAAAGTGAAACCAGTTTTTTTTTTCATGCAGGCTCTGTCAATCATAGCCAGGGGAGGTGTGGCTAGGGCTGCATAAACAGAAACAAAGTGATTTAACTCCTAAATGACAGTGAATTGAGCAGTGAAATTGCAGGGGAATGATCTATACACTAAAACTGCTTTATTTAGCTAAAGTAATTTAGGAGACTATAGTGTTCCTTTAACAATAACTAAAATATGTATCAGAAAGGAAACTGTGGCTGTTTATTTATATAAAGCTGTTTGATCACCATGTTAATATCGATATATATTATTTACTAATCTGCTGTAAATAGATACTTGTATACACCATGTCTAGGACTGGCTTGATGTTCGCTGGTAACTCTGTAATCTAGCTCTGACCTGTAACATGGCTACTTGATATTCTAACACCAGAAAAAGACTAATCTAGTCTCAGGTTATGCTATCCGCATAAAAGAGTCATAGACCTGATGATGGTTTTCTACGAGACATCATGAGCATTTGCAGCAAACCACATGAGGCTTCCCATCCTACATGTGAAAGGATTTTATTTCCCATCAAACTGAATCCTTCATGATGTAGCTAGAGTAACCATTTCTGGTTATGGAAACCTCTCTTGAGGTATAAAGGGTCATCATATTGAAAGGTAGGATTAATGGGTCTCTTGGTTGGGTCTCTACTTGACCTCCTTAAGATATATCAAATGTCCGCTTCATCTGAGAACAGATTGCTTCAAATTGATTAACGTGTCTGTTGTCCTATCTCATTGACCCTGTACTTATATTAGAAGTATCTAAGCCTGATTGACCCAAGGTCTTCTTTCTTTAACAGAAAGGGATCATTCGTGGTGGAGAAGGAAAACCCTGAAGTTGGGAGGTAAGGAAGAAGCTGATGTTAAGTTGTACCGGTATTGAGAGGTGTTGGGAGGTGTTACAGCGATAATGTGGCAGGCCGGGAGATGAAAGTAGAGTGAAGATTAGGATGTAGATGACAGACAACTTTATGATCATTTAGAAAATGACAGTGGTGGGCAATCGGTTTATTCTGTGGGTAGATAGTGGGACAAGGGATCATGCAGGCACTGTGCTGTGTAAGTACATTGTTCAATTCATTAGTATCGCTTGTTATCCAGACTTTCACTATGGAATGAATGTACGTTTATTCCTGAAAATCGGTCCAGGGAGACGACACAGGAGACAGACATTGGGTTCACACACCTGTTGTCACGGGCTGAGGGAGACAGACATTGGGTTCACACACCATAGAAATCGACCAAACAGTATTACTAGATTAAATAAAAATATTTCACAGCTTCTGTAGGAAGTCACCGGCAGTCCGTATATGCAAGGGGCCAACATACGCCATTACAGATATTGGTGCCATCAGTTAATTGTAGGATTCTGTTGGGAGGTGAATTCCTGACAGCTGCACTGACATCATAGAGCTTGCATCTCGTCTTTACTTTATTTAATGCAAGGAATACAGAGAATATACAAATCATGTACCTGTCTGTCCATGTGTGTCTGCCTGTCTGTGTTCCTGTGTCTCTATACTTTTTACGTGGCATCCCCTAGAGTTCAGCCTTTCTCTCTTTGCAGCCCCAGTGTGAACCCCTGATAACAAAATGAAAGTTTGGTATTAATGGCCCAAAAAGGGTGCTCTTACATGGATGGTGACATTGTTTAATCCCATCTTCCTAACCCAATGCAGAAATCCCCTGAGAAGATTGAAAAGGAGAAATTCAAGTCTAATGCTCACTCTCTGCCTGTGTGATGTCGGGGTCTTAGAAGGCATGACGTTGTGTGTTATTTGTCTGCTAGAAGCACTTGGTACTAATTCATGCTTCTCCAGCAGGTATTCCTAAAGGGACTTGCCAGGCAGTTGTCCAGGGCATTCTATAGAACAGAGCAGGCAAGACTACCTTCAGCACTCCATATATAGTGGGCTACATCTCCCCTGAGGCTTTGCCTGCATTATAGTTCACCCCATCGGGAGTGCCGGAGGTTGTCTACCTCTGGAATCGAGCCAGTAAACATACACAGCATACTGCAGGCTCAGTCTGGTTTGAAGAATTCTTGTCTGGTATGTCAAAACCAAGGAGATATTTAGGGAAGATTATATAATTTCTTCAGAAAAAGAGCCGGATTCAGTAAAAAGGACGATTAATGGCCAGTTCGTTGGAAAACCCGTCAAAGTATAGAAATTGGTGTTTCTCATCACATAATCTCAGCAACGTTTGACACAAAGTTAATGAAAACAAAATGTCTATATTTTCACTTGATAGAAGAGTTTCAGAAATGTAGGATTTATTATCACAAGAATCCTATTCCATTTGTATCCTTTTTTTTGGGGGTTTGTAATTGAGTTTTTTATTGAGACATAAAGAATAATCCAACCCAATGAGAGCAAGTATACATTGTCACAACATATAGCAATATATCTATATAGAAAAAGTCATTGTTTACAGCTACGCAGTGCCTGATTTTATTATGCAAACCCTCCAATAAATGTGAGTACAATTAAACACGTAATGATATGATTATCTTGCTATCTCTGAAGGAGTTGGGTATATATGGCTAGGAAATAACTCCTGCTGGTGCTCATTGGGTCATTTGAAAGTAGACTAACCAAGTCGGAGCTAGTATCGTCTGGAGAGCGAGTAATCCACCAATATTGTAAGATACGCTCTCTGAAAGCGTGTCTA
>OW240919.1:7783782-7875111 GCA_933207985.1 Pelobates cultripes
TCAGAACAAGTGCAGAAGCCATTGTGATTAGAGATGGTTGTAATAGGCTCTATTTATATGAGTGAACAGTCTGTATTTTAGGAAAATTGGAATCAATACTCTATTACCCTGAATTCTGCCTTTTCTTCTTTCTAAAATATAAGTGCTCCATTCTATATTGTAGTGGTTTAGGTCACCTTCTGTATTGTTTTGCACTAGATTCGTTGTGTGGTGTTTTGGGAAGGACTCACACTGGACTTGTAGCAGCTTTTAAGGTTTATATCTATATATATATATTAAGCGCCTTTTTTTTATTTATTTTAAGATTTACCAGTCCTTATTTTTTGTTGCTTGTATCTTTAAAAGGACACTATAGTCACATGAACAACTTTAGCTTAATGAAGCAGTTTTGGTGTATAGAACATGCCCCTGCAGCCTCACTGCTCAATCCTCTGCCATTTAGGAGTTAAATCCTTTTGTTTATGAACCCTAGTCACACCTCCCTGCATGTGACTTGCACAGCCTTCCATAAACACTTCCTGTAAAGAGAGCCCTATTTAGGCTTTCTTTATTGCAAGTTCTGTTTAATTAAGATTTTCTTATCCCCTGCTATGTTAATAGCTTGCTAGACCCTGCAAGAGCCTCCTGTATGTGATTAAAGTTCAATTTAGAGATTGAGATACAATTATTTAAGGTAAATTACATCTGTTTGAAAGTGAAACCAGTTTTTTTTTCATGCAGGCTCTGTCAATCATAGCCAGGGGAGGTGTGGCTAGGGCTGCATAAACAGAAACAAAGTGATTTAACTCCTAAATGACAGTGAATTGAGCAGTGAAATTGCAGGGGAATGATCTATACACTAAAACTGCTTTATTTAGCTAAAGTAATTTAGGAGACTATAGTGTTCCTTTAACAATAACTAAAATATGTATCAGAAAGGAAACTGTGGCTGTTTATTTATATAAAGCTGTTTGATCACCATGTTAATATCGATATATATTATTTACTAATCTGCTGTAAATAGATACTTGTATACACCATGTCTAGGACTGGCTTGATGTTCGCTGGTAACTCTATAATCTAGCTCTGACCTGTAACATGGCTACTTGATCTTCTAACACCAGAAAAAGACTAATCTAGTCTCAGGTTATGCTATCCGCATAAAAGAGTCATAGACCTGATGATGGTTTTCTACGAGACATCATGAGCATTTGCAGCAAACCACATGAGGCTTCCCATCCTACATGTGAAAGGATTTTATTTCCCATCAAACTGAATCCTTCATGATGTAGCTAGAGTAACCATTTCTGGTTATGGAAACCTCTCTTGAGGTATGAAGGGTCATCATATTGAAAGGTAGGATTAATGGGTCTCTTGGTTGGGTCTCTACTTGACCTCCTTAAGATATATCAAATGTCCGCTTCATCTGAGAACAGATTGCTTCAAATTGATTAACGTGTCTGTTGTCCTATCTCATTGACCCTGTACTTATATTAGAAGTATCTAAGCCTGATTGACCCAAGGTCTTCTTTCTTTAACAGAAAGGGATCATTCGTGGTGGAGAAGGAAAACCCTGAAGTTGGGAGGTAAGGAAGAAGCTGATGTTAAGTTGTACCGGTATTGGGAGGTGTTACAGCGATAATGTGGCAGGCTGGGAGATGAAAGTAGAGTGAAGATTAGGATGTAGATGACAGACAACTTTATGATCATTTAGAAAATGACAGTGGTGGGCAATCGGTTTATTCTGTGGGTAGATAGTGGGACAAGGGATCATGCAGGCACTGTGCTGTGTAAGTACATTGTTCAATTCATTATGTATCGCTTGTTATCCAGACTTTCACTATGGAATGAATGTACGTTTATTCCTGAAAATCGGTCCAGGGAGACGACACAGGAGGATCTGTTGTCACGGGCTGAGGGAGACAGACATTGGGTTCACACACCATAGAAATCGACCAAACAGTATTACTAGATTAAATAAAAATATTTCACAGCTTCTGTAGGAAGTCACCGGCAGTCCGTATATGCAAGGGGCCAACATACGCCATTACAGATATTGGTGCCATCAGTTAATTGTAGGATTCTGTTGGGAGGTGAATTCCTGACAGCTGCACTGACATCATAGAGCTTGCATCTCGTCTTTACTTTATTTAATGCAAGGAATACAGAGAATATACAAATCATGTACCTGTCTGTCCATGTGTGTCTGCCTGTCTGTGTTCCTGTGTCTCTATACTTTTTACGTGGCATCCCCTAGAGTTCAGCCTTTCTCTCTTTGCAGCCCCAGTGTGAACCCCTGATACCAAAATGAAAGTTTGGTATTAATGGCCCAAAAAGGGTGCTCTTACATGGATGGTGACATTGTTTAATCCCATCTTCCTAACCCAATGCAGAAATCCCCTGAGAAGATTGAAAAGGAGAAATTCAAGTCTAATGCTCACTCTCTGCCTGTGTGATGTCGGGGTCTTAGAAGGCATGACGTTGTGTGTTATTTGTCTGCTAGAAGCACTTGGTACTAATTCATGCTTCTCCAGCAGGTATTCCTAAAGGGACTTGCCAGGCAGTTGTCCAGGGCATTCTATAGAACAGAGCAGGCAAGACTACCTTCAGCACTCCATATATAGTGGGCTACATCTCCCCTGAGGCTTTGCCTGCATTATAGTTCACCCCATCGGGAGTGCCGGAGGTTGTCTACCTCTGGAATCGAGCCAGTAAACATACACAGCATACTGCAGGCTCAGTCTGGTTTGAAGAATTCTTGTCTGGTATGTCAAAACCAAGGAGATATTTAGGGAAGATTATATAATTTCTTCAGAAAAAGAGCCGGATTCAGTAAAAAGGACGATTAATGGCCAGTTCGTTGGAAAACCCGTCAAAGTATAGAAATTGGTGTTTCTCATCACATAATCTCAGCAACGTTTGACACAAAGTTAATGAAAACAAAATGTCTATATTTTCACTTGATAGAAGAGTTTCAGAAATGTAGGATTTATTATCACAAGAATCCTATTCCATTTGTATCCTTTTTTTTGGGGGTTTGTAATTGAGTTTTTTATTGAGACATAAAGAATAATCCAACCCAATGAGAGCAAGTATACATTGTCACAACATATAGCAATATATCTATATAGAAAAAGTCATTGTTTACAGCTACGCAGTGCCTGATTTTATTATGCAAACCCTCCAATAAATGTGAGTACAATTAAACACGTAATGATATGATTATCTTGCTATCTCTGAAGGAGTTGGGTATATATGGCTAGGAAATAACTCCTGCTGGTGCTCATTGGGTCATTTGAAAGTAGACTAACCAAGTCGGAGCTAGTATCGTCTGGAGAGCGAGTAATCCACCAATATTGTAAGATACGCTCTCTGAAAGCGTGTCTATCATACATGACGTTTAGGCCCCCACCTTATTCATTTTAGTTTTATCCAAAGTAATTTTACAAATGATTCTAGAATTGTGTTGTGGTGTCCACATCCCACATCACATCAGGGAGTAATACCGACAACTTTCTTTCAGTCTCTGTTATCTCATGAAGAAGAGGTTTGGCATTCGCTGGTTGCAGCAAAATGTTTGTCGGACTTGTCTATCCATATACAGAGAAAATTGCTGTGTCTGTTTATCATCTCTCTGGGGAGTTGTAGGAGCCCAGCATTACTAATTGCAAAGTTTCTGTATAGTAAGAGCGTTTTTACAGTTTATGAAGTACAAGACTGAAAGTACATCCGAGTATCCGAACTCATTCTACCATAGCGTTATCACTGACTGGTCAGCCTCTGTTGAGAGCATGTGACGGGCAGCCACACGGACTTTGGCAATTTATCAGACACTGCGCTTGGGACCTTAGGGCTTCTGAAGGCTTTAGTTTTAGGAGAACGATCCAGTTCAGTTACCCATTAATAAAAGGTTGGTACCTTTTGCAGTATTTGACTTATGCTGGATATAATTTCATTCTGCTCAACCTCAAACAAGGCCCGATCCAATATTATTGGATTAGCTGTTCAATTTATTTCATATTTTTAAACATTTAAAATGATTTCATATTTTGATATATTTTTTCAAATAAGTTGCTATATTTTTCTATATATGATGTTTTTTGATATTTGTGGCGAGTAGAACCTCACCATAGGCTTTTGGAGGAGCCTGCTTGCAAGCCTCCTGTCCCAGGACTATGGCCCCCTGCAATAGACCTGGCTAAAATACTTTAAAAAAGCTCTGTTTGTGCAATTGGGATTATATGTTTCGGGACCACCCTGGAGCTTGTTAAACCCTATTAACACTTAGTAACGATTCTCACCGCAGTGTTCTAATTGTCTGTTTGGTTTTAGTTCCAGGAATTCGACGGCCAAACACCCCTGCCTGCGTTCATGGGAAAAAGATGGTCGCCACTTCGTGGTCGTTCATGTATGAACGCAGGCGGCGGTGTTTGGCTGTTGAATTCCAGGAACTAAAATCGGACACAGAAACTCCTGTACACCGCTGGACTTCCATCATCACCTGCGGTCGGTTTTATACAACTTGGAAGGGCACTGTTCGGTGTAATCGTTCGTCTGGATGAGGGGAACAAGCTCCATGGTAAGAACATTGACTCTGTTCGATAGTTTGTTCGGGTTTAAACTACTGAACTAAACCGACCGCAAGCCCTGATTCTCTGGAACGGTTTTGGGCATGGGACCATTCGTGCGGTCGGTCAAATTATGACTTCCAGGAAATTCCTGAACCTATCTGGGTGATTTTTGGATATGTTGGTCACCCAGATCAGGGCTATCAGGTGATGTAACTTTTGTATAGGTTTTGTGTGTTTAATGGTATTTTTGGAGTTTTGTAAAAATGTATGTTTTCTATGCCTGGAGATAATTGAGTTTAATACAGTGCTTGGCTCAATTATCTCCCAGACACAGAGAAGGGATTATCTTGTTTTATGTGGGAGTGTCCTGGACCTGAGAGCCAATGTAATTGTGTGATTGATTGATTGTACTGTAGTCTACTCTCAGGTCCAGGGGGAGTGCCCCTTGCATGGGGACTTGCATATAAGGCCAGTTGTGGCTAACACTTAACTAGTTGATGCCTACCCTCAACATAGAGTCTCATCTCATGTGTGGGGGGAACAGCTGTATCTGCTGTGGGGATTGCTATATCACTAAACTCCCCTGGGTTATAATCACTTGCTCTTTTAAGAGCATATTGCTACACTCTCTTGGAGGAGAGGACTACCCACTGGAAGCTGGATCCTGGTCTTGGGTCCAGGGTGGGTAGAGGACAGCGAGACCCCAATCAAGCTGTAATGCTGGAAGTGGGGACTACAGCGCTGATGGTGTCTGGTGCGGTGCTTGTGGTACTCAGTAAGCAGCGATTGGCAGAGGCACCCAGTCAGCGTACCAGGCTGTCCACCACAATATTTAAATACTTTGAATAAATAATTGTAAAACTTTCTCCAGAAATATTAAATCATTTGAAAAGTGTTTTTGTATATATAATAATAATAAATCGAGGCCAAGTGGAATGTGTGAATATTACTGTGGATTAGCGAGACAGAAAGAAAATGTATTCACACTCACCGTAACTCTCTCATTCTGGATATATCCATGGCAGGGTGAGTATTCCCTTCCTTAGTACAAATATTGAGCGTACGTAGGTCGGTAAATGGGGTGTACTTATAGTTTTATAACCGTGAAGTGGGTGGAGCTAACTCCATGTTGATGCTACAGTGGAAACATTCCCTATAAATAATCCCTATTCTTATTCTGAATATTACCTTTCTCCGTAAGGACTTACAAACATTAACGTGTTGTGCGTGCCAGTTCCCAATTATATTCACTGAACATGTGCATTAACCTCTCTTCTGGCCAGCGGAGGCGTGCATTCATACCACGTTTATTGCCGTTTAAATTACTTCCTGACAAAAAAACAAATTTTGTCCTCTTTTTAATAATTCATCCTGTTGGTGGTCTTATTTACAAACAGCTTGGTAGTGAAGGAGTTAAAATGCAGCTTTTTCCACTAAATAATTGGTCTTCAAAGAAAACTGGAGAATAATACGAGTTTTTCCTGTTTATGTAGCATTGTTCAGTGTATCCTCGTTTATTGAATGTGCAATGTGTCCTGGGGGACGATTTTCTCACTTTTCTCTTCACATCCTGTTGCCGAGTGAAATCGCTCCTTACGATATACAAAACAGATGGGACAACAGTATTTAATATATTAAAAAACAGATCTATAACTTCAATGTCCGATTTCTGGTGCACCGTTGCCTGAGGATCATGGGAATTGTAGTCCAAATAGGCACCACTTTCCCTAAAAGGCCATTTGCATCATCTTTCCATTTTTCAGGATTCTTTTCATTGAGGAGTTCTACCAAAGGAAAGGTGTAAATCAGAAATTACAAAATATAAAACCGTGTAGAGGATTAGCACCACTCTAGAAAGACTCTGGTGAGGATATTATAACCAGCATAAGATGCCTTAAAAACAAATAAATAGAAAATAAAATATTAAATATAAGTCAAAAAAAAGATGGTGGTATATACTTTCCGCAGGCGCAATCCCAAACTTGTTCAAGGAAAATCTTCAGCAGATAATCTGAACAGAACTTTAACGTCGATCTTCCAAACAAACCGATCAGACCTCTTAGACTATAAGGTTAAAGACCATAAGAACTCGTCTTCTCTGACAGTCATTTTTAATTGTAATAATCAAAGTAATAACGTGAGAGAAATCATTACTAAACATTGGCACATTTTAAAACGATGATGATATTTTAAAGGATTTTATTCCAGATAAGATGAATGTTGTTTTTAGAGGTTTCCCCAAATCGCAGATCTATTCTGACCACAAACTACACTAAGACTAAAACCAGCCATTTCTCATCCTTCTTACCACAAGCCAAAGATTTGTTTAACCCCTTAAGGACCAAACTTCTGGAATAAAAGGGAATCATGACATGTCACACATGTCATGTGTCCTTAAGGGGTTAAATGTAATAGATGTACGGTATGTGGAAATACAGATCAAAGTATAAAATCAAAAACTACGCACTTTATGTCAACTAATACTAAAATGTCTCATGAAATGGAGAGATCTCATCTGTTGTACTACTAAAAATGTAATATACCTATTAGAGTGCCCGTGTGGCCTCCAGTACGTTGGGATGACTTCACGATGTTTAAAAACAAGATTGGCAGAACATTGCCGCAATATTACCAAAGGTTATTCCAACCACTCTGTATCGAAACGTTTTCTTATCCATGACAAAAATCCAAAGCATCTAAAATGTATCGGAATTCAGAAATGTAAAATCCCTTTTTTTAGGCCAAAAAGAAATGAATTGCGTTTCTAAACCCTGGTCCCAAAACGCCTGAATTTAGATTTTGACCTTTTTAACTTTTTATACCTTTTTAAGAATTTATCCTATTCCTTTCTATAAAATACCTATTTTACTCTCATTTATATTGTTTATTCCTAAACATATACATTTTTATAAAAAAAGCTATAATTAACAGTACATACTTTCTCAGTTTTATTGCTTTATGGATTTACAGTTTTATATCTAACTGATTTTATGTTTATTTTATCATTCTGTATATCCTATAATGGTCTACAGTTTTAAGTGTATATATTTTTATGTATATATTCCTGTCCAATGTATTCTCAGCCGTTGTTAACCCCACCCACTATATGACTGTGGACTTTTAATTTGTTTTACTATTGTGTTAATAAAGGTATTTTGGCTACTTTTACATTGAGTGTGCCATTTAACTCTTTTTACTCCGTTATTATTATTTTATTGCCTGGTATCCTGATTTTACTCCCAGTAAGAACTACTCACGAAATCCTTAGGTGGGGATTATTCCACCCAAGCCCTATCAATAGAGCAGTTTGTCTGCTCTGGTAAATGTGAGTAATATTCTCTTATTTATTCTCCTGGTTGATTTTATACAGTGAGCACTATTGTTGTTTTTTTTTTTTTTGGTCCACACATTATTGAAACCATTCTTCACATATCCTATAAGTGGGGATTGTACCACTGTACGCCTTTCATACTAGAGCTGGTTTAAAGCTCTAATAAACGTGAGTAGGACCATATACTTTTTATTCTTATTTTTATATTTTCTGGACATACTGCACCATTATCCTCTCCTTCTCTCCACATACGGACCGCATCTGATAGCACAAGAAGAAGATTTTCCTTGAACAAGTTCGTGATTGCTCCCCCGAAAAGTATATAACATCATCTTTTATTGACTCTCTATCTTGAACATATATTCAATATTTTATATATTTTTTTCTATTTATCTTATTTTCTATTTATTTGTTTTTAAGGAATCTTATGCTGGTTATAATATCCTCACCAGTGTCTTTCTAGAGTGGCGCTAATCCTCTACACTGTTTTATATTTTGTACTTGCCTCACTACTGTAGGGATAGAGTGATTCCCTTCCTTTTGGAGGAAAGCTGCCTTAATTTCACTTTTCCTCTGGTCAACAAACAAATTATTTATGATCCATTCATTATCATAAAGATAGCAGATATAGAATGTATCTATGTACCTATTAAGCAACTGAAAGAGCTAAATTAAGAAAAATGCTCCCTCCCACCCCCAAATTTGGACTTGTTTAGTAGATAGCTCCCAAATTTGGTGTCCTTACGTGGGATTGCCATAATTAAAGGACCACTATAGTGCCAGGAAAACATACTCGTTTTCCTGGCACTGTAGTGCCCTGAGGGTGCTCCCACCCTCAGGGTCCCCCTCCTGCCGGGCTCTAGGGTGAGGAAGGGGTTAAACTTACCTCTTTCTCCAACGCCGGGTGGGGAGCTCTCCTCCTCGTGTGAATGCGCATGTGCGGCCAGAGCCGCGCGCGCATTCAGCCGGTCTCATAGGAAAGCATTCACAATGCTTTACTATGGACGCTGGTGTCTTCTCACTGTGAAAATCACAGTGAGAAGTACGCAAGCGCCTCTAGGAGACAGCCACTAGAGGCTGGATTAACCCTAATATAAACACAGCAGTTTCTCTGAAACTGCTATGTTTCTAGAAAAAAGGGTTAAACCTAGCTGGACCTGGCACCCAGACCACTTCATTAAAGGGACACTATAGTCATATGAACAACTTTAGCTTAATGAAGCAGTTTTGGTGTATAGAACATGCCCCTGCAGCCTCACTGCTCAATCCTCTGCCATTTAGGAGTTAAATCCCTTTATTTATGAACCCTAGTCACACCTCCCTGCATGTGACTTGCACAGCCTTCCATAAACACTTCCTGTAAAGAGAGCCCTATTTAGGCTTTCTTTATTGCAAGTTCTGTTTAATTAAGATTTTCTTATCCCCTGCTATGTTAATAGCTTGCTAGACCCTGCAAGAGCCTCCTGTATGTGATTAAAGTTCAGTTTAGAGATTGAGATACAATTATTTATGGTAAATTACATCTGTTTGAAAGTGAAACCAGTTTTTTTTTTTCATGCAGGCTCTGTCAATCATAGCCAGGGGAGGTGTGGCTAGGGCTGCATAAACAGAAACAAAGTGATTTAACTCCTAAATGACAGTGAATTGAGCAGTGAAACTGCAGGGGAATGATCTATACACGAAAACCGCTTTATTTAGCTAAAGTAATTTAGGTGACTAAAGTAATTTAGGTGAATTTAGGTGACTATAGTGTTCCTTTAAGCTGAAGTGGTCTGGGTGCCTATAGTGGTCCTTTAAATACACCAAATTAGGGACTTACCTACTAAACTATTGATATTGCAAATGCAAGAAAGAGCGTTTTTGTAATTGTAATATTTCAGCTGTTTAGTAGATAGCTCCCTAATTTGGTTTCCTGTGTATATCACAACCACATACATTAAATAGCAGGCCCCTCCAAGAACTAATGGCAAAGTTACTTTCGCCACAGTACCAATAAATATAAGCTTAATTTTATTGATAATTTATATTTTTATTCCTGTGAGTGGTTGCGTAGGCAGAACATATATACTGTATACACGGCATGTATATAGAATGTATATGCTGCATGTGTATACAATGAATGTATCTAGAACTAATGTGATATACACAGGCTGTCAAATTAGGGAGCTATCTTCTAAACAGCTGAAAGGTCATAATTAAGCAAAGCATAGTTTCTACACTTTGGACTTCCAGTTATTTAGTAGGTATGTCCCTATTTTTGTATCTTTAATTCAAATCCACTTAAGGATAGAAAATGAGACAACTATCAACTAAACAGCAGAAAAATCACAATTAAGAAAAATAGACATTTTTATGAATTAGATTTTAAAGCTTTATTTAGTAGATAGCTCCCTAATTTGGTCCCCTTATGTGTGATTGCTATATTTAATGGTATCAGATTAGGGAGCTACCTGCTAAACAGCCTTAATTTGGTATCCTTTGGAATAATGATAATATTGAAGGCAGAATGTAATTTCGGTTCTAAAATTTTTCCATTTTTCTTTCGTTCCGACTCAATAATTTTCGGATTTCAGATGAATTAAAATTAAACAAAACTAAATGATATTTTTCGATAATTCATTAATCGCATAGGTTATTTCAAAGGATTGTTAATGGATTTCCCTGCTGCAGCGTCTGAATGCTACATACTGCCAGGTAGCACTGTTTGTGGTTCTGACAGACCTTGTTGGATGAGTTCAGAGGATTTTGGCAGGGATCGAGCGTTAGAAAGAGGACACAAAGTCTTTCCTGAGTAGACACTGTATGATGAGCTGGCACCAGTCCCCAGTAATATGAATTTTCCTAAATATTTGTCTTTGGGCAGGAGGCCTGTGACTCAGAGCTGGCTCTGTGAATTCATTCAGAAAAGGATCGTCTTTGCACGCGAAGGAGTGTCCTCTGGTTATCCGGCCCGTGTGAGAAAAACTTTTCCTTTAACCTGTACACCAAATTCCTGCAACACCCCGTCCACGCCTCGCCGCCCCAGGTAATGCATTTTGTCCCAGTTCCGATGGGTGTGGAGGGATTTCCATTCCCAGATGGGGATAGTGCAGGTGAACTTCTAACCTCCTGCAGTAATCATGTCAAATAGCAGACACCTGCTGTACTTGGACGGTGCGGGGGAACGTCCTTTCCACACACTGCGCGGAATGATAGATTGGGCATTCGCCCTGAACCACTGCCAAAAACTGCTGCATGTACGGACTGGTTCTACATGAAACGTCTCCCAAAGGACACAGATGGCCAGCTTTTTAATGTGTTCACCTGCGTATTTACAGTGTAATAAATGTTCTTCACAGAGTTATTATTACTATTTTAATTGTAATACAGGTTTTCTCGATGGAGGGATCGTCCAGAGAGGACAAAACTGAACGTAACTCCCAACAGGAACACAACAATAGACATTAAAAGGAATCTGTACAATGCCTATAGGACTGGGCAAGCAAAACAATATTTTATTATGAATACAAGTAATATTGTAGTCTGGTTATTATGTCATAACTCCCAAGTGTCCTTATCTAGAGAAGAACAGTCCTGATGTCGCATACAATTTTGTCTGTCACTTTGTTTCTGCTAGTTCAATGGAATACGCACTGCACCAACAGGAACACAACAATAGACATTAAAAGGAATCTGTACAATGCCTATAGGACTGGGCAAGCAAAACAATATTTTATTATGAATACAAGTAATATTGTAGTCTGGTTATTATGTCATAACTCCCAAGTGTCCTTATCTAGAGAAGAACAGTCCTGATGTCGCATACAATTTTGTCTGTCACTTTGTTTCTGCTAGTTCAATGGAATACGCACTGCACATTATTGTGAGATTTGTTGCAGTGGAACTCTTCAGGCTTTACACTCACAATTAACTAAATGCTGAAAAGAAAACAATTCTGTGAAAATGACTAAATAACAACCAGACTGGCAAGTCTCATATTAACTAAAGACAAATGTGGCTGAAATTCTTTTATTTTCAGCAAAGGGAGCAAAGGTTAGTATAACTCACCTGTAAAACCTTCTACTTTAAACTGCTTTCTGCATCCGAGTCCTCTATAAAGTGAAGGATCTGGACTTTTACAAAGCTCCGATTGTAAAGAAATTTAAGGCATTTGGTAGGATGTCCATTGAATCGAATCATTATAATTCACTTGCACGTTGCAAGACTGGGAGGAGGAGCGTGAGGACAGGGCAATCAATCCCTAAATCCTGGACTGGGAGGAGGAGCGTGAGGACTGGGCAATCACTAAATCCTGGACTGGGAGGAGGAGCGTGAGAACTGGGCAATCACTAAATCTTGAACTGGGAGGAGCGTGAGGACTGGGCAATCACTAAATCTTGAACTGGGAGGAGGAGTGTGAGGACTGGGCAATCACTAAATCCTGGACTGGGAGGAGGAGCGTGAGGACTGGGTACTCACTAAACCTATACTGGGAGGAGGAGCGTGAGGACTGGGCAATCACTAAATCCTGGACTGGGAGGAGGAGCGTGAGGACTGGGCAATCACTAAATCCTGGACTGGGAGGAGGAGCTGAGGACTGGGCAATCACTAAATCCTGGACTGGGAGGAGGAGCGTGAGGACTGGGCAATCACTAAATCCTGGACTGGGAGGAGGAGCGTGAGGACTGGGCAATCACTAAATCCTGGGAGGAGGAGCGTGCAATCACCAAATCCCGACTGGGAGGAGGAGCCGTGAGGACTGGGCAAATCCTGACTGGAAATCCAAATCCTGGACTGGGAGGAGGAGGAGGACTGGGCAATCACCAACCTGGACTGGGAGGACTGGGCAATCACTAAACCTGGATCTGGGAGGAGGAGCATGAGGACTGGGCAATCACTAAATCCTGGACTGGGAGGAGGAGCGTGAGGACTGGGCAATCACTAAATCCTGGACTGGGAGGAGGAGCGTGAGGACTGGGCAATCACTAAATCCTGGACTGGGAGGAGGAGTGTGAGGACTGGGCAATCACTAAATCCTGGACTTGGAGGAGGAGCATGAGGACTGGGCAATCACTAAATCCTGGACTGGGAGGAAGAGCATGAGGACTGGGTACTCACTAAACCTGGACTGGGAGGAGGAGTGTGAGGACTGGGCAATCACTAAATCCTTGGACTGGGAGGAGGAGTGTGAGGACTGGGCAATCACTAAATCCTTGGACTGGGAGGAGGAGCGTGAGGACTGGGCAATCACTAAATCCTGGACTGGGAGGAGGAGAGTGAGGACTGGGCAATCACTAAACCTTGAACTGGGAGGAGGGGCGTGAGAACTGGGCCATCACTAAACCTGGACTGGGAGGAGTGTGAGGACTGGGCAATCACTAAATCCTGGATTGGGAGGAGAAGCGTGAGGACTGGGCAATCACTAAACCCTGGACTGGGAGAAGCAGCAAAAGGACTGGGTTGGGAACTAGTGATTTAAATCATGTAACATCAAGTATATGCTATGATTTTCTATTTATTTGACCAGAATACACAATACAGTGAATGGAACGGCTTCTGTTGAACTACAACTCTGATTACTGTCAGCCTGCCCACTCATGGTTGAGGTTGATGTTTGTAATCCCTGCTCTCAATGCACAGAGGAATGCTGGTTTGAGTAAAAGCAGCGATACCGAGAATTTGATTCCAGGAATGCAAGGTCTATAACATTGGGCAACACAGGCTGAATGTAAATAAAATGAATATTCCATATAGTGATAATAAATTGCATTTAACGGGTTCAAGGAAACATCAACAGTTGCCTTTCTGCCAATTAGATAAGAGAGTGTTCTGGATACATGGTTAGTAAAGTGAAAGTGATTTTTTTTTTTTTTAAAGAAAACACCAACCAAGGACAACATTTAATAAAACAAAAAAAAACAAACCGATTCATGGTCAGGTCCCAGCCCAGAGTCTGAGGATTACAACATAGCCTGAAAGGAAATTATGAGAAATTGGTCTGGGGAAGGGAGTTGTAATAGCATGCAGCAATTAGACAGCGTTAACAATGTGACTGCGATAAACGAATGTAAAGAGCTCTCTGTTAACCTGTTCATTAATAGGACTGTACGAAAGACAAGCTCACCCATCAAGAGTTGAAGAAAGATTTCACTAACATAAGAGGAAAGACTTATTTACAGTAAGAACCATAAAGAGCGTGTTTTATCAGATTCGGTTCAGATGGTTAAACAATGTCCGGATACTTTTTTGGAAAGGCAGAATGTTCAGGGATTATAGACAAGGTTTCCAGTTCGGCTATTTTGACGTTAAACTTCTTGAATTCTCACTTTAGTGAATAAATTGGGGTAAATTTCATTCGCTATTGGTGCCCTCTGGCTTCGTATTGGATAACTGTAACAATGTTTACTCACTACAGTAAGAGTTCAAAGTGAATTTCAAGATTACAATAACCAAACTGGAAACATTAAGTCCGCTCTACTTTCAGTGTAGCTACTTTGGCCTTGAAAATTCACCCTGAATTCTCACTTTAGTCATTTGAATTCTCCCTCTCCTGGCGTACAAGCCTGTGGCTCAAGACGGTTTGAATTAAAACCCACATTGCAAAATAGACAAAAATAGCTGATTTGGAAAATAATATGCGGCGCTATAGTCATAGCTTGGATTAGCCTTAATTTTCCCCCGAGTAGCTTTTCTGTGTGATTGGACCAGATAGGCTTACCTTCGCTCCCCACGTGCATCAATGAGTCTTTAGTGCCCACGACCCTAACGCTGGTTGACCAGTTTGTCCTTCCTTGGTAGGTGCTAACCACCGCACAGTGGGAACACCGCACAAGACTTGCTGTTTTGGAGATGCTCTGACCCAGTCGTCCAGCCACCACTATGTGACCCGTGTCAAAGTCACCCAGATCTTATCAATTGCCCATTTGTTCTGCTTCCAACAGAAGAAATACAAGTACTGTCTGCTCACTTGCTGCCTAATATCTCCCACCCCTTGACAGATGTCATAATGATATAATCAATGTTATTCACTGCACCTGGCAGTGGGTTTAATGTCGTGTATCTTAGTGTAGTTGGATGTATGTAAGTTTGGTTTCAAACCTGTTAAATCTTTGTGCTATTTCCAAAGAATGTGACAATATTTTCCTTTTTAGAATGAATTTTTGAATAATATTGTCCTGAAGTCCTTCCATTGAAGGAGTCAGGGTAATAAATCAACGCATGAGAATAACCTGTCAAATCCAGGGGGTTTAGATCCCCCCCAGTGAGGGACGATTTCGAAAAGGTAACAGATCTTAGTATTGGTAGATTTCTATTCAGATGATTTTCCAATGGAATAAAAATACAATGTAAAACTGCAGCACTGAACATTATTTTTATTATACTTTCACAGGATGTGGGCTGAGAATATTACATGATCTAAACAGTGAATGTGGGAATAAGATTTATATTAAAGCATAGACAGTTAGCTGTTTGAATCTAAAGGAAGGAAGTCTTGGGTAGCTATAGAACAAGATTTGCAAACTGAATCTATCACTGTGATCGAAGCAGGTACAGACACTAATCCCTCTGACTGATAATAAAGAACAGAGCCTCCCCCCTCCCAGAACTGTGAAGGTGTAATCGCTACCACACACAGACTATACCTTTTAGAAAGCTGAAAGTCTATGCTTTAGATAAAATTACAGTTTTTGTTAGGAGCAAGGGGGAGATGAACTAAAAGATATCACATGAAACAGTCACAAATCAGAAAACATTATTTTGAAAGAAGCTCTTAATGAGCTTGAATGGGCTATTAAACACTTCTCTCGATAGAAACACACATATTGAAATACAATACACTAGGCAGCATTGGCCTAATTTAATATTTTTAGATAATCTTTTAAAATTATTTAATATTTTTGGATAAACTTATTAATAAAAATAAAATATTTTGATATTTCTCTACATAGTTATGTTTTGTATATATTTTGATACTTAAATATTTTGAAAAAAAAATATATATTTTTAAGTTTATCCAAAAATATGAAATCATTTGAAATGCTTATTTAAAAATGTTAAATATTGCAGCCATGGCAAAACCAGAAACTTATCGAAACCTCTAATACTTAAGGTGATTAAGAGACTTTATTAAATAAATAAATATACAGATTTGGTCATTTTTTTAACCCTTCACTAATGGGGTTGTTCACTTAAAAGAGAAATTTCAGTAATCAGACAGGGATTTGCACATTTAGGTTAAAAAAAAAAAACCTGTCTGGGAAAATAATGGTCAATGTCCGGTTTAGAGAATTTGAATCCTAACGATAGGATGGCACATTCAGGCTTCTCCTTAACCTAATAAAATACTGCCCATTAAATAAAAAGGTGTTTCACCATCTTTACTGGTGATAAAGCACTGATTGCAGTAAATTGTGATATGATGGCACGTTTAACATTAAGAATAGAAATGATATTTGAAAGATTCAGGATCCGTCCTCTTAAGTGATAAGTGATTTTGCATTCATGTGCGTTTTAATACCATTTTCATCCACTGAATTCAATGTTGCTTCCTAACTCTGCAATAGAAACATACGGTATATACAAACAGGAACCTTCAATGAATATGTTTCTAAATCATATTTTAACATAATGGGGATTATTTACTAAAACAGGACATGCTAAGAATTGACATTTAGGTGAAAATAGTCAAAACTAGGAAATTCTGCAGCCAATCCATTTTTACAGCTCGATTATCTTATCCTAAACCCTGCGATTCTCTAGTAAATTCCTGACTATTCTGGGTTTAGGAAATCAGCCTCAGAATGTTTTAATAGCAGCTTTAATTAAGATATTTATAAAATGTGGCTGAATATACGGATGTAGTATTTTCTTTGTAAATCTCTCAGACTTACACATACACACGTGGGTTCATTCCCAAACAGTAAATTGTGTTGAATTGGAAACATTATTGTAAAATTCAGATTAAATAAACTGAAGGTTTTTCCAACTCCGTTAATTTGGTCTGAAGCTTGCAATTCAATTTGCCGTTTAGTGAATAAAATCTATAGAAAGTGTAAATTAACAACATGAGCTGGAAAACCGATTGCTTCCAGTCTGACTATTTTTCACCCTCAAATGTGGTATTACATAGTCACTTGATGTGACCATCTTCACTTTCTGTCCAAAAGCATTCTGGGAAGCTTGAAAAGTTATCCTACAGTAATCCATTACAAATGCAAAAATAAGACTTGCTTTTATAAAACAGGCAAATGTTACCAGAAAATGGGCTTCTAACGTGTTTCACACAACTGACAATCACAGGACAGACGGACAGGAAATAAAATCTGCACAGACAAAACAGACAGTGCAGCACAGTATGGAGTTTAATGATAAAATCTACTTCATGGCTTGATTTGAGGTTGAAATTAATTTTCATTTCTTTTGCCCCAGACTGAGTGCAGATGAGGTGGCGTGTCGTGCTGGCCAGGTGAGTCGTACATGATATGAAACTTACTGACTGCTGACGCTTAATGCATGAGTCACGTACACCTTGGATCATAAGCCATGCTTGGCATCTATGTGCGCACAAAGTGAGTAGTCCGCCCTTTTAAATCCTTTCACTGCCGGAGGAGATGAGCAACAACCCATTGTTTCTCCATGAATGTTTGCCTAACCTCCGGCACTGAAAGCTAACGTGAAGGGCGGAGCCTTGTTCAAGCTGACAGACTGCCATCTTTTTTACTCTTCCAGGTGCCGAGGTTTTAAACACTGATCAACGGCAATATTGTAACACTGATCCATGATTTTTAGAGTATATAGGTAACCAGGTTGCCCCCTTACCCCCCACCCAACTGAACATTTTAAAATACTCTTTAAAGACAGACAAATCGATAGAGCAAACATTTGTCCATCTACATAATAGCAGCACCAACAATGCCCAACCCCTGGACGGTCCGATCGAGTCACAAGGGAAGGATCCTGCATATAGCAGCCAGAGATATGTGGCTCAGTGCATTCAATGCACAGCTTAGTGGGTGGGCGATCTATTCACATCTCTTCCTCCTGCCCATAATAGTCCCATGCGTCTATCTAATATAATACTTCATACATTCAAATGCATGTTTTGCACCATCGCACCTCACATTCTAAACGAGGTACAAATTGTTTTTCCACCTATAAAAGTTTTCGTTAAGTTCCCATATTAAATTCATGACTACTACAAAAACAAGTTCTTCTGAAACGAGAGTGTGGTGGAAGGAAGCTGCTTCATGGTCTGTTCCTGTGGCCTCTCCGAGTTTTATTCCGAGTCACGGCGTTGAAGGGCAGACATCATAAGGCATGCAAGCCTGTCTGCTTTCCTTCTTCAGGAGTTTGAAGATCAGCCTGGCAATGATGAGAGTCCATTCTCAGTTGAGTGGCTGCTTCTACTGTCATTCGCTAACACAGCAATCCTCAGATGCCGCTAGTGAGGTCATTAATCACATGCGCCTTCACAAGCTTCCTTAGGAATTCCTTCTCCTTCTGGATGTTGTGAGTCCAAGACTGAAACAGAGGAAAGAAGGTGAATGTTAGAGGGACAGTAATGGTAAAAGATGATACAAATGTATTCTACGTAATAGGATATCGGTGAATGTTGCAGCCTAGATATTTCAGTGAGAACCATGGCAGCTCGAATGACACATATCTTAAAATGTATGTTTTATTTCAAAGCACTCTGCATTTAGCAGGAGAATTTCACATCTGCAGCCCCTTCAGCTCACTGGGTAGCACATGCACTTAAGGCCACACAATGGGTGTTGCTGAACAGGGCTTGGTCGGGTGCAGTGGTCCTTCAACCAAACCCCTTTCTCAGCAGCCTGGAAGGAAGTGAGAGCTAGTCACTTCTTTCCAGCTTTATATAGAGAGCGCCGTGTGGGAGGGAAAGGATAAAAGAGAGCTCCAAGCCCCACACTCCCATGAGACTCAGCCAGCAGCAGCACGACCCCAAGCAAGCCACCCTCCTGCACACAAAAGGTATGCCAACAGGAGGGTGGTTGCAGAAATATAAAAAATATACCTCTTTATTTAAACACTAAGATTGCACACAAAAGCGCACCTGCATTGAAAAATTATCACTACAAACAAACACACCCCTGCATATAAACGGAAACACTACACAAAGTACACCACTGCATTGCAATGGCAATAGTACATACAAATACACCCCTACATTCTCACACACATACTCTATACAAAAACATGCCTACATTAAACTGTACAAACACTGCTCACAATTACAACGGTAAATCCCCAGCTGGTATAGCATTGTTGGACTTGTAGAACAGATGGGGACCTACCTTTTGGGCCAATCTTGCACTATATGGGGGGGGGAGGGGAGGGTGGTCTTGCACCAGGGTGCTCTCTATATTAGTTCTGCGACTCTTTGCATTAGTTTTTCTCTAATTTGCATTCTTGTAAAGAAAAAAAAAAATCACAAATAAAATAGTTTTAGGGTGTCTTAAGAGTAACTCTTTGTGCCTTTATACTGCAGGATGAGAGATGCGATACATTGTTACTTATAAAAATGGAAAGGGGTAGCTGACAAATGTTGTTGGGATCAGTGAGTAAGTAAAAAACGTGAGTGAGTCTTACATGCGGTCACACAAAAATGAATGGTGGGAACAGTTATTAATGTGCAGGAAATGCCACGTCTGTGCCTTTCAGAAGCTAGTTAGCAAATTATGTAAAACCAGGATCTCTCATAATAAAATCCAATTACAAAAGTAACAAGTTTCTGCGTGCTTGACGTTGTGTGTCACGTTGTCTTTAATGGATAACAGCGTCTAAAACAATGAATATATCATTTGTAATAAAGATAAAATATATCTTAACCTGCTCCTTCCTGGGAATACATCGTAGCCCATTATACCAACTTGCTGACCTCACTACAGTGCGTCAATGTTGGAGAGACACGAGTTACTGTTCTCATGCTTTACTAACAGGCACTGAACTGGATATGATGGAGAGCAGGTTTCCCCATCGACTCCTTTGCTGACAACTGATTGAAAACTGTATGTATTTTTTTTTTTTTTAAACCTTTCTTCTTGTACAATGTATTATTAAATATTTCCTTTCATTTAATATAAAGTGCCCCACACACACCATGAGCAGTACACTTTATGCTGAATAGAGCACTCATGAATCAGCCAATGTTTATAAACTTCTCCGCTACCCTGCTATCTAGAGTTTAGTAGATTAGTGAAGTCACGGCAGAAACGGAGGAAAAATTGCACGTCATTCATACAAATGGGAAACAATTCTAACAGTAATATAATTGTTGTAACTTCCAAACTTCATTGTTCATTTTTAATTGTAACTTCATTAAAAAGCTACCGAAAGTTTCACTATTAATCTTGTTATATCTCATTATTTTACATTTATATCTATATATGATTATCTAGTATTTCTTATTTGGCGCAGTCTGTTTTTTTTTTTTTTCTGTATTTGTTACAGTAACTAATTACTGACAGGTTTCCACAATGTAATAATTTTACCATTACAAAATGAAGGAGCGAAAAGGTTAGGTCATGGATACAAAAGTGTACAGTATTCCAGACCTAACCCTTAATTAGGCAACCCAAATAAACTAATCTTAATAAAACATAACTTTTAATAGAGTAAATTTATAAGTACTAAGTACACATATTCAGTAAGCAGGGGGGGGGGGGTGCAATCAGAACCATATGATACTTGCTAAAGTAGTTGTGGTCCCTACGGCAAGGGGGTAATCATGAATAAAACTAAAGTCCAATTTTACTAAATAATAAGTAAGTCCCCAACTCCCATCACCCAGTACCAAACAAGCATGGTTCCTCCTTTCCCCTAGTACTGAAAATATAGCTGAAGCTGAAGTTGATACTAACAACGATCTTTTTGATACTAACAACGAACATTACAGTTCAGCAACATCTTGAATAAATACTAATTATAGCACAGTTTGGCTACTAGTGACGGTACATAATTAGGGGTGTATTTATAAACTTGGGAAGTCCAGTTACTTTCAACACCTCCGGACCTTTTACCATACCGAAGGGACTTGATGTCTAATCTCTATATTTGGTATAATACTTACCTAAATCCCTATTGGTTTACCAAGTTATTTATTATGTAATCGACACGATTTTTGATCTTTTACCCATACTACTAAGGGTTAATATGGGACCAGACACGTCCTTTTTTTCAGCCCTCTAATCTGGTTGGTGGAATTATTAGCCTACCTGAGCGGAGGGCGGGATATTTAAATTATCGATTTACTCTCACCTGGTTATCTTGGAAGAGCCGGTGGTCGGCGAAAGGCGTGTCGGGAATTTAGAGCAGTGGGTGGCGGAGATCATTAGGGACGATGCTGCAGCTTGATTCTCTAAGATTAGCCACCTAGCTACTGATTTTTAATTTAAATGTTATTTTATTTTTCGTTTTCGTAAATGGTGATTTAGTTAGTAATGACATAGCTTCGGCTATATTTTCAGTACTAGGGGAAAGGAGGAACCATGCTTGATTGGTACTGGGTGATGGGAGTTGGGGACACTTACTTATTATTTAGTAAAATTGGACTTTAGTTTTATTCATGATTATCCCCTTGCCGTAGGGACCACAACTACTTTAGCAAGTATCATATGGTCCTGATTGCCCCCCCCCCCTTACTGAATATGTGTACTTAGTACTTATAAATTTACTCTATTAAAAGTTATGTTTTATTAAGATTAGTTTATTTAGGTTGCCTAATTAAGGGTTAGGTCTGGAATACTGTACACTTTTGTATCCATGACCTAACCTTTTCGCTCCTTCATTTTGTGTTTGCATTTCTGTAGGGGTTACCCCCCCCCCACCAATTAGTGGCAACCTGATACACTCTCCAAACCTTTTTCTTTATTCTATTTTTTACCATTAAACAGACCAAATACCAGCTTAGAATATCATGTCAACAGCTCTGTACAGATAACAATGAGTAGGAGCCGATCTAACGTGGAATAAGAAATGCCATTCTATAGAGCCCGTCTAACTCTAAATGAGTAGGACATTAAATTCTATAGAGCCCAGCTAACACCAAATAAGTAGGACATTCCATTCTATAGAGCCCATCTAACTCTAAATGAATAGGATATTCCATTCTATAGAGCCTGTCTAACGCTCAATGAGTAGGCCATTTCATTCTATAGAGCCCATTGAACTCTAAATGAGTCGGGCACTACATTCTATAGAGACCAGCTAATACAATATGAGTAGGACATTCCATTCTATAGAGCACATCTAACTCTAAATGAGTAAGACATCCCATTCTATAGAGCCTGGCTAATGCTTAATGAGTAGGACACTCCATTCTATAGAGCCCAGTTATCACTAAATGAGTAGGAAATTTCATTCTATAGAGCCTGGCTAACACTAAATGATTTGGGCACTCCATACAATAGAGACAAGCTAATACAATATAAGCAGGACATTCCACTTTATAGAGCCTGTCTATGGCTAAATGAGTAGTACATTCCATTCAAAAGAGCCCGGTTATCACTAAATGAGTAGGACATTCCATTCTATAGAGCCTGGTCATCGCTAAATTAGTAGGACATTCCATTCTATAGAACCCGGCTATACTAAATGAGTAGGACATTACATTCTATAGAGTCCGGCTAATGCTAAATGAGTAGGCCATTCCATTCTATAGAGTGCTACGTGAGTACGACATTCCATTCTATAGAGCTCGGCTATTGCTAAATGAGTAGGAACATTCCATTCTATAGAGCCCGGCTAATGCTAAATGAGTAGGACGTCCCATTCTATAGAGCCCGGCTAATGCTAAATGAGTAGGACGTCCCATTCTATAGAGCCCGGCTAATGCTAAATGAGTAGGATGTCCCATTCTATAGAGCCCGGCTAATGCTAAATGAGTAGGACATTCCATTCTATAGAGCCCGGCTAACACTAAATGAGTAGGACATTCCATTCTATAGAGCCCAAACAGATTACTAAGATGATATATACCATCACAATGGTAGGTGAAATATAAATGTCAGTGACCTGTGACCTACCCGGCTATTTAGAAATCTGTCTCCTTTCTATTTAATATATAATCTGTTTCTTCTTGTTTAAAATGATCAATGCAACTGTAACTGATTGATAAATAAATACCACCGATCACATGAAGGATGTGACACTAACATTAGTACAGGAGGAATAAATCCCAAGGGTTAGATCATTGACTTTGCTCATATGAAGAATGTAATGTCAAAGAGCAGTAATACCTCCTTAATGGCTGCCATCTTAATGGTTTCATAGTAGTGCAGTGGGGCATTGGGAAGGTTCATATCGTACCCAAATCCTGCCACCGCCACCTCGTCACAGTTATGGAGTGCCATAGTAATAGCCACGCTGCCCAGAGTTGGAATATTCTGTAAGTAATGGAACAGGATTATTCATTACAACACAATCATCAAATTCATGTGTAACCCAAAGCATAGAGAACGTAAATTCATATCATTCCAAAACTCTGGATATGTGGACAGGCTTCTCCAGATCAATATCTGTACCCACCATTGTTTATGCGAAGCGGAGTAGATACCGGACTGATTGTCTAGTAGAGGTGGCAAGGAAATTATTTATTAGCTATTAAAGAATTTGAGTATTTTATCCATGTCATAGAAATGGCAGGATGAGTCAACTGACTAATTCCAGTTCGTTTCTGTGTTTTATGGAGCTACGGTTACACACAAGGAATATACACAAACCGGCCGTTTAATATTCAAGCTTTGTCTAATGAACAAATCAACTCCACAGAAATGTGACTGGTAATGAATGCAGTTTTCTTGGATAAGATGATGGCAAAGTATCTGTTTAAATAAGATGGGTATCATTTACCCAACTGGCCCAGTGTCATATCTCACAGGTGTCCAATCAATGGTTTAAAAAGCACGATTTCAGCTACCTGCCATGTTTGGCAAAAAAAATAAAAAAACAATTATTAAATTTTCAGTAAATAATATAACGAGTTGGAACGTGCTACTAATCTAGAATATTTCTCCTCTCAGGACAGAAGATAAGGAGGTAACCTGCGTCTTCAGACAGTAGCTGGGCCAGGCTTTATCGCTGCTCTTGTCATATGATATTTCCTTATTGTCTGTGTTTCACAGTGCAGAACACAAAGAACAGACAGAAAAGCTAAATCAGCACAAGGAGATTAATCCCCCCATATGTCTTTTGGAGAGCTGCTGTAATGCCTCTTCTGGGGTCGGAGCCTGGTAACAGACACTCTCCATTGCATTCTCTTATACCCGCATTCATAATATCACTCTGATCCATATCAGACCCATTTCTCATGAAGAACCTTGGGGAAAATTGAGGACGGATCCTCATGTTTAATGTATTTATTTAGATAATGCGCTAGAGGAAACAAGCACAATAAGTAATACACAATAAGAAACATAAAATATATTCAGGTTTTGATATTCCGTTGTTTTCTGCAGATGCCTAGGATTTGTAGCTTCTGGATTCATCCTTCTAGACAGGTTCCTGGCCCAGCTACTGTCTGAAGACGTAGGTTATTCCCTTATCTTGTGTCCTGAGAGTCTCGCACAGAGAGGACAACTATTCTGGATATGCAGCATGTTCCAGCTCGTTATATTATTTATTGTAAAATACAATAATTGTTTTTATGGCCAAACATGGCAGGTAGTTCACGTTATGTGGCCACAGCTGAAATCTTGTTTTACAAACCTAACCCAAATAATGCGTGTCTGTTGCATAAACACCTGCGGAATATGGCTGGTCCAGTTGGGTAAATGATCCAGTTTAGTTGGCGTTGTCATTTATGATACGTTAACAGAAGCTGTGTCGCTGTCTTCGCTCACCAGGAGCTACATGAATGTATTTTGATAAGTGGGTCTTGAGTCTTTCCAAGCAGGTAGGTACGTTTAAAGCCCACACAGCTTACTCCTACGATGAAGGAGTTGAAGAAAGGGCTTAGGCCTTAAAAGAACTGATTCCAATCTGCCAGAAAAAAAAACTTTACAAAAATTCTATAGCACTATACAATGGGTAGACGAACAGACATGTAGTTGTAACCAGACAGGTTGGGGTATAGTGACACAGTAACAGAGGGATTGAGGGCCTGCTCAGTGAGCTTACATGTTAGAGGGAGTGGGGTATAGTGACACAGTAACAGAGGGATTGAGGCCTGCTCAGTGAGTTTACATGTTAGAGGGAGTGGGGTATAGTGACACAGTAACAGAGGGATTGAGGGCCTGCTCAGTGAGTTTACATGTTAGAGGGAGTGGGGTATAGTGACACAGTAACAGAGGGATTGAGGCCTGCTCAGTGAGTTTACATGTTAGAGGGAGTGGGGTATAGTGACAGAGTAACAGAGGGATTGAGGGCCTGCTCAGTGAGTTTACATGTTAGAGGGAGTGGGGTATAGTGACACAGTAACAGAGGGATTGAGGGCCCTGCTCAGTGAGTTTACATGTTAGAGGGAGTGGGGTATAGTGACACAGTAACAGAGGGATTGAGGGCCTGCTCAGTGAGTTTACATGTTAGAGGGAGTGGGGTATAGTGACACAGTAACAGAGGGATTGAGGGCCTGCTCAGTGAGTTTACATGTTAGAGGGAGTGGGGGTATAGTGACACAGTAACAGAGGGATTGAGGGCCTGCTCAGTGAGTTTACATGTTAGAGGGAGTGGGGTATAGTGACACAGTAACAGAGGGATTGAGGACCCGCTCAGTGAGTTTACATGTTAGAGGGAGTGGGGTATAGTGACACAGTAACAGAGGGATTGAGGACCCGCTCAGTGAGTTTACATGTTAGAGGGAGTGTGGTATAGTGACACAGTAACAGAGGGATTGAGGGCCTGCTCAGTGAGTTTACATGTTAGAGGGAGTGGGGCATAGTGACACAGTAACAGAGGGATTGAGGGCCTGCTCAGTGAGTTTACATGTTAGAGGAAGTGGGGTATAGTGACACAGTAACAGAGGGATTGAGGGCCCTGCTCAGTGAGTTTACATGTTAGAGGGAGAGGGGTATAGTGACACAGTAACAGAGGTATTCAGGGCCCTGCTCAGTGAGTTTACATGTTAGAGGGAGAGGGGTATAGTGACACAGTAACAGAGGGATTGAGGGCCCTGCTCAGTGAGTTTACATGTTAGAGGGAGTGGGGTATAGCGACACGGTAACAGAGGGATTGAGGGCCTGCTCAGTGAGTTTACATGTTAGAGGGAGTGGGGTATAGTGACACAGTAACAGAGGGATTGAGGGCCCTGCTCAGTGAGCTTACATGCTAGAGGGAGTGGGGTAAAGTGACACAAAAGGTAAGGATAGTATTAGGGAAATAGATTAGATCAGTAGAATAGTATTCACTGAAGGCGTAGTGTGTTTTTTTTTTTTAAATGACAGTTGCAGGAGAGGAATCATTAGGGAGCTATTAACAGTTTAATTGATACGCTTTTGTGAAGAAGATTTTAATGATTTTTTTTGAAGGAGTGGAGACTGAATGAGCATCTAACGGAAAAAGGAAGGGAGTTCCACAGGAGCAGTGAAGCCCTAGAGAGGTCTTCAAGGCGAGCATCAGAGGTGGGAGAAATAAATCGAAACCCTGTGTTGCTACTATTCATATAAATCACTGCAATTACACTCTATAGCAGGGATAGGCAACATTTGGCACTCCAGATGTTGTGGACTACACCCCCCCATAATGCTCTTACACCCATAACACTGGCAAAGCATCATGGGAGGTGTAGTCCAAAACATCTGGAGTGCAGAAGGTTGCCTATGCCTGCTCTATAGTACAGACAGCAATTCTAAACCACAAGAACACAGGGAAGTCAAAACAAAGGGTGCTTGTAGTGACTCTCTTCCCGTTGGGTCTGTACGTACGTCTCATTGCTCAGGATATTTACGTTATGGCGATAACTGCTCTACCTCTTTCCTACACACTAAGGATCATGCCATATGTACGACACTGAAACATACACCGAGATACCACCGATCACTGTATCACAGTAGTATGCTGAGGTTAAGATAACAATTTTGCGTTTGTCTGAAATCAGCCTCATGTATCTTTGTCTTGTGGGTCAGCCCTGCCGGCTATTAATCTTCTTGGCGCTTTGATTGACCAGGTTAGTGGATATTTAACCAGATGCTCTGAATAAACAACGTCTACCTGAAACAACTTTGCTTTAAAAATAGTTAATTGCAGAATCAATACATAGATTTTAAAGATTTCTCTTTTCGTTATGCTACCCTTATTGTGTAAAGGATAAGACACCATTGGTGTTGCAATTATGGAACAAATACAGTCTGTGCTTAATATATACAATATCCCACCACAAATAGGCAGTGCATCAAAATAGAAAAATATACAAAAATGATCTATATCCGCCGTTTAGCAAGGTTACATCTATATTTATGTTCCTGTATTTTGTACACAATGATTTCATTACTGTGTATCGTATACCCATGGTTTGTTATTATACACTGACAGTAATACATAATGTATTTTTTGTCAAGATTGTAAGGCCTGAGCTGGGGGAGGTGTGACTAGGGCTGTATAAACAAATCGATTTATCTGCTAAATAGCAAATAATTGAGCAGTTAGACGGCAGAGGCATGGTCTATACACCAAAACTGCGTCAGTAATCTAAAGTTGTTTTGGTGTTTAGAGTATCTCTGTAAGTGTCCACAATCACAGGACTGGGATCATTAAAACCTGAGTGATCACTGGAAGGTACTGAACGCTTTTCCTGCATTAGTATTAGAAGTGCTATACATTGCTCTATTACTTCTCGATCCAGCTCTCTATTTGTGGTCTATGATGACCCTAGTTGACTCTGCTAGCGTCTCTTCACGTTGAGAGCGAGCTTTCTGTTCTCTGCCCACTGACAGCCATTGACTCACCCCTCGTCCCATCAGTCCATTATTGAACGGTAAACCAATGAAGCTAAAAGCTGCCTCTTGGATAAAGTATGGGTTGAGTATACGGATTTCGTGTGGCTCACGTGGGACTCGTGTGGCTACTGATTTCCAGAATCCGTCAGACGCGCTCTGAAATGAAACAGAAAAAAAAAAACAAGATAATGAAGTGATCTGACCGCTCGGTTTAATATGATTTTCACATTATCAAACACCGTGATTTGCCAGGACTGAATTACATGTAAAGAAAACAGAAAATGCATAGAGCCAAGCTTAGTTTGGGTTCACTTGTGATACCCCAGATGTCTTGAAGAGCGAGGATAACAGAACTGTTTACCTTTTTCAATGTACAATGCCCGTGGCAGATAAACTCATTGTGAAACATAGAATAAGAGTAAGGCTTCCACCCGCTGCCATTGAAATGTCCGTATTCTTGCTTTTCAATGAATTTGGGGACTCGCAGTGAACTCATTGCTGTTTCTTTAAACAGACATTGCTCAGTCGGTACCGTCAGAGTACAAGCTCGTCAAGCATTGCTAGATGTGTGGCACAGAACAATGGGCAGTAAAATGGTCTAATGACATGTAAAAGGCAAGTAAAATACAAGCCATCCGGCCACATGTGCTGCTTAAGAATAAAAAGCTCACCGGCCTTCAGCAGCCGTGCGCGGACACCATGTGGGAATAATTTGGGGAGATTTACTGTAATAAACCAACTCTTTAATGAGGAAATGACTAATGATTACCTTGATAAGTAGATCCATGGCAGTGAGGGATAAACGTGGCCCGTGGCATCATTGGTTAAATGTTAGCACACTATCTATATGTGAACCTATTACAGACGAGCAAAACATGAACTACAAGGCCTACAATCCTTCTCCTCCATAGGTACAGCCTAAAGAGCCACAACTCCTAGAACATTTAATTATCACCAAGTCATATCTGAGAATAGATGGGGTTTAGTTTACATTTTGGGAGGCTTGGAGTCACCCCCTGGTGTTGCTTTCCATCACCAGTTATGGTACCCAGTACAGAGTGTTCGAAGCTGTTCATCCTATCCACCAGTGCAAGGTTCTCTGAGCTAGCACCGGGATGTACCTCCCTCCTAAAAGTCAAACTGCCCAGTGTGACATATTTTAGGGCCGAACATGTGGATGTGCAAAAAACAGTGGGGGAATAATTAAAGAAACTGCGCATAAACACTGTACTAATCAATATTTTTTCAGTTGCAGGAAGCACGGAGTGGTGCCGCTGATTGGCTGAGAGTGATCAGCTGATACTCTCAATCAGTGACTCCCCATGCACAAAACTGTCCTGGAAAGAAACGTACCTTTTCCAAGCCAGTTATGTGAATAGGGAGTCACTGATTGGCTAAGAGCGTCAACTGACCACTCTTAATTAATCAGCGGCACCCCTGCCCTGCAGCACTCTGCGCTACCTGAAACGGAAACTTCAGATGCCATATGCCGGAGAGAGCTGAGACAGGCACTGTAGACAAGTTTTGGGTGAAACCATTTGAGAATGGCTTAACCCCTTGATGTAAGAGTGAGCCTGGGGACCTTCTGGCACCATAACAACTTCATTTAGATGAAGTTGTTTTGGTGCTTTGGAATGTTCCTTTAACACATACCATCATAGGTAATAAATCATTGTAAAAAAAATTTTATTAATTTTTTTTGTAACAGATTGTGACTATGAAAAACGTATCCAAAAATATTATTAAATGGAGATATTAGTCGTGTTCTATACAGTGAAGGTGTCAGACTCCGCTATCTAATTAATATTTTTAGATGAGTTTTTCAACTGATTGAATATGTCTTAATACACTTTTAAAATGATTTAATAGCATGAAACATATTTTAATATGTTGATATTGTTTGATATTTTGAATATTTTAACCAAAAGCCTCAGTTTGAGAAAACGAATTAATCCTGTTCATAAAGTGCGAAATGGAAGGCTGTGATCAATCTGTTAACTCCAAAAACAGATAAAACCCCCAGGACAAGCATGCTGAGAGACATTATATCGGGTGTTACAGAGTGAATGTCTGGCTCGATCTGATTGTGACATTCACTTTCCCATGACAGTCTGCTCGTTCCGATCTCTCCCTGATGTCATTGTCATGTCCCCTGACGCAGCCACACGTCTCTCTACACTGTATTCAGCACGTTAGTCTGTGATGATGGTACCGGCCAGTCCCTGGCTGCCAGTTTATGACGTAAGGTTTTTTTTTTAGACTAGGAAAATAAAACAAACAAACAAGTATTTCTGACGTCTTGTTACAGTTGGATGCCGACAAAGTCTATCCAGTATTAGCAAGGAACAATCACAGAAGACAGAGGGTATACGGGATCAAGCCATTTGGAGCCTATTACACTGAGATTGTTTTGCAAAGTGTTTTTGGCTTGTGCTAACTGCACATTACAAAAAATAAGCATTTCATGTTAAAAAGCCTCCAGTCTGTCACTGTGAGTGAGGCACGGTACATTTAAATGTCCTGTACTTGGATTCCTGGCCAGTGAAGCAGCTATGTGCTGTACGGGCAGAGGAATGTGACATCCAGGAGGAGGAGCCTCCGGTAAGTTACTACTCCCCTGTAAGTCGTCATGTCAGAGGGAGGTCTTTGCAAGACACCAGAGAGTGAACTCCCAGCTATCCAACGGCATGTGTAGCGTGTGCAGAGGCAAAACTACTTAACTTGTAAAACTAAAAAAAAAGAAAAAGAAAATAGCGCTAATCATTTCATCAGATTAAAGGATCACTATAGGGTCAGGAACACAAACATGTATTCCTGACCCTATAGTGTTAAAACCACCATCTAGCCCCCCTGGGCCCCTCATGCCTCCAAAAATATAGCAAAATCTTACTGTATTCAAGCCTGAAGCTGTAGCTCTGCATGCTGTTTGCCTCAGAAAAACAAGCTGTCTGCTGACATCATCAGAAGTGGTGGCCTGATCCAATCACTGTGCTTCCCCATAGGATTGGCTGAGACTAACAAAGAGGCAGATCAGGGGCAGAGCCAGCATGATTCAAACACAGCCCTGGCCAATCAGCATCTCCTCATAGAGATGAATTGAATCAATGAATCTCTATGAGGAAAGTTCAGTGTCTGCATGCAGAGGAAGGAGATACTGAATGACCCAGGAAGGATCTCTAACAGCCATCTGAGGAGTGGCCAGTGGAGGTATCACTAGGCTGTAATGTAAACACTGCATTTTCTCTGAAAAGACCGTGTTTACAGCAAAAGGCCTGAAGGTAATGATTCTACTCACCAGAACAAATTCAATAAGCTGTAGTTATTCTGGTAACTTTAGTGGCCCTTTAAAGGGTCCCTTTCCAGGATTTTTATTATTATATTCACATATTCCCTATGTATTTGTGAGGTGTGATAACATATCCAATCCACAGAGCGAGGTGTCTCCATCTTGGCCTTCTGTCAATCATTGTAGTAAGCTCTGCCTAAAATTTGCTTTTTTCCCCCCTTTAATTCTTTATTTTTGAAGGGCAATGATGTAACAAGAACTTTTTCTAGTGCCGTGATATCCTTCTTTAGAACAGGCGCCCAAAATTGCACGGCATATTCAAGGTGTGGTCTTACCAGCGATTTATAAAGAGGCAAAATTATATTTTCATCCCGAGAATTTATGCCCCTTTTTTTTAAATTTTTTTTATTAGTAACATAGAGTAGGTAGGTACAACAGTGCCTGTATCGCCACATTAGCGTTACCAGGCTCTAACTTGTATACAGAACATAACATTAGTACAATATGTGAGGTTCATACATTTCACATTTGCTGGGAAGCTGTCATGTGGAGACGTACATCTACATAGAGTAGCAGATGAACAAGGTTCTTCCACTTTTGGTTAGTCGGTTGAAGCTCAGGTTATTGAAGGGGGTGGATGGAGAGGGGGTTCGGCCCTGGGTGTGTATAATGACGCAAAGAGATCTGGTATATGCTCAGGTGTGGGCAACGGGTTGCTTCTGTGGTTTCGGTTGTCAGGTACTCGTCTGTCGTCGGGTGTGGTCTTGTAGCAAGGTGGCGGTGTGGCTCGGGTGGGGTGCAGTCTTGTATCTAAGCGGGGTCAGTGTAGGTAGAAGAGTATGTGCTCATGAAGGTTAGCCACTGGGACCAGCATGTCTTGTATTTGGTGTATGAGTGGGTCAGTGAGGAGTGTAGCTCCTCCATTAACCGTATAGATTCCACCTTTTGAATCCATTCCCTTATTGTCGGGTGTGATTGTTTTTTCCAGTAAATCGGGATAAGCATATTGGCAGCAGTTATTAGATGGTTGGTTAGTGTTTTCAGAGGTTTTGCTATCGGTTGTGGGTATATAAGGAATAGGGATATTTTGGGCGATACTGGGAGGTTGGTTTCCGTTATCCCCGAGATCAGGTTCATGATCCTTTGCCAGTACGTTTGAATGACTGGGCATAGCCACCAGATGTGTCCCGGGGTGCCTCCAGATTGGTGGCACCTCCAACAGGAGTCTGGAAGGGTAGGGAATAAGCGGCGTAGACGTGATGGGGTGTAGTGCCACCTGGCTATGCGTTTGTAGTTGTGTTCGTGTGTGGCGTTGCTTATTGAGGTGTGAAATATGTTCGTGAAGATGCTTTTGTTCTCTGAGCTGGAGAAGGAGATGTCAAGTTCCCTTTCCCATTGGGCCAGGAATGGGGGCTTGGGCTCACATGTGTCATTCTGAATTAAATTATAGAGTTTTGAGATGTGTTTTGACTTGAGGCCTGTGTTGTCGCACAGGTTTTCAAATGTGGATAGGTCTCTTGTGGCGCCCCGGAGTAGAGGTGTGGTCGATATGAAGTAGGTCAATTGTTGGATGTTGAAGCGTAGTATAGGTGTGGCTGTTGCGTTTGGTATTATCTCTTCTAGCGGTTTGATCCCTTGGGCATTAAGTAGGGTTCTCAACTTGAGGTAGCTCGATGTATGTACAGTTTTGAATATGGATGGGTTCATACCAGGTTGGAATAGTGGGTTGTAGGTTAGTGGGTATAGAGGGGAGGGATGTGGTGAGACATTTGGAAGCGTTCTGATCTGTTGCCACGTGCGTAATGTCGGTGTTATGGTCGGGTGGAGGTTGTGTGGGTGGTTGATGAGGGTTCTGCATTTGTCGAGCCAAGGTATGGTGTGTATAGGTGTGGGGAAACAGTGTGCTTCGAGTTGGACCCATTGTTTGGGGTTATTGGGTATCGACCACTCGTAGATCCGCGCAAGGACTATGGCTTTGTGGTAGTTCTCTATGTTGGGTAAACCAAGACCTCCAGAGAGCTTATGTGTCGTTAGTAGTTTTTATGTCCCTTTTTATACATGACAAAACCTTACTGGTCTTAGCAACTGCAGATTGACATTGCATATTGCTGCCTAATTTGTTGTCTATAACAATTCCCAAATCCTTCTCGTGTGTGGTTATCCCTAGTTCACTACCTTTAAAGGTGTAAATTGCTTGTGCATTATTGACCCTGAAGTAACTTTGCACTTCTCTACATTAAATTTCATCTGCCATTTTAGTGCCCAGACCCCCAATCTATCTAAATCCCCATGCAGCAAAGTAATATCCTGTTCACATTTTATTACTTTACAAAGTTTTGTGTCATCTGCAAACACTAAAACATGTCTTTCAATGCTTTTTTCCAAGATCATTTATAAATATGTTAAAAAAGTAGCAGTCCCAAAACAGAACCCTGAGGGACACGACTTACCACTTTTGTCCAGCTTAAAAATTTACCATTAATGACAACTCGTTGTACTCTATCTTAAAGCCAATGTTCTACTCAAGAACAAGAATATTCATCTAGACCAATTTCTTTTTTTTTGAAGACTAACCTATTGTGAGGAACCGTATCAAATGCCTTGGCAAAATCCAAGTAGATTACATCCCCTGCATTACCCTGATCTCTACTTCTACTTACTTCTTCGTAGAATGCAATTAGGTTAGTTTGACATGACCTATGTTTCATAAAACCATGCTGATTATTGCTCATATCAAAGCTTCCCAATGAATTCCTGAATATTATCCCTTAATAGCCATTCAAATATTTTCCCAGTCACAGACGTTAAGCTCACAGTGTCAGGATTATATTGATCCAGCACGCAGAATAGTATGACACCCTAGGACTAAGGGTTACGTCTTACCGGACCTTAGAATGGCTGGACTTAACATACCCGAGAATAGTCAGAAAACTAGCCGAGGTCAGGTACACATTACAAGACACAGCGATAAGGAAAAGCCTAAAGTCAAGGGAACCAGAAATCAGGGAAGTCAAAACAAAGCCAAAGTCAAAAACCAGAAAAACACGATCAGGAACACTCTCGGATAACCATCTAAGGTGAACCATGACAGGGCAATGAGCTAAGGAATAAGTGAGTTTAAATAACCCTCATGCAGATCCGATTGGCTGTACCTAGCCCTTGACCCCAAGGTCTTTAACTCCTGTAGCACCTTGTCTAAAGTCATCCAATCACAAGTTATCTGCAAGTTTGTTGCAGCAATCATTTGCATATCTCATGCCATAGGATCCTCATTAATATATACTGAAGAAAAATAGTTATTTAAAATTTCTGCCTTTTCCTGGTCTTCATTAACTAACAGACCCATCTCTGTTTCCAGTGTACCTACACTCTCATTTTTTGTTTTTTTAGAATTGATGTACTTGAAAAAAATGTTGGGGGTTGGTTTTGCATTCTTTGGCTATAAATTTCTCATATTCTAGTTTAGCCACTTTAATTGCCTTTTTGTACGCATTATTGGCTTCCTTATAGCTTATTTAGGATGCCTCTTATTTGTCAGATTTAAATGCCTTAAATGCCCTTTTCTTATTTTTAATCTCTTGTTTTTTCTTCTCTTCTAAGCCACATTGGTTTCAATTTGTTCCCTTTATATTTATTACCCAATGGTACATACTGAGAAATGTACCTTTCTATATATTTTAAGAGCTTCCATTTATCCTCAGTGTTCTTTTCACAAAGGAGTTTATGCCAGGCGATATGTTGTAGAGCTGCCCTTAACTTATAGAAATGGGCTTTTTGTAAGAGATAGGTCATAGGGTAGAACTGTAGAGGAAAACAAGAGGCAAGTACCACTGGGCAATCAAAAATAACAGATAAATAGGTAAGGCACTGCAATATACCCTAATAACATCAGTGTGTAGAGATCCTCAGCAACACAGCCAAGCTGCTGATAAAATTTGCGGTAGCCTCAGCCGATGCCTGAAGAGGGAGAGTCCCAGCCTCTGCCGCTATCAGGCTCCTTGAAAGGGCACTTTCCCTGAACTCGAGTCCCCAGGCCATTCAGCATGGTCTTTTCCACAGCCCTGCACACCCAGCAGCAGGAAACACAGATGTCTCGATCTTGCAGGCAGTGTTGGAGGTGAGAATGCTTATCATGCTGTAGTCAGGGGGGTGAGTGAGTACAGGTGGGAAGGCGAGGCACGTGTGAGGTATTCACACGTTGCAGAGTCCTCACACGCCATCTCCTCATCAAGGCCAGTCTGGACACTTGCTGATGATCCTCCCATATGAAGCATTGTCCAGCAGGAAGGGTCTGGGATGCCAAGACTCTGCCCACAGGAGCAGAGGTACTGTCTTGAGCATAGAACCTTTCCCAGAACTAAGCACACACTTGATCAAACAACATGAGTAGTTGGTCCACGGACCATGGAAAGGTGCATGTGGCTGTAGGCCCTGGTGTGGCTGCCATTGTGACTGAGGCCTCTGTGCACATGTATTCCAGTGGGGACCAGGATATCCAAAGGGGAAAGGGGGACAGGGTTCAAAGCCTGCGGGCTCTAATTCAAGGCAGGGGATAGGCTGCCTCCCCCACTTCTAGTATGGCTGCAGGCCTCAGGGTAGCCTAGCTTGGGCTGTGTCTCCTGGAGTCAGGCAGAAAGGTGTCAAGCATTTAGCAGAGTGCTCCCCAGGGTTGTAGGCACAATTTGGCCAGAAAAAGGGCAGTCCAATTTTAGGCTGTGTATCAGGATTTCTCAGAGGAGCTTTAGCATCAGGCGACAGTCATGACTGCATATATGAACAAGAAAATCTCAGGCACTCACTGAGATCGCCTCCAGGCAGATTCATTGCAACATTTCAACCTGTTAAGGTCTTTATCAAGATCCAGTGTTTAGATACAAATTATCACCTAGTGGTCCAGAGAAAGCAGTCAGTGAGGGCTGCAGCAGAAACAAATCCAGCAGTAACCATCACTGCAATTTGATTGGCTGAAAACCCAAACAGCCAATCAAAATACAGGATTCAAATAATAAATCTGTAAGTAATGCCACGGCTGACCCCTGTCTGCCCTACAACAGGGAATTTGGATCAACATAAAATGGTAAAATAAGCTAAATGATTATTTATAAGATTAATGTGTCACTGTCCCTTTAATATAAAGAACATGATTCCTCCTTGTAGAAGTTCTGGCTATGAGCTTTCTCACGTAGTGCAGTGTTTTTCTAGACGGAAACGATGATAAATTGAGATGGCTGGTGAACTCGCCCTTCTACAGAGCAGACAGATTTAGCAAGGCGGCAGCATTAGAATATCACGCACCAGCTTTATCAGGGTCATCGGAACTCGCCTGCTCTGTCCGAAACGCCAACATTCCCATGTAGACTCTCTCACTCTCTATATTTGAATTTAAAGTTCAGAAGCCACACTGTCCCCTTATTGGATTACGAATAAGAAACATAATACATTGTGTTTTAATCTCTAGATATGTTGGTGCTGCGGACAAGACAAACAAATGTTTAGACCCCTAGCAACCATTGGTTACGTGAAACGGATACAGGCGCACTCAGTAAAACCGAAATCCTTCAGTCATATCCTCCCAGGTACCCGTCAGAATACAGGAGAACTGTTACATGTACCCCTTATATTTAACAATTACCTATTTATGATATGTAGAAATTCAAATTACCAGGGCTATTCACTCAGCTGGGAATTCAACGTCAAAATAGCCAAACTGGAAAAATGTATCTAAGCCAGCTGTGCTTTCTGTGCGGCAACTATGGCTTTAGATTTGAAATTCACTTTGAATTCTCACTTTCGTAAATAATCCTGTAAATAAATGTAGAATCCCACAGCTCTCTGGGCTAACTGGGCGCCTCCATCTTAGCTCCCTGTCAATCATTGTTATAAGCTCCGCCCTTTACACCTGGCAGTCAGTATAGAGAGAGCCACCTCCATCTTAGCTCCCTGTCAGTCATTGTTATAAGCTCCGCCCTTTACACCTGGCAGTCAGTATAGAGAGAGCCACCTCCATCTTAGCTCCCTGTCAATCATTGTTATAAGCTCCGCCCTTTACACCTGGCAGTCAGTATAGAGAGAGCCACCTCCATCTTAGCTCCCTGTCAATCATTGTTATAAGCTCCGCCCTTTACACCTGGCAGTCAGTATAGAGAGAGCCGCCTCCATCTTAGCTCCCTGTCAATCATTGTTATAAGCTCCGCCCTTTACACCTGGCAGTCAGTATAGAGAGAGCCGCCTCCATCTTAGCTCCCTGTCAATCATTGTTATAAGCTCCGCCCTTTACACCTGGCAGTCAGTATAGAGAGAGCCACCTCCATCTTAGCTCCCTGTCAGTCATTGTTATAAGCTCCGCCCTTTACACCTGGCAGTCAGCATAGAGAGAGCCACCTCCATCTTAGCTCCCTGTCAGTCATTGTTATAAGCTCCGCCCTTTACACCTGGCAGTCAGTATAGAGAGAGCTTCCATCTTAGCTCCCTGTCAATCATTGTTATAAGCTCCGCCCTTTACACCTGGCAGTCAGTATAGAGAGAGCCGCCTCCATCTTAGCTCCCTGTCAATCATTGTTATAAGCTCCGCCCTTTACACCTGGCAGTCAGTATAGAGAGAGCCGCCTCCATCTTAGCTCCCTGTCAATCATTGTTATAGGCTCCGCCCATTACACCGGGCAGTCAGTATAGAGAGAGCCACCTCCATCTTAGCTCCCTGTCAATCATTGTTATAAGCTCCGCGCATTACACCTGCCAGTCAGCATAGAGAGAGCCACCTCCATCTTAGCTCCATGTCAATCATTGTTATAAGCTCCGCCCTTTACACCTGGCAGTCAGTATAGAGAGCGCTACCTCCATGTTAGCTCCCTGTCAGTCATTGTTATAAGCTCCGCCCTTTACACCTGGCAGTCAGTATAGAGAGAGCCACCTCCATCTTAGCTCCCTGTCAGTCATTGTTATAAGCTCCGCCCTTTAACCTGGCAGTCAGTATAGAGAGAGCCACCTCCATCTTAGCTCCCTGTCAATCACTGTTATAAGCTCCGCCCTTTACACCTGGCAGTCAGTATAGAGAGAGCCACCTCCATCTTAGCTCCCTGTCAATCATTGTTATAAGCTCCGCCCTTTACACCTGGCAGTCAGTATAGAGAGAGCCACCTCCATTTTAGCTCCCTGTCAATCATTGTTATAAGCTCCGCCCTTTACACCTGGCAGTCAGTATAGAGAGAGCCACCTCCATCTTAGCTCCCTGTCAATCATTGTTATAAGCTCCGCCCTTTACACCTGGCAGTCATTATAGAGAGAGCCACCTCCATGTCAATCATTGTTATAAGCTCCGCCCTTTACACCTGGCAGTCAGTATAGAGAGCCACCTCCATCTTAGCTCCCTGTCAATCATTGTTATAAGCTCCGCCCTTTACACCTGGCAGTCAGTATAGAGAGCCGCCTCCATCGTGTCAATCATTGCTAGTGTTCACACCTGGCAGTCAGTATAGAGAGAGCCACCTCCATCTTAGCTCCCTGTCAGTCACTGTTATAAGCTCCACCTTTTACACCTGGCAGTCAGTATAGAGAGAGCCACCTCCATCTTAGCTCCCTGTCAATCATTGTTATAATCTCCGCCCATTACACCTGGCAGTCAGTATAGAGATAGCCACCTCCATTTTAGCTCCCTGTCAGTCATTGTTATAAGCGCCACCCTTTACACCTGGCAGTCAGTATAGAGAGAGCCACCTCCATCTTAGCTTCCTGTCAATCATTGTTATGCTTCGCCCTTTACACCTGGCAGTCAGTACAAAAGAGAGCCACCTCCATCTTAGCTCCCTGTCAATCATTGTTATAAGCTCCGCCCTTTACACCTGGCAGTCATTATAGAGAGAGCCACCTCCATGTCAATCATTGTTATAAGCCCCGCCCTTTACACCTGGCAGTCAGTATAGAGAGAGCCGCCCTCCATCGTAGCTCCCTGTCAATCATTGTTACAAGCTCCGCCCTTTACACCTGGCAGTCAGTATAGAGAGAGCCACCTCCATCTTAGCTCCCTGTCAGTCATTATTATAAGCTCTGCCCTTTACACCTGGCAGTCAGTATAGAGAGAGCCGCCTCCATCTTAGCTCCCTGTCAGTCATTGTTATAAGCCCCGCCCTTAACACCTGGCAGTCAGTATAGAGAGCTACCTCCATCTTAGCTCCCTGTCAGCTGTTATAAGCTCCGCAGTCAGTATAGAGAGAGCCGCTACATCTTAGCTCCCTGGCAGTCAGTATAGAGAGAGCCGCCTCCATCTTAGCTCCCTGTCAATCATTGTTATAAGCCCCGCCCTTTACACCTGGCAGTCAGTATAGAGAGAGCCACCTCCATCTTAGCTCCCTGTCAATCATTGTTATAAGCTCCGCCCTTTACACCTGGCAGTCAGTATAGAGAGAGCCACCTCCATCTTAGCTCCCTGTCAGTCATTATTATAAGCTCTGCCCTTTACACCTGGCAGTCAGTATAGAGAGAGCAGCCTCCATCTTAGCTCCCTGTCAGTCATTGTTATAAGCCCCGCCCTTTACACCTGGCAGTCAGTATAGAGAGAGCCACCTCCATCTTAGCTCCCTGTCAATCATTGTTATAAGCTCCGCCCTTTACACCTGGCAGTCAGTATATCCATCTTAGCTCCCTGTCCATTGTTATAAGCTCCGCCCTTTACACCTGGCAGTCAGTATAGAGAGCCACCTCCATCTTAGCTCCCTGTCAATCATTGTTATAAGCTCCGCCCTTTACACCTGGCAGTCAGTATAGAGAGAGCCACCTCCATCTTAGCTCCCTGTCAATCACTGTTATAAACTCCGCCCTTTACACCTGGCAGTCAGTATAGAGAGAGCCACCTCCATCTTAGCTCCCTGTCAATCATTGTTATAAGCTCCGCCCTTTACACCTGGCAGTCAGTACAAAAGAGAGCCACCTCCATCTTAGCTCCCTGTCAATCATTGTTATAAGCTCCGCCCTTTACACCTGGCAGTCATTATAGAGAGAGCCACCTCCATGTCAATCATTGTTATAAGCCCCGCCCTTTACACCTGGCAGTCAGTATAGAGAGAGCCGCCCTCCATCGTAGCTCCCTGTCAATCATTGTTACAAGCTCCGCCCTTTACACCTGGCAGTCAGTATAGAGAGAGCCACCTCCATCTTAGCTCCCTGTCAATCATTGTTATAAGCTCCGCCCTTTACACCTGGCAGTCAGTATAGAGAGAGCCACCTCCATCTTAGCTCCCTGTCAATCATTGTTATAAGCTCCGCCCTTTACACCTGGCAGTCAGTATAGAGAAAGCTACCTCCATCTTAGCTCCCTGTCAATCATTGTTATAAGCTCCGCCCTTTACACCTGGCAGTCAGTACAAAAGAGAGCCACCTCCATCTTAGCTCCCTGTCAGTCATTATTATAAGCTCTGCCCTTTACACCTGGCAGTCAGTATAGAGAGAGCAGCCTCCATCTTAGCTCCCTGTCAGTCATTGTTATAAGCCCCGCCCTTAACACCTGGCAGTCAGTATAGAGAGAGCCACCTCCATCTTAGCTCCCTGTCAATCATTGTTATAAGCTCCGCCCTTTACACCTGGCAGTCAGTATAGAGCCACCTCCATCTTAGCTCCCTGTCAGTCATTGTTATAAGCTCCGCCCTTTACACCTGGCAGTCAGTATAGAGAGAGCCACCTCCATCTTAGCTCCCTGTCAATCATTGTTATAAGCTCCGCCCTTTACACCTGTCAGTCAGTATAGAGAGGAGGAGAAATGTAACAATCAGGAGATTTCTCAAGATTTATCCTGAAAAGTGATTAAATCCCACCATTATTTTAATTGCATTTATCAAAGTCTTCTAAAAGTGATCAAAAAGGGTTGGTTGGATTCTACATAGCAAATTCCCCCAATTATTGTAAAAATATCAGTTTCAGTAATTGTCTCAGAAAAAAAAAAAAGAGAAGTGAAGCACACCATGTTTCTGTATGAAAAAATGGTGGAAAGACTAATATAAATCGGTTGTGCCGATAAAACATAGTGTATATTGCAAAAGATTGCATAATTGCACCACACGACACCGAAAGTTAGATGTAGAAGGGTTGGTGATAAATCTCCCATTTGTAGTGTGAGTCTGGATGTACCTTGTATGGGAATTTTCTTTTACCGGTCATGCTAATTTGCAGAATGAATTCCATATGTGTTACATCACAGGACTCAATGTCACCTGTTATGTAACATCTCAGGCATAACATTGTATGCATGTATAACAATGTATAACATTGTATGCATGTTTGAACGTGTGTGTCAGTGTGTAACCACTGTGTCTGTGTGTGTGGCATTGTTTGTAAACAGCAATGTGTGTACCTTTCGTGTATAATAGTGGTAAACCTCTGGTACTTTCGTGTATAATACTTTCGTGTATAATAGTGGTAAAACCTCTGGCTCAATTTCTCTCACTAATCTCCCAAAGTCTGGTCAGTGGAAAATACCAGCCATTACATTACATTACAGTATTTGTGCAATATTAGTAGCAGGTAGACAGCTGTAGATATCGTATTGGCTGTGCTGGTAAAATACCGGCCAGGTGGAAACCCCAACTTTGACTGAACTGGATTCTTATGTTATTTGTTAATCTTTAAAGGGATACTAAGCACCAAAACACCTTTAGCTAAGTGAAGCAGTTTAGGAGTTAAATCACTTTGTTTACGCAGTCCTAGTCACACTTAATCTTACAAGAGTGTGTTTATAGTACACGTTCTCCTGTGTAAGATCAGATAACATTAGATAAAGACAACTTTATTTTAAGAAACAATTCATCTAAGTAGGCAGACATGTCTGCATCAGAAAAGCACAATTAAGTATGTTATTCATATAATCTATATAATATTTAATTATTTACTGATTTAATGTATATATACACATACAAAGATCCACCACAGCATCAAAACCACCTGCCTAATATCTTGGTATAAATACCCCACGTGATGCTAAAACAGCTCTGATGCTTTGAGGCATGGACTTCACAAGACCTCTCAACGTGTCCTGTGGTATCTGTCACCAAGACATTACGTCCTGCAAGTTGCGAGATGGGGCCTCCATGGATTGGATTTGTTGTTCCAGAACATCCAACAGATGCTCAGTTGAATTGAGATCTGAGGAATTTGGAGACCAAAGCAACACTTTGATTTCCTTGTCATGTTCCTCACACCATTCCTGAATAAGTTTTGCAGCGTGGCAGGGTGCATTATCCTGCTGAAAGAGACCTCCACCATCGGAGAACACCATTGCCATGATCTATAGGAAGGTGGTATGTGTTTGTAAAATCCACTTGACTGCCTGGACATAAGGTTTCCCAGCAGAACATTGTCCACAGCATAACACTGCCTGCGCCGGCCTACCTTCTTCCCATAGTGCATCCCTCTGCCATCTTGTCCACAAGTAAAACGGAGGACATTCACCAGGCCAGCCACCTGATCTAAAAGAAAACGTGATTCATCAGAGCAGACAACCTTCTTCCATTGCTCTATGGTCCAGTTTTGATGCTCATGTCACCATTTAAGGTGCTTTCTGCCATATACAGGGCACTCTGGTCACTTTTCTATCATGGCCAGCATTAAAGGGACACTAGTCACCCAAACGGTTTCATCTCGTTGAAGGGAACTGGCTGCAGTGTCTCTGTCCGCCTAAACCTGCAGCTAAGAACATTGCAGTACTAGAGGTACTTCCTGCTGTTTCATGGAGTTGATCTCTGTGAAACGACACTGGACACCTTTATGTTTGCGTGAGGATATCCAGCATATTACAAAACGCCATAGGAAAACACTGATTTTACCACGACAGGAGGCAAGTATTTGCATAACTCTCTTTACTGAAAATATCCAGCAGCACAGAAACAGAACAACCAATCGGAAAAAAGTCAAATGGCACATAAAAGGCCCTGACAGTGACATCACTCCCTCTTTCTTTGCTGCTGCAGCCTGGCACAGGTCAGAGTATTTTGCCTCTCCTGATTATTTTATTTTATTGACTGTTTGTAATAGTTTTTTCCTACTAAACTACCTAACTTATATCTTTAAAATTCCCTCGCTCTCCTATATCTATCCCTCCTTGAATTTTCTTGCCTTATACTGTCTTAGTCACGGTCCCACTAATATCCCTGTACATTGCCTGAGGCGTTTTTTCCCTCACCTCGGTCCGCAGGCGTCACGGCTGTCAGTGCCACGCCCGCGCTGTGGACCTTATTGTTGTGCGGGGACTGTGTGGGGACGGGGTGGAGGGTGAACGGGACGCTTCTCCGCGCATAACAGCGGGCCCGCGACGAGCGTGAACATTGCTGTCTTTTGCGCGCGAACGACTGCCATTTTTTCCTTCTACCTGCAGATCGGGAATCACCCGATCTACACCTTAGCATTGGTTTTTTTCTTTCACAGTAAATCAGCTCAGCTCAACTGATCTCCACTTACATATATGGATGTTTAAACACTGCCTGTCAGTTTTACATTAAAGCAACAGTACCACTCCCCTTGCTGGATACGATTTGCATGCAGGATCATTAAGGAAATGGAGTGCATTGCAGAGTACCCTTCACAGGAATACAGATATATATATATATATATATATATATATATATATATATATATTTACTGTTCCTAGGTACATACGTATAACGTGGGCATCCTCTGGGTTACCACGGCACACCACCTGGGGTGAACCCCAGCCTGATGCACGAGGGTCCTATGACTGCAGACCTTAAGGGGACAGGCCCCCACACGCTTCTGGAATAACCCTTATTGTTAAAAACCGTGCATACAGCTCTGGCGTACAACTGTGGTGAACCCGGCTAATCAGACTAACACCACTACCAGACAGTCACGCCTCCTCCACGGCTCTCAGTAGCCAGATTAAACTAATAGAGGTGACACTCTAAAACTTGGCACAAATATTCATACACTCAGACAATTTAAAACAGGCAATTCAAGCCGTTTAACCTGGGCGATCCCTAGTTGTACCAGGAGTCTGGCACCCATATGTGCTGATCCTCCACCACTACTCCCACTGACTGTCACTATCTCCCAACAGGACGGGAACGAATCACGGAGAACACTCAACAACCTACCCAGGATTTCCAAGCAATGATAAACGCTGCAGTAGAGGCCTCAGTGGAGAAGGCTCTGTTACGAGCTCTGCCCCAATCCCACAGTGACGCAAGCCCCTCAGACTTGATGGAGGCCTCAGGCTCAGAAGTCTCCAAATCAAAATGGCAATGGAAGGGCTCCAGCCCCCCTGCCACTAAGGTCAAGGGCAAGACACCCATCAAACGGACCAAGTGGACGGAGCACCGGGAATCCAAACCCACCCACCACAATCTTCCGACGAGGAAAACTACTGACCACCACACACTCTGGACGTGGTAGATGAGTGGCACGAAGACGGCTCACCATCTGAGGAAGAGGAATGGCAAGACCTACCCCACACTTCCTCGAAGTAGGCAGAGATAGCCCAATTGGATCTTAAACCGGAGTGGTCGAAGACGGAACGTTCCTGGACGAACAGGGGGCCCCACTCTTCGACCCCTGCAACATCTGGCATCCACGGTCTTCAGAGTAGAGCCTCCCGGACCACCTAGCACGATTCATGCACTATTGGCTTCCTTCCTGAAGAAGGAAGTACGCGCACGCCTCAAGGCCGAATACCCCAGACCACTGCTACCAGACAAAGTGGCAGTTACACCCGAGTTCGACAACACTGTGGTAGTCTTTATGTCACGCTCGGGAGGAGACCCGCGTAAAGGTGTGGAGAAAGGCCTTAAGGCGGCACAAGATAAAGTTCTTGACATACTCGGCCCAATTGCAAAGATGCTCTATTTTGCGGATCTGGAGCTCAACCAGGGTACACAACTCGACCTTAGCGCCATCATAGAATGGGCTCAACGCTCGATATGCCTCCTGGGCAACACAAATACTGCACTATGCGCTGAAAGACACAAATCTGCACTAGTCCGCATCGACAACAAACTCTTGGACTTAGGAACGAAAGAATTCGGCCCAGAAGCACAATCCTACTATTTGGCGAAGCATTCATTACAGAACTCAAGAAACACGTGAATATATTCACCACACTAAATAAAGCCCAAACCTCGCTAAGACAAGTTTTCCGCACCTCTACTGGAAGAGGTGTTTTTGGGAGGGCTGGTCGGTAGCGGAACCGAGCCACCAGCCGCTTCTTGGCGACAGGTTCCAGATCGTACCCACAGTCCTCACAGTTCTTCCCCTCTACTACACAAAGGACATCATCCTACAGAGGCGCAGATAGAACCAGAGGCTTCAGAGGTCGGGGACGCGGCCGCTTCGCTACTGGCAAGTCCACCTACATAACGGTTTCCAATTTTATGTCCGGAAGCCTGTCTCTTTTTTTTTTTACAGAATTGGGAGTCGATTACCAAAGACGCCTGGGTCCTCCAGACAGTACAAGGCTACGTCATAGAGTTTTTCACAACCCGTTCAAGTCGCCCCTCCACCTCTAATATGCATGTCGGTGGAACAGAAACGCCTCGTAGATGAGGAAATCCGCACTCAAGAAGGGCGCAATACAATATGCACCTGGAGGGGAAGGCTTCCTAAGCAATATTTTTCTGGTCAAGAAGAAGACAGGAGACTACAGACCAGTTATCAACTTACGTCAATTGAATTCCTACGTGGTATACAGACACTTCAAGATGGAAGGAATCAATCTTCTACAAGACCTCCTCATAGGCATCCCGGTGGGTTAAGATCCACTGGTTCCTCGGCTTCTGCGGGGTGCCAAATTGGCGAGGCCTCCAGCACCGAAATATTAACGCCTATGGCATGTGGATGTAGTGCTGAGTTTCCTTAGAGAATGGCCGGATAACCCTTACCTCTCGCTGAAACAGCTTTCAGCCAAACTGACCCTCTTGTTATGTCTCATCTCCTTTTGACGGGTGGCAGATGTTAGAGCGTTCGATGTGGATGGGTTCTCACACCAGAAGGGGTTACCTTTTCCATATCGCGTCGAACTAAGTCAGACTCCTCTTTGGTTTTCTATCTATATTTTGTGACAGACCCCAAGTTATGTGTGGTCAGGACATTAATGAGATATACCGAAATCTGAGCTCCCCTCCGAACTACTTCGGCAGGTCAGCTCCTGATTTCATTTGTAAAATCTCACGGACTGGTGTCTACGACGACACTGGCCAGATGGGTCAGCTGGCTGTTATCGTTAACCGGCGTTGAACCTTGCTTTGGGGCCCACTCGGTCAGGGGTGCGGCCGCTTCACAAGCTTTATCGGCAGGAGCCTCTCTTGCCAATATTATGCGTTGTGCGGACTGGACGCGCGAGAGTATGTTCAGGACGTTTTATTTTCGTCAGACATCTCATGCTTCCTTCACATTGGATAATTCTCAACGTTAAAAATGCAAATATGAAGCCTCCTGTCATGTGGTAAAATTGAAGATTATATTAGCTTTTAGTGTACTAATAATCTTAATTTTAGTAATGACAGGAGGCGAATATTTCCCACCCTAATTGGCCCTCCCATATTGTAGGTTTTTAGACTAGCATGGTGTTATCTATGTTTTTAGGAGAACTATATCTGAATAGATTATTATGTATCTCATTGCTATAGTACTATGACTAATTGAAGCAGTTGCTATTTATCATAACATGCATAATGTGCTATTTCATGATCATAATGTTCATTATATGCGGGCAACGTGCCACTTCCGATACCTTTCACTTTTTTCTTTCAGTGTGATTGGTTTACCTTCAAGAGGAAGATCTGTTTCTCGAGCATCTACACAAGAGATCTATCGGGAATTGGAATATTAATTGTTTGATTGAACTTTTGGGACTTATGTTTACAGTTACGTTACATGTGTTTATTACCTGTTGTTTTTTCGCTACAAAGGTAGAGGAAATGATGTCACAGACAGAACCTTTTGTATACCTATTGAATTTTTTCTGATTGGTTGTTCTGTTTCTGTGCTGCTGGAGATTTTCAGTAAAGAGAGTTATGCAAATATTCACCTCCTGTTATTACTAAAATTAAGATTAATAGTACACTAAAGCTAATATAATCTTCAATTCAATGTTTTCCTACAGGAAAGGCCTCATGTGTGCATGGCTCTCACTGTGTATGCGCATTAGGTTCCCCCGTGATGATTTCGGGGGAGTCCATGCAGAGGTAACTTGGTGCTGGAATTGGGTAAGTGTTAAAAAAGAGGGACACTACAGGCTAAGGAATGCAGCGTCGCTCCCCACGTGTATCAGTGAGTCTTGGACGCCCACGTCCCTGACGCTGGTTGATCAGTTGTCCACTTTTTGTAGGTTCCCCAGTTGCACCACTTTTTGTAGGTAATAACTACTACATACCAGGTACACCACACAAGACTTGCCATTTTGGAGGTGCTTTGACCCAGTCTCTAGCCATCACTATTTGGTCCTTGTTAAAGTCACTCAGACCATTTTTCCTGGTTCCAATAGGGATCGACTGATATTGATTTTTTAGAGCCGATACAGATAATCTGTGAACTTTCAGGCCGATAGCCGATAACTTGCCAATATTCTGTACGTTTACCATTTTGAAAAAATAAACTCTTTCTAACGGTAAATGCACAAAATATACATGCCACGTGTAGTGGATGCAGTGTGTTTAGACAGGGGAGCTGTGTGTGTTTGTGTAGTGTGTATATAATGAATGCAGGGTTTGTTTGTGTAATGTGCATATGTAATGCAGTGAGTGTTTGTGTAGTGTGTATATATAGTATGTGTCTGTGTAGTGTGTGTAAAGTGAATGCAGTGTGTGTGTAGTGTGCATAAAGTGAATGTAGTGTGTGTATATAATGAATGCAGAGTGTGTGTTTGTATAGTGTGTGTATATAATGAATGCAGTGTGTGTATATAATGAATGCAGAGTGTGTGTTTGTATAGTGTGTGTATATAATGAATGCAGTGTGTGTAGTGTGTGTATATAATGAATGCAGTGTATGTGTGTTTTTGTATAGTGTGTGTATATAATAAATGCAGTGTGTAGTGTGTGTATATAATGAATGCACTGTGTGTGTGTTTGTGTTGAGTGTGTATATAATGAATGCAGAGTGTGTGTAGTGTGTGTATCCCCTTCAGGACGGGTGACGGACGAGGTCCGTCACAGAGGGGAGACCCTTAACGACGGGTGATGGACCTCGTCCGTCACGCGGTAAAATTAACCCCGGATCGCCGCTATCGCGGCGATCGCGGGGTTAATGGTGCTCCCGGTATGCCTCTGCATTAGAGGCATACCGGGAGCACCCGGTCAGGCTGCCCAGCACATGTGCTCGCTCTGACCGCAAGTCTGAGCGAGCACATGTGCTCTCTATACTCACCTACCGGCTCCCTGCACTTCCGGGTTCTGTGTGAAGTGCAGGGAGCCGGATCAGTGCTGATCCTGCCCCCTGCTGTTTAAAAAAATAAAGTTTATTTAAAGTCCCCCCCCCTTACCCATTTTAATAAAAAATTAACCCCTTCCCTGCCAATTGATCACTGACTACAGTGATCAATTGGCAGGGATTACATTTTACTATGATCTGATTTTTTTTTTTAACCCCTGAGGGTTAATTCTTTTTTTTTTTAACCCTCAGGGGTTAAATTAATTAAATTAATTAATTAAATTATTTTTAATTATATATTTAGCTAGCTGGGGTAGGTGGAAGTTAGTGGGGAATTGGGGGATTTGGCGTTAGGCTAACTAGGGGTTAACGTTAAAAAAAAGTTTTAAAAGAAACTTTAAAAAGTTAAAAATTAAGCTTAAAAAAATGTTTTAATAACATTTAAGTAAAAAAAACAAAAAAAACACACTTTACCTAGTCCAAATAAAAATTAACCCCTTCCCTGCCAGTCGATCACTGCCTACAGCGATCAAATAGAGATCACAGTATTATACTGTGATCTAATTTTTTTTAACCCCTGAGGATTAACTTTTATTTATTTTTTTAACCCTCAGGGGTTCAATTTATTTAATTAATTAATTTAAATATTTTATAACTATATATTTTGCTAGCTGGGGTGGGTGGGAGTTATGGGAAAATGGGGAATTTACTGTTACTGCTGCGTACTGCTAGTTAGGGGTTAACGGTAAAAAAAAAAGCTTAGAAAAATGTTAAATCTGTAAAAAAGTTTTAAGAAAGTTTAGGAAAGTTTAAAAAAAATTTATAAGCAAAACAAAAGTTTAAAAACTAGTTTTTAAAAGTAAAAAGTTATAAAAAGTAAAAAAATACATTTTAAAAACGCTCATTACCACTACACCTGGAGCAAACTAGAGAAAAAATTATCCCACGCCAAGGTTCAAAATATGCCTTTTGAATTACCCCAGGGTGTATTCTTTAATAAATAGTATGTGTTTGTGGGGAAGTTTCAATAACCAACCGTCTAAACTACTCCAAATTGGAACATGGACACAGCGTAAAACTTCAAAGTTAGAAAAAAACTGAATGGCTGCGTCTCAAATGCGCCCCTTCAACATCCACATATACCTGGCAAAGGTACATACGGGGTATTGCTGTACTCAGCCGACATAGCTGAGCAACATATGAAGTATTATACAGTCATAGCACACATAAGGTTTGCAAAATATGCTGCGCAAACTCACTTTGTATGTCAAAAAAGGCAGAAAAAATGCTTATTACCACTACACTTGGTACAAGCTAGCGGAAAAATGATCCCACGCTAAGGTTCAAAATATGCCTTTTGAAATACCCTGGGATGTCTTCTTTAAGAAATTGTATGGCTTTATGGGGAATTTGGATTATATAGCCTGGTAAAATACTCTAAAATGGGACATAGGCACAGCATAAAAATTCAAAGTTTGAAAAAAACTGGAATGGCTGTGTCCCAAATGTGCCCCTCCGATGTCCACACATACCTGGCAAAGGTACATACGGGGGTATTGCTGTACTCAGCCGACATAGCTGAGCAACATATGAAGTATTATACAGTCGTAGCACACATAAGGTTTGCAAAATATACTGTGCAAACTCACTTTGTATGTCAAAAAGGCAGAAAAAACGCTTATTACCACTACATCTGGTACAAGCTAGCGGAAAAATGATCCCACGCTAAGGTTCAAACTATACCTTTTGAAACACCCTGGGGTGTCTACTTTAAGAAATGGTAGGCCTTTGTGGGGTAGTTTGAATTTAAAACCTGCGAAGATGCTTGGAAATTGCACATAGGCCCAGCGTCAAAATTCAAAGTTTGGTAAAAACGGATATGGCTTGGTCTCCTATATGGCACTGTAGCTTCACAAAATAGTGACAAAGACATTCATTGGGGTGTATTTTTACTCAAAAGACTTAGCTGAGCATAATTTGGGAGGTTTGAACTTAGTGGCACATATGAAATATACAAAACGCCCAGCAAAAATGCAATCCGTATGTAAAAAATGCACAAAATAATTTTTTTACCACATACTTTGGCATATATTGGTGAAAAAATCGGGGTATGTTAAAGCACAATATGCACCTTATGAGATACCCTGGAGTGTCTACTTTTACAAATGGTAGGCCTTTGTGGGGGTTTTTTGAACAGTCAAACTGTTATAATACCCCAAATGGAAGCTAAGGCTCATTAAATCCATCTCTCAAAATTCTACTGTGAATACTGTAAAGGACAGGTCTCCTATATGGCACTGTAGCTTCACGAAATAGTGCCAAAGACATTCATATGGGGTGTCATTTTACTCAGAAGACTTAGCTGAGCATAATTTGGGGGGTTTGAACTTAGTGGCACATATGAAATATACAAAACGCCCAGCAAAAATGCAATCCGTATGTAAAAAATGCACAAAATTATTTTTTACCACATACTTTGGCATATATTGGTGAAAAAATGGGGGCATGTTAAGGCACAATATGCACCTTATAAGATACCCTGGAGTGTCTACTTTTACAAATGGTAGGCCTTTGTGGGGTTTTTTTGAACAGTCAAACTGTTATAATACCCCAAATGGAAGCTAAGGCTCATTAAATCCATCTCTCAAAATTCTACTGTGAATACTGAAAAGGACAGGTATCCTGTATGGCACTGTAACTTCACGAAATAGTGCAAAAGACATACAATGGGGGTGTCATTTTACTCAGCAGATGTAACTGAACACAAAATAAAACTTTGTACAGGAATAGCACACACCAACTTTACAAAATATACACAAGAATTTCTCTGTTATAAGTTTGTGTGCCAAAAACCAAAAAGAACACAATTTTACTCCAATATTTAGCAGAGGTTGGCGGTGAAATGGCTACGTAGAAAGTGTCAAAACAACCTTAGGTAAATAGCCCGTGATGTCTACTTTATATAAATATATACTTTTGTGTGGCAATTTTGTTTTCTTTTATGGCTATTAAGCTTACAAGACAAACATACCAAATTCTAAAATCGCTCCACATTTAAAGTTTATTTTACTCCTTGTGCTTTGTGACCTGTAACTACCAAAAAAAACTTAAAATCCCAGACACATTATATATTCTGTAAATCACAACAAATAAATTTATTTTTAATTACTTTCCTTAACCTGCACTAATTATGCACACATTATTGCAAAAACTGTAAAAAAAACCAATATTTTTCATTTTTTTTGCATTTTTCTGTATTTTTTTTATAATAAGTAAGCATATATATATATATATATATGTTATATCAAATTAAAGCCCTTTCTGTCCTTTAAAAAACAGTATATAATATGTGTCGGTGCAATAAATGAGAGAGATGCAAATTGCAGTTGAACACAAACAGCAAGAAAATGCAAAAATTGCTTGTGTCATTAAGCGTAAGTCAAGCTTCTGAAGCTGTGTCCTTAAGGGGGTATATAATGAATGCAGAGTGTGTGTTTGTATAGTGTGTGTATATAATGAATGCAGTGTGTGTAGTGTGTGTATATAATGAATGCAGTGTGTGTGTGTTTTTGTATAATGTGTGTATATAATAAATGCAGTGTGTAGTGTGTGTATATAATGAATGCAATGTGTGTGTGTTTGTGTTGTGTGTGTATATAATGAATGCAGAGTGTGTGTAGTGTGTGTATATATATATAATGCAGAGTGTGTGTGTGTTTGTGTAGTGTATGTGTATAATGCAGAGTGTGTGTGTTTCTGAAGGGATGTAATTTGTGTAAAATGGGGGGGAGGGCATTTTTAATTTTAATTTAATTTTTAAGATTTATGTTTTTTTTTTGTCCCCCTCCTTGCTTCTTACTTGGCCAGGGAGGGGGGCTATGGCATTCCCTGGTGGTCCAGTGGCATGTACTGAGCAGTGGGGGCCAGCAAGCAGTTACTTACCTTCTCAGTAGCTCCCTTCAGCTCTCTGTGCAGGACTCGCGAGATTTACACAGGGAGCTTAAGGGAGCTACTGGGAAGGTAGGTAAGAGCTTGCTGCTGGCCCCCCAGGACCGCCGGACTTGTCATGGGCCCGGCGGTCCTGGTACGTATTATCGGCAATATTGCTATCTATATTGGCCGATACTGATATTACGGAAAATACCGAATACTGGCCGATAATATCGGTAAAACTGATAATCGGTCGATCCCTAGTTTCCAACACATGAAATACAGGAACTGACTGTTCACTTGCTGCCTAATATATCCCACCCCTTGACAGGTGCCATTGTAACAATATTCTCAATGTTATTCTCGTCACCTGTCAATGGGTTTAAAGCAGCACTGTCATGGCCGCATTCGTTGTTTTTTTAACCCCCCCTCCCGACTCCACTACCTTTAATTGCCCGACACTCCCAAATGCCCCTAAGCCCCTCATAATACCTGGTTTTAATCTTTATATCATGCCCGGTCCTAGATGCCGCCATCTTTGTGTGGGCAGATGAAGGCCCTGTGGGACACGTCATCTGCCCACACTAGATAGCGCTGTGACATTCCCGCGCATGCCCAGTTAAATTAAACACTTGGGCATTCGCTATTGTCCGAAATTCGGACAGGAATTTCATCTATTAATTAGTCAGAAAGACAAATGAATTAGTATAAATTTCAGACGAACAAACACCAAATGTCGGTGTTCGTTTGTTTGTTTCTACAGTTTATTACAAGGAGGGAGCAACTCTTGCAGCTCCCTCCTTGTAAAATGTCAAAATAGAAGCGGTAGGGAGCAGTGCTCTCCGCCACTTCCTAAGCCCCCTATGCCCTCCCTCACTCTATGGGGGTCAATTTGACCCCCATATCAGCATAAAGGAGACTGAAATCTCCTGAATACCCCTATACTTGCTATGCTGCGCGTAGGGGCATGTCTACTAAACAGTGAGCAGCATGTGGCCCCATGGTAGGGCATCTATTAACTAGTGAGTGCGACAGTGTCCCTCCTCTCCCCCCGGGTGGGGGCTTTTCAACTAAACGGGGGACAGAAGGTCCCGCTTGGCCCCCACCCATGAGCGGCAGGTGAGGGCCTTAAATGACAATAATGGGGGGACCTAGTGCCCCCCCTCCCCAGCCTCCACCCATGAGCGGTGGCTTGGGGGCCCTAAATGACAATTGGGGGACCTATTGTGCTCCCCCTCAGCCCCGACCCATTAAAGGTGGGTGGGGGCCCTAAAAGACAATTGGGGGGACACCTATTGTCCTCCCCCCAGCCCCCACCCATGAGCGGTGGGTGGGGGCCCTATTGTGCCTCATCAGTGTATATAAATATATAAAGCATTTGATTGGACACTGCTCGTTATGAACAAGGAATTTAGTGCTCGACACAAAGGGGGCAGATCAGCTAGACTGCCGAAATAGGATTTTAGGGACTTAAAAAAAATCATTTTGGAAAGTGAATAAATATTTTTTTTAAACTGCTTTATTCAAGTGCATTTTTAAAACAGACGTACGCTTTAATATAAATAAACTAAAAATGCTCCATCACATTTTATAAAAAGGTCAACACATATATGTTTATATACAGACACTCCTCACTTACCAAACATAGATTAGAGGGAATCCCCACAACGGCTCGCACTTACGACTGGTTTTAAGTACGAGCTGTTGTAAAACAGGTAGGTCGCTAAATGAGGACCACCTGTATATCATTAAATGTTTAGGATTTGAATACTGCATGTTTAAGGGTTACATAGTTAATTACATTAAAAAAAAAAAAAAAAAGTCTTATTCTCCGAAGTAAAGAAATACCTTGTGTAAAGGAACAGATCCAGGATAGAGGAGTATGGGTTGCATTACTTTCATTGCCCCATCTCATGAATTTCCAGTATTTATTTTACTAAGATCCTTGTGAACCTTTTGAAAACTGCTCTGAGTGTCGGGAGACGCCTACTATTCTGGAAGGAGAGTACAATTTTATTGTGTGTGGCCTTCAGCGCTGTTCATACAACACAAAGTGCAGGGTTCCAGATCTGATAACGAGGTGTCAGAAAAGGGACAAATATGTCAGAACAAAGAAAACGGGAAACTCAGTTGTTCAGTAAACAGGGTATTGGGAAGATGGCCAGGTCCAGCCTTTATCCTTTCAACATATTGTAATCCACCCAATAAAATGCAATGACTGGTAATATATTTCCAAAATGGTGTGTTGCTAAGGGACCTTAAATTTAAAAAGGGCTAAAATATAAAATGTGGCTCTGGCAGAAGGCACAGGCCACGGCCCCAATGAGGTAGAAACATACCTTGTCCTGGGTAAGTGGAGTAATATGGCGTCACTGGGTATTGGTGAACAAGAACACACTATGTAGGTATCAAGCAATACCCCCCCCTAGAATTCTCCTTAAATTGTTCAACGATCACTCTGCCCCTCTCTAGTAGTGAACGGACAATTAATGCAGACATTTATTACCAGACAATGCCAATGCATTCTGCGAATGCAGAGAAATCACAGACAGGTAACGCTCTTCTGTACAAATCAGGCGCACTATCTAATGTAGGAGGAACGACCGTGATGCGAAACTGAACAATTTTCACATCACAGAAAGCAGTTTGCTAGAATTGGTTCAAAGACAGCCGATACCGGGCTCAGTTCCAGGCTTGCTGCAATCTCTCACCATGTAGTCATCAGGCGCCAAAATGGCTCTCACAATCACTAGTGACAGTTTCTGTTTTATTTTCAGCTCAAATTTTAGGGCAATAAAGCAAAGCTTTCACTTTGGCTTCAGTTTGCCTAAATTTTACATTCACTTTCAAGGCTATTCCCGAGAGTCGGAGTTTGGTATGAATGGGCAACGATAATGAAATTTTACATAGATCTCCAATTCTTAAATTCACTAAAGGCTGGCATTAGTTAATGTAAAGTGTATGAACATATTTCACTTAGTACCAGCCGGTATCTGCTTTGGATTCAGTAATTCTCATTTTTAAATCCCACATAAAGTATAGCATTCACACATTTAGATATTGTCAAATTGTGACTGGATTCACTATAATCAAATCCGGCAGAGAGTAAATTCATAAAATAAGCGTATCTGCTATTTGCAGGTGAACCTACAGAAACCGTCCATATCTGGCCACTGGCCGTAAAAGCAACCAGCTAGCATTGGGTTAAAATAAAACACATTGATATACATTTTAGTAAATATTTGTATAATGGGACATACTGGATTTGTCGGTGGATTTTACCATAACATGCTGATAACTGTGATTAAACCTTGTTTTAGAAGTGACCAGAATCTAACCGAATTGTGTAAATTTAGTTGAATTATATTTGTATATAGATTCCCAGATACTGTTGACTCTGAGAATTTGTTGTATATATCCACGTTACGATCACAGCTGGACAGTTTGAAATCCAGAATACATTCCGGGCAATTTAGAAGCTACTTTGCCAAATCCAAACATTGATGAATCTTGTGAACAATAAAGCAAATTTTGGAGTCTGACTGTCCCAGATGGTTATTTTTGCTCATTCGGACAGGATTTATTTCTAGACAATTTACACTTTTGTGAATAACCATGTTGGGCCATAATCTATTCAGTGGGCTCATAATACATCAAAATACAGACTATCAATAAAAAGGAAAACAATTCTTAATTTAGGGTTAAATAAATAGAAGTAATTAACTAAAATTTACAAAGATGAAGGGAACTGAACTTGTACATTGTCACGGTGGAGTTGCTATTTCAATGAAATAAGAACTATGGCTTTTTTCTTGGCAAACGTCAAAATAATAGATGTAAAACGGTGTGCAGGAATATACAGACTTTCAAAACAAGAGCATATATATCATATAAAGCTGTTTAAATACATAGACTAATGGGTTTAATTTGGGCACAAATTATACCCCATCCCTCCTTTATTTTCTAATAAATACGTACATGTCCATGTAAATAGGCACTGCTGACTGGGATATGATGAGAGTACATGCAAATGTGACATTAAAATATATATTCAGTTATTCCCACCCGACCTCTCAGAGGCAATAGGAGCAATGATACGGAGACAGTCCTTAGAAAAGTTATCATACATACGTACATATAGTGATAATATCCGATCGTGTCTTACTGTTTTCAAAGCAATCTTATTTTGTAGGTTTCTCTAGAAATGTTGCCCATTAATTTAGGTTAGTGTATATTTTATGGTGGACAAAATATTTTACAAAAATATACATTTTAAAAATTCTGAATCCTTTTGGAACCCGGCTGTGGTCTGTTCACGGCCTATTGATGTTTTCACAAGATAACATTTTGCAGAGCCGGGAGGCCATAGGATTGCAGGAACTCATTATATATAGACAGACCATTGCACTACGCTGGTGGCAGAGCATTCTGGGAAATTCACGGGGCACAATGATTATGTGCGTCCGCCACTCACTCACACACTTGGCTCGGAGCCCCCTCTCTCTTGCAAGCAACGTCACGATATTGAACAAAAAAAACACACAAAAGATAATATTAGGAAGACAGAAGAGTGGGTGCATTTAAAATGATCCAAATTACAGCATCTGCGTTTATTTTCATGCTGATGAAGGAAAAACAACGGGAAAACTGAGGTCATTATTTGTTTGGTTTGTCTACTTAAAAGACAAATTACAGGCAGTGTAGTCAGTAATATAGAGTAAGCCTTCAGGTTTAAAATTAACCTTTTCAGCCTTCATAAATTCACTAACACATTTCCTGGTTTAACCTCTGATTCCTGCGCAAAACACATTAATTGGCCTTTTCGGACATGCCAAGTGTATCTGTCAGTCATTGCGGGATCTGACCTCATGGAAACAGACAAAGGGAGCTTTAAAAAAAATGGAGGGTGACGGTTTGTTTGATTGCTTTTATTACTTCCTATTATATTAAGTATACTGTTTATTGAAAAGAAAAATAGGCAACCGTTTTCATTTAAGTAAGACATATTTGTTAACAGTTAAGACTTGCCAAGAAACATCTTGACCCCTTAAGGACCAAGGCTTTTTTCTGATGTGATGCGTGTGACCATTTTTTGCCATGTTTTCATCCTAATACAAGTCTGCCCTTTCTGTTTAAATGCACCCATACATAATAGATATGGCTTTGATAGGAGAAATATGTCTTTCTTTTATATTCTGTGTATATACATAACAGAATATTAAAGAAGAATAAAGTAGATTTCTCAGTTTTATATTTAATCATTTCTACAGATCAAGTGTAAGTAAAAAAAAAGAAAAGAAAAAAAACTCAAAATGATTGACTAATTAGCCCTGATTGTTAAAATACTCACTATGTCTAGGATTTCAATACTTTGTTAGAAGTTATAAAACAAACACCGCAAGGAATGAATTAAAACTTTGCTAAATTTGGCATATTGAGATTACAACTTTTATAGTAGTCACAGAATCTAAAACTGCTAAACAAAAGTGTATATTTGTATAAAGTACTACACCCCCCAGGCTATTTAACTAGGAGCATTTGGAAACTTTTCAGTTAATCATTTTATCACAAACCAAGGTCAAATTCGTTAACTTTTTTGTGTCCCCCCCCACGTTTTATTTTAGGAACATTCTCAGACCACACATGTCTTGTTACTGCAAACACCCCATATTTGAATTCTGCTACTGTTCTCGAATACAATGTTATCCCTCGTGTATAGCCATTTACCCAATACCACCCTTTATGGGACTCCCTCTGCCTCTGTACAGTGTGATTACAGTGTGTGAGGGAGAGCTATCTCTGTACAGTGTGATTGCAGTGTGAGAGGGATAGCTCACTCTGTACAGTGTGATTGCAGGGTGTAAGGGATGGCTCAGTCTGTACAGTGTGTAAGGGATAGCTCTCTCTGTACAGTGTGATAGCAGTGTGAGAGGGATAGCTCTCTCTGTACAGTGTGATTGCAGTGTGAGAGGGAAAGCTCACTCTGTACAGTGTGATTGCAGTGTGTAAGGGATAGCTCTCTCTGTACAGTGTGTAAGGGATAGTTCTCTCTGTACAGTGTGATTGCAGTGTGAGAGGGATAGCTCTCTCTGTACAGTGTGATTGCAGTGTGAGAGGGATAGCTCAGTCTGTACAGTGTGATTGCAGTGTGAGAGGGGGAGCTCACTCTGTACAGTGTGATTGCAGTGTGAGAGGGATAGCTCAGTCTGTACAGTGTGATTGCAGTGTGAGGGGGGAGCTCACTCTGTACACTGTGATTGCAGTGTGTAAGGGATAGCTCACTCTGTACAGTGTGTAAGGGATAGCTCTCTCTGTACAGTGTGATTGCAGTGTGAGAAGGATAGCTCACTCTGTACAGTGTGATTGCAGTGTGTAAGGGATAGCTCTCTCTGTACAGTGTGTACAGGATAGCTCTCTCTGTACAGTGTGATTGCAGTGTGAGAGGGATAGCTCTCTCTGTACAGTGTGATTGCAGTGTGATAGGGATAGCTCAGTCTGTACAGTGTGATTGCAGTGTGAGAGGGAAAGCTCACTCTGTACAGTGTGATTGCAGTGTGTAAGGGATATCTCTCTCTGTACAGTGTGATTGCAGTGTGAGAGGGATAGCTCAGTCTGTACAGTGTGATTGCAGTGTGAGAGGGAAAGCTCACTCTGTACAGTGTGATTGCAGTGTGTAAGGGATAGCTCACTCTGTACAGTGTGTAAGGGATAGCTCTCTATGTACAGTGTGATTGCAGTGTGAGAGGGATAGCTCACTCTGTACAGTATGATTGCAGTGTGTAAGTGATAGCACTCTCTGTACAGTGTGGTTGCAGTGTGAGAGGGATAGCTCTCTCTGTACAGTGTGATTGCAGTGTGGGAGGGATAGCTCTGTACAGTGTGATTGCAGTGTGTAAGGGATAGCTCTCTCTGTACAGTGTGATTGCAGTGTGAGAGGGAGAGCTCAGTCTGTACAGTGTGATTGCAGTGTGAGAGGGAGAGCTCTCTCTGTACAGTGTGGGAGGGAGAGCTCACTCTGTACAGTGTGGGAGGGAGAGCTCACTCTGTACAGTGTGATTGCAGTGTGTAAGGGATAGCTCTCTCTGTACAGTGTGATTGCAGTGTGAGAGGGAGAGCTCAGTCTGTACAGTGTGATTGCAGTGTGAGAGGGAGAGCTCTCTCTGTACTGTGTGATTGCAGTGTGTGAGGGAGAGCTCACTCTGTACAGTGTGATTGCAGTGTGAGAGGGAGAGCTCAGTCTGTACAGTGTGATTGCAGTGTGAGAGGTAGAGCTCAGTCTGTACAGTGTGATTGCAGTGTGAGAGTTAGAGCTATCTCTGTACAGTGTGATTGCAGTGTGAGAGGGATAGCTCTCTGTACAGTGTGATAGCAGTGTGTGAGAGAGAGCTCTCTCTGTATAGTGTGATTGCAGTGTGAGAGGGATAGCTTACTCTGTACAGTGTAATTGCAGTGTATGAGGGAGAGCTCTCTCTGTACAGTGAAATTGCAGTGTGAGAGGGAGAGCTAACTCTGTACAGTGTGATTGCAGTGTGAGAGGGAGCGCTCAGTCTGTACAGTGTGCTTGCAGTATGAGAGGGAGAGCTCTCTCTGTACAGTGTAATTGCAGTATGTTAGGGATAGCTTACTCTGTACATTGTGATTGCAGTGTGTGAGGGAGAGCTCACTCTGTACAGTGTGATTGCAGTGTGTGAGAGAGAGCTCTCTCTGTATAGTGTGATTGCAGTGTGAGAGGGATAGCTTACTCTGTACAGTGTAATTGCAGTGTATGAGGGAGAGCTCTCTCTGTACAGTGAAATTGCAGTGTGAGAGGGAGAGCTAACTCTGTACAATGTGATTGCAGTGTGAGAGGGAGAGCTCAGTCTGTACAGTGTTATTACAGTGTGAGAGGGAGACCTCAGTCTGTACAGTGTGAGAGGTAGAGCTCACTCTGTACAGTGTGATTGCAGTGTAAGAGGGAGAGCTCACTCTGTACAGTGTTATTGCAGTGCGAGGGAGAGCTCACTGGTATAGTGTGATTGCAGAGTGACAGGGAGGCCCACAATAATTTAAAATCTACTGCGGTGGTGCTACCACGCATTTAAATGGCTATGAGCATCTCTGTAGCCCCAACTTACAGAGGGACCCCCTGGTATCAAATTATTTAACCTCTACTGGTACTTTTACTACATGTCAGTCTATGCCGTAACTGGGCGTTAAAGCCCTGCACTGCAGGACGGCATAGAGGTTAATGTTATAGGTTAATATTAATGTGGTCCTTAAGAGGTTAATGTTATAGAAGGGTAATAAAATAATGTGTTTTTTTCTATCACATGGTCCATTGGAATGGAGAACTTACCACTTTCTCCTTATACACAATGTATTTCAGCCATTTGAAATCCTGCCATTTAAACCCAGCCAAGACAAACAAGGAATCTCGTTCGTACTGCTCCAGCTTCTGGATGGCTCCTTCAGGATATGTGATTCGGAGAGTTGTTTTGCTTCCTACGTCTTTTTCAAAGCCTTTTACTGGGGCCGAATTCAACCTGTAAAGTTCATCCCAGAAATGTGGTGGTTATTGTCACGGATAAACCTTCTCTGGCTGACACATTGCGGCTCAGAAACGGAGGGGGAATCATTTTGGCGTGTAAACATGGAACTCATCCTAACTAAAACTGGCGAATGTGTCTGGGAAATCTTGGGTGATAATATGTGCCCTATATATCAGAATAGTGTGATAATGAGCGCTCCATCGATGGAGCTTCAGGTATCTCATCACCAGTAAATGCTATTACAGGGACACTATAGTCACCAGAACAACCACAGCTTAATGTATAGTATACAGCTCAATGTATAGTATACAGCTCAATGTACAGTATATAGCTTAATGTATAGTATATAGCTTAATGTATACTACATAGCTCAGTGTACAGTATATAGCTTAATGTATAGTATATAGCTTAATGTATACTACATAGCTCAGTGTACAGTATACAGCTTAATGTATAGTATACATCTCAGTGTATAGTATACAGCTCAATGTACAGTATACAGCTTAATGTACGGTATACAGCTAATGTACGGTATACAGCTTAATGTATACTATATAGCTCAGTGTACAGCTTTATGTATAGTATACAGCTTAATGTATAGTATACAGCTTAATGTACAGTATATAGCTTAATGTATAGTATATAGCTTAATGTATAATATACAGCTACTCCGCAGATGGCCACTGGAGGTGCTTCCTGGCTCAGTGCTGCACAGTAGGCAGCCCTGCCGTTCAGCGTCTCCACGCTCTGCATGGGGACGCTGAATTTTCCTCATAGAGATGCACTGATTGGCCAAAACAGTGTTTGGTTCCGCCCCCTTGCCGATTTTTAGCCAATCCAATGCTTTCCCAATTTTGATGATGTCACCAAGGGGGCGGGGCCGTGGAGAGCTGGAAATAAAGTGAGTTTTAACCCATTCTGAGGGGGCTAAGCAACCTAAGTGGTGGGTTTTCACTATAGGGTCAGGAATATATGTTTGTGTTCCAGACCCTATAGTGATCCTTTAATATAACTGCAAACGTGAACATTTCTTTTAATCTGAGTAATAATCATTTCTAGGATTACACATAATTTAGAGACTCACCTGACAACAACTTCAAACTCGTCAATTTTTGCTCCCAGAGACTTGTTGGCAAGCACTCCTCCATTTCCTACGATAATGCATCGGCGACAGTTTAAGCTGATGGGAAAACACACTCGTTACTGTAGTTGCACATAGTCAGACATTACGAGATAACCCCGCTAAGCAGAACCCTACTCCAGGCAAGTGGAAACATTTAGGGTTCCTGTGGTTTAATGTTGGGGTTTAGTGCGGAATTATTCATTAAATACTATAGATGCCCTAGATTTCCTTTTTCACGGTGTGAACTGGTGACGTCAGAGGACGCGCAGTGAGTGTGCAGGCTCTGAGAACAGCTACTTAGAACTCCGTAAAACTGGGCTTTGCTACAATTCAGGATATTTGTCAGTGATCCCAGATAGAGAGGAAATGAACTGTACTGCCCCTTTAAAACCAGTCTGATTTATTCATGTAAACACTATTAACATATACGCTGGGTCCATGTATATATTGCTTTAAATAGTCTGTCAGGACAGAGTGCAAACCCCCTCCCTGCACACTCTCTGTATAAGCAAGGCAGCATGTGAGTGATTGAATATCTGGAGCCAGCGATGTACCGCTCAGTTCTGGATCTTATTTATCTTCACAGAGCTCTGCTCTCCCGGGCGAGACACATGGTTTCTATTGCCTTGCCATAACATGTCTTTCTTTTACAGAAATGCAGAAGGGGATGCTTTTCATTAATCTCTAAATGCACTCAGTCTTAGGACGTCACAGATATAATGGGCTGTTTATTACAAAAAACGTAGGGGTAGGATCAAACAAAATCCGTTAAAATGTCTGCCTCATTCTTCTTAAAGGGGAAGTAAAGACTCTTTGACGAACAAGCTTTCTTTCGAAGGCTCGTTAGTGGGTGTACGTGTTCTAGCGCACAGGTTTACAAATAAACTGGATAATTTAGGAAGGATTTATGTGCCTGCGCATTAAAGGAACACTAGGCAATGTATTGCTAGGTGTATTATTTACATGACGTGTATTAGGGCACTGTTCAACTAAAATTGGTTATATTGACCTCAGATTGTAACGGGAGACACTGAAAGATTTTGGTTTATAACTCTGTATTACACTCTCCACCATCTATTGGCTACTGATGGCCAACATTGTCACTGCAGATGTTACATGATGCTCAGACATTCTTTAGGGAGTCAATAGTATCTAGACGGTGATGGCGAAGAATGTCATTACAGCTGGTTGTAAACTACATTTCCCATAGTGCTTAGCACCCTATGGACTGGATAAACATCACTACAAATACAGTTCCCAAACACCTCATTTCTCAGTCGTACATATCAGTACTGTCTCTTTAAATGCACACATGTTATACATGTTTAAACATAATATACATTCTGTTTGTGCCTTTCCTATATCTAGTATAAAACATGCAGTAAGTTTTCTGAATGTGCTGAAATTTAGAATATTCCGCTGGCACACGTCTCCGTCCTGGAATCTACTTCACAAAAAGCTAAATAATTCACAAAACGTCCTGGGATGGTGTAAACGTAACATTCCTCATTTTATCTCCAAACAGCACAGCCGAGGTTCGATCTTACAGAGCATTTCATCCATACTCTGTCTTCTTCTCTTTCTCTACTTCTCACTAAAATTCCAATCTATTTTCATCGCTCTTCAAATATGCAACTGTAACCCCAATTGTAAAGAAGCCCAACCTTGACTCTAACTCCCCATCCAACTATCATCCTATTTCGCTACTGCCTTTTGCGTCCAAGATCCTTGAAAGAGTTGTGTATGCGAGATTGATAGACTTCCTCGAGACCAACTCTCTGCTAAACCCGCTTCAGTCTGGTATCCATGCTGAGCTCTCTGTGGAAACGGCAATGATCAACTCACTGCAAAATCTCGTGGTCACTACTCTATCCTAATTCTCCTTGACCTGTCTGCGGCTTTTGACACTGTTGATCATCAACAGCTTCTTCTCATCCTCCGCAATATCGATCTACAAGATATTGCTCTCTCCTGGTGCTCCTCCTACCTCTCCCAACGGTGCTACCATCAGCTCCACCACGTAGGCTCGCTGCCTAGGTGTTCTCTTTGACTCCGACCTCTCCTTCAAGCCTCATGTTCAGTCTATCGTCAGACGCAACTAAGGTGTTTGTCCATTCCATTGTCCTTTCTTGCCTTGACTACTGTAATCCGCTTCACAGTGGTCTTACGTGCTCCCAACCTGCGCCGTTACAGTCCATAATGAATGCGGCGGTGAGGCTCATCTTCCTGTCCTCCCGCACCTCCCACGCCTCACCCTTTTGTCAGTCCCTACATTGGCTTCCTGTAAGATACAGGGCTTAATTTAAAATTCTGGTTCTTGCTTTCAAATCTCTACATAATGCTGCTCCCATCTATCTATTCTCCCTAATATACAAGTATGTCCCGTCTAGGCCCCTACGCTCTGATGAAGATCTACGTCTATCTTCTGTCCGTACTCCCACCTCTGATGCTCGCCTTCAAGACTTCTCGAGGGCTGCACCGTTCCTGTGGAACTCGCTTCCCTCCTCTGTTAGATGCTCACCCAGTCTCCACTCCTTCAAAAAATCGTTAAAACCCTACTTCTTCATAAAAGTGTATCAATTAAACTGTATAAATAATAACACAATAATAATGTAGTCCACAACATCTGGAGGGCCAAAGGTTTCCCCACCCCTGATCTAACAGAAGAAAACAAAAGTGCCCTCAGCAAACTAGTACAGGGATAGTGAGCTGCCATTTTGAATAATTAACATTCGCGTTCCTGCAAATATGCCTTTTCCCATAATCCCACCTGTTCCTTGTGCCAATGCAGGGAGAGGAGGCCGCACTAATTTCAATAAAGGTTCATCCTGGGTACTTGCTCTGGGGTTTCAATCTTAAACTTAATTTGCATGAATTGCCCTGTGTGTGCTTTTTCAGAAGGCAATTATGACAAAGAACCAAACAGTTAAAAGTGAAAAATTCTAAATAAAGCTTAATTTATTTGCTGGGTTAGGATGGATTGTTTAACCATGAGGGTTCACTCATTACAGAGAGAATGGCGATGAAATGAAAATCAAATCAGTAAACAGAAACACCGGGGTTGTAAGGGAGTGGGACAAATGTAAAACTTTCTATTTTCGGGATATTTCACTTTGAATTCACAATTCACTGTTTAGGTTACAGGAAGTTGGCGGCATTGTTAATCCAAACTCTTTCAATAAGAGTTCCCGGAGCGTAGCTACAAGCGTCCACCCTTGGCACTGGCAAGGAAACCATGAAGTAAGATATGTGTAACCGCAAGGGATGGCTGAGGTATTGTGTGAGATCTCTGGTGAATATGTTAAGCACGGCTGGCTGGGGCTGATAGGAAGTATAGTCCAGCTGCATCTATAAACACAAACAAGCCATCCCTGCTTAATGCGGTTTGGCTCTTTAACTCAACGCTGTATAACGGGATATCCAAACACCGATATCTCGGACACTGAAAATAACGCAAACACAGCAATATTAAAGGAACAGGGGATTTGTGGCTTCACAACTCATTTAGAAATCCATGAGGTTTGCTATGAAAACACCATGAGTAAGGGCAGAAGGAATTACTTAGCTGCTAGACTTGCCAGTTTTAAAACCGTGGCAGCTGAATATGCAATATACCCGCTCCTACCCCTTGTATTACCTGTGCCCCTTACTATAGAGACTCACCTGCCACAGCATTGTAAGACAGAACGCATTCAAAGCGCGAGCACAAATACCGGAGCAATAAGGCGAAAATATAAACGTTATAGACCCTCCTAAATACACTGACTTAAAGGACTACGGTCACCTCAAAACAATTTTTTAATAAAATATCCTTTCATCAAGTTTTGAAATAAAATAGATATATTTTTTTTTTAAATTGGAAAAAATAGATAAATAAAGAATATGATAAAAACTCACCCCTCCCTTTAGAATATGACACATGCGCCCTGGGTCAGACAGTGTGTGAATGTGGCAGTCTCTACAGTCTTCCTGTCTTCACTTCCAGTACAGAATCAGGGAAGACCATAGAGACTGACTGGGTTATTCACCAAAGGGACAATTGTCAGGAATTCAAAGTAAATTTCAAATTTCCGGATAAAATAGCCAAACTGAAAACAGAGTCTTTCTAATTTGACTATATTTGCATGGCTTTTGAAATTCACTCTGAATTCACATCAATTCTCACTTCAGTGAATAACCCGGTAATTGTCGGTTATCAAACAATGTCCGAGCCAGGGTGTACGTATATGGCGGACAGATCCAGTCACATACTAAAGATAGGAATGAGCTTATCTCGTGCTCTCTCTCTCTCTCTTTTTTTTTTCCCACATATACTTTATTTAACAAAAATCTCTCTCCTTAAAAATCTGATGAAAGGATCATTGTATTAAAACATGTTTTCAGGTGACAGCTCTTTAAGCTTCTTAACCCCTTAAGGACCAAACTTCTGGAATAAAAGGGAATCATGACATGCCACACATGTCATGTGTCCTTAAGGGATTAAAGACATATTCACTTATTTATGGTTACAATATTGCTCTATGTTTGTGTTTTCATTCATGCTGTAAATCCTGTTTTTGTGTATAACGCATAGTCAATAACCCTGGCTATTGTGGATTCGTGGGAGCAGGAGTCAATTAATCTGTCATAGGAAGTACCAGGTAAAATGATAAATAAGTAGAATTAACAGGTTTTTCATACATTTTGTACATTTTCCTCTTTAAATCTTTCGGTTTTTCTAAAGCATATAAATTCTCAATGAAAATATTACTATAAATCTCACAGATTGTAAGCCCTCTTGTCTCTTTTATTTCTGTATGTTAATGACTTGTCAAATATCCCCATTCTGGAATTGTAAACCTCTGCAAACTATGTTGGAGCTATTTAAAGGCTAATAATAATAATAATAAACAAAATTATCTTCACACAGTCTGTAACAGTGAAAGACGAGCCATTGCAATGTAAAATCCAGGCTAAGATTGCGAGGCGGTGCGAACTGCTAAGCTGGAGACATTTTTTTTCAAATCAGCAATTTTAACCCTAAATGTTCCAGTTTGGTTTCTCAATTCACTAGAATTCACTTATTGAAATGCTATGGCAATACAGCTCTGCAAAGTAACAAAGTAATGAATATACAGGCATTATGCTTAAGCTTCAGTTTTAAAGGAGCACTTCAGGCACCATAACAAGTGCAGCTCAGAGTAGTGGTTATGGTGCCACGAGTGCCCCCTCCTCGCATTGTTAGGAGTGGAATGATTAATTCCCTGGGGTCTGCTAGACACCGCAATTACTTCCATCTCCAGAGAGCCAGAGGTTCCTCAGCCGGACCTTCCTTTGGTTTAGCGGATCGCTCTCACAAGAGATGGTATAAGAGGTGTACGGCTGACGCCAAGGACACTCCTACTTCAGCAAGCTGTGATAGTTATGGGGCTTGGAGTGTTCATTTAAGCTGCCGTTTGATCCAGGCATTGCTCCACATTTCAGCAACCCATAACTCACAGATTGGCACGTGTTCCAGTATTGGATAATTACAGCTTGAGGATGGAGATGTTGTATGCTGAACCGTGAAAATTGCTCCAGGGTTTCCTTTGATTTACGTACCTGTCAAGCGCAGGCGTTAGGCGGTATTCTTTTGTGGCGGATAAGATTGCTTTGATTAGGTTATCTGCAGAGAAGGACACAGAAAGCATGTCAATTGCTGCTACAAGTTGAAGTCAGGACAGCATGCATCAACATGGATATGCAGGAACACACAAAAAGCACACGCCAGGGTTAGACAATATTTGGCACTCTGCATGATATTGAATTATGTCACTGGCGACCCAGCCAGCCGCGTTTACAATAGCTGGAGGCTTACCAAAGATTACCTACTCTGGTATAAACACACAGTAAGGCATGTTTAGCATCAGACACACTCTAACTCTTCCCTACAGCAGTGCTTCACCACATGCAAGGGCCACCACATGGGGCCACTGAATTGATTCCACTTTTGGATACTTGGATATGAGCCACTGATTCCTGAAGGTTGTAACTCCTACACAATTCAGCCCAAGGGCAATCACTGGAATTGGTCACCCTTTGTTATAACACCAGCTTTAACCAGTTTATGTTGGTTTTGTTCCTGACACATTACTGATTCAGGCTTTTGATGAGCTAGCCGTCATCCTGGCATGTTGAAATTCTAGCACACGCAGCCCACCGGCGCCCCGATTGTTGGGGAGTTGGGAGGTATGCTGGAGACATACTACAGGTTAGAATGGATGGAAAGATAGGGACCTCACGTACCGCAGTATTGTAACTTGTAACAAGGATGGGTTTTAGAATACAGGAGGTGGGACTGAGCATGCATGTTAACTAGCAGTGTTGCAAAACCTTTTTATGGCCAAACTATAAAAACTGCGCTTCCAAAAACAAAACAATACAGACTGTTATTATTATAATGTTTTAGTAAGGAGTTCTTCTCTAACACCCCCCATACATAAACCTGCACATATAATGGAAAAATAACGTCAGTATTATACAATGACACACAATGTCTCCAAGATCTGCATGTCTTCTGCGTTACATGAAGCGTTCTTTAACAATACACAGGGAAACTGTTTTTTTTTTTTTTTTAAAGCACAGATACATAGTCACTCACAAAAATCCAACACAGACAAAATCCAGCACAGACGGACACAATCCCACACGGGCACAATGACACACCCACACAATCCCACGCGGACACAATGACACACCCACACAATCCCACGCGGACACAATGACACACCCACACAATCCCAAGCGGACACAATGACACACCCACACAATCCCACGCGGACACAATGACACACCCACACAATCCCACGCTGACACAATGACACACCCACACAATCCCACACTGACAAAATCCCACACCCACACAATCCCACACCCATACAATGACACACCCACACAATCCCACACCCACACAATCCCACACTGACACAATCCCACACCCATACAATGACACACTCACACAATCCCACACCCACACAATGACACACCCACACAATCCCACACCCACACAATGACACACCCACACAATCCCACACTGACACAATCCCACACCCACACAATCCCACACTGACACAATCCCACACTGACACAATCCCACACTGACACAATCCCACACCCACACAATGACACACCCACACAATGACACACCCACACAATCCCACACCCACACAATCCCGCACTGACACAATCCCACACCCATACAATGACACACTCACACAATCCCACACCCATACAATGACACGCCCACACAATCCCACACCCATACAATGACACACCCACACAATCCAACACTGACACAATCCCACACCCACACAATCCCACACTGACACAATCCCACACCCATACAATGACACACTCACACAATCCCACACCCATACAATGACACACTCACACAATCCCACACCCATACACTGACACACTCACACAATCCCACACCCATACACTGACACACTCACACTCATATAATCCCGCACTGATACAATCCCACACTCACTCACTTTAGGACCAGAAGACAGTTACCAGAGCAACATAGCTCCTGTTCTGTCTGCTCTGTAACAAGAAAACTCTAGCAAGTGGGGTCAACCTGGCATAGATTTGATGGGAGTGCGACTGCCATCACTACTAGGCAGCTGCGATATGTTTACGGTATTCTCATGTCTGTGCCGCTATTCCCAGAGTCTGCTCATTGTCTCATCCTGCACACGGCAACGCGGGTCTTTAAAATAACATGTTAACAAGACAGAGAGAAAAAGCATTATTATGCCAACACTGCCAGACATGACAGGATTCTAGGGCTGGCGGGAATTCCCATTCCAGGACTTGTGAATGAGATGGGGTGCACACACCGCAATATACCACGTCTAGCGTTCCAGCTGCTGTGGACTGCAATTCCTACAATGGTCAGTCAGCTTTACTGAGCCCCTGATTATGCATAATGTGAGGATTGGTCTCTGTCACTGAACACTACTCACTGTCAGTTACAGCAGTAATAAGAACCCTACAATATGAATCCTGGAAAGTGGAAATTCTTACTCCGTGATGACAACGTAGCTAGTGAAAGGAAGGGGATTGTGTGATATTCTCTGTCCCTTCATGTGGTCAGAACGAACCCACTAAACACACGCCATTTACCCCGCACACAGCCGCCGTCAGACTAAATCTGTACGTCCTGACTCACTCTTCTGGGAATCCGCTGATGATTCCTGGGAGAGCTGAGAGATCCAGTGGTGAGTTCCGAATCAGACTAGACACTCCGGCAGCACGCAGCCCCATGACTCACACTAATATTACCTTTTTGGCAGCCCGCAGGACCAATGATTTAATGAAATTTCCCAAACTTCCAACCATGAGATTCCAGGCTTAATATTTCTATCCAGCAGCCAGTCTTGTGTATGAGTAAAAAACAATTTGTTTTGTCATCCTAAGCAGGACAGGTTTAACTTATTAGCTACAAAACATGTATTTTAAGCTTGTGATTTTCAGAAAGAGCCTTAATCTGAATGTGGGCACCATGGCTCCATAATACAAGGACACTAATAGGGTTATTCACCAGAAGGGAAAATTCAAAGTGAATACAATTTACCTGTAACCCAGCACTAGGACTAACAACTTGCTGCAGCCATTCTACATTCCGTGAATTCATGAATCCGGTTGCTTTTTGACCAACCTGATTATAGTGAAGCAATGTGGACACGCAGCCGTTGCTGTATTCTGACAATCAAATGTTTCTCAGAGAGAACGTCCAGGACGCATTCAGCACCATCATGCATGATGGTGAGAAAGGGGAAGAAGGTCTCAAGAAAGAAATCAGATCGCCCATGAAGGACGTTTTATCTGACAAATGTAGAAATTGCTGTTTTACAACAACAGAAAGAGGGGCAGGATCTACACACCAAGACCACTGTCAGTCTCTCTGACAATATGAATGGAATGTCAGACAGGAAGTTAAATAAGTAAAGATGGGGGGAAAGATTATTATTCTATATTTCACAGATACTATTTATCTGCATTAACGTTTATGCACGTTTTTGAAATATGCATAAGGGGAAGCCGTTTTGCCTAACGTTTTACCACGAGAAAGAATGTTGGGATTTTTTGTGAAACTATGAAGCTTTGCTGACGATAAATCACCAGATAAGCAGATTTAACGGGAAAGAGATTAAGTGATTTATTTTTCATTGAGATAATAAAACATTATATAAGGATAATCAAATCTCACTTATAATTCAAATGGAATTTGTACCAAATAACATTAACCTGTTCACTGCTATTGGGGCACACGCAGAATGCTGAAAAATGACCGATTTAGTTTTAACAACAGTGAAATTATATGTCAGAGCTGGACTGGAAAATTGACCTAAAACTTACCATTCTCTTGTCATTTTTCCACAATGCCCGGTTTAGTAAATACTCCTTAATCTCTGGAATTTCCTGTAATTTTGTTAACACAGTGAGTATGTGGATGCCAGTCCGATTTAATAGACTAGGACAGCAGTGTATTGTGTTATTCAGAGGGATGGGATGCTATTTAGCCGGAGCCTGAGGACTGATTTGGTGCCAACGGTGATGTAGTGGCAGAGCCAGCTCAGATTTTGTCCGTGAGTTTTACATATGGACTTTCTACACATAACATCTGCCTTGAGTCAACACATAAAAAAGTTTCCTGTGGAAACAATAATATGCGAATTTGGTGCTGAAGATATTGACGTTTTACAGAGAAACTTCCGAAAAGTGCAGACACGGAGAGGAACTCTTTAAAACAACACATTAAAGGACTTGGCTCGTTTACAGTTAATTAAACCGTCCAAAAGTAACATTAACAGCCAGAAAAAAGCTCTTTTTGCATGATAATAAACAGCTTTCTGTTTTGCTTGGATCCTGGTCACAATAATCTTATCTGGTGGTTCCTTCCAGTCAGATGGTTTTGTCATTACTGACTGACAACTAAAAGAAGGGAAGAAATGCTTTATTGATGATAAATCTCAGCCGAGTAAAAATTCAAATCATTTATCACTACTAGGTGCTACATCTGCCAACCTACATCTGCCAAACAGCAGGGTTACTCAATCACCCCACAACGTGTGGGTGAGTCCCGTTTCACCCTACAATCTTTCTGTGTCTGACATAGGACGGGTGCTGCCATCACCCAACTATCTGTGTACCAGACAGAGGACGGGTACTGCCATTACCCCACTATCTGTGTACCAGACAGAGGACAGGTACTGCCATTACCCCACTATCTGTGTACCAGACAGAGGACGGGGACTGCCATCACCCAACTATCTGTGTACCAGACAGAGGACAGGTACTGCCATTACCCCACTATCTGTGTACCAGACAGAGGACGGGTACTGCCATTACCCCACTATCTGTGTACCAGACAGAGGACGGGTACTGCCATTACCCCACTATCTGTGTACCAGACAGAGGACGGGTACTGCCATTACCCCACTATCTGTGTACCAGACAGAGGACAGGTACTGCCATTACCCCACTATCTGTGTACCAGACAGAGGACGGGTACTGCCATTACCCCACTATCTGTGTACCAGACAGAGGACGGGTACTGCCATTACCCCACTATCTGTGTACCAGACAGAGGACGGGTGCTACCATCACCCCATAACCTGTGTACCTGACAGCGGACGGGTACTGCCATCACTCAGCTACCTGTGTACCAGACAGAGGACGGGTACTGCCATCACCCTACTTCATGTGTACCTGACAGAGAATGGGTACTGCCATTACCCCACAACCTGTGTACCAGACAGAGAACGGGTACTGCCATTACCCCACAACCTGTGTACCAGACAGAGAACGGGTACTGCCATTACCCCACAACCTGTGTACCAGACAGAGAACGGGTACTGCCATCACCCAACTACCTGTGTACCAAACCAGAAGTGGGTACCTCCATCGCAGTTTTACAAAACCTGCTGTTTAAGGTACAACACATGAGATGAACAATATCCTGCACAATACCCTGACACAAAGGGTGTAAAGAAGGAACAACCCTAAATTAAATGTTTAAAAGCAAATAATTCTGTGTAATGTAAATTAGATTGCCAATAACAGAGAGGGAGAGCAGAGAAATATATTTAACGTGTTCAGCAGCTTGGGCGATATAACGATATGAGAATAATAATATGTGGTCATATTTCATACCATGTCACTAAGGAACATGAGATAAAAGGTTAATTACACTAAGTGGCAAGCACTAGCCCTAATGCTGTTACCTACACATTCTAATCCGATCGGGAGCATTCTAGAACAAACTGATCACTCAGTCCAGATTAAGGATCTCTCACTGGAAACTCGATCTCTGCAATAAAGAAAACAAAGCTCTGGGCAAGCAGCAAAATGTGTCAAGCTGTGTGTGGATAGCAATTACATCAGAACTAGCAGAACATAGGCGTGCGCAGCCTATTGCATAAGGGTGTGCACCCTAAAGCATAAACACACACGCTGCGTATATATATATATACACACACACACACACACAGCACACAGTGAGGGCGCTATTTGTGTGTAAGGGTGCTGTGTGTGTGTGAGGGCGCTGTGTATGTGTAAGGGTGCTGTGTGTGTGTAAGGGTGCTGTGTGTTTGTGTGTAAGAGTGCTGTTAGTGTGTGTGTGTGTGAGGGAGCTGTTTGTGTGAGGGTGCTGTGTGTGTGTGGGGTGCTGTTAGTGTGTATGTGCTGTGTGTGTGCGTGCGCATGTGTAAGGGTGCTGTTAGTGTGTGTGTATGTGTAAGGGTGATGTATGTGTGAGGGTGTATGCGTGAGGGTGCTGTTAGTGTAAGGGTGCTGTTAGTGTAAGGGTGCTGTTTGTGTATATTTGTTTGGAAGGACTGAGGGGGTGGGGGGACCATTTAGGAAATAGCCCCCTCCCTTCTTACCTTTTGTAGGGAGGGGGGAATGGGCTGCTGCCATCCCTGGTGGTCCAGTGGTGAGTGAGCTCTAGCCTGCGGGGCTAGAGGTCATTCTCGCGAGATCTGAGTGTTGCCAGAGCAATGCTACGACCTTGCGAGAGGAACCCGGCGGAGCTGCTGGCTAGAGCTCCCCGGGTCCTCTCCTGCCTCCCTCACTGCGGGCTGGTGAGGGAGAAATTTAATCTCCCTCACCGGCCCATGGAGGCACATAGCGCGGGCCACAGGGATTAGGGTGTGCATGCCTACGTGGCACGCATATGTACCCAGTGTGCACGCCTATGTAGCAGAACAAGACAGATTTTTTTGGAAACCATCAGCATCGGAGAAATTGGGGAGTGTTCAGAGTTTTTATAAAACATTAAATGTGATTACACGTCACCTGGACACAGGGCCGTCTTTAACGCGGGGCAAACGGGGCAGCTGCCCCGGGCCCAGTTTCTCTTGGGGGGCCCGAGGCACCTGCCCCGTGGGCTCCGCTGACCCCGGCGAGTGGATGGCCGGTCGGGTAGGAAGGCGGGCGCGCGAGGGAGCACTCACTGCTTCCTCTTCAGCTCCCTCGCGCACCGCACTGATGCCGGAGCCGGAAGATGACGTCATCTTCCGGCGCCGGCATCCCTACGCGGCGCGCGAGGGAGCTGAAGAGGAAGCAGTGAGTGCTCCCTCGCGCGCCCGCCTTCCTGCCCGACCGGCCACCCACCCAGGAGCCCAGCAGCACCGCTGGACCCCAGGGAATCCCCCCAGCACTCCAAAAGGTAAGGAGGCTGGGGGGATTACATTTAAAAAAAAAAAGTGTGTGTGTTTGTGTGTTAGTGTATGTGTTTGTGTGTGTATGTGTGTGTTTGTTTATGTGTGTGTTAGTCTATGTGTATGTGTGTTAGTGTATGTGTGTTAGTGTATGTGTGTTAGTGTATGTGTGTTAGTGTGTTTGTGTATGTGTGTGTGTCAGTATGTCTGTGTGTGTCAGTATGTCTGTGTGTGTCAGTATGTCTGTGTGTGTCAGTATGTCTGTGTGTGTCAGTATGTCTGTCTGTGTGTCAGTATATATGTGTGTGTATATCTGTGTGTGTCAGTATGTGTATGTGTCAGTATGTCTGTCAGTGCGTCAGTATGTCTGTTAGTGCATGTGTATGCATGTGTCAGTATATCTGTCTGTGTGCCAGTATGTCTGTGTGTGTGTGTCAGTATATCAGTCTGTGTGTGTCAGTGTATGTGCCTGTGTGTGTGTCAGTATTTCTCAGTGTATGTGGGTGTCAGTATATCTGTCAGTGTGTGGGTGTCAGTATTTCTGTCAGTGTATGTGTGTCAGTATGTTGATCAGTGTATGTGTCTGTGTGTGTGTGTCAGTATGTCGGTATATGTGTCTGTGTGTCAGTATGTCTGTATATGTGCCTGTGTCAGTATGTCTGTCAGTACGTCTACCAGTGTATGTGTCTGTGTGTGTGTCAATATATGTACCTGTGTCAGTGTGTCTGTCAGTGTATGTGCCTGTTTACCTGTATGTAGTCAGTGTATGTATCTGTGTATCTGCTTGTGCGTCAGAGTGTGTACCTGTGCATCTGAGCCGCAACTTTAAATACAAATACACCCCTCCATTCAAACTTCAACACTACATATAAAACACACTCCTGCATTGAAACGTCAACACTACATACAAGCACACTCCTACATTCAAAAACAAACACTACACATAAATGCACACTTGCATTCAAACTCCAGTACCACATACAAACACATTCACACAAACATACTCCATACAAACACATGCTTACATTCAAACATACTAACATGGCTCAGTGCTAAATACAACCCTGCAAGCATGGGAAATTGGTAGAGTCCCAGCTGTCAAAGCATTGTTGGAGTTGCACGACAGATGGGGTTCTACCTTTAGTCCAACCTTGCAATTGGGGGTCCCAATAAAATTCATTCTACTTTAGTACCGCCACTGCGTTGGGATGGATGCCGTGATTGCATACCAGGGAATGAGGGGCGAGAGCGGCAGGGCACAGGGGGCCCAAGCAAACACTTGCCCAGGGTCCATTCGTTATTAAAGACGGCCCTGCCTGGACAGAACATTGAACAGCGGCAAATTATGTAATCAAGATAACGCAGCAATGAGAAAAGAGAATTAGATGTTTAAGATCTCAGGTAGGAGGATTCCAGGTAACAAAATTGAATATAGAGCTGGACACATTTCAACCTTTCTTTCAAAGTGAAATCAGACACCATCTGCTGTCATAGAGTTGGCTCTCCAATGTCCACCACAAAAAGAATAGCACACCAAAACATGATATATATACGAAATACTTGGTCAATAATGGACAGCACCAAGGAAAAAAAAAGACTAATGACCACGTACACCTGGGACGGCTGGAAAAAATATGGTGCAATAAAAACAGTACTAATTATCAAAGTGAAAAGTTGGCAAAAAAGTATTATATTAAAAAAAACATCTGTACAGTATGTAATGTTGTGTTTTAGGCCAAATTCTGAGGATTTCACAAGCTCTCACACATTTGCACCATGAAGACATCTTCTTTCATATAATGTAGGAAGTTTACTGAACATTGATTACTGTCCAGAGGGGATCGGTTAAAAACGTTTATGGCTGACGAGGTCAATATAGGCCATGAACTCTTCATGTGGTCTTCCAAGTTTATTTCTCCATTAATTCCACTCGTGCTTGCTGTACATCTAATTATTAAAAATCACTTCACACACAATGATTATTCTGTCTTGACAGCACTTTCGTTCATGCTGGCTTATAAAAATGAAAAGGAAAACCCCCCAAAACACAAAAAACAAAACAAAAACTCAAGCATTGGAATGAGGCCTCTAGCTTGTACAATAGGGATGCTTCGACGTGGCACAGAGTCAACTACATTACATTATTGTTCTGCACGCTGCTTTTTCACGCAAGCTGAATTTCCTTGGCAGAGAGGCCGATTAAACTCATGAAAAAATGTTACGGCAATTAAACTCAACCAAGACTAAAGACTGCAAACAAGCACTGATTGTATCTACTTTTGATGTCGGACGTGAATCAGGGGAAGCCCGGCAGAAGCTGCTTTGGCAACAAAGAATAAAGTTGTCGGGTTTCATAAAAATTGGAAATGTCATATAATTGCAGGGAACAATCGCACACAGAATGGGGAATTGACTGACTGAAACAGTATAGCAATAGAAAGTACGCACGAAACCGGATATGTTTTCAACAATATCCACAGTATTTTCCGATGTGTAATAAAAAAAAAAAAAAAAAAAAAACTTACTTAATGTGTTTTTCATCACAAGATAATAACGCGTGTGGTTGTGGAGCATTTCATCTATTTGCCTTGCAGTACGAGAGGATGAAAATCGCACCCGTCTTCAATACACTTAGCGTCCGAACGGCAATCGCACTAACAAGCTTTCATACAAATTATAGACTAAGAAGTGGAAGAGAAAAGAAGTTTTTTTTTCAATTTGACAATTTTTATTTTCACAGAAGGAAAGGAATAAGGGGGGGGGGGATACAGAAAGTAAGATGGGGGGGGGGGAATGGGAGTTGTCATACATTGTTACATTACCGTGAGCACTTCAGGCTCTCCATCCTCACTTGGAGGATTAGATTGAAAGTATCGTGTAGTAGACATGCATGACAACAATATATGTACACATTAGTCATCAAGTACCATTAGAGACAACCCCTGGGGTTTAGAAGTTGAGTAGTGGTAATGTTCGGGTACCCACTTGTATCTCTTTGTAATTATGGGGTTTCCCTTGTACCCTCTAGTTCTTTTAGCTGCTGACTTGTTGTTTCCAGGGGCTAACTTGGCATGGCGCTCGAGTTGCGCGTGGCTACCAACGGAATGTGAAACACCGAAGGTAGGGGTGTCGGGGTGGGTGGGTCGTGGTATAACATATACCACCAGGGTTATAAACTTAAACTAGTATAACATGTCTGAGCTTCATTTTTTTTTTTTTTTTGCGTAAGCCTGCACTCAAGTAAGGTGTGTTCCCTATATAAGTTGCTTTGTGGAGACGTGGTTGTCCTGATGTAGATTGGTCGCACTCGGTGGTCAACCATCCCTGCACCTATGTTGCTATATGTAGGAGTGCTCATTTGGTGGCTTTGGTTCGGCCTGAGATCTTCACCTAAATGCGTGTATGAGGATCCCTTCCGGTGTCCCACTTTGTATCAAGTGGTACTATGTTGTGTTCTGTATAACTTCCATATAGTGTACGCTTCCCTAATTCTATGATTCGTGCTTAAATATTTACTAGCCATGTGCTCGTATTCCCAATTCGTGGAGATTTGACTTATCAGTGCTTGTTTGGTCGGTGGTCGGGGTTGTTTCCAGCACTTGGCTATCAGAGTCACTGCTGCTATTAAAGTTTGGAATATTAGTTGCCTTTCTGGGTTGTGCCAGTGATTTAGGTTCATGAATAGTAAGCCTTGTTCAGGTGTCAAGTGGTATGTGTTCCCTAACGTGTGAGCAACAATTTCCTCCACTTGTTTCCAGTATGGGGTCAGAGCTGGACAGGTCCACCATATGTGGAACATCGTACCCCGTTCCCCACAGTTTCTCCAACAATTTGGGTTGGTGCCTGGATATATTGTAGCAAGTCTGTCTGGGACCATGTACCATCTATATAAGATTTTCCTCATTGTTTCTAGGTGAGAGGCACACATGGTGAGGCTTTTGTGTGCTCTGAAGGCTAGTTTCCAATCTCTGTCTTCTAACTCGCGCCCCAGGTCTGCTTGCCATTTGTCTCTGAAGTCCGTTTGGGGGTTGGCATGTGTGTTCGTCAGGGTCATATATAATTTGGAGATGATTTTTGTGGGAGTCTTCTCGGTTAAGCACAATTGTTCCAGGGGGTGTTTGGGCTGTGTTTCAGGGTTGTCCCATTTTGGGAGGGCGGACACAAAGGATTTTAGCTGCAGGTAGGGAAAAATGTGTTTGGCCGGTATAGAAAACCTAGACTGCAGTATCGGGAATGGTATTATTTTACCTCCCTCGCATATTTGTCGTAAGTGCGTGCAACCCCCTGCGAGCCATGGTGTGTGGTCGAAGTTGTGGATGTGTGCTTGGATACTCTCTATTGGCATGTTTCCTATGTTAGGACCTCTTCCCCCTTGTGCGGCCCCTGCCTTCTCCCATATTTGTAGCATAGCCCTCGTTGGGGGTAGCATATCTGTGGATGTCAAGTTTGGTGTATGAGGTGTCCAGTATATGTGCTTTAGTCCATGTTTGCAGGCCCATTGAGACTCTATGTATACCCATTGAGGTGGTTCCGTCCCCGAGTGTGAAGTTGCAATAGCCGCCAACTGTGTGGCCCAGTAATACGTCCGTAAATTCGGCATCCCCAAACCCCCCTCCATCACTGGTTTCTGCAAAATTTTTGTAGCTACCCGTACTCTACGGTTCGCCCATATGAATCTTACCATCATTGTTTGTAACTTGGCTAAGTATTTTCCTGGTATTCGTATGGGAATTGTGCGGAGGAGGTAGAGGAGCTTGGGAAGTAGGGTCATTTTAAAGGCGGCTAGTCTACCTAGCCATGATAGGAATTTTCCCTCCCATGTTCGCAGAGTATCTGCAAACGATTTGGGAAGTGTGGCAAAGTTGAGTTTGAACAAGTTGGGCAGATGAGGGGGTATGTGTATCCCTAAGAATGTGATATTGTCTGTCCGCCAATCAAAAGAGAAGGCGTCTCTGAGTTGTCTCAGAAGGTCCTCTCGGATTCCTATACCCATGGCTTGGGATTTGGTGACATTTAGTTTGTAATAGGAATTTAGACCATATTCCTTGATGGTCGCCATTAGGTTCGGGAGGGATATCATGGGCTGAGTCAACGTTAATAGGATGTCGTCTGCGAATAGATTTATCTTAAATTCTCTGTCCCCTATATGGACCCCATGAATAGCTTTGTTTGCTCTGATAAGTGCCGCCAGTGGTTCCAGAGCTAGTACGTACAGCAGCGGGGAGAGCGGACAACCCTGTCTCGTTCCATTAGTTATGCAGAAGGTTTCAGAGGTGAAACCCGCTGTGATCACCTGTGCGGATGGGCTGTGGTATAGGGCCCCGACCGCTGAGCGGAACATCTCCGGCAATCCGAATTTGCATAGGACCGCTTCCAGAAACCCCCAGCCCAAGCGGTCAAAGGCTTTTTCCGCATCCAACGAAATGACTAAGCAGTCCATTCGCTGTTTGCGTGCGCTGTGTATAATGTCTATGACCTTCCTTGTGTTGTCGCCTCCCTGGCGTCCCTTCACAAACCCTACTTGGTCATTATGTATCACCTGTGGGAGTATGTCACTTAATCTGGTAGCATATATTTTGGCAAAAAGTTTTGTATCGGTATTGAGTAACGAAATCGGGCGAAAGTTTTGTGGGTGCGTTGGTGGTTTACCTGGTTTGGGGAGCGTGATTATATGGGCTTTCAGAGCTTCTTGTGGCAACGCTCGTTTTGCAACTGCCTCGTTAAATGCGTGTGTTATGTGTGGGACTAAAATCTGTTGGAATTTTTTGTAATACCCATTGGCAAAGCCATCTGGGCCTGGGGCTTTTTCCGTTTGTAATGTGGCTATGGCTTTGAACACTTCAGGTTCCGTGATGCGGGCCGAGAGGGAATCTTGCTGGGCAGAGGTGAGTTTGGGCAATTTGATTTTTTCCAAGAATTCGCTTATATTCGGTTCCCTCGGTTGAGGGGTGGAACGGTCATTTCTGAGATTGTACAATGACTCATAGTATTTGGCGAAAACGTTACTAATGTCTTTGGGTGCTACTATTTTGTGTCCCTGAGGGGATGTCATGTATGCTATCTTTTGGGCCGCCTGCTGTGTCTTAATTCTCTGTGCTAGGAGTTTGCCTGCTTTGTTGCCTTGTGTGTAGGTCCTAGCTTTAAGTCTAGTCAAATGTCGTCCCACTTGTTCTAGGGATAGTTTGTGTATTTGTTCTGTTATCTGTACAATACGTGTTCTCAGTTCCTTAGTGGGTGTGTGTTGATTTTGAGAGGTAAGACGCTGGAGGTCTTTTTGGGCAATTATTAATTGGGAATTGGCCTGTTGTTTTAAAAAGGATGCTCTCCGTATGAGCAAACCCCTTATGACCGCTTTGTGTGCTTGCCACAAGGTGGTTCTGGAGGTGTCTGTGGAGTCGTTGGTTTGGAAATAATGCGTCAAGCTTGCCTTTAGTTCCTCAGTAAAGTTGCTATCACGCAGTAACGCCGTATTTAAACGCCAGGGACTTCTATGGGTAGGGTCGTACTTGTTTTTGAGTATCAGTTCCACTGGGGCGTGGTCAGACCACGTCATGAGCCCTATTTCGCAGTTGGTTATTTGTGACATGGCTGCTCCCGAGATGAGAAACCCATCTATGCGGGAGTAGGTGTTGTGTGCTGCGGAAAAAAACGTATATCCCCTCTCACCCACATGATGGGCTCTCCACACATCATATAGATGATGGCGGTGGAGAAGGTGTCTCAGTGCTCTACTTTGTTTTTTGAGTGGGGCAGTCCGTGCTTTTGATGCGGCCAGAGTAGTGTCGATTGTAGGGTCAAACACATGATTAAAGTCTCCACATATTATGGTAGTGCCTTGTTGGATATGTTGTAGTTTTAGTATGATTTTGTGGAGAAAATTTCTTTGATTTGTGTTCGGGGCGTAGATATTAGCTATAGTGTACTGCATGTCGTTAATTGTGCCTATTATGATAACAAATCTGCCGTCTGGATCGATGTGTTGCGAGTGGGGAATGTACGCAACGTTTTTGCTAATTAGAATCGACGTACCTTTCGTTTTGTTTGTTGTGGTTGCATGAAATTGTATCGGGAAGTCTTTTTGTAAGATGGTGGGGTGTGATCCCGTCCTGAAGTGTGTCTCCTGTAAACAGAGCACGCCTATGTCTTTATGTTGTATTTCCTTATAGAGGAGGTGTCGTTTAACTGGGATATTTAGTCCTCTGACATTGTGTGAGTATACTTTCACGGTGGTAGGTGGTCATGGTCTTGTGTGTGGTCTTGTGTAAGTAGTCTATAAGCGGGGGTCCCCTGTTGTCCCAGTTCTCTCGAACCCAGGGGGTTCCCCCTCTGTACCTCTAGCTGTGTTAACGCATGTTTCCACTTGGGTGGTGGTGATCTCAGAACCCCGTCAACAATCAGTGGATTCTGTTGCCCTCGGGAATGCTTTCCGTGAACCTCAGACATAACAGATATAAACATATAAACAGTAATAATAATAACATAAGATAAAAGGAATGGCTCCTGACGTGCCGGGTGTCCGGCTGTGCACCTGTGTGCGGTGCTTTGGGGGTGGAAGCTTACGGCTTCCGTCCTGGCTGCAGTTCAGCGGCTTTGGCCTTTATCTTGACCATGTAAGGTTGCAGTGACCTAATGGTGTGTAGTGCGTATGGGAGGTCTGTGACTGCGTCTGACTGGAAGGCCTGTAGGGTGTGATAGTAGGGTGTATGTGGCATTCAGTTTGCTCTGGGAGGGTAGTCTGGCACCCGCAGAGGTGTCTCCTCCGCTACACTAGACACCTATATTCCAGCATGTTCCGAAATTTGCGTGTACCCTGTGTTTAGGTGGTGCCGTGGCAACCGTATAATAATAATAATAATATTATTATTATTTTTTTTTTTTTATACAGCATTAAAGAGACCCTGGGGGGGGGGATGGGAGAGGGGGAAGCCCACTTGCCCACTCACCCACTCGCCTGCAGTAAATAAATCAGCGTCTCTAAGTGGCCCTTCACCCTCCTCTAGGGCTGTAACTCTCTCACCTCGTGTGCCGTGGGTCCTTATCGGGCATGTGGGGGTCAGATCCCAGTTTGTGCGGTCCCCCCACCTCCATCCCCAGCCCCCAGTCTTCCCGTCCCCCATCAATATGCATCTCTCTTGTTCATAACAGTTGTTGCCCCATGTTACAATACATTAGTATACCCTTGATACAAGCCTGGTCAGGATGGGCGTTTACAGTCTCAGCACCTCCTCACAGGGACAAATTAGGGCTTGGCCTTCCTCCATGATGGAGTAAGTCTCTGAGTCTCTCGCCCTTTAGCTTGCACTTCAATGCCCCAGCTTTGGAGGACCTTCGTTCCTTCTTCTGGGGAATGCAGGATAGTAGGCTTTCCGTTCCTCTGTACCACCAATTTGACCGGATAGCCCCACCTATACGGCATGTGTAGTTGGCGAAGATGAGTTGTTATGGCGGAGAATTCTTTTCTTCGTTTCAGCGTGAACGCCGATATATCAGCATAGATGTGGATGTGCTGGTAGGCTGGGTCGGCGTCTCTTTTGTTCCTCGTGCGGTTCGCCCTCATGATTTCCTCTTTAATGTGGAAGTAGTGGAGACGAATCAGAGTGTCTCTGGGTGCATCTGCAGGCAGAAAAGCAGGCTTCGGGACTCTGTGTGCCCGGTCCATCAGGAACATGTCATGCGGCACCTCTGGGGCGAGGGCCTTGAACATGTCTGTAAGGTAGGCCTGGAGATGGGTCGGGCCGACACTCTCTGCTATGCCCCTGATGCGGAGGTTATTGCGCCGTCCCCTATCCTCCATATCCGCAATTTTTTCCTCCTGGGCCGCAATACGGGTTTTAAGGCCATCCAGCTCTGTCGCCATATCGTTGTAGGCCTCTTCGTGTTCCGCCATCTTGTTTTCCATCGTGGATGTCCTTTCCCCCAATTCCTTGATATCTGATCTGAGGTCTGTTATGGAGCTGTGGAATGAAGCCTGCAGCTTGTCAGCCATCGAGTTTAGGAGGGATTGTAGGATCCCTTTGGTGACAGGTGGGTCTGCAGATCCGGCCTCCTGGGCCGTTGTGGCATCCTCCTCCCCGCCATCTTGGGTTTCCTCGTGGTGCGCCTGGCCCCGGGTTTGGCTCGATTTCACGCCAAAAAAATTGGTTTTATCGCCCCTCTCTGTCTGGCGACGCTGTTTGGGTTGGGACATCTTGTAGTCTGCCGTGTCCCTGTAGCTTGTCACTGCTGTGCTTTTGTGGTTAGGCCGTAGCAGCTCGGAGCTCCTGCTACATGCGACCGCTTTTGCCGGCGTCCAGCAATGGTGTTATTTTCTAAGAAGCAACAACTCCCCTTTAAAGTAACCGTGTCTCTAACATTGATTTAATACAGATAGAATCTTCATAAAAACTGCATATATTGTATGTTCTTTTAAAAATTTTATAAAGTTGTTTTTCCTTTGTTTTGTGTATATGGAAAAGAAATAAAAATGTATCAATGCTAAGCTCTCCAACACATCCTCACAGAGTCTCCCACTTGGAAGACTAAAGTGTAGGTTTCACTTCCTTGTTATTCATTGACAATATTTTTAGGAGGTAAATAGGTTACTGTCGGGCCATGTCAATGTTAACTCTTTTGGCACCACCATATTGAACTATTCTTACAGGGTGCTTGTGCCAGGTTAGACTCTTAACAGACCCACGCTTCCTGCAAGATTAGGTCAAATTAGGACAATGTCTACCAGTCCCACTAAACTTTAGAGAAACTGAGAGGCTTTATCATAGTTTAACAAAGGCTTTTAGTGCCTGGGAATCCTCCATTTTAGTCAGGCTGTCTGAAAATGGTTTGCAAAATATGTAAATTACTGCAAGACGTCCTTGTAACATAACCACTGCAAAAATGTGAATTAGTAGAAAAGGAAGGGAACTGAATCCTAATGTAATGGATGCTCAACAACCAAACAGCAGATGTTATATGTTCAAAGGAACTGCTAAGAAAAAGTCCCCTATAGCGATTTGGTAAACTAACTTTGTGGAGTATGGATTCTAGTGATAAATGAAACAAAAAAGAGATATAGTAGTAAACGGCTTAAACCATTAGAGATAACATTGTGAATGCAAAAATTATATATCCTCTAGAGGCATATTATCAGGCAATTAAATTTTTAACTTGCTGATTAAGAAGAAACATAAATTGGTTCTTGTCTTTGGCAGTCACCCTTCCCAAGTTTAGGAATCAGAGGTGTATTTAGTAGATGTACCTTCAATAACACCATGATCTAACCATAAAACCAAGGGAGTGCACAGACATATGTAGGGCCATCTTTAACGCAGGACAAATGGGGCAGTTACTCCTGGGAGGGTCCAAAGCAGCTGCCTTGTGGGACCCCTGCCCGCAACCAGGACTGGACAGCCCACCCCACGGGGATACTGAATAATTTCCTGGTGGGCTGCGGCAGGTGAAGTAAACCTGTCGTCCTGCCTGCTGGGAGGAAATGAGGTGAGATCTCTTCCTCCCAAGTGCCACTGTGGAGAAGGAGGCACACACAGGAGGAGGAGGAGAGGGACTTAGGTAGCCAGGTTCCTCAGACTCCCATCAACCTCGGCCATCCAGCTCCCTAGCTGTGTGTGTGTGTTAGTGTGCATATTGGACTGTATGTGTGTATCTGGCTGTGTGTGTGTATATCTAAATATTTTAAATAGAAGTGGTCCCAAAACAGAAACCTGAGGGACACCACTTACCACTTTTATCCAGCCTGAAAATTTACCATTAATGACAACTCGTTGTACTCTATCCTTAAGCCAATGTTCCCCTCCCCCATCTCCACCCCCCTTATACTGAGCTAAAGCCCATCTCCTTTCTATCCTATCTCCATTTTATAGATTGCTTTCACCCTCCCCCCCTACTACTAGTTTAAAATCTCCTCCAACCTTCTAGCCATCCTATTCCCCAGCACAGCAGATCCTCTTTTGTTTAGGTGCAATCCATCACTGCTATAGAGGTTGTACCCAAGCGTAAAAATGGCCCAGTGCTCTAAAAACCCCAAACCCTCTTTCCTGCACCCAGACTTCAGCCACGCATTGACCTCTCTAATCTTCCACTGTCTTTCTGCTGTAGCGCTGCACAGGTAATATTTCTGAAAATATTACCTTAGAGGTCCTTTTCTTTAGCTTACTTCCTAGTTCCCTGATCTCATTTAGGACCTTCCATTTTCCTCTGACTTTGTGTCAGTGTGTGTATCTGGCTGTTTCAGTGCATGTGTATTTGTCTGTTTGTGTCAATGTGTGTATCTGACTGTATGTGTGTATCTGGCTGTGTGTGTGCATCTAGCTGTGCGTGTGTCAGTGTGTGTGTCTGGTTGTGTATGTGTCAGTGTGTGTATCTGACTGTATGTGTCTATCTGGCTCTGTGTGTATGCATCTGGCTGTGTGAGTGTCAATGTGTGTATCTAGCTGTGTTTGTGTCGGTGTGTGTATCTGGATGTATGTGTATCTTGCTGTGTTTGTGTCAGTGTGTGTATTTGGCTGTTTGTGTTGGTGTGTGTATCTGACTGTATGAGTGTATATGGTTGTGTTTGTGTCAGTGTGTGTATCTGACTGTGGTGTCAGTGTGTGTGTGTGTCTAACTTTATCTATGTATCTGCCTGTGTGTGTCAGTGTGTGTGTAAAGAGGGGCAAAGGTTTAAAAATATTATCAGGAAGTATTACTTTACTGAGAGGGTAGTGGATGCATGGAATAGCCTTCCAGCTGAAGTGGTAGAGGTTAACACAGTAAAGGAGATTAAGCATGCGTGGGATAGGCATAAGGCTATCCTAACTATAATAAGGCCGGGGATTAACAAAAGTATTTATAAAATTGGGCAGACTAGATGGGCCGAATGATCTTATCTGCCGTCACATTCTATGTTTCTATGTTTAAGTGTGTATAACTGACTGTATGTGTGTATCTGTCTGTGTGTGTGTCAGTGTATGCATCTGGCTGTGTGTGTGTGTCAGTGTATGTATCTGGCTGTGTGTGTGTGTGTGTGTGTATCTGGCTGTGTGTGTGTCAGTGTATGTATCTGGCTGTGTGTGTCAGTGTGTGTTAGAATTCCATTTTTAAACACTCTTTTCAGTTCACTGTCAGAACCCTGGTCTAAGAAAATAAGTCCTCTCAAGATGGTATCCACACCCCACTAAATAAACTCATATTGACCAGTCTCCCTGCATTGTGTGCTTCAGAGGATGTGGGTTGAGAGGATTTACCTCCCTGCCTGTATTCATGCACTTTGCTTAAGCCAATTTTCAAAAAGGCTTTGAGCAAATGCTTTAAACTACAGCTCTCTCTTGACCCTTGCATGACCTTACTGCGACATCCAAACTCTAAAAGTGGCCAGTGCCATCTTAACCCCTTAAGGACGGAGCCAAATGTACACGTTGTGAACGAAACAAAATGTAAACAAAACCTGGAATTTGCGCTACATGTCTGTCCAACCGTAATGCACCTCTTTCATATTAAATGCACCCACCCTTATTATATATCATTTTATTCAGGGGAAACAGGGCTTTAATTTAATATTAAATATTTAGCTATGAAACATAATTTAATATGAAAAAATATTTTTTTTAATTTTTTTAGTTCTACATGACATTTTAACTGTCAATGTCATAATACTGTTTGCTTTTACTGCAATAAAATACACATATTTGTATTCAGCAAAGTCTCACATGTAAAACAGTACCCCCTATGTACAGGTTTTATGGCGTTTTGGGAAGTTACAGGGTCAAATATAGCACGTTACATTTGAAATTGAAATTGCCAGATTGGTTACGTTGCCTTTGGGACTTTATAGCAGCCCAGGAATGATATTTACACCCATAATGGCATACCATTTGCAATAGTAGACAACCCAAGGTATTGCAAATGTGGTATGTCCAGTCTTTTTTAGTAGCCATTTGGTCACAAACACTGGCCAAAGTTAGCGTTAGTATTTGTTTGTGTGTGACAAATTCAAAAAACGCCAATTTTGGCCATTGTTTGTGACTAAGTGGCTACTAAAAAAGACTGTCACCCCTAACTAAGTCCCCTTACACCCATCACCAAGTTCCCTGTTACCCCTAAGTCCCCTATCACCCCCCCAAGTCCCCTGTCACCCCTCACCAAGTCCCTTGTCACTAATGCCATATACACCCCAACCCTGTGATACTCACCTCCCCAAACAAGCCGCATTCACCCTGTCACATAAACAATTTAATCCTGTCACACTTACCTCCCCTCACCCTGTAACACACCCTCCTCCAACCATGTCACAGTTGCCCTCCCTCATTTTCACAAACATCCCCCAACCCTATCTCATTCACCCCCTGTCAAACTCACCTTGCCACAGTTTTCCCTTTTCACCCTGTCCCAGTCACCATTGAAGACAATCGTCATACACAAAGTTATAAAACATAGCTTCACCATAGACAAAATGCACAAAGGCCACAGTCCATATACAAAAAACACGGCAAGCAGCTACCACACACACACAATACAATACATAGGGAAACACATATATGATAATATACATGTTAAGGAATTTAGAATATGTGGGGAAATGTCTATGACATTTTATTCTTACCTGTAACTTTATTATTTAGAAAATGATTTTTTTAAAAGCCAAACCAAAAATGTAAATTTTTCAAATAACCCCTTCACACTGGCACTTATGTATACACGACTGCCAGGCCATACAACCATACCCAGCAATCATATATAAATGATTATGTGCTCACAACGCAGCGGCATAGGGAGCTGCGGCAATTTTTTTCACTAATGGTGTAAATGGGGGGCCTCATGTTTGACTTTCGCCTAAGGCCTTGCAAAGTCTAGAGCCGCCTCTGACGCTGAATACACACACACACACAGACTGCTGACTACATACACACAATTTGCGGAATACACACCGGATGCTGAATACACACATACAGTTGCAAGAAAAAGTATGTGAACCCTTTGGAATGATATGGATTTCTGCACAAATTGGTCATAAAATGTGATCTCATCATCATCTAAGTCACAACAATAGACAATCACAGTCTGCTTAAACTAATAACACACAAAGAATGAAATGTTGCCATGTTTTTATTGAACACACCATTTAAACATTCACAGTGCAGGTGGAAAAAGTATGTGAACCCCTAGACTAATGACATCTCCAATAGCTAATTGGAGTGAGATGTCAGCCAACTGGAGTCCAATCAATAAGATGAGATTGGAGGTGTTGGTTACAGCTGCCCTGCCCTATAAAAAACCCACACCAGTTCTGGGTTTGCTTTTCACAAGAAGCATTGCCTGATGTGAATGATGCCTCGCACAAAAGAGCTCTCAGAAGACATATGATTAAGAATTGTTGACTTGCATAAAGCTGGAAAGGGTTATAAAAGTATCTCCAAAAGCATTGCTGTTCATCAGTCCACGGTAAGACAAATTGTCTATAAATGGAGAAAGTTCAGCACTGCTGCTACTCTCCCTAGGAGTGGCCGTCCTGTAAAGCTAAAGACTTACAAAAGTCACTGGCAAATGCTAACATCCCTGTTAGTGAATCCACAATACATAAAACACTAAACAAGAATGGATTTAGTTGGAGGATACCACAGAGGAAGCCACTGCTGTCCAAACAAAACATTGCTGCACGTTTACAGTTTGCACAAGAGCACCTGGATGTTCCACAGCACTACTTGCAAAATATTCTGTGGACAGATGAAACCAAAGTTGAGTTGTTTGGAAGAAACACACAACACTATGTGTGGCGAAAAAAAGGCACAGCACACCAACATCAAAACCTCATCCCAACTGTGAAGTATGGTGGTGGGGGCATCAAGGTTTGGGGCTGCTTTGCTGCGTCAGGGCCTGTACTGATTGCTATCATCGAAGGAAAAATGAATTCCCAAGTTTATCAAGACATTTTGCAGGAGAACTTAAGGCCACCTGTCTACTAGCTGAAGCTCAACAGAAGATGGGTGTTGCAAAAGGACAATGACCCAAAGCATGGAAGTAATAAGATGCTGTGGCATGACCTCAGGAAAGCGATTCACACCAGACATCCCAAGAATATTGGTGAACTGAAACAGTTCTGTAAAGAGGAATGGTCAAGAATTACTCCTGACCGTTGTGCACATCTGATCTGCAACTACAGGAAACGTTTGGTTGAAGTTATTGCTGCCAAAGGAGGTTCAATCAGTTATTAAATCCAAGGGTTCACGTACCTTTTCCACCTGCAATGTGAATGTTTACATGGTGTGCTCAATAAAAACATGGCAACATTTCATTATTTGTGTGTTATTAGTTTAAGCAGACTGTGATTGTCTATTGTTGTGACTTAGATGATGATGAGATCACATTTTATGACCAATTTGTGCAGAAATCCATATCATTCCAAAGGGTTCACATACTTTTTTTTGTAACTGTACTGCAGTGAAAGGTGCAGTGTATGTGTTTGTGTGCGCGGGTGCTGTGTGTGAGTGTGAGGGATGCTGTGTGTGTGAAAGTTGCTGAGTGTGTGTGTGGGGGGGTGCTGTGTGTGTGAGAGGTGCAGTGTGTTAGGGTGCTGTGTGTGTGTGAGGGGTGCTATGTGTGTGTTGCAGAGTTTGAGGGGTGCAGGGAGCAAATTATTTTTTTAATAATACTATACATGAATAAAGTCTTCATCCCCCCACTCTTCTTCTTACCTTTGGTGAAGGAGGGGGGACACAGCCAGCCCTGGTGGTCCGGTGGTGAGTAGTAGATCTATAGCCTGCAGCTCCTCTCGCTGCAGGCTGTCTTCACTCCTCCCACTTGCAGAATGCTGTATTGGAGCGGTGCCATGGTAACGTGCGGCAACGATCCACACAGCCTCCCAGGTCACTCCTCCCTCTCTTCTCAATCGAAGGGCTTTTGGGCCGGTCTGTGGCAGATCCAGGGGTGGGGGGGGGGCAATGGGGAAAGTGTTGCCCCCGAGAGCGAAAGCTCTCCCCTGCAGGGCGGTGCTATCCAAGCGCCGACCCTGCTATGTACCTTCATAGACCGGTAGGGAGATCACAGATCTCCCTCACCTGTCTACGGGCACTTTGCTGGCAGCCAGCAGGAAGGGAGAGAGCACGGAGCGTTGACGCGGCTACCATGGCTCCGAATAACGCTAGAATGAACTTTATCCTCAGGAGCAGCAGACTAGAGTTCACTCCCCACTTGGGCTGCCAGGGATCCACCACTAGGACCACCAGGAATTGCAGGAAATATCTCCCCTCCCTCAGTAAAGGTAAGAAGGGAGGGGGGATATAAAGTACAAGTATTGTTTTAATTAAAAATATATTTTTATACTTGCTTTAAGCTACACATTCTCACACACTGTCCCCTCCCCCCAAAACACACAGTGCCTCCCCACACACACTACCCCCATACACACTGACCCCCTCACACACACACTGCCCCCTCACACACACACACATACTGCCCCCATGCACACACACACTGCCTCTTTCACACACACACACATACTGCCCCTCCACACACATACTACCCCCCCACACACACATATTGCCCCCATACACACACCACTGCACCCCCATGCACACATTGCACCCCTGACACCCACCCACTGCCCTCTATACACACACTGCCCCCCTCACACATAAACACACACTGCCCTCCATACACACACTGCACTCCTCACACAAACACACTTCACCGCTCACAC
>OW240919.1:7875211-7935708 GCA_933207985.1 Pelobates cultripes
ACACCTGTGGCCACTTTTAAAGAAACCTCAGAAGCTGGGGGGCCTGGGCGGGGGGGTTAACCACAAAGGAATCTGGTCTGGGTTCCAAATATGCTTGCGCAGAGAAGAGATTGGGGGCACACCCGAGAGATGCATTATGCAAGAAAGGTGCTGCCGCAGTGACCAAAATTCATACAGAAAAAAAATAGTTACGGCGCACTCAGACTTCTAAAAATACATAACTAAGACGGCTACTATAAAACACCTATCTAAGAGAATAAATATAGGGGTTTTTTTTCTTCTGAGGCCTCTTTAGAGGTGGTCACAGGTGTGTGTATAAATAGGAGTTTTATAGTCATGTCACTTTTATTATTTTCTTCATGCAGCACAGATATTATCTGCAAATGTGAGTATACATATGGTGGAACTAAATCCCCATATTTATTATCTTAGATATTTTATAGTAGCCTTCTTAGTTATGTATTTTTAGAAGTCTGAGTGTGCCAAAACTATTTTTTTTTTCCTGTATGAATTTTGGTCACTGCAGCAGCACCTTTCTTGCATAATGCATCTCTCGGGTGTGCCCCCAATCTCTTCTCTGTACTTTCTCTTTGTATAACCTGTGGCCATGCAGTGACACACTTTGCTCTTCTTTCTCTTTATTTAAGATATACATGAGAAGCCGTTATTTTTCCGTTATTGGGATTTCAGCAGGCATACCCCTCAGATAGCATATTCCAGTTCTAGTTTTCATGTATGGCATAATCACTAACCTGTCAAATCATGATGCACTACATTCTAATGCATGGGACTCCTGTCCCTGCTTCCAAAAATACCATCTTATCTCATGTGGCTTCTATGATCATAATTCTATGCAGTTAACGTTGTTTTTCATACCTTGCTATTAAGACTAACCATACCATCAGGTTACATAGTCTGCTTTAATTATTACTCATGACAATCCAACTTCTATTGTAGGTAGAGCATGTTGGGCATGTCTATTATACCAAAATTGTGCTGTTTTATCAAGTGACATTGTATACTTTGATATTTTTACATGAGCTTGTCTCTGCTGTTGTGGCACCACAAGCATGTTTGTAACTCCGAGCACCAAACAATAAAGATTGATTAAAAAAAACTGTCTCTCAGTTACAACATTTTGAACAATGGAGATACGGAATCCAGGGACAGATACATGTTGGCTTGGCAAACCGACCTAAACTGCACATTTGATTCTACTAAATGGCATAATTCCTTTACGGCACACAAGAGCAGAACAACATGTGCAGCCCATTTAGCACTGATGTGTAAACTATATTTTCGGTGGTATATTTTGCCTGACAGACTGTCAAGCATTTGCCCACACTCCTGCAACAGATGCTGAAGGTGCTGGGCAGACAAAGGGACGGTGTTCCACTTGATGGGCGTGTACCAAATTTAAACTATATTGGCAGATGGTTGAGAAAATTATCTCAGATATAATGCACTGACACTTCACACTCAAACCTGAAGTTGACCTATTCATTACATTCGGGGAATTTAACAAAATAGACTCTATTTTACTTTTCTAAATACTTACTGCGGCTATCAAGTTAAAAGCCAGAGCGTGGAAATCCACAGAATCACCACTTGTCTTAGACACTTTTTACTACATCAAATTTCTTGATTATAAGTATATGACACACAAACATATCAGTCTAAACAAGGGTGCTTTTTAGGCATGGACCAGGTGGGAAGCCTGTTTACAGGCAGACAAGACTCAACCAGGTGGCGCTTAAACAATATCATTACTAAACAATATCATTACTCTATAATTTACTTCTTAACCCAACATTGCTCTAACATCATTATCTCTGCGACACATATACTTAACAACACAGACAAATTTGATACTCCCATCGGAATACCAAGAAACACATAAGTGGACCCTGCCTCACTCTACACTAACGGCAAAATGCATCACACTAATATACATCCCTACTCATGATCCTGTAACCGCTGGTGGTTCCCTTATTTACCACTATAATGTCTTAAAGCATAGAACTTAGTAGGGCTAACCATACAGATATCTTAGCCATAATTTTATATAGTGTAAGAGATCCTCTATTTAACATATATAAATAATTGAGAATACAATATAAAATAAGGATTGTCTTGGAAGCAATCGTTTTGTCTTTTTGGATATTTATTATATAAAAATATAAAATCCATTATAGCAGAGTTTATAAGATTAAATTACATGCTTGCAAATATCATTAATAGGTTAACATACCCTTCTGAACATGTCATCATGTCAGCCTCTCTGTCATTTTAAGATGGAGCAGCGTCTGTCTCCAAGTCTCTCCTCTGTCTCTTAACATTTAAAAGTACACCTATTTATACCTTAGGTGTCGTCATTTTAGAGTTACCATAGTTCATATGTGAAAAAGTACCACTTCTTTTACTTTATTCATTTTAGGACCTCCCTTAATTTGGCAAACATACAAGGCCATAACTAAAGGGTGTATACGTCATGGAAATTTTCCTGACTTAGTTCAAGATGGCATCTTAAAGTCTGAATAGGTTATCTGTTGTTTATACTAAGTCGTAAGTGTACAGTCGTGGGAGATTCCCGGATTTGGGGAAGTTCCATTAACTTGGGGTTACCACAGTATATTGTGTACTGCAAGTGTCGTAGCATAGCCTTGAAGCTTGTTTATGCATTATTGTTATTGTAATTCGTCTGGGACAAAATGGCGCAAACATATTATGCACTGAGGTTATTGCTTAAAGAAACAGTTAAGAAAAACAATATGTTCCATTTCTAACACCTTGTCAGTTTGCAATATCTCTTAAAGACAAAGTACACAGTTTAAGAAATACAACATTTCATTCTAAAACTTGTAATATTTGCATTTGCCCGTAACACCCTCTCCATTAAACTGTGGGCATTGTAGCGCATTTCTTCCTTAAATTAGTAAACCAAAGTTCTCCAACTGTTTTTAGGTTTTTTATGCTCCCAGCATCTTAGATCATTGTTGTAACAGTAAAATATCCGTAGTGTGATCTTTGCCTGTAAAGGTGGTTGATTAAAATGAGCAAAGCTTTTGTCTGGGAAAGAATTGAAAAGAACACCAAGTTCCAGAGTAAGATATACTTGCATGGATCTGGATACGAATTGTAATCCAAAATTAAAAATAGTAATTGTATTTGTAATCCAAAGTCTGTAAAGGCCTGTAGAAGTTTACATTCCTTAGATACATTGCTGGAGGTTGTGTTTGTAGAATACCCGGGTATTTGTTGTATAGTATTGGTTGTAGAGTCCAGCTTTCCAAATATTTGGCTAGAATTGGTTGAATCAGCATCATCTGTTATCACCGTGGTGATGGTGTTGGTATTTGTCTTTGTCTTTTGTCTTTGCTTTTTATTTTGTTTGTTTTTTCCATGAAACATTTTTACACCGTTTATGATGTGTATAGATTGGATACTCTCTGATATTCTTTTACGGAATAAATTAATTGACAGCATTTCCAAGACATTGTCTTAAGTGACATGGATCCCGTTATAGTAAATGTTATGTTGATACAGCAATCGAAGTGGATTCTCAGGAACACCTCTTTTTGCTGTATTGGAATCTTTGTAACATCGCAGTGATAGACATCTCACTGACATCAGGTGCTGTTGTGCTAAAAATGTTAACAGGTAAAATCTGTGGAAAAATCTTTACATTTGTTATACTTTGTATAATAATGATAGATGAAATAGTAACATAGTTAATCTCTCTAGTGTTTTGTTTTAAAGATAAACACCCTTGTATATGATTTAGCTATATAAGGATAATTTGAAGCAGCAAATTATTTAACGCCCTTGTTCACAATGGTATGTAAAATTACATTCTCTTTAAATGTAAAAAATACTCCTTTATTCAAAATCTCTCAATATATTTAGAATAGTTGCTAATTGGAAATATGACGTTAATTATCTTTCTTTGACCTGTTAGGGAGAAGACAACTTATTCCCTAGTTATTATTAGTAAATGTAATAACTACAGTTATTAGTGGCTTAAAATACCAGAAACCCCTCAAATATTGTCTTAGAAAACATTTTTTTTTTTAAACCAAGATCTGACAGCCATTGTGGAAAGTCACGTTTGTGAGATTGGTTGCTTAACAATGTGAATCTTAATTGTTTAAGTATATTTTTCAGCGGCTGTTGGGTGTAGCTTAAGATGATTAGAATTTTTTATTATTTCTAAAAGTGAGTTAAGAAAGCACTCCAATACAATATTGAAGGTATTTATATTTTAACACTACCTTTGTATAGGTGGTTTTATGTACCTTTAACCATCACAAACCAAATAAAATTTTCTTGGTATTTGAAAAACTGATAAAATATTTGATTACGTGTATTTTAATATATATATATACATAGAGTGGTATGGATGTTGAATTTATATCTTTGACATCTTTTCACAAGTTTGCAATAGGTGACCTAACTTATCAATTTCCAAAATAATCATGTATATCACCTGGATGGGTTAATCCATAATACTCTTTTACTTTCCCTTGACTGGACTTAGCTCTGGCAGACTGAATATTTTTATCATTATAAATAAACTTTATGATAGTTGAAGTAAAGTTTCTGCCTGTCTTTCAGTTCAATTTTAGCTGTTGAAGTATTTCACTTATATTAAGTGATTATACCACTCTGCAAACTTAAACGAATATAGAATAGTTTCTGATTTAATAAAAACATTTTACATTTTCTTCTAAAGTTTAAACATTAATTATTATTGCAGTTGTTATTGCAATCATATGATCTTTAACTATCATGATTCAATTATTTATAAGGGTAATTAGCTGTTATGCTCTTATACTTTATGTCTAATATATTTGTTTGTAGGCCAGACTGCAGCTGCATATGGTATTTTAGCAATAATCTTCAATTGTGTTTCAGATATTCACAAAGTCTATCCACCTTGGTAATTAACACATTATGTGTTTATTTTATACCATTAATTATAGTATCTCTATTATATTACACATTGTCACTGACACATTTCTGATACAGGGAAAAAAATAGCATGATTGCTTTAGTAATTATAATTTTCGGTCCATGCACCACATTCTTGGAAGTCCAGAATATAGCAAGAATCCATTGTCGTTTGATTCTATGGAGCCATTTAACGTTTTGATTGGTATAGTTATACCAAAAGAGAAAGGAGTACATCGGTAGATCACATCTGCAACAGAACCATTACAGATTCCTTGTTGTATCAATGTCTCTGTGTTTATGTTTACAGGAGTTCCTTGCTTTGTAGGTATGTACATAATATGTAGAGTTTAAGAAAAGCTGCAAATCGTGCTTTAGTACAAGTGTCCCGTCAGGTTTCTGAAAGATTTTGCTGGTCTTTTTATATTCCATTCTCTTGGCAGGGCATCTGCTCTTAGTAGGCCGGTATTGTTATTATTTATTAATTGCATCAAGGTTTCTTTCGTTAATTGATGTGTTTCTACCGAATTCAAATTCATATGCCACCAAATGTCATTGTAAAGTTCATTGTTACAGAATATTGTTCCAGGATGGTTTTTCACTCCAATAGGAAATCTATATTCCTCTTCTTCTGCTCCTTCCTATAAACCACTTTTTCTGAGTTGTAGGCAACAATCTGTCTTGTACTGTGAGGTGCTTTGATAGTCAATCAGGTTTTCTCAGTACCATGTTCCATCTTGAAAAACAGCTGGGTGTTGACAGTTATCAGCCTTTATTTCTTTTTCCGGTCATCTTCTGTCTGGATACATAATTGCAATGTCCAGAATTAGCATAGCACTTCTTTTCAGCATAAGAAGGCTGTTTGCGGTAGTCACTCAATGATAAACTATATGGCAAAGTCTTTTCTTGCATCACCTTCATAGGTGCATCCAAAGTCTTTCACAAACATCTGTCCCATCTTTTTCTGTTTTCAGCATGCTTTGTCATCATTGTTGAGTCCATTATTAGGATTTGTATTAGTCCAATCACATCTTTCTCATGTATAATCGGTTTTTGGAATGATCTCAATAGGTTCCTTATGAAATACCAGTGTAGGCAATCATTTCACTGTGAGCTGTGTCTCTCCTTATGAGATAGTTCTTGGAGGTAGTCCTCACGATCACAGAACTTGTATAGTGTACAGTCCAATTCAGTCCAGGTGCTTCCTGCTTGTTAACATAATCCCAATGCAGTTTTAAAATCACAGCTAGGGTTGATGTTATGATAATGCTGCAGATTGTAAGAAGGAGACACCATAACCAATCCTTTTGCTTCTATCTTTGCATTTCTTTCTTACTGTATTAGATAATGCAGGTTCAGTCTGTTTTCTCCAGAGTCTTTCTTATAATGATGTTGATGATTCATTTTCGTACATTCCATGTTAACTGTGAATGTATCACGTCTGTCTGTTCATCCTTCTCCTTTATATTTGCAGGTTCAGATGTCAGATCATGATTCAGTCTGTTACGTGGCTATGATTCTGGTGGCTTTTCTGTCGTCCTCTGTTTGTTTTATCTTGTCATCTTTAACAGCATCCATTGTATCAGTCAGTGGTTCTGTGAACGTCCTGGAAGTATTTAGCAGGTTGTAAAATATCAAAACTTACTGTTCTCTGTTGGCTCTGATTGTTCTCTGTAGTAAAAGTTATCTGAGTCACCCTCTCCAGGACAAGCTGGCCAACAGAAGGAAATAGGTGGTGGTGCAAGGCGAGGTAGGCTGGAAAAAAAAAATTCCCTAAATTTCTCTAATAGAACCAATGGTTCTAAGCTCTCCCTGGTGTAGAAATATATTTGTCAGTGAAAAACATGTAACATTTCATATGGTGTCTCACCATTTATATCATCAGGTATGTTGTGAATGCTCATCTGTACCATAGGAATAAATAGATACCACTGTGTGGGGCAAGCAACTAGTAACTTGGTTAATAATCATTTAACCTCAGCATTTTCCCAGACCACAACCCCACTTCTTTGGGGGTGGTTGGGGCACTGAAATCCCAAAGTAACCCAAATGTGGTTGCCCAGTTTTAGGTTTCCTTTGCAGTAACTGCAGGACCACCATCCAAATGGATGGTCCTGGGATTATCAAATGCATACTAAGGAAGTGAGACTAGAAAACGTGGCATCAGAGGTTGCACTTCGCACAGGATATATCCAAGTAAACCTGGTACATGCATCAACACATACAAAAACATATTTATAACCATGAGATGTTGGCACACTTCCAATATATAGTAATTCAAAAAGTATGTTAGATATTAATATTTCAATAAATAGTACATCAGTAATGTGGCAATAAGCAAATGCTTATGATTACTAAACACATGAATTACAGTATTTCCCATATTGTGACCATCAGTATTCCTTTTCAGGAGTCAGAAGTACATTACCTCTCTCTATGAGAGCTTGTCCTAGCCATGAAAAAGCTTTTAGGGCAAGTCCATCTTTCCTCTATAGGAAGAACAACCAACATATTACCTTCAATGGTTATGTAATTAACCCCTGTAAACGATAGGAGTATTTATGCGGATACCAGGTGGATAAGGTCTGGATATCCTTGCAAGCATAAACTCTGCATCATGACTGAGAGATAGGGTATGCGATGTGATCCAGTGACCACAGAAAAGCGTTGGTAGACACATTGCATCAAAGTGCCTGTTAATGACCAACTACATGAGGAGAGGGCCCATGCTTTGTTATAAGCATGTCCATACACGTATTACAATGCCAGGCTTTCAATTTGTTTCCACAAAGCAAAATGCAGTTGTGGATATAAACTCACGACGTATCATAAGAAAAACTGTTTGAACACCAGACTGAGATTCGAGATCAGTGAACAGTGGACCAAAATAGATAAATGAAATCCTATCAATTAATATACTTTCTTTATATTACTTTATCCTCTGTATTAACTATGAAATATTAAAGTTAAAACAATAACATTTAAAAGCCAACTTTTAGTGTGCATAGGAATTACAAGGCCGTTCATAATGTGAGATAAAGAACAGCTTTTTAAAACCGAATAGTCTGTGAACACAAGATGACCTTGCGCTGAAAACTCACTTGCAGGGGAAAAAGAAACATTTTTTCTTTTTCTTTAGTAAATTAATTAATTAATTAAACGTAGTTAGAACCTCCCTCAAAGTCCCGATGACTTTGCAAGAAACATGTCGTCCTTAAATACTGGGTAAGTCTATTAAACAGTGACATAGCATTGTTACCATGTGTATTATGTTGTCAAAGCTATAATGTGCAGTATAACAAACTATTTTATAAGTGTTGGGCAAACTGTTCATTAAAAGCCAGTAGTCTAGTGAGCTATAGAACATTTATTTATTTATTCTTTAAAGCTCTGACCTCAATCGGCAAAGCAATATTGTAATGGTGTCCATTGCAATCTGCTGTCTTACTTGCTGCTCTTAAAAATTCTGAATATGTTCAGAGATTTCTTGGGCAATGATAAATCCCCAAAAACAACAACTTTGCATTTATGCTAAACCTGCCTGTTGTAAACGTATTCTGTATATTTCTTGACATAAGAACTTGTACTTAAATCTGTTTAACAAAGTTGTTTATATTGTGGTGTAAAATAAATTTTTTATTATTATTATTTATTTTATTTATTTATTTTTTAACTTTGCTTAATTTTTAAAGATACCTGCATATTTAATTAAATATCCTTTATATGTCTTTAAGGCATAAAATATCTGCAAATTAAGATTATATACAAAAATGCATGTCCTGGGTGTTCCTGTGATTCCTTTTCTATCATTTATTTATTTTAAAAAAAAATTTAAGTCTGGAATCTGATTTCTTTTGGGATGAGCACCCCTCTGAGCCCCCCAGTTTCAGAGGCTTCTTTGGAGGTGACCACTGAAAAGTATAGATTCTATAAAATAGATGTGAGGGGGCTTTGGACAGTAATGTCACTTTAATTATACTTTTCATATAGCAGATATGTGATATGCAATGTGTTTTAATATATCAGAGTATTATCACTTTAATTGACACTGCAATTTTAATGTCTGTTTAGAATATTGCAGGCTTGCAATATCAAATTAATTTTGCAGTATATATATTCACAATGCTCTTACAACATATTATTAAAATTAGCCTCTTTCAGAATTGTAGAATATGTGGTGGAACTGAATCCCCATATATGAGATTTGAAACTGTATTTTTAGTTCTACTCTGTGCCCTAATCAGTATTTATATACATAATTGCAGCAGCATATAGCTTTTAAAGAAGCAATCATTTCACTCATCATGTGTGGTTGACTGTGGACTTTTTAAAACCTACTTTTTAATTTTTTATAAATCTGTTTCTGGCTTTGAGAGAGCAGGCTGCTGAATGCATGTAAATGCTCTTAATGCTTAGTCTCTATACATTTATTTATTTAATCGTATTTTATAAAAACCTAGTTTATGAAATTCACTGAGATTACATGTGTCTGATCTGATTACAGTCAGTAGTACAATATAATTGTTCTAATTTCCTTACTGCTAGTACGGTGGGATAGCACCACTGATTTAAGTAAGCTTTCCCTTTTAAAATTGGTGGACTTTAATCCTGCCATTGCAATAGACTAAATACTGTACCTAAGTAAGCAAAGTCATTATGTGCAGGAATTGTACACTTTAAATAGTAGAATACTTATGCTATTCTAGTGAATTGGGCTGGCTGCTTAACACATCATTTAATATCTTTTGGTCACATTTAAAGCTGTAAATGTATTTAACATTTTATTTAAATAAGCCTTTAATAATTTCAGTTTAAAAGTTATTAGAGATCCTGTATAGTTACAATTTTATTTTGCCCTGATTTATCTTACATATATATTATTTTTAATCATTTTATCAATATTTATTTTTGCAGAGCATTTAGAGAAGCAAAGGATGTATAACCACCTGTTGCCCTTTTTTATAGAAGGGTAGTATAATTTAAACTCTGTTTAGGAAAAAATATGAGCTAGTTAGCATATGTTATATAAAATATATGCTGCAGTGTACTGTATTGAATGTATTTAAAAGCCATGTCTTTCTCTTTATGGCTGTATGTAATAATGTTGTTCATAATTTGGAATATAAAACAACGACTTCTCAATTCCTTGGAATGTTTACATGTCTCTATCTCCGCAACCTTGGCTGGAAATTCCAGACTCCAAAAATAGTTATGCTGTTATAATTCCTGATTTTCAATCAACAGCTAGAGTAACTGACAATATGGAAAATATCACTGTTTTCTAAAACCTTTCTTATATAGTGGACATTAGAATCCAGAACGCAGTAATGCAATAATTAAAAATCCTGTCTGTCTGTTGCATGTATGTTTTCATTAAGCCATAATGCAATTTTCTTTGCATTCTTGGAATTAGACTTCAAATTTCATCGCTCTGTCTTATCACTTTTCTTTTGACCACATTTTGCATTAATCTTTTTCCTGCGCATGCATACTAAGCAGCTACAAAGAGAACATATCCCCCTGTCTGCAATCCACTGTCCTGGAACTAACGGGCCATGCTATGCTGGTGGATTAGGCATTTGTTCTATTATGATATTAGTTAAGATCCACAATTTCAGCATTGTATGCTAATTACGTTGTACCTGGCACCTAAACTCACAGTGCCTTGTTCACATTAAAACCATCTCTAATGATGAAGATCTCTCTCTGAGTCTGGGCTACAAATAGCTCAATAGATTCTTGATATTTCAAGACTTGTGCCATGACAAAGTATTGTGTCTTCTCTTACGTATAAGAGGTTACCTAGGTATTTATTTTATATTTAAAGCTTCCAAGTACAAAGTCCCTTCGTGGTCGCCAATTGTAACCGTGGTGGTTCCCTTATTTACCACTATAATGTCTTAAAGCATAGAACTTAGTAGGGCTAACCATACAGATATCTTAGCCATAATTTTATATAGTGTAAGAGATCCTCTATTTAACATATATAAATAATTGAGAATACAATATAAAATAAGGATTGTCTTGGAAGCAATCGTTTTGTCTTTTTGGATATTTATTATATAAAAATATAAAATCCATTATAGCAGAGTTTATAAGATTAAATTACATGCTTGCAAATATCATTAATAGGTTAACATACCCTTCTGAACATGTCATCATGTCAGCCTCTCTGTCATTTTAAGATGGAGCAGCGTCTGTCTCCAAGTCTCTCCTCTGTGTCTTAACATTTAAAAGTACACCTATTTATACCTTAGGTGTCTCCATTTTAGGTTACTGTAGTTCAAATATGAAAAAGTAACACTTCTTTTACTTTATTCAATTTAGGACCTCCCTTAATTTGGCAAACATACAAGGCCATAACTAAAGGGTGTATACGTCATGGAAATTTTCCTGACTTAGTTCAAGATGGCATCTTAAAGTCTGAATAGGTTATCTGTTGTTTATACTAAGTCGTAAGTGTACAGTCGTGGGAGATTCCCGGATTTGGGGAAGTTCCATTAACTTGGGGTTACCACAGTATATTGTGTACTGCAAGTGTCGTAGTATAGCCTTGAAGCTTGTTTATGCATTATTGTTATTGTAATTCGTCTGGGACAAAATGGCGCAAACATATTATGCACTGAGGTTATTGCTTAAAGAAACAGTTAAGAAAAACAATATGTTCCATTTCTAACACCTTGTCAGTTTGCAATATCTCTTAAAGACAAAGTACACAGTTTAAGAAATACAACATTTCATTCTAAAACTTGTAATATTTGCATTTGCCCGTAACACCAGAACAACTACAGCTTATTGAATTTGTTCTGGTGAGTAGAATCATTACCATCAGGCTTTTTGCTGTAAGCACGGTCTTTTCAGAGAAAATGCTGTGTTTACATTACATCCTAGTGATAACTTCACTGGCCACTCCTTAGATGACTGTTAGAGATCCTTCCTGGGACATGGCTGCCTAAAATGCATCCAAACATTCAGTGTCTCCTCCCTCTGCATGTAGACACTGAACTTTCCTCATAGAGATTCATTAATTAAATTCATCTATATAGGGAGATGCTGATTGGCCAGGGCTGTGTTTAAATCATGCTGGCTCTGACCCTGATCTGCCTCTTTGTCAGTCTCAGCCAATCCTATGGGGAAGCACTGTGATTGGATCAGGCCACCACTTCTAATGATGTCAGCAGACTGCTTGTTTTTATGAGTCTAACAGCATGCAGAGTTACAGCTTCAGGCTTGAATATAGTAGGATTTTGCTATATTTATGGAGACATGAGGGGCCCAGGGGGCTAGATGGTGGTGTTAACACTATAGGGTCATGAATTCATGTTTGTGTTCCTGACCCTATAGTGATCCTTTAAGGTAATGCTGACTTTGGTCTCTCTAACACTGTGGCATGTTCCCTTTCTTCTACACTCACTACATACAGCTTTTCTCTGTCCCAGGCCATATACCAGGAGCTTCTGCCTGCTAGTTAGAAGGTAAGGAGACAAGTGGACCAGCGAGTATTAGGGGACAGTCCTTAGAAAGCGTTGAGTGAGCGCATCATTAGATGCATTTATGCCAAGCTCAGGGTGCTGTCTGCATAGTATGCCCTTAGTTGGCCAGCTGCATGATTGGCAGGCAGCCTGACATGCATTCATGCCAGGCTGGCCTTCTAATTCTTTGAGCAGACATGTCCTCTTTTTGGGCATGTTCGCCCCTTTTGGCAGGTTACGTGTTTTGTGTCAGTGGCACACCCTTTTACCATGCCCATTGACTTCCTGCTTGACTGGACACTGCTGTTAGGGATTATGGATTTACTTGAAAGAGGAAAACATAAATTAGAGAGAGATTAGCCTAGGGTATGTGTTTTCTTATAGCTGCTGTTTTCTATCTCTCCAGCACCATCTCCATCAGATACATGACGCTTGGGAGTGTTTTACTGTTTTTGGTCGATATGATTCCGTAATTAGGCCCGTCACAATTGTCAGCACCAGGCCCACTGGGCTCTTAATCTGGCCCTGACTCTCCGTTTAGACCTCACTACCTGGTATCACTCTCTGTTTAGACCTCACTATCTGTTATCACTTTGCGTTTAGACCTCACTATCTGGTATCACTCTCCGTTTAGACCTCACTACCTGGTATCACTCTCTGTTTAGACCTCACTACCTGGTATTACTCTCTGTTTAGACCTCACTACCTGGTATCACTCTCTGTTTAGACCTCACTACCTGTTATCACTCTCTGTTTAGTCCTCACTACCTGGTATCACTCTCTGTTTAGACATCATTAGATAGTCCCTAGGCCTCCCCACAAGATTACAAGGAGACCTCCTACATCTCCATGTGATAGTTGTGGCCCTTCTAGCCACCGTCCCAGTTAATGCCTATATGTGGCCCTCCACCCCCTCCCGACCCTTCAAAGGGAAGCCATTAAACTGAATCAGCTAACAATCTTATATTCCACGTGTCAATAGCTAAACACCATAGATCTGCTTCAACCACCTGGATCATCTTACATAAACTGTCCCTGATACCTGCGTCTGTCCAATAACACTCCAGGCATGGTGCCAAATTACACCCCATTCCTGTACCATAAGGCCCCAGGCAACAGGCCAGAGGCTAAACTTTGATGGGCATTGCTGGGTGATCTGCCAGTGTGGGTAAAATCAAATCACCTCCCGCACTGACTGCTGCACTGCAAGGTATTAAATTGCCCCCCCACTCTGTACACATCCAGCCACTTCCAAAACCTTTCCTACAATTCCTCAGCAGCCATGAACTAATTTGTATTCTGACTCTACCTGAGACTGGGACAGTATTACTTCAATTAACTAAATCTGAACATGTTTTGCCCATTTTGAAACTCAGTGGGTTAATGACATCAATTCAAACTGCATTCTATTTATTACCACATGATGGCAGCATTCCTCCATCCCCACAATAATATTATTATTATTATTATTAACAGTTATACACCAGGAAGGTACAATACAGGACATTTACAGGGCTATTTACTAGTGTGTATTGTTCAGAATTTAAAATTAAATAATTTTAGTTACAAAAAGACAAAGTGAGAATATAACTGATTTGGAGATTTTTTTTTACAATTCAGCCACTTTGTCCTAAAGCCCAACATTCCCAACAATTCCTGTGATATCAAGATATTGCGGTTCCTGTGCCAGGAAAGATATCAGGCCTTGCGAGGATTCCGGGAAGCTGAGAGACAGGATTTACTAACCGTGGAGTCTGACGACAGGACCGGGTGTGAAATATGGAGATAACAGACCTAATTAAACAGAATTTAGGAGTGTGCAGGGAGACGTCAGAGGAAGCGCTGAACATCTTACGCTCCTTTCCCAGAGGATTACAGAAGGGTTGGTGGCAGGGGGGGGCAACGGGGCAATCGTCCCCTGGGATCACTAATGTAGTGCTGATTGTGAACCTCGCCACGGCCCCTGGAGGAGTCTGCTTGCCAGCCTCCTGCCTCAGGACTATGGGCCCTGCAATATACCTTGCCCAATGCACTTTAAAAGGCTCTGTTCATGTGACTTATGAACTTTTGTACTGCAGAAAGAGAGACCGACCGTTAGTCCTGATTCCCTGGAACTTTCGGTGAAGGTTATCCCAGCACACACGGTTACTGTTTTTTGATCTACTGTATGTGACGGGTCCCCTGTGCCTAAGACTGAGCACACCCATCCGAATAGCTTCTTCCCTTCTCTCCACTCTGCTGCGATTCCTCTTTTTCGCTTCTTTCAGCATTGCCTTGTATCCAGGCGTCCGCATCAGCCATCCACACTCCATGGCTCTCCCTCGCCAGGGTACACTTTCTCTTCTCTGCTGTGGTTTGGATCCTTGATGGAAGAAGCAGATCCCGCCCCTTGCCACCAGTGTGACGGGTCCCCTGTGCCCAAGCCTGAGCACACCCGTCCGAACAGCTTCTTCCCGCCGCCAAACGACAAATGTCAGCCTGTTCACGATGATCCAGTCAGCTAACACCTCTCCCCCAAGAACAGGAGGCACACAGAGCTAGAGGGTAGAACAGGTGTGTAGACACGCCCAGGTATTTGTATATACATAAACTCATTAGTAAACGCACGTAGGTTTGGAACAGCAACCAATCAAACTGGGCCTAAACAAACAGCCAATCACACAAGCCCATTAATAGCCAATAGGACACACCATCACAGAACACCTACTTTGCATACACAGGAAAACATTATGCATTAGGTAAAGGGATTAACACACAGTCAACAATTGGTGACTCAGCTCCCTGAGTCACAAAGGGTAAAGTCTCAACCCCCACTCACGTGGTCACACAGTCTCTGGTTCGGCACCATCTTGTCTCTCCATGTTGTGGCTAGGTCTAAGTCTGTGCGGTCTAAATGGTTGCTCCCCACCAGAGCCCACCCAAACAAAGCATTCCGTCACAGTGTAGAAGTGGCGTCTCCTCCAATATGGCGGAGGGCCAGACTGGACCACGTATTTGCTGACTTTTGGGCTAAGCTCCACCACCGAATGCACATCTGCACATAACAGCAGCGGATCCTTGCCCTTCCTGTGAATATAGTACGAGGGACTGCTCTCAAGAGCTCAAGGAGGCCTGCTGACAAGAGGGCAAAGGAGAAGGCCTCAGAAACAATCCGTGTGTGAGCAGACTTTGCCGCGCATGTGCATTAGGTCTCCCCTGACGGCTGACGGGTCACACCCCGCTTATTAAAATAAACACAGGGCATTGGTGTGAGTGCTCTCCAGCAGGGCTCTGTGCATGAAATGCCCTGGAGGTACAGCCAACTAACAGAAGTTGCGTGAATGTCATTATTGATGACATAAAACATCTACTTTCTGTCTAACTGGGTTGCTCTGCCTTGAAATTCCCGGCCCTGGTTGTTACCACCTGGGATCCAATAGGTTGAGGTCTTACCTCCCGGCGATTGGTGATTTTTCTGTGCAGCAGCGGACATCGCAGCTTGGGAGTCTCACAGACTATCTTTCACCTGGACCTACGGTTACTGCTGTGTGGGACAGTGCTCTGCCTTTGCGGGGAATATGTGACCTTCTGAATTGGGCCAGCGATTTCATGTTCACATCGCCACTTATTCCTGATCACCATGTTACGCAGAACACGCTTCTAGTTGTTATAATTTATGTTCCATACTATAGTATTTATAGCATGTGGGAATACTCGGAAATTGTCTGTGAAAATTGCTTTAAAAACAAAGATTAGGATCAATAATTTTCTTAAAGAATTTAAAGAACAAGATCTCTTTGAAATGTTCTTTCCTTCTCTCTTAAGCTCTGAAGGGGTCAGGGGGCATTTCTGGGGGACAAATAATCTCAATCAAGGGTCTGTTGTCTTAAAACGGGTGCGTCTAGTATCCCACATATTACATTATCCAGAATAATCGCGTAAATTCTCTCCCTCGATCTAAACAATACTTTATTGTCTAGAACACTAACCAGTTGCCCAAGGACATGTTTAAGTCATCCCTTTTACGTCCCGTCCCCCTGGGGCCCACGCAATCTGCTGCCATCTCTAAGCAAACTGCTAGCTAATATACCAAGAGGATTATTCACTAAACTGCGAATTTTTGGAGAATTCACACACAAATTATACATTCAACACCAAAACAGCCATGCTGAATAAATAGCAGTGTTTGAGAATCACTGCAGAGTTAAACATCACAGAGAGTGCCGTGTGGAAGAGGTTAAAGATTTGGGATGGAGCATTATCGCAGGAAGCCGGTCTCCTCTGATAGGAAATGGCTGCTTCCCATCCGTCAGGGTTTATGTAGGATTGCTCAGCTCTCAGAAGATTTAACTCTTAAAGAAATAACTACAGATATAGGCATAGGGAATGTATTCCCCTCCATGGCCTGAAGGGGGCTTTCTGGTGTATCTACTGGGACCCCTGAGGACCATCCCTAAAAACTGAACAGACACCCTGACATCTACAACTGGGCTCATGGTGACGTCCTTAACACCTTCAGCTGTAAAAATCACTGGACTGTGCTGCTCAGTCTCTCTTTAGTTATTCTGTGAACACAGTTTGTCTTTGGCACAAAAACTCCCGGCATAGGGGACACGTTCCCAGTAACGAGCGTGGGCAGAAGATGATACTCGCTATATGAAGTAGTTTCTCTGGGGCTGTCATACTGGAGTTCATTCACTAAACTGAGAATTGAGACTTAACCCCTGAAGGATCAATGATATTCTCATAACAATAGTTTTTTTTATAAGGGTTACCTAGTTATTAGATTCTTAAGTCCCGTTATTTTTCGTCACATTTGATGTATATCTTTAGGTCCTCCCTGCTTTCTGACGGAATAACTGGCAAAAATAATCTAAAACCTAAATTCCAAGTTCTCCCTATTGTAGCCACTAATCCTTCGTTAGTATCATCTTCAAAATGGTTACAGTCAAATGCTTTTGACCATCAGCGCATGCGCAACAAGCAAACAAATGCACCAATTAGCTGCCAGTAAGGTGGACCGAGAGACGGGAGACAAAGAATAAAATAGAGGAAGAAGGAATTAAGGAGGGAGATCTGTCATTACGGAAGAAGGGAGAAAGGGATTTCATTATTATATTATTTATATAGCGACAGAAAATTCCGTTGCGCTGTACAATGGGATGAAGTGAGGGTGAGAGGGCTGTCATTAAGGAGGAAGATAAATCGAGGCACATCATTAGCGTTTCTACTTGCAGGCGGGCTTCCTAACACTTCCTACAAGTAAGGTAGGTGATTCCATTGGCCGTCTGCGAGCAGTGCATGCTGATGACAGACATCATCGTTTCGGGATGTCTAAGTCCCGCGTATCGGGGTTGGAATTAGGACCAGCACAAAAGTGCTGATTAGTCTGTATAGGTACAGTTTCAAGCGGAAACACTGCGCAGTCAGATTGCTTTCTTCATGGCCACTTCTAAAAGCACAAAAAGTCATGGAGGTTGGCGTGGCCCTTTAAGATTTTATTCTAAAATTGAATGTCCAACTCAATTGGTAACAATGGGGTACATAGAGCCTCCGATGCTAAGTCAGCAGGGATTCTTTGAGGGCATAAAGTATTTTAGGACCTGATTTTGGGATAAAAGATGCAATTTCCGTGGTCAATGCCTGGTTTTACTGAATAAACCTCATATTTGATGTGTAAGGCCCTTTAAGAACAGTTTCAAGTTCTGAGTATATTGTCATAACAATGTTATTAATACGGATAAGAATAAAATTTACTAGCTATGCAAAAGGGATTTGAGAAACTGAATATTGTATTTAGAACGACTTGCACAAAACACCAACAGAGTTCAGCAAAGAAGCAGAGAATAACAGGAAAAAGCAGATATTACAGTATACGGTATGTCATTACAACATGGAAAAAAACATTCATGGAGAATTAGCTTTATACACAGATAATTCATTCGCAGAGTAAGATAATTCATACACACAGATAATTCATACACAGGATGAGCTAATTCATACACACAAATAATTCATACACACAGATAATTCATACATACAGTGTGATAATTCATACGGAGAGTGTGATAATACACACAGATCATTTAAAATCAGAGTGTGATAATTCATACACACAGAGATAATTCAAACGCAGGGTGACAATTTATACACAGAGATAATTTATAGACAGAGTGAGATAATTCGTACACTGAGTGAGATAATTCATACGCAGCGATAATTTGTACACTGAGATAATTCATACACTGAGTGAGATAATTTAAAGATGGAAAGATACAATGAATAGGGTGAGAATGATAGAGAATTCATTAATACACACAGAAAGAGATTTAATACAGAGTGAGAAAGAATTCACAAGAGAAGTTGAGTTTTCACACTACTGGACACACATCACATGAAAAGTTCTGCCATGCTGCATTTAACATTCCTTGGTTGTTGAGGTAATTTAGCTAATTAGACCATTTGTCTTCCTGCCTTTAATGTAGAACTCATTTTCTTCCAGCAACAAATAGATTTTGCATATTGAAGGGCAGCATTTTTTACGTACTGCCCAATGGCACGTAGAGGTGAAATATGAGCGATTCTCAGGTTATCTGGAGCCTTCACTGAAAGTGATTTCTCTGAGCTGGGATCGATTACTTTGTAGTTTAAAGCCCAGACAGGAGATGGATTTTTTCCCAGGCCTCTGGGGGTGAGGATATCCTTTTAAGTGGGATTATGTGCGCTTCACCAATATGGGAACGAGGGCCCAGGAGCTCAGGCTGGAGGTTCTACGCATTGCCAAAAATCAATGAACTCAGAGCAAATCCCCCATTAACCCTTCATAGACATGGGATTAAGCACATCACTGTAAAGACAATGGTCATTTAGGGGTTAATAGAGAAGCAGCTACCTTTTTATATGAAATTCCTTAAATGCTATTAAATTTCAGAATTAAAGGACCACTCTAGGCACCCAGACCACTTCAGCTTAATGAAGTGGTCTGGGTGCCAGGTCCAGCTAGGGTTAACCCATTTTTTCATAAACATAGCAGTTTCAGAGAAACTGCTATGTTTATGAATGGGTTAAGCCTTCCCTAATCCTCTAGTGGCTGTCTCATTGACAGCCACTAAACAGCGCTCTCCTGTGATTTTCACAGTGAGAGCACGTCCAGAAAGCATTATAAATGTGACGGCTGAATCGCGCCATTGCGCGTCGCATTCAGCCAGGGAGGAGAAGAGGAGGATCGGAGGAGGAGAGCTCCCCGCCCAGCGCTGGAAAAAGGTAAGTTTTAACCCTTTCCTCTCCCCAGAGCCGGGCGGGAGGGGGACCCTGAGGGTGGGGGCACCCTCAGGGCACTATAGTGCCAGGAAAATTAGTATGTTTTCCTGGCACTATAGTGGTCCTTTAAATTAAAAAAATTAAGAATTAAATTCAGTATAATTGTAACCCTGTATCATGCATATATTAGAAGCAGATAGATAATCATAGCTACCCTTCAATCCCTAGGTCATGATTTGATTTAGGGACAAATATAAACAATGTATATTTTAGAGCTGTATTCATAAAACTCGCCTCCCAACATTTCAAATGGACACACTTTAAAACAACAAGGTATGGGGGGCGGGGCCGCTGAGCTGACCAGACGCTAACACATACAGCTCCGGCTCCGGGCCCCCAAAAAGAACATAAATAACCCGAAGCAACTACCTCTAAACCCGAGGGCGACACTACAAGACTGAGGGGAATACCCCAGAAGCAACCGAGAGCAGGGATATGGCTGCACACCTATCCAGACATGAAAACCGCTGACCGCGGCCTACCTCTACTTGTGAGCCTACTCCGCAGAAAGGGAGAACAGCACACTGGCGGATACACTCGAGGGAAAGGCCCGGCCACGCTCTCCCACCGCTGGGCTGGGGGGGGTTATCCCGGTCCATCACTCCATGACCACACAAATATAGCGGATCAACCGCGGGCTGAACATGACCCACTGAAGTGGCGGCCTAATCACATCAGACTGCTCTCCCCAGCATGCTATTACGGTGAATGCCACCTCGTGGAATGGGGGTGGAACCTTGCCTGCCGGAGGGTCTATCACATTTAAGCTGCAAGATTCTAAGTGGCTTTCCAGGGGGCGCGGTGTGTCCTGTTCGGAGGGGCGGCTGAGTGTGTCAGCCCTGACCGACTGGATGTCAGAGAATATTGTCCCTATCACTGAGAGCCCAGCTGGGGGGGTGCAGAGGCCTCCGGCGGACTGGTGGCTGTGAGGTCAAGTGTGCCCTGTCTCAGAGAGGCGGCCGGCGGTGGGCGAGACATGAAGAGGCTGCATGTATTCCTGGCCGGGACACCAGTGGCGGAACGGAGATGCAGGAGGTAGCCGACCTGCGGACTCCATGAGGGGGGAGCCTTGTGGCTTGGCAGGCTTCCGAGTGCCTATGGTGCTGTGGATGCCCGGGCGGGACAGTGCTGCTCATGCCGATCCGGGGCACTTGCACCTTAGGGAACCCTAGTGACAACCCTCGGACAGTGCGGAGGGAGCCTCTGGTTAAATGTCCCTTACTTGTGTTGATGCAATCTGTGAAGGCATCCTGCATGTGTTTCACCAGCGTTTCTCTCTGGAGGGCAGTTATTAATAGGCTGTAGTATGCTTTATAATACACTTACGGTTACAGTTGACTACCAAGCAGGCACAGTGCATACACTTTAATCACTACTGACATGCTGTTTATACAATTTAGCACACACTGTGTTATCCTTAACTCGGTCTTTAGCAACATGCCATAGGTATATATTGTGCATCAACCTTCACCATAACCACTGAGCGAGTAACCCAGCCTTACATGCACTGTGCTAGTTTCCACCAACTCACTACAAGTACACACACCTTGTATTACTACGGCTACACTAATAGTATCGCCAACACACGTTATTCCTGTTTCTACTAATCTTATAGCATATCAGCATTTATCTTGATAGGGAATACGAGGGGAATATGTACCAGCTCTCTAAGTTACCTAGAACAGGTATTGTTAAAGCTTGTGGAGATGCCATCTTGTGACAATGCCGCACTAAATGTCTGTAATGTGGGGACATCCTCCTATAGTGTAAGTTTAATGCCTATGCCCCCCTATTGCTCTCAGGCATGCTGCGAGGGTTAAACACATTTACCGGCGAGCTGAATCTAGTTTACTAATCCTATACACTGCATAGTCCTGTCTGCAAGCTATGCCAAAATACCATGTTTTACTCGTTCATGCAATACTCATGACTTAGCATAGTAATTCGCAGCTAATAGTTTATTTAGTTACGTCATGTTTAGCCTGCATCTCTTACTTGCAACTGACAAAAAAAGTGTGCATGCAATCTTGATTACTCCAATGTTAATAGTACCGAAAATTAACATGAGGAATGCCGTTAACATCTCTTTGCACGACAAAAAAAAAAAAGGTATTCAAATAAAATATAATTTATAACAAGAACAATGTGTCTTATTAACACAGACTGATTTCTAAACACATTTATTGTAGTGTAAATACACATTACTGGGAGTATTATTGCTGTGGAGCTCTGTTATACACTCAGACACATTACTGGGAGTATTATTGCTGTGGAGCTCTGTTATACACTCAGACACATTACTGGGAGTATTATTACTGTGGAGCTCTGTTATACACTCAGACACATTACTGGGAGTATTATTGCTGTGGAGCTCTGTTGTACCCTCAGACACATTACTGGGAGTATTATTGCTGTGGAGCTCTGTTATACCCTCAGACACATTACTGGGAGTATTATTGCTGTGGAGCTCTGTTATACACTCAGACACATTACTGGGAGTATTATTGCTGTGGAGCTCTGTTATACACTCAGACACATTACTGGGAGTATTATTGCTGTGGGCTCTGTTATACACTCAGACACATTACTGGGAGTATTATTGCTGTGGGGCTCTGTTATACACTCAGACACATTACTGGGAGTATTATTGCTGTGGAGCTCTATTATACACTCAGACACATTACTGGGAGTATTATTGCTGTGGAGCTCTGTTATACACTCAGACACATTGCTGGGAGTATTATTACTGTGGAGCTATGTTATACCCTCAGACACATTACTGGAAGTATTATTGCTGTGGAGCTCTGTTATACACTCAGACACATTACTGGGAGTATTATTGCTGTGAAACCCTGTCATACACTCAGACATTACTGGGAGTATTATTGCTGCGGGGCTGACAATATGGAACTCCTAGAAAAGAGGAACAATAGGGACTGTCCTTCTTAAACAGGGAAACTTGGGAGGTATGGTCAACCCTCCCACCTTTGCCAGCCACTTTACTACCTGAAACCTCTAATCCCTTGGATTGTTTCCAAGTCTAATAGCCCCCCCCAATCTCATGACGCTCTCCCTAGATACACCCCCACCCTGATCAGACAGAACAAAGACAGACTATTGTTGGAATAAAGCATCCAGCTGCCTGCCAGCCTCCCCCAGCACACCGCTGGACACAATGTTTGGTGTGAGCACTGGGATGGGGACAGGGTACATTTTGGGTATAAAAGATGGAATTCCTTCGTAGAAATCATTTATAAGATAAATAATAAAAATAGTTCTCTCCTATGGGTATTTTAGTAACATAAAAACATGACTTGTATGTCCCAGCGCTGCAATGACGTCAGGGACTGCGCATGTAATATCTATTATTATTATTATATATAGCGCCAGCAAATTCCGTAGCGCTGTACAATGGGTGGACTAATAGACACGTTACTGTAACCAGACAAATGAACAGAGGGGTTGAGGGCCCTGCTCAACGAGCTTACATGCTAGAGGGAGTGGGGTATAGTGATGGTAACAGAGGGATTGAGGGCCTGCTCAGTGAGTTTACATGCTAGAGGGAGTGGGGTATAGTGACACAGTAACAGAGGGATTGAGGGCCCTGCTCTGTGAGTTTACATGTTAGAGGGAGTGGGGTATAGTGACACAGTAACAGAGGGATTGAGAGCCTGCTCAGTAAGTTTACATGTTAGAGGGAGTGGGGTATAGTGACACAGTAACAGAGGGATTGAGGGCCTGCTCAGTGAGTTTACATGTTAGAGGGAGTGGGGTATAGTGACACAGTAACAGAGGGATTGAGGGCCTGCTCAGTGAGTTTACATGTTAGAGGGAGTGGGGGTATAGTGACACAGTAACAGAGGGATTGAGGCCTGCTCAGTGAGTTTACATGTTAGAGGGAGTGGGGTATAGTGACACAGTAACAGAGGGATTGAGGGCCCTGCTCAGTGAGTTTACATGTTAGAGGGAGTGGGTATAGTGACAGTAACAGAGGGATTGAGTGCCTGCTCAGTGAGTTTACATGTTAGAGGGAGTGGGGTATAGTGACACAGTAACAGAGGGATTGAGGGCCTGCTCAGTGAGTTTACATGTTAGAGAGAGTGGCACAAAAGGTATAAGTAGGGGTAATGAAATAGGTTGCTAGAAAAGTATTCATAGGGGTGAGGGGGGGGTGGGGGAGGGGAGGAGGAATCAAAACCGCTAATAGTTTAAATGATATACTTTCCTGAAGAAGTGAGTTTTCTAAGATTTTTTGAAGGAGTGGAGACTGGGTGAAAGTCTAAAGGAGAAGGGAAGGGAGTTCCACAGAAAAGGTGCACTCCTGGAAAAGTCTTGGAGGCGAGCATCAGATGTGGGAGTACGGACAGAGGATATACGTAGGTCTTCGGCAGAGCACAGGGGCCTCAACGGGACTTGTGTATTAGGGAGAATAGGTAGGTTGGAGCAGCATTAAGCAAGCACCAGAATCTTGAATTGGAGTCCTATATCTAACTGGAAGTCAATGTAGGGACTGACAGAGGGGGGAGGCGTGGGAGGTGCGGGCGGACAGGAAAATGAGCCTCGCCGCCACATTCATTATAAATTGCAGTGGTGCAATCTGGGAACACGTAAGACCACTGAGAAGGGGATTGCAGTAGTCAAGGTGAGAAAGAACAACGGCATGGACCTTTAGACTTTCACCTTAGCAGTGACTGCTGTTAAATAGGGGCGGATACGCGCTATGTTTTTGAGATGGAAGCGGAAGGATTTGGAGATAGACTGGACATGAGGGGGTGAAGGAGAGGTCGGAGTCAAAGAGAACACCTAGGCAGCGAGGTGATGGTAGCGCCGTTGACTTCGAGGGAGACAGACACAGGAGTAGTAACACTTGAGGGAGAAAAGACCAGAAGTTCTGTTTTGGACAGGTTGAGTTTAAGGAAGTGAGCATCCATCCAGTTGGAAATTGAGAGGCAGTCAGAGACACGAGTCAAGATGGGCAGAGAGGACAGGTAGATTTGTGTGTCATCTGCATATAAATGATAATGGAAGCCAAAGGAGCTGATGAGTTTTACAAGGGAGGCAGTGTAGACTGAGAACAATAAGGGACCAAGGACAGAACCATGGGGAACGCCAACAACGGGTTGGAAAGAAGAGGCAGAGCCAGAGAAAGAAACACTGAAAAAGTGCTGGGAGAGGAAGGAGGAGCACCAGGACAGAGCAGTATCTTGTAGACTGAGATTATGGAGAATGAGAAGAAGCTGTTGATGATCAACAGTGTCAAAGGCAGCAGAAAGATCAAGACGAATTAGGGTAGAGTAATGGCAGTGAGATTTAGCAGCGATTAAATCGTTTGATACTTTGGTCACAACTGTTTCAACAGAGTGACGAGCGCGGAATCCAGACTGAAGCGGGTCACGCAGAGAGTTGGATTCGAGGAAGTCTCAATCTCTCATACACAACTCTCTCAAGGATCTTGGAGGCAAACAGCAGTAGCGATATAGAGCGGTAGTTTGATGGGGAGTTGGGGTCGAGGTTGGGCTTTTTCAGAATCGGCGTTATAGTTGCATGCTTGAAGGGGGAAAGTAATGTGCCGGAGGAAAGAGAGAGATTGAAAATTTTAGTGAGAGGAAGAGTAAGAGAGGGAGACGGGGTGTGGATGAGATATGAGGGAACAGGATTGAGGGAACAGGTGGTGGGGCGGGAAGACCGGAGCAGAGCAGAAACCTTTTCCGTTGTAATAGGTGCGAATGAGCATAGAACAGTGGAGTGAGTGGGGTTGGGTGATGTATTGGAAAATGTATTGGAAGGGGAGGGAAAGAGGTTAGAGATCTCTTCCCTGATTGTAGAAATCTTCTCAGTAAAGTGAGTTGCAAAGTTCCAGGCGGACAGGAAAGTACGGGGAGGGGGAGCAACAGTGTGAAGGAGAGTATTAAAAGTGTGAAATAGGGGGGCGGAACTAGCGGCAGACCGGAGCAGATTCATCTTGTTGAGCTCCATGCTATTTATCCACGAAAGACACGGTTTTGTGGCAGATCTTGGGTACCCACTGGTGTAAACAGTGGACGTGTATGCTGCGGAACCACTACGGGTCGAAAAACAAAAAAAACAAAGAGCTGAAAAAGGCCAAGCTAGCAGGAATATCTGCGACCTCTTGCGGAGCTTGCAGAGGGCCGTGTGGGAGAAAATGGCGTTGATGGATGAAGCCTCCTCGTATTCCTCTGGAAACACCTCTTTCAATCCCGGAGAAGCGGCTGCATTAGGCCCATGACCCACACCAGAAGCCAAAGCAACAACTGCAGGGGAACTTGTCTCAGCAGAACTGCTCAAACAGATGATCGCTGAACTCCGCCAAAGTATATCAGCGGACATGGCATGCTTCAAAGATTATTTTATAATAAAGAAATGTTATTGGCATAAAATACTTTATTGCCATTTTCTTTATTCTTTTTCCTTTTACCTGACATATATTGTATATTGTATATTACCGGAGGCATCAGAGCAGTTGAGGTTGTTAATTGGGATGTTAAAGTATCTGTCAATCTATCTGTCAAACTATCTGACTACTTGTCAATCTATCTATCTATCTACCTACTCATGGTGTATATATATATATATATATATATATATATATATATATATATATATATATATATATATATATATATATATAAATGTAATGAATAATTATTAGATAAAACTCTGTTATCTCTGGATAAGTATTTGTTCACCATTTCCTCTGGTAGAGTCCCTCATTATTAACCTTCAGCCTCTTTCATTTTCAGACATTTTTATCTTGAACTCCACTCCACAGTTTTAATCTTATCATCCTGATGCCAATTATTTCATTTATCCTGATACGATCTCCCCCTCTGACCTTCGCGTGCCCTTTACTTAAGTTCTCATTCCCGGCCTTTTATTAATTTTAAAATCCCTGCTTTTCATCTTTAGAACTTCCTCGCTCTCAGCCTGCGCGCCTTTTATCCTCTTACAGTACACTTCGACATCGGCGTGTGATAAGGAGTCCCTACTCCCACATAGAATAGAATATGTTCATTGTAGTTAAACTGTGTGTTCATATAAATAAAGCCATAGTACTATAGTAGAAGCAAGATAGGTTTATCTCAGTCACAACTATTTTCTGGAATTCACACTTTTTAATAAAACACTGACAGGGTTATTCAATAAAGGGATAATTCTTGAAATTTAAGGCCAGAGTAACCAAAATAAAAGCATAGCTGTTAAAGGATTTATTCAATCTGGCTACTTTGGCCTTTAACTTGAAATTCACTTTAAATTTTCACTTTAGCATATAATGTTTTAGAGATGATCAATTTCCTTTTAAATTTATATTAAAGATTTAGCAAATGACATCATAATACAGTCCAAACAAGGCACAGCCAAGGCACACATTGCAAATGAGGATGAGCAATAGAAACATTGTTTCATTTCTCCTGTTCTCTATGTTGATTGCCAGGTGCAGTTACAGGACAGAGCGTATAACAATGGCTGGCAGGGAGCTAAGATGGAGACGCCCAGTTACAGGACAGAGCGTATAACAATGGCTGACAGGGAGTTAAGATGGAGGCGCCCAGTTGCTGGATAAAATGCTGTGGATTTCCATATTTAATTTTAATTTTCTCATAAAATACATATCTGCCAATCTGTTAAATATAGAGATGAGTAGACATTACAGGAAGGGACGGTTCCCCTTTAAGTATTTTTGCTTCTACAACTACAATTTCCTGTACATGTTATGTATGGATTCGTAAGTGCAGACAAATATTAATTATTTAGTATGAATATAAATTTTAAATGAGGGGTGAAAGACTTTGTTAAAAAAAAAAAAATCACAGTTTTGTGCGATTTCGCAATATGTCAACGGCATAAGTCTATGATTTTAATGGAACCACCATATATTTGAAAATAACACGGAATAAAACACGGAACATTACCTATAATTTCATTACCCTTTTTTTTTTAAATTGCTCTGTTTTGTTTTATATGTGTATTAACGATTTACGACATCACAGTCCAGTTTAGTGCTGGCACAGCCTGGCACACATTGCAAATTAGCAGAAATAATAAAATAGTTTCTTTGGCCCAATAAGATATGCCTGGGGTTAACTCCTATTAGTTTGTCACATCCTTTCACTGCTTATCATCACATCATTAATTCAATCTTAAATCAAGGGGTTAATTGAGGCTCTAGTCGAATGAGCTTACAATCTAGACAACTGTTATTTACATTCATAGCCATGGGCGAGGCCAAGGTACCCCCGAATGCAAGGCCCATCAGATTCCTTATTCGTTATTTGTTACAGTTGGGGCTAGTCCGTTATCTGGTTAAATATAAACATGCTGAGGGAAGTTTAGAACGTCCCATTTAAGAGACAGAATGAAGGTCTAACTTATTTACTAAAGTGAGAATTCAAAGTGAATTTCAAATTGTGACAATAGCCTTAATTGGATAAAAACTGCGAATCAGATTTCAGTTTAACTATTTTACCGTGAAATGTGAACTTAACTGTGAATTCCCAGCTCATCCCAATTTAGTAAATACCAGGTGAGAGTCTCGGCCTGCAACGGGATCGTTTTACAATCAAAGCACGCTTTATAAGGAAACGCCCCGAGCTGTGTGAGGTTATATGAGGCTGTCACCTGTACGGATAAATAAAGATACATGTGGGACTCAGAGCCACAAAAGAGTTAAAAACCAGAAATGATAACATTCCGCGATGATGTCACCCACTCCATAATCTGATTACAAGTGACAGTCTGTGAACAGAAATTCCTCTCATTCTTCCCCCTTTCTGTAATTATTAGAAGGTCCTAGACAAGAGACAAGAGAATTTCTGCGTCTACTCTAGTCCGAGCTCTAGAGGGCAGCACTGAGTGAGCTACACCTCATCCTGGGCTCTATACTTGGAATTCATTTTCCGAATAAACTGCAACTTTATGGAACCCTGCGAGTTCACAATAAACCGGAGCAACATAGGGAGGAACTGAACACATTAATTATTTTATTTTTATAAGGGATTTGCAAATTTTAGACTTTAATAATGGAAATAAATGGTAATTTCCTAATCCTGAAAATAATCATTCCTATTCATCATGTGGAGGAAAGTGGGGGATGATAACGATATGAATGAATGAACAAACGTTTGGTGAAGTGGGAGGATAGTAACATGAATGAAGTGGACAAATGACAACTGTGAATGGTTTTGGTAAAATGGATGGAAAGTTAATCTGAATGAGATAAAGACGAAGTGAAAGAATGAGAACAAATATGAAAGTGAGTGAGATGATGTGAAAATTCTAATGAGTGGGATATTGTTAAGTGGAGGAATGATACATTTGAACTAATGAGATACTATGAAGTGGAGGAATAATACATTTGAATGAGGACATACTGTGAAGTATAATCTCATTCCATAATACAATGGAATGAGGAGATACTGTGAAGTGCAGGAATGATACAATGGAATGAGTGAGATATTATGAAGTGGAGGAATGATACAATGGAATGTGTGAGATATTATGAAGTGGAGGAATGATACATTTGAACTAATGAGATACTATGAAGTGGAGGAATGATACATTTGGATGAGTGAGATAACGTGAAGTGGAAGAAAAATAAATTTGAACTAATGAGATACTGTGAAGTGGAGGAATGATACATTGGATATAGTTAGATACTGTGAAGTGGAGCAAGGATACATTTGAACTAATGAGATACCGTGAAGTGGAGGAATGATACATTGGAATTAGTTAGATACTGTGAAGTGGAGCAATGATACATTTGAACTAATGAGATATTGTGAAGTGGAGGAATGATACATTTGAATTAGTGACATACTGTGACGTGGAGGAATGATACATTTGAACTAATGAGATACCGTGACGTGGAAGAATGATACATTTGAACTAATGAGATACTGAAAGTAGAGGAATGATACATTGGAATTAGTGAGATATTATGAAGTAGAGGAATGATACATTGAAATTAGTGAGATATTATGAAGTGGAGGAATGATACCTTTGGATGAGTGAGATAACATGAAGTGGAAGATTGATACATTTGAGCCAATGAGACACTAATGAAGTGGATTTATGATACATTTGGATAAGCGAGATAACATGAAGTAGAGGAATGTTAACACATTTAAATTAATGAAATGAAGTAGGGGGATTATAATAACACAAACAAACATCTCATCAGCCACGCAGAGATGGCAGCTCTTGACTCAGCCGCCAAAGTCTCATTCTGTTTATATACCGGTACTTTATATGGTGACATTATTCAACGCGCAGGCAGGGGAATTATGCAGACATTTCTACCCTTGAGATTATTCCCAGGAGACTATTCAGTTAACAGTTAATTGAGATAAACTGAAATTGTCATTTTCTAAATACAGCCTATGATGGCCAAGTCGTAAATACAGCTGAGTTGGAGAATTGAGACAGGGCAGGGTGTAGCTGAGAATGGCCAGGCTATAATTTAATTTAGTGGCCAAATCAGCAGGCCGTCTGTCTCCTCAGTCAGTAGGAAATGGAAGAGAAGTTAATCTACACAAAGGAAAGGATTATTCTGCTGTTTGTTCTCCCTCTAAGGGAAACAAAAACAACACAAAAAACATATCTCTGGGCTGGAAACGACACCAGATAAGAGGCAATTTGACAACAATTAACCCATTGATCACAGTATTTGAATGTCCTGTTTTAAGCCTCTAGATTTGTATAGTGTTACTAGAGGGTTTCAGTTTACTCTAAAAATACATGGCAGACAAAAGATTAAAGGCGACGTAATGGGCCATTTTACAACTAGTTTATGCCATCTGCTTTCTACGGCGGCCTACAGCAGGCCGATAATAGCCGGGTGGCAACGGTGACGTTTTGGCTGCCAAAGGACTTGAACTGGACACTGAGAGGACATTAATAGACGGACGGGAATTTGAACCTTACTGTGATGTCTGTTCTAACTTAGAATGCAGCCTTTAACTGAGCGGACTCCCATCCACCACTTAATATAGACCTCCTGCCAGCCGCAGATTGAATCGCCCCGTAACTCTGTATCCTCTCTCCACAGGCAAAGGCACCTGTCTAGTTAGCAATTAAGCAGAATTACGCATGGATACATATTATTATTATTATTATTATTTATATAGCGCCATCACATTCCGTATCGCTGTACATTGGGTACATATAGTAGATATAGAACAATGTGTGGCAAATAAGGAAGAATAATGGCCACGTTTCCTGTCCACTTATTTCACTTTTTTACTCCATGTGGCCTCAAGCTCATCGCAATCAAGCTTGATTGTTGTTAGAGTGTGAGCTTCTACCACCTCCTCTGAAAGGCTGCTCACTGTACTTACCTCCGTCTTTGTTCTTTACATTTACTGCATTGAAATCTGATATCTGGACCAATACAGAGGCCGTGAACCCCAGCAATCTGTAATCCATAATGTTTCCCCGGAATACCACAGAGATAGCATATTATTCAAAGCATCTCTATATTTAGAAATGATGGATTGCAAAAAGAATAAGATTATAAAATCTAAAGAATAATCTAGATGAGGGAGAATGGATTTTAATCAGAAAACTATTTTTTAAATTTTTTATTTTTTTTTCTTGCAGTGCATAAGGTAGGTACACACAGGCCTGACGTACCCCGACAGCAATCCTCTGGCATCATAGCTCACTTTACAATCAGGGTATTAGAGTTAACATGCACAGTTCTATATTATATGAGACATGCTTAAAGTTGAATATTATAAGAGACATGCTTAAAGTGAATCAATCAAGTTTTTGTTTGCAAGAGTTGTTTAAACATGGGAGATAAGATTTAGTGAGGTCTGCCCAGCCACAATTCCCGCCACAGGCTAGTTGCAAACACATTGTGATGAGTTAGATGGCTAGGAGACAGATTGGGTTAGATAGTTTGGGGTTAACCAGCTAGTCTAGGAACGTGTAAACATGGAAAGCATCACTAACTACAGAGACATCGCGGTTATCACTTAAGGTTCAGCATAGTTATATAGGCGCCTGGCATAAGGATTATATAGGATCCCTTGTCAGGTTGTCACAAGGCGACTAAAAGGGGAGGGAAGTAGAAGGGAGACATAAGGCACACAAGTGGGACACCTCTCTCAACACTCTGGGTAGAGCATGGCATGGTGTCGCCTTGGATAACCTAAGAGTACCTCACCCTATGCCCTTAACAGTCCAGGCTTGGAAGCACTGTTCCTTCTCAGGACGATCATGCATCCCCTCCGGCCAGTCGTTGTGCGTACTCTTCGAGCGGAGTAGGCCGTCCAGCTGCTGTCTCCCACCACTGATGCTCCAGGCTTGGAAGGGGGCTAGTGCCCAGTGTACATGGATCCACCTACTGCCAGAGGCTAGATCTCATGCCCCCAGGGTCCCCGTAGCTTGGTTGCCCCCTAGGGTGTATGGACGGCTACCTGGTTTGCATTCCAGACGGGCACCTGGCCTAGAAGAGTAGCGGGAAGTTGGTGTAACTGTGAGCTTTGGTGGAGTACCTGGAGGGGTGATTTTCCATTTTGCCTCCAGCCTGACACAAGGGGTCGCCTCAGTGACTGCTGGTGCAGGTACTGTTGATTTTCCATGGGTCCCAGGCTTGGTTCTATTTGGTTGCGCTTTGCATGCTGCCCTCTGCTGGAGCCATAGGGGTCTCCCGCCTCGTCGCCGTTTTGGGGGCTTCATCTGTGGTTGGACTGCAGGCATCCGTTGCATGTTTAGGGATGGTCGGTGAGGGAGAGTGGTCATTAGGCTGCTGCTGGGCAGAGAGATGCATCCTCTCCTCCAGGTTGCGCCAGAATGTAGCAAAGGCAATGTCTGCCTGCTCTGGTGCAGTGTCCGGGAGCCTTGTGGTGTCCACCATATTAGCTGGGAGATGTGCCTGTGGCTCTGGTATCTTTGTACACCTTTCGCTGTGGGTCAGAGTGGTTCCCCATGGTTGGTGGTCACCCCTGCCGGTCCAAAGGGGGGAGGGGGGGAGCTGGGTGCCTGCTCCGCCGTATTAGCCTGTGTGCTTCTCAGAGCAGGGAGGTCGGCCACTGCTGAATTCTCTGCCATTTAGGAGTTAAATCACTTTTGTTTCTGTTTATGCAACTCTAGGCACACCTCCCCTGGCTGTGACTGACACAGACTGTATGAAAACAAAATGGTTTTCCAATCAGATCTGATAGAATAGTGTGTTTACTTTTGAATTTTTTTTTAATCTCCTGCTCTGTTATTGAACTTTAAAGGAACACTATAGTGTCAGGAGTGCAAACATAGTGTTTAACTATTTAGGTACACCGGCCCCCCCTTAGATCACATGGGAAAGGTGATTTTACTCTCCCTTTCTCCCACGCTGTGCGAGTCTCGCAGTGGTGGGCCACGCCACCATGGCTTAGATCTATGGCTATGATCTCAGCCAATCCAATGCTTTCCTGTTCAGCGCCATCAGAGTGACTGCCACTAGAGGTGTTACTAGGCAGCAATGCAAACACAGCCTTTTCTCTGAAAAGACAGCTGTTACAGTCCAGAAGTCTATTAACAGAGTAGGAGAAGAAACTTTAAATTAAACAGACTGTACAATAAAGGAAGTTTAAACATTAGATCTCATTACAGGAAATGTGTAAGGGGATTATGTAGGTCACATGCAGGGGAGGTGTGACTTGTCCTGCATAAACAAAGTAGTTTAACATCTAAATGGCAGAGAATTAGGAAGTGAGACTGCAGGGACTCGATCTATAGAACAAAACCACTTAATTGAGCTACGGTTGTACTTATGGTGTCCCGCTAACTAACTAGATGCTCCCTCTCATTGTCGATCTTGGAGAATATTCTATTTAGACACAGAATATTTGTCCTTGCTAATATGTAGGCCATTAATTGAACTAGATAAGATACAAGGTATCATTAGAACACATACAGTACTGCGAGGCTCATCCAGAATGGGCAGTTTTAACTTTTGGACTTTGATGGTCATTGGGTCTTTGAGAATTGCAAAAAGTGCCGAAATATGGAGAATATGGAGACCATGGAGAGGGCCAGGAGATGACATGGCATTGACAGAAGCAGGAGCACAGAATGAACTGGTGAGTTCCACACTGGCAGTATAAAAAGCCCAATATGACCAGACGACTGCCACCCAGCTAGATAAGAAGCTGGTAAACTGGCATGGTTTACTTGGCATGCCACACTTGGCTGTTTGGGGATTATGGTGAAGTAAGATAGTGTCTGCACAGTCAGACCATCTCTCAGTGTTTGGGTTTAGTGCACATGGAAGACATAGACAGGTAAGGAATAACCAGAGGTCCTGGATTGTGCCAATCCGGCTGGCAAAGTAGGATTGGCAGTGACAGGAGGCTGTGCATTAAGCCATGTTGGTGTTGAAACGAGACTGGCTTAATACAACCTAGATCAGGCTGGACATGGGACAACAGAGCCCGCAGCAACCTCGGCAAGACATGGACTAGGCATTAGTGGGTGAGTCAGGAAGAGTATGGGGTATGCCACCATTGGATTGAGTACATGGGTACATGAGATACACTGGGTATCCGCAGAAGCTAATAATGTATTGGGAGGTAAATACAAAGAAAACGTTACTTGCACTCTGGCCCAAATCCCTATGTACAGTTAAATAAAATGGAGGCTCTTTAGTTTCATTCCAATGGCCATTTGTATAGAGAGGTGAATGTATATTGTAGAAATCTCACGCAACGCCCCCAATATCAAGGTATGTCAAACAGGAAAATGTTTTGCAAAAAAACTACCTGCTTTGCCCAGTCTCTGAGTCTCACCATGCCAGGATAATTAACTTTGAGTTCTTTATGCCAGCATTATGCACTGCAGAACATGGTGACACACAATCATATTAATAATAATAATACATGTCAGAAATTGAAGACTTCAGGACTGGATTTACATTGTCCTCTGGCCAAGTTAATCCTTAATCCTTTACTAAGGCTAATATAGCGCATGTTACACTCGCGCTCAATATTATCATATAGTGTAATGACAAGCACATCCCTCCTATGGATATTAAATGGGACACGAGTCCTTCAAAATGTATACAGAGAGGAAGGAAATAACTTATTACAAACCAAGTTGAATGAAAAGTAAAACGAGAGAAAACATTTCATTACAATGTGATGGTAGATACTTGGAATAGCCTTCCAGTGGGAGCAGTAACAGTGATATAGAAAGGGTAGTAGATACCTGGAATAGCCTTCCAGTGGGAGCAGTAACAGTGATATAGGAAGGGTAGTAGATACCTGGAATAGCCTTCCAGTGGGAGCAGTAACAGTGATATAGGAAGGGTAGTAGATACCTGAAATAGCCTTCCAGTGGGAGCAGTAACAGTGATATAGAAAGGGTAGTAGATACCCGGAATAGCCTTAAAGTGGGAGCAGTAACAGTGATATAGAAAGGGTAGTAGACACCTGGAATAGCCTTCCAGTGGGAGCGGTAACAGTGATATAGAAAGGGTAGTAGATACCCGGAATAGCCTTCCAGTGGGAGTAGTAACAGTGATATAGAAAGGGTAGTAGATACCATGAATAGCCTTTCAGTGGGAGCAGTAACAGTGATATAGAAAGGGTAGTAGATACCTGGAATAGCCTTCCAGTGGGAGCAGTAACAGTGATATAAAAAGGGTAGTAGATACATGGAATAGCCTTCCAGTGGGAGCAGTAACAGTGATATAGAAAGGGTAGTAGATACCTGGAATAGCCTTCCAGTGGGAGCAGTAACAGTGATATAGAAAGGGTAGTAGATACCTGGAATAGCCTTCCAGTGGGAGTAGTAACAGTGATATAGAAAGGGTAGTAGATACCTGGAATAGCCTTCCAGTGGAAGTGGTAATGGCTAACAGTGATATAGAAAGGGTAGTAGATACCTGGAACAGCCTTCCAGTGGAAGTGGTAATGGCTAACAGTGATATAGAAAGGGTAGTAGATACCTGGAATAGCCTTCCAGTGGAAGTGGTAATGGCTAACAGTGATAAAGAAAGGGTAGTAGATACCTGGAATAGCCTTCCAGTGGGAGCGGTAACAGTGATATAGAAAGGGCAGTAGATACCTGGAATAGCCTTCCAGTGGGATTAGTAACAGTGATATAGAACGAGTAGTAGATACCTGGAATAGCCTTCCAGTGGGAGCAGTAACAGTGATATAGAAAGGGTAGTAGATACCTGGAATAGCCTTCCAGTGGGAGTAGATACCTGGTATATATAAAAGCACAGAGTCTGCACATAGTGGGTTTGTATTGGGCTGGTGGCCTGTGCCCTCAATGACCTCCATGCCTCAGCTGGCCCCCAGAGATGTCACTTTTTGGTTTCACACCAGGGCCGGACTGGGAAGATAATTCGGCCCGGGCATTTTTTAATTACAGCGGCCCACTACAAAGGGGGCGGGGCCAGATAGGGTGTGTGCTGTGCATGTCAGGGGTGCAGTGTGTGGGTGCTGTAAGTGTTAGGGGTGCAGTGTCTGTGTGTGTCTGTGTGTGTGTGTGTGTGAGGGTGCTATAAGTGTTAGGTGTGCAGTGTGTGTGTGTGAGTGAGGGTGATGTGAGTGTGTGTGTGTGTGTGTGTGCTGTGTCAGGGGTGCAGTGTGTGTGATTGAGGGTGCTGTTCATGTCAGGGGTGCAGTGTGTGTGTGTGTGTGTGCTGTGAGTGTCAGCGGTGCAGTGTGTGTGTGCTGTGAGTCTCAGGGGTGCAGTGTGTGTGTGTGAATGAGGGTGCTGTGAGTGTTAGGGGTGTCTGTGAGGCTGATGTTAGTTAGGTGATTATTTCCCCCCTCCCTGCTTACCTTTAGCCTGGGAGGGGGATCCTGCTGCTGGGGCTGCCATCCATCCCTGGTGGTCTTAGTGGTGAGTGAACTAGAGTTCACTTTCGCGAGACCCGGAGCGTTGCCATGGCAACGCTCCGAATCTCGCGAGAGGAACCCGGCGGAGCTGTTAGTTAAAGCTCCGCTGGGTTCCTCTGCTGGCAGGCTGGCTCCCTCCCTCTCTCCCCCGGCGGCCGCACTATCCTGCATGTGGGCCGGTGGGGAGATCTCTGATCTCCCCACCGGCCCTCCATGGACTACTGCAGGGCCGTCGTTCAGATAGCGCCGGCCCTGCAAAGACCGTCAGGAGAGATCCTGTGATCTCCCTGCCGGCCTCGGCCCCACGGCCATCGCGGCCCACCGGGCATTTGCCCGGTGTGCCCGATGGCCAGTCCGGGCCTGTTTCACACTATGAATATGTAGGATGTGGAGGTGTTACCGGCGGTTATGAGGTCACAGGAAACGGATTGTGTGTCTCAGACATGAACAGATTTTAGTAACCGCTCCCTTACTCTGTGTAGTACCTTAAAGTGGTCTGGGTGCCAGGTCCCTCTATGATTAACCCTTTTTTTTATAAACATAGCAGGTTTATAATAGGGTTAATCCAGCCTCTAGTGGCTGTCTCATTGAAAATCACAGTGAGAAGACGCCAGCATCCATAGGAAAGCATTATGAATGCTTTCCTAGGAGACTGGCTGAATTTGCGCACAGCTCCTGCCGCACATGCGCATTCTGCCGAAGAGGAGGAGGAGAGCTCCCCACCCGGCGCTTCAAAGTTTAACCCCTTCCTCGCCATCCAGCGGGAGGGGGTCCCTGAGGGTGGGGGCACCCTCAGAGCACTGTAGTGCCAGGAAAACTGGTATGTTTTCCTGGCACTATAGTGGTCCTTTAATGTGGGAGACACGCTTGGGCTACAGTTATCCTTCTTTTGGCTTCGAAGGGACAGTCCAGGCTGGGATTTTTAACACACTATATAAATTAAAAAAAATACACCGTTTAGTATTCAGGAGGCGTTTTATTTATAAAATGAAGTCTCTGCACAAGTTCTATTGATTAAGGTGGCCTGAGTCCTGTATTGATTAACGCAGTAATGGTGGCTGGAGTCCTGTATTGATTAATGCAGTAATGGTGGCTGGAGTCCTGTATTGATTAACGCAGGAATCCTGTATTGATTAACGCAGTAATGGTGGCTGGAATCCTGTATTGATTAATGCAGTAATGGTGGCTGGAATTCCGTATTGATTAACGCAGTAATAGTGGCTGGAATCCTGTATTGATTAACGCAGTAATGGCAGCTGGAATCCTGTATTGATTAACGCAGTAATGGTGGCTGGAGTCCCTTATTGATTAACGCAGTAATAGTGGCTGGAATCCTGTATTGATTAACGCAGTAATGGTGGCAGGAATCCTGTATTGATTAACGCAGTAATGGCAGCTGGAGTCCTGTATTGATTAACGCAGTAATGGCGGCTGGAATTCCGTATTGATTAACGCAGTAATGGTGGCTGGAGTCCCTTATTGATTAACGCAGTAATGGTGGCAGGAATCCTGTATTGATTAACGCAGTAATGGTGGCAGGAATCCTGTATTGATTAACGCAGTAATGGCAGCTGGAGTCCTGTATTGATTAACGCAGTAATGGCGGCTGGAATCCCATATTGATTAACGCAGTAATGGTGGCTGGAAACACGTATTGATTAACGCAGTAATGGTGGCTGGAGTCCCGTATTGATTAACACAGTAATGGTGGCTGGAGTCCCGTATTGATTAATGCAGTAATGGTGGCTGGAATCCCGTATTGATTAACGCAGTAATGGTGGCTGGAGTCCCGTATTGATTAATGCAGTAATGGTGGCTGGAATCCCGTATTGATTAACGCAGTAATGGTGGCTGGAATCCTGTATTGATTAACGCAGTAATGGTAGCTGGAGTCCCGTATTGATTAATGCAGTAATGGTGGCTGGAGTCCCGTATTGATTAACACAGTAATGGTGGCCGGAATCCTGTATTGATTAACGTAGTAATGGCGGCTGGAATCCCGTATTGATTAACGCAGTAATGGCGGCTGGAATCCCGTATTGATTAACGCAGTAATGGTGGCTGGAATCCTGTATTGATTAACGCAGTAATGGTGGCTGGAATCCCGTATTGATTAACGCAGTAATGGCAGCTGGAATCCCGTATTGATTAACGCAGTAATGGTGGCTGGAATTCCGTATTGATTAACGCAGTAATGGTGGCTGAAGTCCTGTATTGATTAACGCAGTAATGGTGGCAGTAGTCCCGTATTGATTAACGCAGTAATGGTGGCAGTAGTACCGTATTGATTTACGCAGTAATGGTGGCTGGAATCCTGTATTGATTAACGCAGTAATGGCGGCTGTAATCCAGTATTGATTAACGCAGTAATGGCGGCTGGAATCCTGTATTGATTAACGCAGTAATGGTGGCTGTAGTCCCGTATTGATTAACGCAGTAATGGCGGCAGGAATCCCATATTGATTAACGCAGTAATGGTGGCTGGAATCCTGTATTGATTAACGCAGTAATGGCGGCAGGAATCCCATATTGATTAACGCAGTAATGGTGGCAGTAGTCCCGTATTGATTAATGCAGTAATGGCGGCAGGAATCCCATATTGATTAACGCAGTAATGGTGGCTGGAATCCTGTATTGATTAACGCAGTAATGGCGGCTGTAATCCAGTATTGATTAACGCAGTAATGGCGGCTGGAATCCTGTATTGATTAACGCAGTAATGGTGGCTGTAGTCCCGTATTGATTAACGCAGTAATGGTGGCTGTAGTCCCGTATTGATTAACGCAGTAATGGCGGCAGGAATCCCATATTGATTAACGCAGTAATGGTGGCTGGAGTCCCGTATTGATTAACGCAGTAATGGTGGCTGGAATCCTGTATTGATTAACGCAGTAATGGCGGCAGTAGTCCCGTATAGTGTCCCATGTGTTAAGCAGCAGAATGCAGGGACTCACAGACAGAACAGCCTCCATGTTTGTTTCCTGTGCAGGGAGCACAGTTTGTCCTTAATATTACACAGGTTACATGATGGTGTATCTGTAACTTCCAGTTGGTTTACTCGTATTAACCCTCTAAATACCAGTCACTGAGAAGGATGGAGGTATGACCTGCACATTTTAGGCCGATGGAGCTGAGATCGAAAAAGAATTGAGCTGTGGCTTTAAATCTGGAATTACCTGACCAGTTTAATGACTATCCCTCCAACACTTGGCTGACACTGAGGTTTCGCAAGCTGCTCTGTTTCTCCTTCAAGATGACACTTTAGCAGCTTGGCATGGCCGTACGCCAGTAATTCACACCCTGGGATGTTAAGACATGTGAAGAGGATGAGAAGGTGTCAGGCCGAGGGTCAGGTCTCCTTCCAGCCGCTGTTATCAAATAACATGCTGATAACTATTAGAAAGTGATAAATCTTTTCGTCTTGATTCTATGCCCAACAGTCACACAGAAGGTTAATGGCCGCTCCCAGCAAATGGTCCATAGACATGAGCCAAGCTTCTATATGAGAAGGTAAAGTAACAATGCAAGTACCATAACAACTACAGAATCCCTCCCCCACCTCATTGCAGAGAGTCATACTGTTTTTGAGTTTTTGAATGACTTGTTTTATACCGCAGTGCAAGGTTATGATATGTAAAGTAAAAAACAAATAAAATAATTTAAAGGGGGCTTTATTTTGTGACCCCTGTCCTTCCATACTGGAATATGTCATTAATGTCGTGTGTCAGAGTGGCTTATAGAGTTCTCAGCTATTGAGATCATTTTTTGCGTATGTGTCCAGAGACCGGGACCCCTGTATGTCTGATGATGGTAGGAGTCACAGCGTAGAAAAGAACAATTAGGGTCTGGTGCAGGGTAACCACACGCCCCCTGGTGTTGAGCACCAGGGTTTGTGCGGCCACATACCAGGGTCCTGATGCAGCTTCTGCGGATCCCAGGAGCTCGATATTATGCAGATATGTATCCAGTACTAGAAACCAGGTAAGAATAGAACAGGCACCAAACACGATAACAAGACAAGATTAGAAGAACCCAGAACATGTACACAAGACATGAGGAAAACATGAACAGGACATGGATAGGGCAGGACAGGACTGTACATGGAATCAGTGGCGTACATACCAGGGTCGCAGGGGTTGCGGCTGCGACCGGGCCCGGCCCACCAGGGGGCCCGGCCGCCCCTGCGACCCGGTATGTACCCACAGGGCCAGCCTCTTCCCCTGGGGGGCCCAGGAGCCGACCACCCCAGGGCCCCCCGAGGCTGACCCTGCTGACACCCGGAAGGCGGGTGGCCGGTCGAACGGGCGTGCAGCCCTCAAGATCAAGATTGATGACCGGAGCCGAAGATACCGCCATCTTCCCTTCGGGTTCCTGCATCCCTTACCACGCTGCACGCGAGGGAGTCGGAAGAGGAAGCACTGAGTGCTCCCTCTCGCCTGCCCGCCTGCCTGCCCGACCGCCACCCTACCAGGAGCCCAGCAGCACCACTGGACTAGAATCCCCCAGCACCCAAAGGCAAGGAGGCTGGGGGGACTTTAATAAAGTGCTATTAGTACAGTGTTTGAGTGTGTGTGAGTGTTAGAGTGAGTGTTAGAGTGAGTGTTAGTGTGTGTGTCTGCTAGTGAGTGTTAGGTGTGAGTGTTAGAGTGAGTAAGTTAGTGTGTGTCTGCTAGAGTGTAAGTAGTGTGAGTGTTAGAGCAGTGTTAGTGTGTGTGTCTGCTAGTGAGTGTTAGTGTGAGTGTTAGAGTGAGTGTTAGTGTGTGTGTCTGCTAGTGTGTTAGTGTCAGTGTTAGTGTGTGTGAGTGTTAGAGTGTGTGTCTGCTAGTGAGTGTTAGTGTGTGTGTTACTGTGTGTGTCTTACTGAGTGTGTGTGTTAGTGAGTCTGTTTGATGTCTGTTAGTGAGTGTGTGTTTGCCAATGAGAGTGTATGTTTTGTAAGTGAGTGTGTATGTATGTCTGTCGCTGACTGTGTTTCTGTCAGTAAATGTGTGTGTCTGTTAGCTAGTGTGTATGCGTCTGTAAGTGTGTGTGTGTCTTCAGCACTTACCTTTCTCCAGCGCCGGACTCCCTTGGCGCTGGGGATCCCTCAGCCTCTCAGCTCCGAATGCGACCGCGCACGCATTCAAACCGCCCATAGGAAAGTATTACTCAATGCTTTCCTATGGACGTTCAGTGTGCTCCTCTAGCGGCTGTCAGTGAGACAGCCACTAGAGGCTGGATTAACCCTCAGTGAAACATAGCAGTTTCTCTGAAACTGCTATGTTTTCAGCTGCAGGGTTAAAACTAGAGGGACCTGACACCCAGACAACTTCATTGAGCTGATGTGATCTGGGTGTCTGCAGGAAAACATACTCAGGACCCTCCCCGGCTCTGGAAAGGGGTAAAACTTACCTTTTTCCACCGCTGGGTGGAGAGCTCTCCTCCTCCGATCCTCCTCTTCTCCTCCCGTCGGCTGTATGCGCACGCGCGGCAAGAGCTGTGCACGCATTCAGCCGGTCACATAGGAAAGCATTCATAATGCTTTCCTATGGACGCTGGCGTGCTCTCACTGTGAAAATCACAGTGTGAAGCACGCAAGCGCCTCTAGCGGCTGTCAATGAGACAGCCGCTAGAGGAAATAGGGGAAGGCTTAACCCATTCATAAACTGTTTATGAAAAAATGGGTTAACCCTAGCTGGACCTGGCACCCAGACCACTTCATTAAGCTGAAGTGGTCTGGGTGCCTAGAGTGGTCCTTTAAGTGTGTGTGCATCTGCATGCACTGGCGTACATACCGCGGTCGCAGGGGTTGCAGCCCTGTAACCCCTGCGACCAGGTGCCCACCGCCATGTGTTGCGGCCTGGCCCGCGCGTGGGGGAGGCCCACGGATCAATTTTTGCACCGGGGCCCCATGGGTCATGTGTACGCCACTGCATGGAATACAAGATAAAATAAAACAAGACAAGAGATACAAGGCAAAACAAGAGGAGAAATAACTAAATACTATAAATGTAATAAACATTGGAGATTTAGACATACATAAATGGCCAAGATGTATGTCGCCCACCACTGTGCCAAAGTACTCCAATTACGGTGGGTCCTAACTGCCTATACAGGGCCGGTGCAAGGATTTTTGCCGCCCTAGGCAAAAGAAAGATTTGCCTCCCACCCACCTTATTATAGATTAGCGTCACTAATAATAATATACTAGATTGCCTACTTACAATCAGATGATGATGGTGATGGGCTCTGGCTGCAGTCTGGCTCCACTGGTCTGGTGTAGAAGAGGCTCTCTGGAGGCTGTTTGTAACTGTGGTCACAAAATTCAATGTTCTGGGAGAACGGGAAGCAGCTCCATTTTGGGGGGCCCCTTACACAGCTCAAGGTCTGGGCTCCAGGGCCTGACGGTGAGTATGCCCATAAGGCCCACTCATAAGTCCACTTATATGTTCCACCCACCCATGAGTTCGCTCACAGGGAGTGGAGTGTGTAGGGGATGTGTTATGAGTTTTTGTAGAGGATCTAATATGTGTGCTTATGGTATGTAATGTATAGGGATACCAGTTTGTGCAGGTGATGCAGTGTGTTTGTGTGTAGTGGAAGCAGTGTGTTTGTGTGTAAGGGATAGAAAGCATTGTGTGTTTGTGTATAAGGGATGTATTGTGTGTTTCTTGTTGTGTGTAAGGGATGCATTGTGTGAATCTGTGTTTGTATGCATAAGGGATGCAAAGTGTGTTTCTGTGTATGTAAGGGATGCAGTGTGTGTCTGTAAGGGGTGCGTTGAGTGTGTAAGAGATGCATTGTGTTTCTGTGTGTGTGTAAGAGAAGCAGTGTGTGTTTGCATGTGTGTGTAAGGGATACATTGTGTGTTTCTGTGTATATGTGCAAAGGATGCATTGTCTTTATGTGTAAGGGTTGCATTATGTGTGTATGTGTAATGGATGCATTGTGTATTTCTCTGTGTGTAAGGGAAGCATGTTGTGTTTCTGTGTGTATAGGGATGCATTTTGTGTGTGTGTGTGTGCGTAGTGTGAAAGAGCTCCCTGTCCTGCCCCCTGTTCTATAGAGCTCTCCCTTCCATCCCGTAGAGATCTCCCCTGCCCCTTAGTGGTCTCTCCTCTCCCCCCACCTCCCTTAGTGGTCTCCTTTTGTCCCCGACTTTCCATTAGTGGTCTCTCGTCTCCCCCTTCGTGGTCTCTGCTCTCCTCTGCCCCCCTCCCTCCCTGTAATCATCTCCACTCCCCCTCCCTGTAATCATCTCCACTCCCCCCTCCCTCCCTTTAATTTCCCTCCCCTTCCCCGTAATCATCTCACTCCCCCCCTGTGTAATCTCATCTCCCTCCCCCCATTTCCCTCTCCTGCAATCATCTCATCTCCCTCCCTGTAATCATCTCCACTCCCCCCCCTCCCTGTAATCTTCTCCACTCCCCCTCCCTCCTTTAATCTTCTCCACTCCCCCCTCCCTCCCATCTTTTCCACTTCCCTCCCTCCCTTTAATCTTTTCCCTCCCCCCTGTAAGCTTTCTACTCCCCTAATCTTCTCCTCACCTCCCCTTCCCTGTAGCGTGGCCGAACTCCTATCAGTCCGGCCGGGTCGCGGACCGGAGAGGAGCTCGGCCACGCTAGAGGGAAGGGGAGGTGAGGCAGTGCGGCAGCCGTCTGAGTGCTCTCTACAGAGTGCTCAGGCGGCTGCAGCATTTAAAGGGCCGGCGATGGGGGCACAGGTCGCCCCCTCCTATATGGCGCCCTAGGCAGCTGCCTAGTTCGCCTTATAGGAAGCGCCGGCCCTGTGCCTATATATGCATGACTAAATTAGCAATAAAACACACACAGTACTTACCTGCAAGGAAAGGAGCAGAGGAATGAGACCACTGCTAGCAGGAACACACTAAACAAAAAGGATTAATGGCAAACATTTAAAGGAATCCAGGAGTCTGGGAATTCCAGAAAACCCAGCATAAAGAAAACCAGACATAGAAAAGAAAACCAGAAAAACCAAAACCAAGAAAAACTAAACAAGAATTGTAAAAAGAGTACTGGATAGCAGAAGCCATGGCCAGAAATGATCCGCATACAGGAACGGGATGTGACAGTGTGCAAGCATGTTTTCCCTGCGTATCCGTGGACATCTGGGTTGCTTTCCCCTCGTAGAGATATCATGAAACTACGTTACAAAAAGTGACTGATGACTCATCCCAAGGGTCACTCTCTCCCTCTGCCAAATATTCTTCTCTGTCTGATCCTTTTTGTCAGCTGTGGACCTCCCGCTTCTTCATCCCCAACACTGTCCATTCCTGGTTCTCATCTTACTTCTCCCGACACTCAGTCACTGGATCCAACACGTTCTCTGGATTCATTTCTGGATACTTGTCTGTTTCCTGTTCTCAAGTATGCAATCAGGGCTATTCACTACAGTGAGAACTGCCAGAAATTCAAAGTGAATTCTAACTCAAAATATCTAAACTGGAGGCAGAAATGACTGCAAGAATTTTCTAATTTGCCTATTTTGCCTAACTTTCAAATTCCCTTTAAATTCCTTGGAAATCCTGACAGTTCTCACTTAAGTGAATAGTCCTGTCAGATTCATCTTGATTCTTCTGATATCTCGTGATCGTCTCATTGGCTCGAAGTTTGCAATTGGACGTCTTCTCACTTCTTCTTGTACCTGTCTGAAATGTTAATCATCGTTTCACAGGTTTCCACAAGGTCAATGATTATATCATAAACTGTGTCTCACTAGAAGAACTGTGTGACTCGGGCTAACAGAGAATAAACCGAGAATAAACAGAAAATAAATGTCACGGCACAGCCCGAGCCCTGCAGACAGCAAGGCATGGCCGCTCCTTTAAGAGACCTGGCTAGGTTTGAACTCACAGCTCCAGCATCCCAGTCAGGTTCTCTGCCATGATATCTGTCTGCATTATTCTGCTTCCTGACCCCTTGCCTGGATCAAGCAGCACTGAACCACCTGCAGCCCTTTTCCAATTAGGGTCAGCTGCACCTAATTAGCAGGCTGTAATAGCCAGCCCTGCCTGAAATTTAGGATCTGGTCATTTTGCCGGTTTGGTGTTTCCTGACAGATCTTTGATTTTCTACTGTCTGATTTCTTGGACTCTGACCTCTGCCTGATTTACCGACTACGTTACTCCGCTGCCAGCCCTGACTTCTGCTTCTCGCCTGACCCTGCCTTTGGATTTCTCTTTACTCTGTACTGCGCTTCTGGTTTTTTCCTCTTTCCTGTGCCATCTCCTGCAACTGGGCTCCAACTCCTGGTAAACTGTTACATAAGTCCCCAGGTGACTGTTACAATAAACAAACAATAAACCAAGAATAAACAGAGAATAAACAGACAATAAACCGACAATAAACCGAGTGTGACGGACCGCATGCCATCCCGACCGGGTGCCTCCATCGATCGATGCTCCTAGTGCTCACCGAGGACTCCAAGCACTTCACCAGACACCATCAGCACTGTAGCCCCCTAGTCGCCGTCCCTTCCCACCCTGGACTAACTCCTGGATCCAGCTTCCAGTGGGAAGGCCTCTCCTCCAAGAGAGTATAACAGGTATAGCTGTAAAGCTCTTATAAGAGCTAGTGATATAGCTTGTATAGTAGGTCCCTACAAACACAAGGCAAGGCTCTATGTTGAGGGTAAAGGCCACACTGGCCTTTTATGCAAGTCCCCAAGCAAGGTGTACGCCCACATGGACCTTGTTGGGGACAGGGACACAAACCTACAAACCAATGATAACACGTTTACAATGGAAGGCACTCCCACTTATAGCACACAATCCCTCCCCTCTGCCTGGGAGATAATTGGATCAGATACTTCATTAACCCAATTATCTCCAGGCAGAAAAAAACATAATTTTACAAAACCCCAAAAGTACCCCCAAAACACATAAAATCTCCACAATTATTACATACCCTGATAGCCCTTATCTGAGTGACCAACATATCCAAAAATCACCAGATCCGTTAAGGGGTTCATGAGTTCTATGGAAGTATTATTTTGAACGATCGCACGCATGGTCCCATGCTCAAAACAGTTACAGAGAATTAGGCTGTGCGGCCGGTTTACTTTGAGGATTCGAAATAACATTAGAATTACCGAATGTGACAGAGCCCTCTGTCTTGGATTTACATGGAACTACTATTACTTTGTTTGCTTGAATTAGTGTTATTTTATTTGATTAGTGTCTTTCCCCATTCGTGTTGAACTCTATATGCTTCCCGGAAACTACCGAACAAAACTCCCGAACGGCCGGCCACCCAGTAGAGAAGTGTGCTGCTGGTCAACCTCTTGGCCCCATTAGAACGTTGAGGTTAACCGCAGACACCTTAACTGATGCCTGTAGCTGGGTGACCACATTCATATCCCGAACACGAGGTCGCGGCCATTTTAAATCCACGAACGCTCAGCGTTGTTCGGCGATAAACTCATGGAACTCAAAACGGACACTTTTTGGCACGAACACCGCTGAAGCCGCCGACCTCCCTTCTCCTTCGGTAGAAAACTCACGAACATCCCTGTATTCGGTATTTTGTCAAACCCCAGATAGCCATCCCGTGGAGTCTATTCATATGGAGAACAGACTTTGTGAACACTTTGACGATTGGACTTTGTGCATAGGATCTGAGCGCTATTCGGTACTTTTGTGCGCTCAGATCCCAGCTATCTGGGGACACGTTAAATGCCTGTATTATGTCCATTTATTGTAAAATTATATATTTTTATGCATTTTGTTATGGTCACTTAAAATGGCGTTTGGTCTTTATCCAGGGAGATAATTGAATTACATCACAATTAGCTCCCAGCAGAGCAGAGGGTCTTGGGTAATTAAAGGGGCATGGCTACATGTGTAACACTCTGATTGGTCAATGTAATGTCCTTGTCACAGTCTCCCATTTGGTCCCCTAGGGGAGTGTCCACCAGGTGGGAGTACTGCATAAATACCGGGCAGGTAGTCCTCAATAAACCAGATTCCTGCTGACCCTCAATACGGAACTTTGTCTCGTCATTGGGGGGATTACTCAAATGGATTACACTTGTTTGGCTGTTTAGGAGACTAATTGCTTCGTGTGATTGCTGTTCGGCAGTTTGGAGCGCTCAGTGGCTACCTCTGTATTCGGGAAGGGAACGACCAATACGGCTGTAACCCCTCTCCTACCGCGGGAGCCGTAACACCAAACAAAGCTGTTCGTGGATATAGTTAATGTATGTCTCTTGTTCGGTAGTCTCTTCTTACCAAACGCCGTTCGAATATCCGAACATCCATGGAAGGTAAATATAAATTATAAAAAGGGAACATTTGAAGAAAAATTTATCCCACAATTTTGGGGAGTCCATTGTGGGGGCTGGGTGGGCATAAGGGTGTCACGGGTTTTGTTACAATAAGTGCGCTCACACATGATTCTCTATTTTCAGCTCGCAGCTCAGGTTCTGGAGAAGAAGCGAATTGGATTTGGGGTGCTTGACTCCAAGAAAAATTTTAAAATCGCAAAGAAACTGGGTACGATGTGCATCTCCTCACTGCATGCACTGCATTCCCTCACTGCATACACTGGGTCCCCTCACGGCATACACTACGTCATCTTACTGCATCCCCTCACTACATATACTGCTCCCCTCCCGGCATACGCTGCACCATCTTACTACATCCCCTCACTGCATACACTGCATCATCTTACTACATCCCCTCACTGCATCATCTTACTGCATCCACTGCATTCCCCCACATGCTCTGTACCTCCTCTCTCATGATCTGTACCTACACCCCCGAATGCTTTTACCTCCCCAGCATGATCTGTACCTCTTGTATCTCCCCCCACATGCTCTGTACCTCCCAGCACATGATCTGTACCTCCCCGACATGCTTTGTATCTCCTGTGGGGGCTGGGTGGGCATAAGGGTGCTCTGTACCTCCCCCCACATGCTCTGTACCTCCCCCCACATGCTCTGTACCTCCCCCTACATGCTCTGTACCTCCCCACCACATGCTCTGTACCTCCCCACATGCTCTGTACCTCCCCACCATGCTCTATACCTCCCCCCTCATGCTCTATACCTCCCCTCATGCTCTATACCAGCCCCTCATGCTCTGTACCTCCCACATGCTCTGTACCCCTCCCCACATGCTCTTTATCTCCTGTACCTCCCCCCTCATGCTCTGTGCCTCCATCCTCATGCTCTGTGCCTCCCCCCCTTATGTTCTTTACCTCCCCCCACATGCTCTGTCCAAGAGAAATGGGATTATTTAAAAGTTGCACTACTGAAAGCAACAGAAAATTGCATTAGGCTTGTCAGTAAAAGCAAACAATTTAAGAAACCACTGTGGTACTCCACAGATATGGCCAAAATAATAAAAAAACTAAAAGTTAGCATTTAGTAATTATACAAAAAAATCCAGAGTGAGGAAGACAGACAGATCTATACGATTAGGCAGAAAGAGGCTAAGCAAGTTATAAGAGCTTCCAAATCACACACAGAAGAGAAAATAGCACAGTCAGGAAAAAAGGGGGATAAAACATTTTTTAGATACATAAATAAGAAAAGAAAAGTAAAACAAGGATTAGTTAGATTAAAAACAAAAGAAGGAAGGTATGTAGAAGAGGATAAAGACCAGGCTGACTGCCTCAATGAATATTTTTGTTCTGTATGTACAGATGAAAATGAAGGAAAGGGACCTCAGTTAAGAAAAATGATAAATGAGTAATTTATTGCACGTGAGTTTACAGAGGAAGAGGTTCTATTTCAACTGTCAAAAGTAAAGACAAATAAGTCAATGGGACCTGATGGAATACACCCAAAGCTATTAAAAGAGCTTAGTGGTGTACTAGCAAAACCATTAACAGATTTATTTAACCAATCATTGTTAACAGGAGTAGTCACAGAAGATTGGAAGTAAGCAAATGTTGTGCCCATTTACAAGAAAGGTAATAGGGAGGAGTCGGGCAACTATAGGCCAGTAAGCCTTACTTCAGTAGTGGGGAAAGTGATGGAATCCATGTTAAAGGATAGGATTGATGAACATCTAAAAACACATGGATTTCAAGATCAGAGACAACATGGGTTTACTTCAGGGAGATCATGCCAAACTAATCTTATTGATTTTTTTGATTGGGTAACTAAAATAATAGACCAGGGTGGTGCAGTAGACATTGTTTACCTAGATTTCAGTAAGGCTTTTGACACTGTTGCACATAGAAGGCTTATCAATAAACTGCAATATTTAAGTTTGGATTCTAATATTGTTGAATGGGTAAGGCAGTGGCTGAGTGACAGGCAACAGAGGGTTGTAGTCGATGGAGTATATTCGAAGCTTGGACTTGTCACCAGTGGGGTACCTCAGGGATCTGTACTTGGACCCATTCTCTTTAATATTTTTATTAGTGATATTGCAGAAGGTCTTGATGGTAAGGTATGTCTTTTTGCTGATGATACTAAGATATGTAACAGGGTTGATGTTCCAGGAGGGATAAGCCAAATGACAAATGATTTAGGTAAACTAGAAAAATGGTCAGAATTGTGGCAACTGACATTTAATGTGGATAAGTGCAAGATAATGCATCTTGGACGTAAAAACCCAAGGGCAGAGTACAGAATATTTGATAGAGTTCTAACCTCAACATATGAGGAAAGGGATTTAGGGGTGATTATTTCTGATGACTTAAAGGTAGGCAGACAATGTAATAGAGCAGCAGGAAATGCTAGCAGAATGCTTGGTTGTATAGGGAGAGGTATTAGCAGTAGAAAGAGGGAAGTGCTCATGCCATTGTACAGAACACTGGTGAGACCTCACTTGGAGTATTGTACACAGTACTGGAGACCGTATCTTCAGAAGGATATTGATACCTTAGAGAGGGTTCAGAGAAGGGCTACTAAACTGGTTCATGGATTGCGGGATAAAACTTACCAGGAAAGGTTAAAGGATCTTAACATGTATAGCTTGGAGGAAAGACGAGACAGGGGGGATATGATAGAAACATTTAAATATATAAAGGGAATCAACACAGTAAAGGAGGAGACTATATTTAAAAGAAGAAAAACTACCACAACAAGAGGACATAGTCTTAAATTAGAGGGACAAAGGTTTAAAAATAATATCAGGAAGTATTACTTTACTGAGAGGGTAGTGGATGCATGGAATAGCCTTCCAGCTGAAGTGGTAGAGGTTAACACAGTAAAGGAGTTTAAGCATGCGTGGGATAGGCATAAGGCTATCCTAACTATAAGATAAGACTAGGGACTAATGACAGTATTTAGAAAATTGGGCAGACTAGATGGGCCGAATAGTTCTTATCTGCCGTCACATTCTATGTTTCCCCCCTCATGTTCTGAACTTCCATCCATCCATTTTCTCTCTAATATTGATCTCCTTTCACTGTTAATCCCCAATGTCTGTCTCCTGAAAGGTTGTTCCGAGGAGGGCAGTCTGTACATCTTTAAGGAGGACAATGTCATAGAGTTTGACGGGCAGCTGGCAGCAGATGTGTTGGTGGATTTCCTGCTAGATGTGAGTTTTCTTCTGTAAACTGAAAAAAAGAATACAATAGTCAGAGTCAGAGATACTGATACTTTCACCTACAGATGTCTCTCTAATGACAGATCCCTTTCACCCCAGCCGATTCCCTAATGAGAGATCCCTTTCACCCCAGCCGATTCCCTAATGAGAGATCCCTTTCACCCCAGCCAATTCTCTAATGAGAGATCTGTTTTACCTCCAGCCGATTCCCTAATGAGAGATCCGCTTTGTCATAGACGATTCTCTAATGACAGATCCCTTTTAACCCAGTCAATTCTCTGAGAGATCCCTTCTACCCCCAGCTGATTCTCTAATGGCAGTTCTCTTCTACCCCCATTTGATTCTATGATGACAGATCCCTTCTACCCCCAGCTGATTCTCTAATGGCAGATCCCTTTTACCCCCATTTGATTCTATATGACAGGTCTCTTTTACCCCCATTTGATTCTATGATGACAGATCCCTTTTACCCCCAGCTGATTCTCTGATGACAGATCCTTTTTACCCCAATTTGATTCTATGATGACAGATCCTTTTTACCCCAGTTTGATTCTATGATGACAGATCCCTTTTACCCCAGCTGATTCTCTAATAACAGATCAATTTTACCCCCAGTTGATTCTATGATGACAGTTGATTCTCTGATGACAGATCCCTTTTACCCCCAGCTGATCGAGAATCCAGTTGAACTAATTAACAGCAACGTGGAGCTTAAAGCTCTGGACAGGATGGAGGAGGAAACAAGAGTCATTGGCTTCTTCAAGAGCGAGGACTCAGAGTGTGAGTACAGATTGTGAGAATTTTGAATTCATATTGTGACTGTGTGTGTTGACCATGGGCACAAAGTGTGAGTATAAACTGAGCACACCACGTGTGAGTATAGACTGGGCACAGAGTGTGAGTATAGACTAAATACAGAGTGTGAGTATAGACTGGGCACTGAGTGTGAGCATAGACCGGGCACTGAGTGTGAGTATAGACTAGTTACAAAAAGTGTGAGTATAGACTGGGGACAGAGTGTGAGTATAGACTAAACACAGAGTGTGAGTATAGACTGGGTGCAAAGAGTGTGAGTATAGACTGGGTGCAAAGAGTGTGAGCATAGACCGGGCACTGAGTGTGAGCATAGACCGGGCACTGAGTGTGAGTATAGACTAGTTACAAAAAGTGTGAGTATAGACTGGGGACAGAGTGTGAGTATAGACTAAACACAGAGTGTGAGTATAGACTGGGTGCAAAGAGTGTGAGCATAGACCGGGCACTGAGTTTGAGTATAGACTAGTTACAAAAAGTGTGAGTATAGACTGGGGACAGTGAGTGTGAGTATAGACTGGGCACAAAAAAACATGAGTATAGACTGGGCACTGAGTGTGAATATAAACAGTGCATTGAGTGTGAGTATAGACTGGGCACAATAAATGTGAGTATAGACTGGGCACAATAAATGTGAGTATAGACTGGGCACAATAAATGTGAGTATAGACTGGGCACAGAGTGTGAGTATAGACTGGGCACAGAGTGTGAGTATAGACTGGGCACTGAGTGGAACGACAGTCCTGCTAATACATGGAATCTGTGCTCTTTGCCAAGCGCTCTTAAAATCAGCCTCCTAGAATGAAATGCCAACTTTTCAGTAAACGCCATTATCATCACAGCTTGCTAAACGTGTTGAAGTTACAGCTTGAAACACTGGGAATGTGTCTATTTTTATCAGAACACATTCTGTAATGTTTGGCTCTAAGAAGATGTGGTCAGGGGCGATCACTGTCTGTGAGACTTTCATTTTTTTTATTTCCTCAGATTACAAAGAGTTTGAAGAAGCCGCAGAACATTTCCATCCGTACATCAGGTTCTTTGCAACATTCGAGAAATCGGTGAGATATTGATTTTGAACCATTCCCACTGAAGGTTAGGGACTGGAATAGCTATTGATTGGGAACCATTCCCATTGAAGGTTAGGGACTGGAATAGCTATTGATTGGGAACCATTCCCATTGAAGGTTAGGGACTGGAATAGCTATTGATTGGGAACCATTCCCATTGAAGGTTAGGGACTGGAATAGCTATTGATTGGGAACTATTCCCACTGAAGGTTAGGGACTGGAATAGCTATTGATTGGGAACTATTCCCACTGAAGGTTAGGGACTGGAATAGCTATTGATTGGGAACCATTCCCATTGAAGGTTAGGGTATGAAACAGCTATTGATTGGGAACCATTCCCATTGAAGGTTAGGGTATGAAACAGCTATTAGAAACATAGAATGTGACGGCAGATAAGAACCATTCTGCCCATCTAGTCTGCCCAATTTTCTAAATACTTTCATTAGTCCCTGGCCTTATCTTATAGCTAGGATAGCCTTATGCCTATCCCACGCATGCTTAAACTCCTTTACTCTGTTAAAAACTTTCAGTTAATGGACCTGTGAAGAACTCTTCGGTTTTGTATAAAGTATGCATAAATGAGGTGCTGTTGAGTTGAATACAATGGACAAATCTTTTCCAACTTACTTGGGCACAAATGGGGATTGAACCCATGATCTTTGGTTTACGAGACCAACGCCTTACCACTTAGCCACTGCGCCTTATTGATTAGGAACCATTCCCACTGAAGGTTAGGGTCTGGAATTAAGCTGGTTCCTGGAAAGCGGATGTGCACGTAGCAGATTCTTGCTCATTAAAGGCGAGTTTGAAAGGGACAGCAGGAGTCAGGTGGAAATAGGGACACAGAGACAGACTGGCCGAGCAGGTCAGAAGCTAAAATAGGACCATCCAAACAGTTATGGGAGAAATGAAGGAAAAAATATACAGATATATGCCATACAAATGACAGCTATGTTAATGGGTTGGATTAAGTGTTAAGGTGGGCTGGCTCAGAGTGAGAGGAGTTGATTGTCAGAGCTTAGTCATGGGGCTCGGAGTCAGAGGAGTAGATTGTCAGAGATTAGTCGTGTGACTCGGAGTGAGATGAGTAGATTGTCAGAGATCAGTTGGGTGTGACTTACAGTGAGAGGAGTAGCTTATCAGAGATTAGTCATGTGGCTTGCAGTGAGAGATTAGTTGTGTGGCTCAGAGTGAGAGGATTAGATTTTCAGATATTAGTTGTGTGGCTCGGAGTGAGAGGAGTAGATTGTCAGACCTTTGTGTGGCTCAGAGTGAAAGGATTAGATTGTTACAGATCAGTTTATATGGTAGGCAATGATAAGGGTGGTTGGGTACATGTTCTATAAATGGGCTGATGGTAATATGGTCCTGTTCACAGGTGGCCAAGGCTCTGACTCTGAAGTTGAATGAGGTGGATTTCTATGAACCATTTATGGATGAGCCGATCACAATTCCTGATAAACCATATAGTGAACAGGAGATAGTGGACTTTATAACCAAACACAAGAGGTAATCAATACATGTTAACCTGAGACGTGAATTACTCTCTCCTCTACTTTTTTAGCTGGCTCCTAGATTCCAAGCAAATTTATCAAGCCCTAGGTTAAGGTAATGTTAAAGAGAGGTTAGGGTAAGGTTAGTGGATGGCACAGTCAGGTTAGTAAAGGTTATGGTAAGATTAGTGGGAGAAGGTTAGTGGAGGTAAGGGTATGATAAGGGGAGGATACACTAAAGCTAGTGGAGGTTACAATAAGATTATTGGGAGAAGGTTTGGGTAGGTTACAGTAAGGTTAAAGGAGGGTACTGATTAATGGGAAGTGTAGTGGGAGACGCTTAGGGTTAAGAATAGTGAATGTCATGGTTAGGATAATGGGAGGAGGCTAGGGTAAGGTTAGTGAAAGTTATGGTATGGTAAGTGAAGGTTATTCTAATAAGGTTAGGGTGAGATTTGTGGGAGAAGATTAGGGTAAGGTTAGTGGAGAGTACAGTAAGGTTAGTAGTAAAAGGCTAGGGTAAAATTAAAGGAGGTTATAGTAAGGTTAGTATGAGAAAGTTACTGGAAGGTTAGTGGGCTAAGGTTAGGGTAAGGTTAGTGGAGGTTACTGTAAGGTTAGTGGGAGAAGGTTAGGGTAAGGTTAGTGGAGGTTAGAGGAAGGTTAGTGGGAGAGGGTTAGGGTAAGGTTAGGGAGAGGGTTAGGGTAAGGTTAGTGGAGGTTATTGTAAGATTAGTGGGAGAAGGTTAGGGTAAGGTTAGTGGAGGTTGTTGTAAGGTTAGTGGGAGATGATTAGAGTAAGGTTAGTGGAGGTTACTGTAAGGTTAGTGGGAGAAGGTTAGGGTAAGATACATGGAAGAAGATTATGATAAGGTTAGTGGAGGTTAGAGGAAGGTTAGTGGGAGAGGGTTAGGGTAAGGTTAGGGAGAGGGTTAGGGTAAGGTTAGTGGAGGTTATTGTAAGGTTAGTGGGAGAAGGTTAGGGTAAGGTTAGTGGAGGTTAGTGTAAGGTTAGTGGGAGAAGGTTAGGGTAAGGTTAGTGGAGGTTACTGTAAGATTAGTGGGAGAAGGTTAGGGTAAGGTTAGTGGAGGTTACTGTAAAGTTAGTGGGAGAAGGTTAGGGTAAGGTTAATGGAAGATGATTATGGTAAGGTTAGTGGAGGTTACAGGAAGGTCAGTGGGAGAAGGTTAGTGGGAGAAGGTTAGGGTAAGGTTAGTGGAGGTTACTGTAAGGTAAGTGGGAGATTATTAGGGTAAGGTTAGTGGAGGTTACTTTAAGGTTATTGGGAGACGGTTAGGGTAAGATTAGTGGGGGAAGGTTAGGGTAAGGTTAGTGGAGGTTACTGTAAGGTTAGTGGAGGTTACTGTAAGGTTAGTAGGAGAAGGTTAGGGTAAGGTTAGTGGAGGTTATTGTAAGGTTAGTGGGAGAAGGTTAGGGTAAGGTTAGTGGAGGTTATTGTAAGGTTAGTGGAAGGAGGTTAGGGTAAGGTTAGTGGAGTTTACTGTACAGTTAGTGGAGGTTACTGTAAGGTTAGTGGGAGAAGGTTAAGGTAAGATTAATGGAAGAAGATTATTGTCAGGTATAGCATGGCATGTAATTTATCGCCGGAACCCACTTCCGGGTTCACGGCGCTCAGCCCCGCCCCTTTCTCTGACGCGGTCCCTCCACGATACTTAGGAGGACCGCGCCAGATTCAAAGGGCTGAATTATTCGCACAGGTGCTGCATGAAGATCAGCTGCTCTACTTCTGATCCTACCTGCTCCACTTCTATACCTCGGCTAGTAAACAGATTTCTACCTTCTCCACTTCTCGACCTCGGCTTGTAAACGGATTTCTACCTTCTCCACTCCTAGACCTCGGCTTGTAACTCTGAATTCTACCTTCTCCACCCCCAGACCTCGGCTTGTTAAAACGGACTTCCCCACTCTCCACTCCTAGTTCTCAGCTTGTTGAAACGGACTTCTAATTTCTCCTTCATTGGGTGAATTAACCCTTCCAGTGCCAGAACTGCCTTTAAGTTAAGTAATACTTTTACCAAACAAGTCAATTACTATTATTTATATTACACAGTATCTAAAACTCACTAAAGTGTCACTTTGTCTAATTATTCCTCTTACTCATAAGGGATTGCTACAAAGCCTAATTTTACCTACATGGATATTTAAAGGTACAGTGACCATAGTTTCATACCAATATAAAAGGAGGTGAACCTTATTGTTGTTGCAACCAAGAAATGCTGCAGTTGAGTTCCAATTAAAGAAATATTACAAAATAAGTATTACAGAATAATCCAGCATCTTCAATGGAACCAGCAGATATTAACTCTCAAGTTTCTGCCCTAACCAATAGAGTGGATACGATTGCTCAAGGGTTACAGGAACTGCAAATTACAAATGAGAGAATATTAACCTATGTTAGAGACATTCAAGGTCATCTTCCTCATGCCGCTCTTCAATCGGCTGGTGATCCTGCTGTCTGTAATCCAGAAAAATTTCATGGAGATAGAACAAAGTACAGAGAGTTTTTGAATTCTTGCAAACTACTAATTGCTTTAAAACCTAGATCTTATCCCACCGAAAGATCCAAAGTCTGTTCAGTGATCTCTTTTTTAAGAGGTGAACCTATGGCCTGGGCCCATTCCTTTTTGGAAAATGATGATCCCATATTAGATTCATTGGATGAGTTCTTTGAAGCTATGTCTTTATTATATGAAGATCCTTTTAAACAAACTACTGCTGATTTAACCATCAGAACATTACACCAAAAGAATAGACCTGTTGAAGATTATATTGCAGAATTCAAAAGATGGGCTACAGAAACCCAATGGAATGACATTACTTTACGCAATCAATTCCGTCTCGGATTATCTGAAGCTGTGAAAGATGAACTCTCTCGTACAGAACTTCCTCCTACCTTAAATGCATTGATTCAACTGTCTATCAGTATTGATAGACGTCTAAGAGAAAGAAAAGCTGAAAGGGTTCTTACTAATTCTACCTGGAGAAAACCTTTCACTACTCTAAAACTACCTGAAAAAATTCCTCCACAAACTGAACCTATGGAAGTAGGTATAATAAAAAGTCCTCTTACTTCTGAAGAAAGAATAAGAAGGAGACAACTAAACTTATGTATGTATTGTGCTTCGAATGAACATCTAATTTCCGAATGTCCTCTACTGAAACATTCAAAAGGTGGTAAGCTTCATTCATCTACCTCTATATTGAACGTTTTTCAAAAAAGAAAAGCATCTACTTATTTTTCTATATCTCTCATATTACAGTGGGATACAAAAAGAATCGTGACTGAGGCCATCATTGATTCTGGTGCTAATGGAACTTTTCTTGATTTTTCTTTTGTTTCAAAAAATAAAATTCCTTGTGTTCAAAAAACCAATTTTATTCCAATCAGAGTTATTGACGGTTCATTTATATCCTCAGGACCCATCAAAGATGAAACAATCCCTCTAAGAATGATTACCAACAACGTACATTTCGAATTCATTACATTTGATATTATTAAATCTCCACTTTATCCCGTCATTCTAGGAATTAATTGGTTAAAAAACCATGATCCTTTAATTAAGTGGTCTCCCTTCTCCATCTCCTTTGTTTCTGATTTCTGTAAAAAAACGTGCTTACAACACATTCCTATTCTCCAAACTACTGTAGAATCAGTTATACCTCCATTCTACTCCGATTTTGCAGATGTCTTTTGTAAAAAAGAAGCGGAAACACTTCCTCCTCATCGGGTATATGATTGCCCAATAGATCTCATACCCGGAGCTCCTATTCCTTATGGTCATATTTATCCACTCTCTGAAAAGGAGTTAGAAATTTTAAAAGAATATCTTAATGAAAATTTACGCAAAGGGTTCATCAGACCCTCGACCTCCCCAGCTGCTTCTAGTATTTTCTTTGTGAAGAATAAAGACCAAACCATCCGCCCTATTATAGATTACAGAGCCTTAAATAAAATAACTATTAAAAATCGTTATCCTCTTCCACTAATAAATGAATTAATTGAAAGGTTAAGAAACTGCAACTATATTCACTAAACTCGACCTTCGAGGCGCATATAACCTCATTAGAATAAAACAGGATGATGAATGGAAAACCGCCTTCCGGACAAGATATGGTCTCTACGAATATCTAGTGATGACTTTCGGGCTCTGTAATGCCCCTGCAACGTTTCAACATTTTATCAATGATATCTTTAGAGATCTTCTGGATGTATGTGTTATTATCTACTTAGATGATATCTTAATATATTCTAACAATTTGGATGAACATAGGAAACATGTTAGATGGGTTCTATCTAGACTGAGAACTCATAAATTATACGCTAAACCAGAAAAATGCTTTTTTGAGGTTACTGAATTCTCTTTTCTAGGATACATTATTTCACCTCATTCTTTGAAGATGGATAATTCCAAAATCAAATGTATTATTGATTGGCCTGCTCCTACTACAACAAAAGAATTACAACGTTTTCTTGGATTTGCAAACTTCTATAGAAAATTTATTAGAAACTATTCGGATGTATCACATCCTCTTAACCTCCTCAACAGTAGTAAACGTCCTTTTAATTGGAATAAAGATGCTCAAACAGCCTTCGACGAATTAAAAAAAAGATTTACAACTGCACCTATTCTACAAATACCTAATCCAACATTCCTATATGTTCTTGAAGTTGATGCATCAGATGCAGCCATCGGAGCAGTTCTTTCTCAACAAAAGACTCCACAAGATCCACTTCATCCCGTTGCCTTTTTTTCAAGATCCTTGAGCTCTGCTGAAAAAAATTATCCTATTGGTGAAAAAGAATTATTAAGTGTTAAAGCTGCCTTCGAAAATTGGCGTCATCTTCTGGAAGATACAAAACAACCTATAATAGTTTATACTGACCATAAAAATCTTGAATATCTCTATACTAACAAAACCCTTACAGCTAGACAAGTTAGATGGAACCTATTCTTTAACCGATTTAACTTCCAATTAATATACAGACCTGGAAATAGAAATAAAAAGGCTGACGCTCTTTCTCGAATTCCTTCTAAAACTACTACTGATGATTATCCTTCTACCAAAATAATAGGAATCCTCTCTTTTCTTCATGATGACATAAAGAATTTGAATCAGAAGGATCTTGAACTTCCCAAAACACCTATACTAACAAAAAAGGATGGTCTATTTTATTTTAAAAATAGAATTTATATTCCTCCCATTCTTAGGAATAAATTACTTAAGATGGTTCATGATTTCCCCCTAGCTGGACATCCTGGAATAAAGAAAACACTTGAACTAACTTCACGATATTATTGGTGGCCTCGCCAGGATAGAACCATTGCATTATATGTCAAAACATGTCCTATCTGTCAAAGGTCTAAACCAGAACATAATCAACCTTTTGGATTACTACTTAACTTACCTATTCCAGAAAAACCTTGGCAATCCATTTCTATGGATTTTATCGTTGATCTTCCACCTTCTCAACATTTCACCACTATTCTTGTCGTTGTGGATCGCTTCACCAAAATGTCCCATTTCATTTCTTTAAAAAAATTACCCTCCTCTGTAGAATTGTCTAAGGTCTTTATTGACAATATTGTGAAACTTCATGGTCTTCCTGAAGAAATTATTTCTGATAGGGGGACACAATTTACCTCCAAATTCTGGAAAGAGATGTGCCTCTCCCTTCAAATTCAACGCAAACTCTCTTCCGCTTATCATCCCCAAACTAATGGGCAAACAGAAAGGGTTAACCAATGTTTGGAACAATATCTTCGATGTTATTGTTCATACCTCCAAGATGACTGGACCACATGGTTACCTATGGCCGAATTTTCTTACAATAATACCATTCATTCTAGAACGAAAATGACTCCTTTCTTCTCCAACTATGGTTTTCATCCGTCTTCATTCCCCATCCAAACCATTACTTCATCCAATCCTACTGTTACATCAAAAAATGAATTTATGTCTTCTCTATTTTTCAAATTACGGGAGAATCTTCAACTCGCCCAAAATAACCAGAAAAGGTTTTT
>OW240919.1:7936127-7985439 GCA_933207985.1 Pelobates cultripes
AGCAGCGGGGAGAGCGGACAACCCTGTCTCGTTCCATTAGTTATGCAGAAGGTTTCAGAGGTGAAACCCGCTGTGATCACCTGTGCGGATGGGCTGTGGTATAGGGCCCCGACCGCTGAGCGGAACATCTCCGGCAATCCGAATTTGCATAGGACCGCTTCCAGAAACCCCCAGCCCAAGCGGTCAAAGGCTTTTTCCGCATCCAACGAAATGACTAAGCAGTCCATTCGCTGTTTGCGTGCGCTGTGTATAATGTCTATGACCTTCCTTGTGTTGTCGCCTCCCTGGCGTCCCTTCACAAACCCTACTTGGTCATTATGTATCACCTGTGGGAGTATGTCACTTAATCTGGTAGCATATATTTTGGCAAAAAGTTTTGTATCGGTATTGAGTAACGAAATCGGGCGAAAGTTTTGTGGGTGCGTTGGTGGTTTACCTGGTTTGGGGAGCGTGATTATATGGGCTTTCAGAGCTTCTTGTGGCAACGCTCGTTTTGCAACTGCCTCGTTAAATGCGTGTGTTATGTGTGGGACTAAAATCTGTTGGAATTTTTTGTAATACCCATTGGCAAAGCCATCTGGGCCTGGGGCTTTTTCCGTTTGTAATGTGGCTATGGCTTTGAACACTTCAGGTTCCGTGATGTGGGCCGAGAGGGAATCTTGCTGGGCAGAGGTGAGTTTGGGCAATTTGATTTTTTCCAAGAATTCGCTTATATTCGGTTCCCTCGGTTGAGGGGTGGAACGGTCATTTCTGAGATTGTACAATGACTCATAGTATTTGGCGAAAACGTTACTAATGTCTTTGGGTGCTACTATTTTGTGTCCCTGAGGGGATGTCATGTATGCTATCTTTTGGGCCGCCTGCTGTGTCTTAATTCTCTGTGCTAGGAGTTTGCCTGCTTTGTTGCCTTGTGTGTAGGTCCTAGCTTTAAGTCTAGTCAAATGTCGTCCCACTTGTTCTAGGGATAGTTTGTGTATTTGTTCTGTTATCTGTACAATACGTGTTCTCAGTTCCTTAGTGGGTGTGTGTTGATTTTGAGAGGTAAGACGCTGGAGGTCTTTTTGGGCAATTATTAATTGGGAATTGGCCTGTTGTTTTAAAAAGGATGCTCTCCGTATGAGCAAACCCCTTATGACCGCTTTGTGTGCTTGCCACAAGGTGGTTCTGGAGGTGTCTGTGGAGTCGTTGGTTTGGAAATAATGCGTCAAGCTTGCCTTTAGTTCCTCAGTAAAGTTGCTATCACACAGTAGCGCCGTATTTAAACGCCAGGGACTTCTATGGGTAGGGTCGTACTTGTTTTTGAGTATCAGTTCCACTGGGGCGTGGTCAGACCACGTCATGAGCCCTATTTCGCAGTTGGTTATTTGTGACATGGCTGCTCCCGAGATGAGAAACCCATCTATGCGGGAGTAGGTGTTGTGTGCTGCGGAAAAAAACGTATATCCCCTCTCACCCACATGATGGGCTCTCCACACATCATATAGATGATGGCGGTGGAGAAGGTGTCTCAGTGCTCTACTTTGTTTTTTGAGTGGGGCAGTCCGTGCTTTTGATGTGGCCAGAGTAGTGTCGATTGTAGGGTCAAACACATGATTAAAGTCTCCACATATTATGGTAGTGCCTTGTTGGATATGTTGTAGTTTTAGTATGATTTTGTGGAGAAAATTTCTTTGATTTGTGTTCGGGGCGTAGATATTAGCTATAGTGTACTGCATGTCGTTAATTGTGCCTATTATGATAACAAATCTGCCGTCTGGATCGATGTGTTGCGAGTGGGGAATGTACGCAACGTTTTTGCTAATTAAAATCGACGTACCTTTCGTTTTGTTTGTTGTGGTTGCATGAAATTGTATCGGGAAGTCTTTTTGTAAGATGGTGGGGTGTGATCCCGTCCTGAAGTGTGTCTCCTGTAAACAGAGCACGCCTATGTCTTTATGTTGTATTTCCTTATAGAGGAGGTGTCGTTTAACTGGGATATTTAGTCCTCTGACATTGTGTGAGTATACTTTCACGGTGGTAGGTGGTCATGGTCTTGTGTGTGGTCTTGTGTAAGTAGTCTATAAGCGGGGGTCCCCTGTTGTCCCAGTTCTCTCGAACCCAGGGGGTTCCCCCTCTGTACCTCTAGCTGTGTTAACGCATGTTTCCACTTGGGTGGTGGTGATCTCAGAACCCCGTCAACAATCAGTGGATTCTGTTGCCCTCGGGAATGCTTTCCGTGAACCTCAGACATAACAGATATAAACATATAAACAGTAATAATAATAACATAAGATAAAAGGAATGGCTCCTGACGTGCCGGGTGTCCGGCTGTGCACCTGTGTGCGGTGCTTTGGGGGTGGAAGCTTACGGCTTCCGTCCTGGCTGCAGTTCAGCGGCTTTGGCCTTTATCTTGACCATGTAAGGTTGCAGTGACCTAATGGTGTGTAGTGCGTATGGGAGGTCTGTGACTGCGTCTGACTGGAAGGCCTGTAGGGTGTGATAGTAGGGTGTATGTGGCATTCAGTTTGCTCTGGGAGGGTAGTCTGGCACCCGCAGAGGTGTCTCCTCCGCTACACTAGACACCTATATTCCAGCATGTTCCGAAATTTGCGTGTACCCTGTGTTTAGGTGGTGCCGTGGCAACCGTATAATAATAATAATAATATTATTATTATTTTTTTTTTTTTATACAGCATTAAAGAGACCCTGGGGGGGGGGATGGGAGAGGGGGAAGCCCACTTGCCCACTCACCCACTCGCCTGCAGTAAATAAATCAGCGTCTCTAAGTGGCCCTTCACCCTCCTCTAGGGCTGTAACTCTCTCACCTCGTGTGCCGTGGGTCCTTATCGGGCATGTGGGGGTCAGATCCCAGTTTGTGCGGTCCCCCCACCTCCATCCCCAGCCCCCAGTCTTCCCGTCCCCCATCAATATGCATCTCTCTTGTTCATAACAGTTGTTGCCCCATGTTACAATACATTAGTATACCCTTGATACAAGCCTGGTCAGGATGGGCGTTTACAGTCTCAGCACCTCCTCACAGGGACAAATTAGGGCTTGGCCTTCCTCCATGATGGAGTAAGTCTCTGAGTCTCTCGCCCTTTAGCTTGCACTTCAATGCCCCAGCTTTGGAGGACCTTCGTTCCTTCTTCTGGGGAATGCAGGATAGTAGGCTTTCCGTTCCTCTGTACCACCAATTTGACCGGATAGCCCCACCTATACGGCATGTGTAGTTGGCGAAGATGAGTTGTTATGGCGGAGAATTCTTTTCTTCGTTTCAGCGTGAACGCCGATATATCAGCATAGATGTGGATGTGCTGGTAGGCTGGGTCGGCGTCTCTTTTGTTCCTCGTGCGGTTCGCCCTCATGATTTCCTCTTTAATGTGGAAGTAGTGGAGACGAATCAGAGTGTCTCTGGGTGCATCTGCAGGCAGAAAAGCAGGCTTCGGGACTCTGTGTGCCCGGTCCATCAGGAACATGTCATGCGGCACCTCTGGGGCGAGGGCCTTGAACATGTCTGTAAGGTAGGCCTGGAGATGGGTCGGGCCGACACTCTCTGCTATGCCCCTGATGCGGAGGTTATTGCGCTGTCCCCTATCCTCCATATCCGCAATTTTTTCCTCCTGGGCCGCAATACGGGTTTTAAGGCCATCCAGCTCTGTCGCCATATCGTTGTAGGCCTCTTCGTGTTCCGCCATCTTGTTTTCCATCGTGGATGTCCTCTCCCCCAATTCCTTGATATCTGATCTGAGGTCTGTTATGGAGCTGTGGAATGAAGCCTGCAGCTTGTCAGCCATCGAGTTTAGGAGGGATTGTAGGATCCCTTTGGTGACAGGTGGGTCTGCAGATCCGGCCTCCTGGGCCGTTGTGGCATCCTCCTCCCCGCCATCTTGGGTTTCCTCGTGGTGAGCCTGGCCCCGGGTTTGGCTCGATTTCACGCCAAAAAAATTGTTTTTATCGCCCCTCTCTGTCTGGCGACGCTGTTTGGGTTGGGACATCTTGTAGTCTGCCGTGTCCCTGTAGCTTGTCACTGCTGTGCTTTTGTGGTTAGGCCGTAGCAGCTCGGAGCTCCTGCTACATGCGACCGCTTTTGCCGGCGTCCAGGACACGCCCCCGAGAAAAGAAGTTTTACTTTTAAAGGAATCAATCATGGTAGGATTTTCTCTTGTTACAATGTTTCCCACAAATATTTAAAAGTGTGATTTGAGTGAAGCAGGAGATACAGTGAGGGAAAAAAAGTATTTGATCCCCTGCTGATTTTGAACCTTTGCCCACTGACAAAGAAATGGTCAGTCTATAAATTTAATGGTAGGTGTATTTTAACAGTGAAAGACAGAATAACAAAACAAAAAAAAAAAACATGTCAAAAAAGTTATAAATTGATTTGCAAGTCAATGAGTGAAATAAGTATTTGATCCCCTATCATCAAGATTTCTGGCGTCCAGGTGTCTTTTATACAAGTAACCAGATGAGATTAGGAGCAGTCTCTTAAAGGGAGTGCTCCTAATCTTAGCTCTTTACCTGTATAAAAGACACATGCCCACAGAATCAATCAATCAGATTCCAAGCTCTCCACCATGGCCAAGACCAAAGAGCTGTCTAAGGATGTCAGACATGGAGGTGGAAACATTATTTGGGGATGTTTTTCTGCTATGGGGACAGGACTACTGCACCGCATGAAAGGTACAATGGACGAGGCCATGTACCATCAAATCTTGGATGAGAACCTCCTTCCTTCAGCCAGGGCATTGAAAATGGGTCGTGGATGGGTATTCCAGCATGACAATGACCCAAAACACACAGCCAAGGTACCAAAGGAGTGGCTCAAGAAGCACATTAAGGTCCTGGAGTTAAAATTATAGACTGATAATTTCTTTATCAGTGGGCAAACGTTCAAAATCAGCAGGGATTAAATACCTTTTCTCCCTCACTGTAATTAGGGTTAGGGGCTCCTACACTTAAAATGTTTATCGTTTAGAGATAATATCTCCAGCGACCACAAGTACAACACTGTTTAACTCACACAATGTTTGCCCTTTGCACAGTGCTCTGTTTTCCTCTGATTCACAGCAGCTCCATGGCTCAGAACGCGCATGCACACGTCTCATGAAAAAACTCTGAAAGTCTGGGCTGGGGTAAAAGAAAAGGGCTAGAAAGGCTCAGACAAGAGATCTGCAGCTTTTGTAAGCTTTTTTTTTTATTTATTTTTTAAATATACCCTGAACAAAAACATGCATAATTAAATTAAATTTTAAAAATCCATTGAAGAGTTCCTTTAGACTTTAAAAGGACACTATAGTCTCCAAAACAACTTAAGCTTAATGAAGCAGTTTTGGTGTACAGATCATACCCTTGCAATTATCTGCCATTTAGGAGTTAAATCACTTTGTTTATGCAACTTTAGTCACACCTCCCTGCCTGTGACTTACACAACCCTCCTAAACACTTCCTATAAAGAGTCATATAATGTTCATACTTCCTTTATTGAAAATTTTGTTTAATTTAAGAAGTTTTGATCACAGCCAATCACAACGCTTTCCGATATGAAGCATTGGATTGGCCGAGATTGTCAAGGAGGCAGATCGGGGCAAAATCAGCACAAGCCAAACACAGCCCCGGCTAATCAGCACCTCTTCATAGAGATGCATTGAATCAATGCATCTCTATGAGGAAGGTTCAGTGTCTGCATGCAGAGGGTGGAGACACTGAATGTCAGTCACACTGTGCAGCGCTGCCCCAGGAAGCACCTCTAGCAGCCATCTGAGGTGTGGCCAGTAGAGGTATCCCTAGGTTGTAATGGAAACATTGCATTTTCTCTGAAAAGACCGTGTTTACAGCAAAAAGCCTGAAGGGAATGAATATACTCACCAGAACAAATACAATACGATGTAATTGTTTTGGTGACTATAGTGTCCCTTTAATTTTTCTTACAGCTGAAGTAGAATATAATATTGTCTGACACAACCTGCAAATCACAAAGCAACTCAGAAAGCATACTGATTGGGTAACTGGGATTTACGGTATTGATAGATCAGTGGAGCGCAGAGACAGCGGCTGTGAAGTAATAAACACACACACTGAAATACATGATGTTTTACTATCAATTATTCTGATATTAGAAATATTTACAAATATCGCACAAACTAAATGGCACGATAGTGATGTTGGGCTCCTTGGCGTGGCCTGTAATTGCAATCTATCAAGGAATCTGATACAGGAAATAAACGGATTGTTACGAGGGATAACTGCGACCCAGTGACTGTATTGGGCTCACCCAGCATTGTACTGAGCAGCGGAATAGGAATTTGTAATTAAAATAACAGGAGAGATTTCCCTAAACTGGTTTAGTAAATATCACTCACTACATTCCCACATAACTTGCAGTATGTGAAAGCAGTCAGTCAATGTGCCCTTTATGTTTAGTGAACATTTAATTGATATTACGGATGGGAAGATACAGGGATGGCCACAAGGAAGCTTGACTTCCCAACAGGTAGCCAGTGACTTGAATAAACCATGTGTGCACATTTACAGCGACCAGACTTGCAAACATCCCCCAGGTTAAGAAAACACAGTGCAGGCCCAGGAGTTTACACAGTTCTGTTTGATTGCACCACAGGTAAACAAATGTCTGTCACCCAGTATGACCCCGATAAACAGTGGCCATGTCACATAAATCAGGCAGATCATGAGGAGGGGAGGGGGACATTACCATATGGAGACAGGAGGGGGCTTCATCATCTCCTGCCGTTGATTTAACCTGCTAGTGATCACAGGATGTCGATCCCATGACATGTCAAGTAACAGTTTCAGACGTGATGGTGGGTGGCTATTTATTTTGTATTGTTACAGATCCTGGTTACATTAAACTGACACATGAGACACACTAGGATTTGGGAAGAATGATGACAAAGGTTCTTCTTTACAAAGGTTTGAGGTCTGTTAACACAATTCTCCGATCAAAACTCAGATCTGAACTATGTCACCCACGAATCTCATTCTGCTAGCATGAGATTATAGGAAGCACTGGAATGACGACATCCCCAGTTATGATGTCTATGGTGCATTAGTTAAAATATTCCCTTGTGTAAATGGCTTATTTAGATCCTTTAATTAATATATCAATGTTGGACCCTGTGATTAATTTACTAAATCACAACTTGGGTCTCTTGAAAGGCTGAGTCCATCAATCTTCTAATGCAGATAGGAATGGGTTAACTTTAGATAATGCTAGTCTCACACGATTGCTTGGCTTATATCATCAAGACTGACGTCGCATAGGGAAGCATTGGGAGGCCAGTGCGCATGCACAGCAAATGAGAAAGACCTCAACAAGAGGAGTGTTTTATCCCTCTATGGAAACATTACTGTTTCTCTAATATGCCAATGTTTTACTCATCAATCTGAAACATGAACAATTTAATCAGGAAAGCAAAATCCTTTCAATGGAGCAGGTTAAATACACAGCTAACTTTTTATTTAATATTTTCTGCATCTTTTCTGAATAAGAAAATTATGCTGAGATTATTTGGTGTGAAACTGAATATTTACAATTAAAGATGGACGTCAGGTTATTTTAAAGGACACTCCAGGGCTGCAAGTGACCCCATTTATAAAAAAATAATACATTATATGCAATTAAGGGCTCTGCCACCTTCCAGGGTGCCTGCATATTTTGCAGCAGAGGTGAGTTATACCTACCTGATGCTGCCCCCTGCACACGCCACCATCTTTGATCTTCAGTTCCTGGTGCAACAGTACGTATCTGAGATCTGTAAAGATCCTGGAGATGAAATGCCCGATCCCCACAGCCACCGCTAGAGACAGCTGGGGTAGATGACAAAACGTTCCTGATGGTATCTCTGCCTATTATCAAGCTTCATCCAGCTAGGATTTTACCATAAGACTGCTGGTCCCTGTTTTAGGATTTCAATAATTTCCCAGTGTAATCTTCATGAGCATTTCAAAAAGATTCTATCAACACAGCATGCTATAATAATAGAATCAACTGCAATAAAACAAGTTGTAATAATGCAATGAGCTGTGTTAATACAATCAGCTTTGATAGTACAATAAGCTGTAAAGTGGCAAAAACCAATCACAATACATTGAGCTTTAATAATGCAATAAGCTGTAATATTAAACGGAACGGTAACAATACACAGCTGTAATAATACAAAAGGCTGTAATACTCTAATAAGCTGTAGTAACATAGGTAACCGTAATAAAACACAAAGGTGAAATGTTACATTAACTGTTATTGAAAAAAAAAAAATGGTTAAAATAAAAAAGCTGTAATAATAAAAGAAACTGCAGTGTTTATGTTCCTTAGGGTTCCTGACAGCGCCTTATGGAGTATTCATCATCAATTATTACAATGACATGTTCAACAATATATTGTCATAGTCTCCATTTACGTTTTCTTATTTTGCCAATAAACGTGTCACTAAACGCAGAGAAAGAAATGTCTGCGCATAGAACTTTGCAGCCAGGCCCACCAATCCCATTCTTACCTACATTGTTATTAATGTGACTTGGAATCAAAATTTAGGCAACAAAAAGACTAGAGAGCTATGGAGATCACTGCTGTAGGTGCACAGAATGGCAGGCAAGCACTAAACATGCCTTACATACTCCTTATGTTTGGCACGTTCAGTCACATTACCTTGTCCTTTAATTCCAAATGGAGGGACATACTCCCGGATCTTGGCCCATTTTCTGAAAGAGTCATCGAGGAACATTGGTGCTGGTTTGGAGAACCTTAAAAAAAGATTAAGAAATAAACAACATAAATTAACTGGAAAGAAAAAGCTGTACCTCTCTATCTACAAAGGGATCAGAAATAAAGAGCAATTCAGGAACTGGAACAATGTGTGAAATGAGGTTCAATGTGAACAAACCAGTGGCATTCATTGGCCATATTCACATATATTGACTTTGGACCCTCCTAAAGAAACTTAGCGAGGATGCACTGAACACCATGGAAAATGTGTGACACCTATATAATTATTATGCTGGGTATGTAATGGGAAAATAATTTGTAATTATCAATAGAAATGGGAGGGAGTACAAGGATGATTATTAGAAATCTGCACTTGAAGGTGTTTTCTTACTATTAAAAAACTGAGATTTGTCGATTTTCCAATATACCCTTCTCCTGCTGATCCCTTAATGTGCCAATTTCTTAACTTTTTTTAGCCAAAGTCTCAGACAGGCAGTCCTAGGACTGTGTACATAGGGGGGACTCGTCTTAGGGCCATCACTACCAGGAAGCCAGTGTCACAGGTCTGTGCTGCTAGGACCAGGCTCCATATTGAAGGTCCGGCATGTGTCTACTCAAGAGTCAGAACTTTAGCGACGGCATGGCTGGTTGGAGCACAGAATGTAAGGACACAGTGCTTCCCCAGCCATTGTCCCAGGTCCTGTCTGGAATAACAAGCTATTAAGTGATGAGTCAATCTCTATCATATTGATGTGATTGATTGTGTACAGTGCTCCATGACTAATGGGTAGCAGACAAAGGTCCATCATCCATCCCTGTCATTGTTGAATTCCAGCACGGCACATGACTGTGGACAGACAGAACTTCATTGAGGAACCGCTAACACGCAGCGTTCTCCCCAAGTCCCCAGACAGCCACGGATCGGGGACACAGTGAGAACAAATCATCCCTAAAATCACACATGGGTTTTCCAGCGGCCCACTAGGGCCATGTCAGCACTCCCCTGTAACACCCTTGGAAAGGAACAAAGTATTGGTTTCCAAGGCAACTGCTCCACTTTTACCAGACTGAACCAGGTGTTCCCATAGTAATTTACAAGTACATTTTACAAGGACAAAATAATTTATTATGTGTAAAAACGGCCACTTTATAATATGTTTAACTGATGGTCACCCTTACAGGTAACAATGAGCGGATTAATTAAAAAAAACACCCAACAGAATAACAAATTCGCTTCGGCAGAAAGCTCACTATTGAATAATTTCAACAGAAACTAGAATTCTTACGCCAAAGACTGTGTTTTTTAACCCTTAGTTTTAAGTTGGACAACATCCTTTCAGAATGAATAGACAGATACATTTAGTGGCCTTTGATAAAGGAGATATGTAGAGTAATGTGGACCCGTGTCACATTCCTTCCCACATAAAGGCACGTAGCTAATGACATTTACACTTGTCTTGGGATGACCTCATATAAGGAAGATTGCCAAAGATCCAACACATGTCCTTACTGTTATCAGAGTTCAAAGGTCCAACAAAAAGCAAACAGAGAAATCACTCATCAACAATCCAAGTCACCCCCAGGGGAACACTCTGCTCATTTAATGCTTTTCATATAAAACGTGAATCCTGTCTGACAGATGGTGAGTAGACAGAGTCGATAGCCAGGGTTCCATGGCTTGATTGACACCAGATCAGTTCAGTGGGGTGACTGGATCATATTTTGTTCTTATGTAAAAGTAATAAGTGCCCATTATGTGCCCCTGGGTCACAGAGCCAAACTTAAAAGAAACATTATCTCAATGAGTTTCCACGGTTTCTGCCAGGGACAAAGGAAATCGTGATATAAATTATTTATAGCAATTTTATCGACGGTGTAACTTGAACATAGTTATCTTAAAAGTAGTTTAACCTTTAAGCGCCGTGAACAATAAAGAGAAATATGATGAGAGGCAGGGAAACGAGTTAAAGCGTTCACAATAAAAAAATGTAAAACGTTGAAAAAAAAAATTAAATGTAACATTTTATTCTAGGTAGTTGAGGTTTAATATATAAAATACACAAACTATCACAGAGAACACAAGAAGATGTTAAAGAGGGTATTTGTTAATATACATTTATATGTATTATATATCATCCCAATACTAAGCAGCTAATAGTTTAACTAAAATCTTTTCAGTGGGAATTTATGGTACCGTCTATCAGAGTCGCTTTCAATGTGGAGAAAGTCTGGAAATGGTACACACGATAAGAAAATTAGACAGTGAAAGTACTACTGTTATTTCATAGATGTGAGTCATGAAACAAGAGTGGCTTACTTGGTGGCCTCAATGAGATGAAAAACAGGTTGGATCCAGAAGTCACAGAGAAACAACGTGCAATGTATGTTTCTGTGCTGGGATTACGTCAGCGTAAGGTAACACACTGAGCGCACACCTCATAAACGGTATCTGTAACAGGTCCGGACATACCCAGCACATTCCCACATTGTTATAAAACAATGCAACATTCACACCTCCTGCCTCATTAAACAGGAATTCAATCCCCCCAAAATTATGAAGCCGAAAATCAACTTCAAAGAAACCCAACAACTTCTGTTGGAATATATATGTATATACATGGAATTGTGTGCCAAAATATAGGGTGGACCTACCACAAAGTGTCCAGGTGGAACATACCACAAAGAGTAGGATAAGTAAAAATTAATTTTTTTTTAAACTCAAGTTTGAATTTATTGTGGTTGAAATGTAGATTAGATTTTAAAGAATGGACTTTACTTTCTTACAGCACAAATATATTAAATTCCACTGCTGTGTCATTGGGTCACTGCAGTGTTCAACCTACTAAATGACGTGACGAAATGGAACGTGGCTTAGAAAGCAGTAGGAGCTAATGATCATATAAAAGAAATCCTGGCGACAAGACGCACAATGCTATGCCAGCCCTAGCAGTGGCCCACGTTTTGTCTGGTTCTACAAACATTAAGTGTTTCTGGCCACCTAGAGAGAGTTTAAACCATGAATTGTGTCTGGTTCACAGGGCTCCTCCAGGAAACGGCACAACCTATATTTAAGGCTAAGAGATTTCTTGGCTCTGTTCTCTCCGTATCCTTTTATGTCTGCATGACACTTGGCAAACGCCTGAAGTCTTTGAGTAGCCGTGCTATTTTTATTGAGCTGCAGGAGTATAAATAATTTTGAGCAGTGTAACAAAACGCAAAGCACATCCATCACTGTATATTAACAGCTTCCAGATGTGTACTGTGGCATCATTAACTCTATTTACAGCCTGGGAGCGCTTAACCACCTGACAAAGAAAGATATATATATATATATATAATGCTTAGAACATACCTCCGATACACTAGTTGTATATCAGACCGACGGGCACTAAATGTTCATCTATTGTGAATGTGTTAAAGAGCACAGGAAAAATTATAGTTAAAATGTAAGAAACTCCAAGCAGAATGAATTTAGAATTATATAAAAAAAAACTGTAAATATCGGTGTGTATTTTTGATATAAATACATGGAGGCGGCCCAGTGTATGACTATTCCGGGGCCCTTGTTGGAGATGGCCACTCCTAGCCCTGGCACATGCTTTGGAAGAATTTCAGGGTTTGGTGGCCTTCTCCTCCATTGCAGACATTGCTTGTTATGACATCACACCCCTGTTCCTGAAGAGGGATGAGGTAAGAGATACGTGGAGTCTGGCACCGAGCACAGAATGGAAGTAATCAATTTATCCTGGCAGAGTACATTAGATAAACGTTTAGCCTATATCTTAAAATCTGTATTCTTACAGGGAAGCTGCCAACGTGTACATTAAAAGGTTTCTATTCCTGCGCTGGTTTTAGGTTTTATTAATTTCAAACACATTAAAAGAAAACATCCATAAGTGTGAGTAATAGCAACATTTTTGGGGGAACATTAAATTGTAGAGTGACTAAATACGTACAGAATATTACAAGCCAGATTTTTGTGATTGTATCACCCAGTAATATGAGTAAGAATTAGAGAATCTCTTTCTATAAAAAGATCAGAATGGGCTCTTATCCTTTTGTTTTCTACGACACATATAACCCACAAGCCAAAATCTGTGTCTGTCTCTAGCTCTGGAACCCTTTGTGTTTTATTTACAAGATACGCATTAGCTGCAGACCCTCTTTTAACAGGACCTACTCTAGTTGGGGAGGTCATTGAGAATTCTCTCTTAGTTATTTCTCCCCGCTACAATCTAGCAATGCTTCCTCTTACTATTCTCAACGCCATAGTCCAACAAGAAGGGGGATTCAGTTTTTCAGAATGCCCCTAAGATTTCTACATAAATATTAAAGTAACCAGTAAAATCCCTATCCCTACCTATTCCAAGCAAAACCCTGGTGCGGGTCTCAAAGTGCGCGGTTTTACTCTGCGTGACAAGTCCATCTGTCCTGTTTGGGTATGGGTCTTTTCTATTACCTAGTCATCTTGGGCTAATCCCTGGACACAGACGCAGGCCTGGCTCTTCTATAAATTATCGTCACTTGGCTCTCGGGTTGTCCATAGCAGCTCAGAATGGAATCTGGGTATCTCTTCATTATGCTTGGTGTGAGCGCTAATTTACACATGGGACGTTTGGGATGTTAACCATTTAGACTGCTGATCTGTTCTAGGCTACAAAAAACTAAGAGGTTTCTCTAAAAAATATGTCCTTCTTGGTGAATCTGCGTTTTTCCTTCATAAGAGGATTTTTCACAGTGGAAAAGCTATATAGAATAATGTCTGCATGTGGTTCAAGACATGCAAACAGAAACCACATCAAGAAATCCCCACGCGATGGGAGAACACTGTGATTTATATTGTCAGATGAAGGCACGCATGAAACAAGAACAAGATTATGTGGATAATCAAAGCACAGCCTGATGACATGATGAATAATTTAACATTGTCATCTCTGCATAAATCTCAGAATTTTCCAGTAAGAACAACACATGTCAGTTGTAGAAAGTTTTGCCAGAAAGCCCCCGCCTTCTAAATGCTGCAGAGGGAGTCAAACAGCATTAATACCCTGAGAAATATCTTCCTATGCTTCTCCGAGAGCTGCTCATTGAAGGACATCGCGCATGCCGCATCCATTAGCTCTGTAATACTACTGAACGAAGGAAACCTAGACAGCCAGGGAGGTACTTTTATAAACGGTCAATGAAATAACTGACTCCTGACACACAGCAAGCTCGAGTGGTTTACTTGTGCCAAGTGTTCCTTTAAAGGGACACTATAGGCACCAAAACAACCATGGCTTAATGTAGTGGCTCTCGGGCAACGAGCCTGCAGGTTGAGCAGTGTAAATGTTTACATTGCTGCCTAACGCCAGTGACTGTCAGTCAAACTGCTACTAGAAGGACTTCATGGACAAGGTCTGCATATAGACGCTGAACTGGGAGGAGATTGGCAAAGCAAAGCATTTTGCCGTGCATGCGCAATAGCCTTCTCATAGGAATGCACTGGATTGGCAGAGGTCATTAGCATTACATGTTGGTATTCCTAATGATGTTGTGTTCCTTCAAAGAGATACTATGTACTGTATAAAGCTTAATGCACAATATACAGCTTAATGCACGGTATACAGCTTAATGCACGGTATACAGCTTAATATACAGTTTAATGTACGGTATACAGCTTAATGCACGTTATACAGCTTAATACACGGTATACAGCTTAATATACAGTATACAGCTTAATATACGGTATATAGCTTAATGCACGGTATACAGCTTAATGCACGGTATACAGCTTAATATACAGTATACAGCTTAATGCACGGTATACAGCTTAATGTATGGTATACAACGTAATATACAGTATACAGCTTAATGCACGGTATACAACTTAATGCACGGTATACAACTTAATATACAGTATACAGCTTAATATACAGTATACAGCTTAATGCACGGTATACAGCTTAATGTACGGTATACAGCTTAATGTACGGTATACAGCTTAATGCACGGTATACAGCTTAATGTACGGTATACAGCTTAATGCACGGTATACAGCTTAATGCACGGTATACAGCTTAATGTATGGTATACAACGTAATATACAGTATACAGCTTAATGCACGGTATACAGCTTAATGCACGGTATACAACTTAATGCACGGTATACAGCTTAATGTATGGTATACAACTTAATATACAGTATACAGCTTAATGCACGGTATACAGCTTAATGTACGGTATACAGCTTAATGTACGGTATACAGCTTAATGCACGGTATACAGCTTAATGTACGGTATACAGCTTAATATACGGTATACAGCTTAATGTATGGTATACAACTTAATATACAGTATGCAGCTTAATGTATGGTATACAACTTAATATACAGTATACAGCTTAATATACAGTATACAGCTTAATGCACGGTATACAGCTTAATGTACGGTATACAGCAATACGCGGTGCTACAACAATATGCGGTATGCAACAGCAATGCCGCGATATACAGCTTAATGTATGGTATACAGCAATATACAGTATACAGCAATATACAGTATACAGCAATATACAAATATACAGCTTGTGGTATACGGCAATACACGGTATACAGTAATACGCGGTATACGAAAGCAATGTCTGATTGCCTGGCAATGCGATTTTTAACTTAATATACAGTATACACGTAATATACAGTATACAGCTTAATGCACGGTATACAGCTTAATGCACGGTATACAACTTAATGCACGGTATACAGCTTAATGTATGGTATACAACTTAATATACAGTATACAGCTTAATGCACGGTATACAGCTTAATGTACGGTATACAGCTTAATGTACGGTATACAGCTTAATGCACGGTATACAGCTTAATGTACGGTATACAGCTTAATGCACGGTATACAGCTTAATGCACGGTATACAGCTTAATGTATGGTATACAACGTAATATACAGTATACAGCTTAATGCACGGTATACAGCTTAATGCACGGTATACAACTTAATGCACGGTATACAGCTTAATGTATGGTATACAACTTAATATACAGTATACAGCTTAATATACAGTATACAGCTTAATGCACGGTATACAGCTTAATGCACGGTATACAGCTTAATGTACGGTATACAGCTTAATGTACGGTATATAGCTTAATGTACGGTATACAGCTTAATGTATGGTATACAACTTAATATACAGTATACAGCTTAATGCACGGTATACAGCTTAATATACAGTATACAGCTTAATGCACGGTATACAGCTTAATGTACGGTATACAGCTTAATGTATGGTATACAACTTAATGCACGGTATACAGCTTAATGTATGGTATACAACTTAATATACAGTATACAGCTTAATGTATGGTATACAACTTAATATACGGTATACAGCTTAATGCACGGTATACAGCTTAATATACAGTTTAAAGGACCACTATAGTGCCAGGAAAACATACTCGTTTTCCTGGCACTATAGTGCCCTGAGGGTGCCCCCACCCTCAGGAACCCCCTCCCGCCCGGCTCTGGAAGGGGGAAAGGGGTTAAAACTTACCTTTTTCCAGCGCTGGGCGGAGAGCTCTCCTCCTTCTCTCCTCCTCCGCTTCCTCCCTCCTGGGTTGAATAAGCACGCTACGCAACAACCGTAACGCCAAGAGCCTGCTGTCGCATAGGGAAAGCATTTACAATGCTTTGCGTGATCGTGCTATGCGTTTCCTACCGTGAAAATCACAAAGTGAGTATATCGCTAGTTTCTAGCGGCTGTCAATGAGACAGCCGCTAGAGGAAATAGGGGAAGGCTTAACCCATTCATAAACATAGCAGTTTCTCTGAAACTGCTATGTTTATAAAAAAATGGGTTAACCCTAGAAGGACCAGGCACTCAGACCACTTCATTAAGCTGAAGTGGTCTGGGTGCCTAGAGTGGTCCTTTAATATACAGTATACAGCTTAATGCACGGTATACAGCTTAATATACAGTATACAGCTTAATATACAGTATACAGCTTAATGCATGGTATACAGCTTAATATACAGTATACAGCTTAATGTATGGTATACAGCTTAATATACAGTATACAGCTTAATGCACGGTATACAGCTTAATATACAGTATACAGCTTAATGCACGGTATACAGCTTAATATACAGTATACAGCTTAATGTATGGTATACAGCTTAATGTATGGTACACAGCTTAATGCAAGGTATACAGCTTAATGCAAGGTATACAGCTTAATGTACGGTATACAGCTTAATATACAGTATACAGCTTAATATACAGTATACAGCTTAATATACAGTATACAGCTTAATGTATGGTATACAGCTTAATGTATGGTACACAGCTTAATGCAAGGTATACAGCTTAATATACAGTTTAATATACGGTATACAGCTTAATGCACGGTATACAGCTTAATATACAGTATACAGCTTAATGCACGGTATACAGCTTAATACACGGTATACAGCTTAATATACAATATACAGCTTAATGTATGGTATACAGCTTAATGTATGGTACACAGCTTAATATATAGTATACAGCTTAATATATAGTATACAGCTTAATGTATGGTACACAGCTTAATGCAAGGTATACAGCTTAATGTATGGTATACAGCTTAATATACAGTATACAGCTTAATGTACGGTACGCAGCTGAATATACAGTATACAGCTTAATATACAGTATACAGCTTAATGTACGGTACGCAGCTTAATATACAGTATACAGCTTAATGTACGGTACACAACTTAATATATAGTATACAGCTTAATGTATGGTACACAGCTTAATATACAGTATGCAGCTTAATGTAGAGAGATATCAGCTATGCCTCATTGATGATGCCTAACAAGGTTGAAACGATCGTTTGGGGTTGCTGTGTCTATCGTGCAGAGGAAACTTGCTGGCATTTCGGATCTGGACGGCCCGTACGGGTGGGACCAATCTGATATGCTACCGATATGTTCTCTCTGTAATGGCACAAGACGAGCTAAAACCAGCTTGAGATCTGAGCAGGAACCCACCGAAGGGCAGGCTATTTCAGCTGCTGTCGGTTCTCAGCACACTTTTGCCCACATTCTTTTTGCTCTCCATAATGTATGGTACACAAATTAATGTACGGTATGCAGCTTAATGTACAGTATACAGCTTAATGTACTGTATACAACTTTATGTACGTTATACAGCTTAATGTACGGTATACAGCTTATTGTATAGTTTACAGCTTAACGTATGGTATACAGCTTAGTATATAGTAGACAGCTTTATGTACAGTATATTATACTAATTCATAGCAGTTATACTATGGTAGTAATGATAATCACTGCCAAGAGACAAATCATATATAGAAGTGGCGATACTCACTGCCAAGGGACAGTTATAATATAATAGTAGTGATACTCATTGTCAAGGGACAGTTATAATATAATAGTAACGATAGTCACTGCCAAGGGACAATTATAATATAATAGTAGTGATACTCACTGCCAAGGGACAGTTATAATATAATAGTAGCGATAGTCACTACCAAGAGACAGTTATAATATAATAGTAGTGATAGTCACTGCCAAGGGACAGTTATAATATAATAGTAGCGATACTCACTGCCAAGGGACATTTATAATATAATAGTAGTGATACTCACTGCCAAGGGACAGTTATAATATAATAGTAGCGATACTCACTGCCAAGGGACAGTTATAATATAATAGTAGTGATACTCACTGCCAAAAGGACAGTTATAATATAATAGTAGCTATACTCACTGCCAAGGGACAGTTATAATATAATAGTAGCGATAGTCACTGCCAAGGGACAGTTATAATATAATAGTAGTGATACTCACTGCCAAAAGGACAGTTATAATATAATAGTAGCTATACTCACTGCCAAGGGACAGTTATAATATAATAGTAGCTATACTCACTGCCAAGGGACAGTTATAATATAATAGTAGTGATACTCACTGCCAAAAGGACAGTTATAATATAATAGTAGTGATACTCACTGCCAAGGGACAGTTATAATATAATAGTAGCTATACTCACTGCCAAGGGACAGTTATAATATAATACTAGCTATACTCACTGCCAAGGGACAGTTATAATATAATAGTAGCGATACTCACTGCCAAGGGACAGTTATAATATAATAGTAGCGATACTCACTGCCAAGGGACAGTTATAATATAATAGTAGCGATACTCACTGCCAAAAGGACATTTATAATATAATAGTAGTGATACTCACTGCCAAAAGGACAGTTATAATATAATAGTAGCGATACTCACTGCCAAGGGACAGTTATAATATAATAGTAGTGATACTCACTGCCAAGGGACAGTTATAATATAATAGTAGCTATACTCACTGCCAAGGGACAGTTATAATATAATAGTAGTGATACTAACTGCCAAGGGACAGTTATAATATAATAGTAGTGATACTCACTGCCAAGGGACAGTTATAATATAATAGTAGTGATACTCACTGCCAAGGGACAGTTATAATATAATAGTAGTGATACTCACTGCCAAGGAACAGTTATAATATAATAGTAGTGATACTCACTGCCAAGGGACAGTTATAATATAATAGTAACGATACTCACTGCCAAGGGACAGTTATAATATAATAGTAGTGATAGTCACTGCCAAGGGACAGTTATAATATAATAGTAGCGATACTCACTGCCAAGGGACAGTTATAATATAATAGTAGCGATACTCACTGCCAAGGGACAGTTATAATATAATAGTAACGATACTCACTGCCAAGGGACAGTTATAATATAATAGTAACGATAGTCACTGCCAAGGGACAGTTATAATATAATAGTAGTGATACTTGCTGCCAAGGGACAGTTATAATATAATAGTAGCTATACTCAATGCCAAGGGACAGTTATAATATAATACTAGATATACTCACTGCCAAAAGACAGTTATAATATAATAGTAACCATACTCACTGCCAAGGGACAGTTATAATATAATAGTAACCATACTCACTGCCAAGGGACAGTTATAATATAATAGTAACGATACTCACTGCCAAGGGACAGTTATAATATAATAGTAACGATACTCACTGCCAAGGGACAGTTATAATATAATAGTAACGATACTCACTGCCAAGGGACAGTTATAATATAATAGTAACCATACTCACTGCCAAGGGACAATTATAATATAATAGTAGCTATACTCACTGCCAAGAGACAGTTATAATATAATAGTAGCTATACTCACTGCCAAGGGACAATTATAATATAATAGTAGCGATACTCATTGTCAAGGGACAGTTATAATATAATACTAGCTATACTCACTGCCAAGGGACAGTTATAATATAATAGTAGTGATACTCACTGCCAAGGGACAGTTATAATATAATAGTAGTGATACTCACTGCCAAGGGACAGTTATAATATAATAGTACCGATACTCACTGCCAAGGGACAGTTATAATATAATACTAGCTATACTCACTGCCAAGGGACAGTTATAATATAATACTAGCTATACTCACTGCCAAGGGACAGTTATAATATAATACTAGCTATACTCACTGCCAAGGGACAGTTATAATATAATAGTAGCTATACTCAATGCCAAGGGACAGTTATAATATAATAGTAACGATACTCACTGCCAAGGGACAGTTATAATATAATAGTAACGATACTCACTGCCAAGGGACAGTTATAATATAATAGTAGTGATAATCACTGCCAAGGGACAGTTATAATATAATAGTAACGATACTCACTGCCAAGGGACAGTTATAATATAATAGTAACGATACTCACTGCCAAGGGACAGTTATAATATAATAGTAACGATACTCACTGCCAAGGGACAGTTATAATATAATAGTAGTGATACTCACTGGCAAGGGACAGTTATAATATAATAGTAGCTATACTCAATGCCAAGGGACAGTTATAATATAATAGTAGCGATACTCACTGCCAAGGGACAGTTATAATATAATACTAGCTATACTCACTGCCAAGGGACAGTTATAATATAATAGTAGCTATACTCAATGCCAAGGGACACTTATAATATAATAGTAGCGATACTCACTGCCAAGGGACAGTTATAATATAATAGTAGTGATACTCACTGCCAAGGGACAGTTATAATATAATAGTAGCGATACTCACTGCCAAGGGACAGTTATAATATAATAGTAACGATATTTATTGCCAAGGGATAGTTATAATATAATAGTAGCTATACTCAATGCCAAGGGACAGTTATAATATAATAGTAGCGATATGCACTGCCAAGAGACAGTTGTAATATAATACTAGCTATACTCACTGCCAAAAGACAGTTATAATATAATAGCAACCATACTCACTGCCAAGGGACAGTTATAATATAATAGTAGCTATACTCACTGCCAAGGGACAGTTATAATATAATTGTAGCGATACTCACTGCCAAGGGACAGTTATAATAGTAGTGATACTCACCGCCAAGGGACAGTTATAATATAATAGTAGCGATAGTCACTGCCAAGGGACATTTATAATATAATAGTAGCGATACTCACTGCCAAGGGACAGTTATAATATAATAGTAGCTATACTCACTGCCAAGGGACATTTATAATATAATAGTAGCTATACTCACTGCCAAGGGACATTTATAATATAATAGTAGCTATACTCACTGCCAAGGGACATTTATAATATAATAGTAGTGATACTCACTGCCAAGGGACAGTTATAATATAATAGTAGTGATACTCACTGCCAAGGGACAGTTATAATATAATAGTAGCTATACTCACTGCCAAGGGACATTTATAATATAATAGTAGCGATACTCACTGCCAAGGGACATTTATAATATAATAGTAACGATAGTCACTGCCAAGGGACAGTTATAATATAATAGTAGCTATACTCACTGCCAAGGGACATTTATAATATAATAGTAGCGATACTCACTGCCAAGGGACAGTTATAATATAATAGTAGCTATACTCACTGCCAAGGGACATTTATAATATAATAGTAGCGATACTCACTGCCAAGGGACATTTATAATATAATAGTAGCGATACAGTTATAATATAATAGTAGCGATACTCACTGCCAAGGGACAGTTATAATATAATAGTAGCTATACTCACTGCCAAGGGACAGTTATAATATAATAGTAGCGATACAGTTATAATATAATAGTAGCGATACTCACTGCCAAGGGACAGTTATAATATAATAGTAGCGATACAGTTATAATACAATAGTAACAATATTTATTGCCAAGGGATAGTTATAATATAATAGTAACGATATTTATTGCCAAGAGAGTTATAATTGATCATTTATTTTTCATGTTAATCTGTTAAATACGGATATAAATATTTTCCTTTTTTTATATTGACTTTATTTATTGTTCATTTTATCCCACGTTTACCACTATTTCTACAGTGCAGTAAAACAAAGCTTGCGATAATGGTTTTGTTTTATCTGGCTGAAAAGGTTTCCTCAGGAAGTTACGGTTAAATTATTTTTTCTTTGCGGTGTTAAATTATTGTGTCAGCTCTTTTTACATGGGCTAATGGACATCTACAAGGCTTACACTGTAGGTGTGAAGCTCTGCACACACATTTTGGGATTATCACTGAGCTAATTATATGGAGGTTTCCCGGATCCCATTCTCCTTTATGGCAAAATCTAAAGTTGGGGCAGATGCTGGTGAATGAGATCAGTTTCTGTTTGTTATGGTTAAACGGTCCTTTGATAGCTTCATGCTTGGATTTTCCTTTGGTAAACAGAGAATAAAAGAAATATGCTGGGACTAAACAAGCACAGATCCCGTCAGCAAAACAGTAAATTCCTGGCAGACAAAATAACGTAAAAACTAAATGAAAGAAATTTAAATTGGAGAGAATTGACAGACAAGGTCGAATGCAGATTCGCGCACCATGGAAAGTCTGAATATACAAATCCACCCACACAGGGTGCGCAATTCTTTTCATACAGCCTAACCGAGCATCTGTAAGTGGCTCTGAGTGTTTTACTCCATACAGTGTTACCGAACGTCTGTAAGTGGCTCTGAGTGTTTTATCCCATACAGTGTTACCGAATGTTTTATTTCATTCAGCATTACCGAGTGTCTGTAAGCGGCTCTGAGTGTTTATCCCACACAGTGTTACCGAGTGTCTGTAAGTGGCTCTGAGTGTTTATCCCACACAGTGTTACCGAGCGTCTATAAGCGACTCTGAGTGTTTTATCCCATACAGCGTTACCGAACATCTGTAAGCGGCTCAGAGCGTCTGTAAGTGGCTCTGCGTTTTTTATCCCACAGTGCTACCGAACGTCTGTAAGCAGCTCTGAGTGTTTTATTCCATACAGTGTTACCAAGCGTCTATAAGCGGCTCTGTGTGTTTATCCCACACAGTGTTACCGAGCGTCTGTAAGCGGCTCTGAGTGTTTTATTCCATACAGTGTTATCGACTGTCTGTAAGCGGCTCTGAGTGTTTTATTCCATACAGTGTTACCGAACGTCTTCTCATACAGCGTTACCGAGCGTCTGTAAGCGGCTCTGAGTGTTTTATTCCATACAGTGTTATCGACTGTCTGTAAGCGGCTCTGTGTGTTTATCCCATACAGTGTTACCGAGCGTCTGTAAGCGTCTCTGAGTGTTTTATTCCATACAGTGTTATCGACTGTCTGTAAGCGGCTCTGAGTGTTTTATTCCATACAGTGTTACCGAGCGTCTGTAAGCGGCTCTGAGTGTTTTATTCCATACAGTGTTACCGAGCGTCTGTAAGCGGCTCTGGGTGTTTTATCCCATGCAGTGTTACTGAGCGTCTATAAGCGGCTCTGTGTGTTAATCCCATACAGTGTTACCGAGCGTCTGTAAGCGGCTCTGAGTGTTTTATTCCATACAGTGTTACCGACTGTCTGTAAGCGGCTTTGAGTGTTTTATCCTATACAGTGTTACCGAACGAATGTTGGAAAAGTAGGGATACTTTCTTCTAGTAACAACAAAATTCATGAAATGATAGTTTCATTTGGTGTTTTTCATGTTGCAATAACACAGGGGTGGCACAATATACAAATGAGTGATTTTTCTGGTGTTTAAATGGACCTGAAACACAGAAACTCAGGTTGTATATGGTCTGGAATGCACAGGATTAGCAGTTCATTCATAAAGTAGAATATTGGGCTGGGCAGACGAAAGACATTTTAGCAAAGATTATGATTTTGTTCCGTTTAGTTATTTTTATAACATGTCTCTTAACGCACTTTAGTCACTGTTTAGTGATTAAATATTATGGATCCCCGGAATGAATCCACAGACGCCAACACCTTCACTTGAACCATCTTAATAAGACACAAACTTTCCAAAAATGACATTTATACGGTATAATTACTACTTTCTAGCAGACAGAAAACATTCAACTCTGGAAGATTCTAGCATACAAGGGAAGCCAACCATAGCTATTAATAAAATAAAACAAACATTTCAAGTTTATAAATATGAAGTTACCGGGAAACGTTGTGGCATGGTTCTTGCAGTAACCAATGAGCACTTGTAGAAGCGCAAGCTGAGTGAATGAAACCGAGCCAAGTATAAAATGATAAATGGAGATTGTTCAATATTAACTAGTTGGCTGAAGAAATAAAGCTGGATAGTTTGGCATGGACGGATGATATATGTGACATATTCAGATGGCAAGTAACAATGAAGTAGCAGGAGAAGTGCCCTTATTTAGTTGCAAAACGACACAAAATTCTAGATTTTCTTCCAATTCCAATGTTTAGTAAACAGCTTTACTTTTGTGTTTACTTTACACATATTTGGTTCTTGGTGCATGGTCTGATTTTGCGATTTCTAATTTATCATGCTTCTATAGTAGCATTAGTAAGTGCATGAAGACTCTCCAAGACACCGGCCATGTTCTGGCACCGGCACCCCACAGAATTTTTGAGGTTCATTCATCCAAAACCAGTTGGTGTCTAAAAAATATATTTTTCTTTCACAATCCTCTGTACTTCTCACCAACAAAATAATAGCAAATGCGATATTATATATTCTTGTCGTATTTAAAACTGTTTCCACATACTTTGTGCAAGCGTTAGCCGTGTGTTTAAATAATAAAAAAATAATCATCAGTAACTGCATAATTAATAATGTTTACCAAAAGTTGCTAGAAGTCAGTCTATGGAGTGAATCTAGCAATTTTAAAACATGGCAAATGGAGGGTGGCAGGAGCCCTTGGTGCCAAATAAAGAGAGGGAAAAAGCCATTTGTGCCAGTATTTCTGATTAAATATTTCTAGAACAATCCGTGTGACCAACTGATAAAATGCAGTAACGAGCCATCTATAGAGAGATGAGTAAATAATTAAATACCCACAACTCAGAAGAGTAGAGATCAGCAAAACTTTCCCCCCCAACTTACTGAATAATACCAAACGGGTAGCCAGTGACAATGGGTAATCCTGCCCCTTGCCATGCCCAGCACCCAGTTCAGGAATTGATGGATTATGGAAGAGATGTATATATAATTATAGCGCTAGTTTTAGATCAATCCCTCTCAATCTTAGAATGTTTCATTCACTTGGAAGACATACGTAATATATACCGCACACCCTGATAAATCACTCGCTACTTCAACGGATGCAGGGATTTAGAATCATAGTTCTTTAACATAGTAGTAAACAAATTGATAAAGGAATTTTAATAAACCAACTTACATACTGTCCTGTAAAAAGCTGAAAGAGTAAAGGAAGGATATCATCATTTAATATCCAGTCTTACTGAATTTGGAAAACAGATTATTATAATAGGAGTTCTTCATTGTAATACGTCCGCAGAGAGGAATAAAACATTTCTCAATACATGCAGAAAGGTGGGCAGCGCACTTTGTGATAAAGATCAGGGAAAAAATATTAACTGCATGTGTGAGTGAATCAGTAATAATATGAACACAGATATACCATGTCAGAGTTCTTTCCAGATGTAACTGTGAAAAATAAATACTCAGATCGGGCAACGTAGCCTGTACAGAATAACTGAATTAAAGAATACAAGAATACATTTTTATCTCATCCCACTTGTCACGAGCCTGTGCATGACTGCCTCAAGTATATCAGCATAGGTATAGCAGAAACATCCTGGAATGGGTACACAGATTAATGAAAACGTGAGTGGGAAGAGGTAAAAATGAATTTTTCTATTTGTAAAATCAGTTATTAACGGTGAGATTTAGCAGCACTTTTTGTCTGTTTACAGCGCCTTCGTATACTGCACATGTTTTTTTAATTTCTCACTACATATTTACATTAACAAATTATATTTAAACGTCACTAGCAGCCTGTCACTATGTGGACATACTGTGATCTAAAGAGCATGAATGTAGAATATTTCCACTACACAAACCCAGAGTGTCCTATGCTAAGGGAAGACAATGTATTAGAGTGGTGGGGCTCAACGTGGGATACTATAGAACATAATCTGACTGACAGACAAAAGATCAAACAGAGACACACCGACATACAGATACACAACACAGAGTACAGATCTAGGTTTCCAGAGATAAAAGTAGTCAATAAACAGAGTAAGATCAATAACCAAAATCAAAAACTGCATTCTCAGCTAACTCAGACCATAACAGGGCGAGTGGCTGCTATTAGTTTGCATCAATTATGGCACAAAAGGTGCGCAAATGAATTGACAGATATTGGAAGGGTATTGGGATGTATAGAAAGATTTAAGGTGGAGCGGTCCATGTAGAAAAGAATGCTGGAATGACGCACGCACGTCAACATATTACAGCTCATTGTATCATTACAGCTCATTGTATTATTAGAGCTCATTGTTTCATTACATCTCATTGTATTATTAGAGCTCATTGTTTCATTACAGCTCATTGTTTCATTACATCTCATTGTATTATTAGAGCTCATTGTTTCATTATAGCTCATTGTATTATTACAGCTCATTGTTTCATTACAGCTCATTGTTTCATTACAGCTCATTGTATTATTACAGCTCATTGTTTCATTACATCTCATTGTATTATTACAGCTCATTGTTTCATTACATCTCATTGTATTATTACAGCTCATTGCGTTAGTGTATTGTATAATTATTTTACTATTAAAACACTCTATATTATATATTATTTTTAAAGATCTATGTAATAATATTATATTATTATTACAGTTTATTGTACTATTACAGCTTATTGTATTATTACGGCTTATTTTTGTGGTTGTAGCGCCAGTTTTTGAGCAGTTTGACAGAATCAGGGACTCTTCGAGCACCCGAAGCTGCTGTTGAGGGATTTTACTTCCTCGTTGTCCCCGAATATGTAAGTGGTTGATAAAATAACATCAGCTTAAATACTATGTCGTCATCATATGATTTTTACCTTTTAGTTTAATGCTCAAACCGTCATTAGGTTAAACAGAGCAATCAGTAGATTCTACACATTAGGACTATTTACATCCTCTGGCTTCATTAGGTTAAACAGAGCAGTTATTTACTAAGCATGTCACCATCATGCAGGTCAATTCTTACATTGCCAAGGCACTCGAGGGGTTAATGTCACGTCCATGGCAATATATGCTAATTGTCTGAACCACAGGGAAAACTGACGGTTGTTTTTTAGCCATAAACATTTAATTTCCATAGGAAAGCCCAATAAAGTGAGTCACTGACTCTGGGAAAGCCAGAAAGGCCAACACATCTGGAACTGGATGCTCTCTTCCTGTCACATGCTAATCGATGTTCAGAAATAATGTCAGATAAACGCGGCAGGAATGCTAATATTTGGATATCTGTATCCTAACGGTCCCTTTTTAGCTGAAGGCAGATGGAGATGTTTGTGAGATGAAGAAAGCTAAGTCTAACTCGGACTAACAGTACTGACTATTGAGAGACCGACATTGCAATTACTGAAACATTCTAGAATTCTCAATATTAGGACTGGCTTATACATGGGGCAAAGGTGTTAGAAGACACCCTTAAAGGGACATCTGCACAGTGATTACGAAGTAATGAGATATATTGTTCAACAAAACTGTCATGGCTAAAAGCAGTCAATTGGACACGGGCAATTATCGGGTGGGGATGGCAGATGAAATGCAATGGTCCATGGATCCAACAATACACAGAAACGTGGAGAAATGTCCAGGAGGAAATAATCTCTATGAGTAACCCTTGCATGGTGCATTCAACTATTGCCATGCATATGTTAGTCTATATTTCAATATATTACAAACCTGTAACAACTGCTAATGGTTATCACCCAATCAAACCAAACCTGTAAAAACCGCTAATGGTTATCATCCAATCAAACCAAACCTGTAACAACTGCTAATGGTTATCATCCACTCAAACCAATTATGTAAAAAACGCTAATGGTTATCACCCAATCAAACCAAACCTGTAACAACCGCTAATGGTTATAAACCAATCAAACCAAACCTGTAACAACTGCTAATGGTTATCATCCAATCAAACCAAACCTGTAACAACCGCTAATGGTTATCATCCAATCAAACCAAACCTGTAACAACCGCTAATGGTTATCATCCAATCAAACCAAACCTGTAACAACTGCTAATGGTTATCATCCAATCAAACTAAACCTGTAACAACCGCTAATGGTTATCATCCAATCAAACCAAACCTGTAACAACCGCTAATGGTTATCATCCAATCAAACCAAACCTGTAACAACTGCTAATGGTTATCATCCAATCAAACCAAACCTGTAACAACCGCTAATGGTTATAAACCAATCAAACCAAACCTGTAACAACCGCTAATGGTTATCATCCAATCAAACCAAACCTGTAACAACCGCTAATGGTTATAAACCAATCAAACCAAACCTGTAACAACTGCTAATGGTTATCATCCAATCAAACCAAACCTGTAACAACTGCTAATGGTTATCATCCAATCAAACCAAACCTGTAACAACTGCTAATGGTTATCATCCAATCAAACCAAACCTGTAACAACTGCTAATGGTTATCATCCAATCAAACCAAACCTGTAACAGCCGCTAATGGTTATCATCCAATCAAACCACACCTGTAACAACCGCTAATGGTTATCATCCAATCAAACCACACCTGTAACAACTGCTAATGGTTATCATCCAATCAAACCTGTAACAACCGCTAATGGTTATCATCCAATCAAACCTGTAACAACCGCTAATGGTTATCATCCAATCAAACCAAACCTGTAACAACCGCTAATGGTTATCATCCAATCAAACCAAACCTGTAACAACCGCTAATGGTAATCATCCAATCAAACCAAAACTGTAACAACTGCTAATGGTTATAAACCAATCAAACTAAACCTGTAACAACTGCTAATGGTTATCATCCAATCAAACCAAACCTGTAACAACCGCTAATGGTTATCATCCAATCAAACCAAACCTGTAACAACCGCTAATGGTTATCATCCAATCAAACCGAATCTGTAACAACTGCTAATGGTTATCATCCAATCACACCAAACCTGTAACAACCGCTAATGGTTATCATCCAATCAAACCGAATCTGTAACAACCGCTAATGGTTATCATCCAATCAAACCAAACTTTTAACAAGAAGCTGAAGTTGGAAGATAGAGAGAAGCTAGAGGTGGGTTGTGGCCAAAATGGGGGGAGATGGAGGCAAAGACATTCGGGCAGGGTGACATTCGGCCAGGACACCCATTAGCAATACAAAAATCTGGATGTGAAAGGGAAGAATATTGGCAGCTGTTAAGATAACTATAAATTAAATTTTATAGCAAGACAGGAGGCGAGTATTTTCCATTAACTTTGTTTACTTAACTTAAAGCGGCACTGTCATGCCGAATCCCGTTTTTTTTTAACCCTCCTCCCGCCTCCACTACATCCAATTGACCCACTAGTCACCCCCAAATACCCATAAGCCCCCCGGATTACCTCTTTTTAAATCTTTATTTTCTGCCCCGATCTATATTCAGGGCGCCGCCATCTTTGTGTGGGTAGGTGAAGTCCCTCAGGGACACGTCATCTGCCCACACTAGGCAGACTGTGAGATTCCCGCACATGCCCAGTGAAACACCTGGACATGCGAACGGGAATTTCATCTATTCATTTATTCATCAGACAGACGAATTAATAAAAATGTCAGACGAACAAACTAACACTGTGTATCAGTGTTAGTTTGTTCGTTCAGTTTATTACAAGGAGGGAGCTACCGGCGTGCAGCTCCCTCCTTGTAATATGTAAAGATAGAAGCGGCAGGGAGCAGTGCTCCCCGCCACTTCATAAGCCCCCCCAGGTCCCCCTCTCACTCTATGGGGGTCAATATGACCCCCATAATAGCACAAGGGAGATTAAAATCTCCCAAATGCCCCTTCTCGCTATACCGCGAGTAGGGGCATGTTTACTAAACAGTGAGCAGCTTGTGGCTGCTCACTGTTGAAAAAAAATTACATAAATTACAATAAGGGGGGGAGGACAATAGGTCCTGAGCGGCGGGTGGGGGCCCTAATAAAACAATAAGGGGGGGGACCTACTGTCCTCCCCCCTGGCCCCCACCCCTGAGCGGTGGGTGGGGCCCTAATAAAACAATAAGGGGGGGGACCTACTGTCCTCCCCCCCTGGCCCCCACCCCTGAGCGGTGGGTGGGGTCCCTAATAAAACAATAAGGGGGGGGACCTACTGTCCCCCCCCTGGCCCCCACCCCTGAGCGGTGGGTGGGGGCCCTAATAAAACAATAAGGGGGGGACCTACTGTCCTCCCCCCGGCCCCCACCCCTGAGCGGTGGGTGGGGGCCCTAAATGAAACACCACCCCCCCAATCAAGGTGACTAGGGGTCCCAAGCCCCTAGTCACCCCCCCCACCCAAAAAAAACTATCCCCTACCTACCCCCCTCACCCTAAAATAGTGAGGGGGGAATAAAATAACTAACCTGTAAAAAAAAATTAAACTTACCATTTGAAGTCTTCTTTTTTCTAAAATCTTCTTTCTTCAGGCCCCAAAACTATTTTTAGGGTGAGGGGGGTAGGTAGGGGATAGTTTTTTTTGGGTGGGGGGGTGACTAGGGGCATAGGACCCCTAGTCACCTTGATTGGGGGGGTTTCATTTAGGGCCCCCACCCACCGCTCAGGGGTGGGGGCCGGGGGGGAGGACAGTAGGTCCCCCCCCTTATTGTTTTATTAGGGCCCCCACCCACCGCTCAGGGGTGGGGGCCAGGGGGGAGGACAGTAGGTCCCCCCCCTTATTGTTTTATAAGGGCCCCCACCCACCGCGCAGGGGTGGGGGCCAGGGAGGGAGGACAGTAGGTCCCCCCCCCTTATTGTTTTATAAGGGCCCCCACCCACCGCGCAGGGGTGGGGGTCAGGGGGGGAGGACAGTAGGTTCCCCCCCCTTATTGTTTTATTAGGGCCCCCACCCACCGCTCAGGGGTGGGGGCCAGGGGGGGAGGACAGTAGGTCCCCCTCATCTTTCTTTAGGGCCCCCATGGGCGAGGGGGGAGGGTTATTAGTTTTTGGTTGTTTTTTTTACAGTGAGCAGCTATAAGCTGCTCACTGCTTACTACACATGCCCCTACTCGCAATATAGCGAGTAGGGGCATATTATTTACTAATACTAAGTAATTTTTACTTAGTATTAGTAAAGTTGGCTGAAAGACCAATTTAGGTCTTTCAGCCTTTTAGTAGATAGTTCCCTAATACCATGGGAATTAGGGAGTTATCTACTAAGCGGCTGCAAGATGCAGCCGCGGCAATGAATAGGATCGGAGTTTCATTCATTAGAATTAAATTCCGATCCCAATAAAGTGCCGAATTGCGTTCTAAAAGAAACGAACATACTGTTGTCATTCAGTTAGAACGCAATTCGGCAGTTTAGTGTAAAGTGACAGGAAGCATTGTGGGAACACTGAGGAAAGCTAGGGATCATGGGAAAATTGCTCTGACCAGCGGAAATGAAGCACACTTTGCTCCTCCGCTGGTCAGAGCTGGTCAAGCGGAGGAATCCCCCATAAGGCAAAGAGTCCCTACTTTGTCTTATGATTTTAAAGAAAACTAAAGAAGACAGGAAGAAAAGAATAACAGATCCCGAGAGAGGGGGAGAAGAGGAAGAGATTGAGGAAAGGTAAGTTCGGCATGACAGTGCCACTTTAACAACATTATGTCACAGAGTGTGCAAACTCTTCAACTACATTCTCAATGGACATTGAATCTGTTAACAAGCCTTGGCTTTGTAATAAATTACAAGAACTCCAGCAACAAATACATTTTTTCAATAAAGTTTAGTGAATAAAAGAGAAAAAACAGATTAACTGAAATGGAGCACTCGTTTGCCAATCAGCATCCGGCATAGTCTATATAGTGAATGATCCCCAATATCCGTCCTGTTTCTTTGCTCCTCCAGTAGAGATAATTATCATATATATTCACTTATGCTACCGTTTTCTATATGAATACCTTCTGGTTTGGTTAAATAAATTTTTATATATATATATATATATATATATATAATTTATTTATTTTTAATTTATGTTGTATGTTTTCTGAAGTAATTTTATATATTTTTATCATAATTTTTTGTTTAATATATATATTTGGTTCATACACACTGGCTTTTGCGCCTTTTCATGCGAAGTGAGTTTGCAGTTCATCCGCGTTTGGTCGTTTTTTATACGAATTGTTACTTTTCGGTAATTTCGAATGACTCGCGTTCAGTAGTTTTCTCGTGAATCGCTATTCGTTTTTTGCATTCGTTTATTATACTCGCGTTCGCGGGTTTTATGTAGTTTATTTCGGCAGTTTTTCATGCGAATCGCGGCCATTCATTATTTTTTTTTATTAGTTTATACTCGCGTTCGTGGGTTTTGTGTACGAACGTGTATTTTACTGTTCCATTTAATTCGGCAGTCTTTCATGCAAATCGCTGCCCGCGCGATTTCAGTCAGTCCCTCATAGACTGATGGAGTTATTGTGGGCGGGAATTCCAGTTAGTTGGTTCTCACTCTAACTTTCCCACCCACTTTACCTCAGCACGGCGTTTCTCCACAACTTTGTTGGTAATTATTCTACGTTTGAAATTATTTGACTTTCCTGTCAGGATTTTACCTAATATTTTGCAACATTATGTTACTATTTACTAATAGTAATTGCAAATTACAATTTGTTGCAATATTGAACGATGAATTCTAAAGAAATTAGACAAACTCCTTCTCAGTTACCAAAACCTGGTGCTACTCATGACTGTGAAATTCTCATGGAGGATTCTTTACAAAATATTGTAGACTTATCCGTTCACAAATCAATTTCATCTGCAATTTATACTGCAATGTCTTCCATGCAAGAAACAATTGCAAAGTCTGTGGCTCAGGCCATAAGCAATTCAAAACCTAGTGATAAGACTCACTTAATTAATATTCCTTCAGACCAATTCTGATCACCAGTGGATTCAGAACGGAATTTAGCTCAGGGATTCAGGAGGTCTGGGAAGGCCACCCAGAAACGCAAACACCGCTTTGACGGTCCTTTAGAATGCCCTGGCTGTTCTAAGTCACATAAGATGGGGAAGGACCAAGATCAGAACAAAATGCGTGTCTCACGCAAAACTGAAGAGTGCAATCAATCACTCAAAAGACCCTCTGCTCGTGAGGAAGACAGACAAGCTCGGAAGGCCATTCACAGGAGCAAACATGACTCCTATAAAACCTCCTCGAATGAGGACTCATCTTCAAACTCAGAAGGTGAAAAATCTGAATTTGATTCTGCCTTAAATTATTCATCTGTTTCAGAGGCACCTGAGCTTCTCTCTAAATCTGATGAAGAGAATATTATAATAGATGTTAATGGAAAACCATTATTTGATCTAGATCATAGTAAAGGAGCACAAACATGTATTCCTGACCCTAAAGGGTTAAAACCACCATCTAGCCACCGTGGACCCTTCATGCCGCCCTAAATATAGTAAATCTTACATTTATTCAAGTCTGCAACTGCTGGCTTTGTGCCTGTTTCCTTTAGATCTGCCCACTGCCTGCTGGCATCATCAGAAGTGGTGGCCTGATCCAATCACAGTGCTTCCCCATAGGATTGGCTGAGACTGACAAAGAGGCAGATCAGGTGCAGAGCCAGCATGATTCAAACACAGCCCTGGCCAATCAGCATCTCCTCATAGAGATGAATTGAATCAATGTATCTCTATGAGGAAAGTTCAGTGTCTGCATGCAGTGGGAGGAGATACGGAATGTTTGGATGCATTTTAGGCAGCCATGACCCAGGAAGGATCTCTAACAGCCATCTGGGGAGTGGCCAGTGGAGTTATCACTAGGCTGTAATGTAAACACTGCATTTTCTCTGAAAAGACAGTGTTTACAGCAAAAAGCCTGAAGGTAATTATTCTACTCACCAGAACAAATTCAATAAGCTGTAGTTGTTCTGGTGACTATAGTGTCTCTTTAAGCACCCTAGGTCAGCTGAATGGGTCCCTATGGCTCATGTAGCCAAATAGCTTGAATTCTGGTTGAGGAAACCCCTTGACCCATTCATATGGGACAGGAAGAAATGGCAATTCAAATCATTGCCATTTGGATTATCCTCTGCACCTTGGTGTTTCACCAAATTGCTCAAACCAGTAGTATCCCTGCTTCGAAGCAGGGGAGTGAGAATGATAATCTATCTAGACAACATTATGTCACAGAGTTTGCAAACTCTTCAACTACATTCTCAATGGACATTGAATCTGTTAACAAGCCTTGGCTTTGTAATAAATTACAAGAACTCCAGCAACAAAGACATTTTTTCAATAAAGTTTAGTGAATAAAAGAGAGAAAACGGATTAAATGAAATGGAGCACTCGTTAGCCAATCAGCATCCGGCATAGTCTATATAGTGAATGATCCCCAATATCCGTCCTGTTTCTTTGCTCCTCCAGTAGAGATAATTTTCATATATATTCACTTATGCTAGCGTTTTCTATATGAATACCTTCTGGTTTGGTTAAATATATTTTTATATATATATATATATATATATATATATATATATATTTCTTTATGTTGTATGTTTTCTGAAGTAATTTTATATATTTTTATCATAATTTATTGTTAAATATATATATTTGGTTCATACACACTGGCATTCGCGCCTTTTCATCCGAAGTGAGTTTGCGGTTTTAACTCCCTCTCAGGAGATAGAATTTTTGGGATTTCTAGTGAATTCCAATTTAGCCACTCTCAGTCTTCCATCACGGAAATTGAAAACGATTCGGAAAGAGATCAGGTCAGTTCTGAACAAGGAATTAATTTCCATCAAATCTCTGGCACGGATTGTAGGTCTTTTATCAGCCTCGATTCGAACAATTTTTCTGGCCCCCCTTCATTATCGGCTCTTCCAAGATTAGAAAGGGAACATCTCCTTTATTCAGATGAGATCTCATTGACTCCAGAGACAAGAACAGAACTATTCTGGTGGTTAGATCACGTTCAAATTTGGAACAGGAAAGCCATTTTCACTTCATTCCAAGATCTGATTATAGAATCCAACGTGAGTCGAGTAGGCTGGGGAGCCCGTTGTGGAGACAATTCCACAGGAGGCAAATGGAAGAGACGAGTATGTATATAAACTGCCTGGAACTCATGGCAGGATTGTTCGCTCTATGCAGCTTTGCGAAACAAAAATCCCATTGTTGTATTCTTCTCAGGATGGACAACATATCAGCAGTCCAATACATAAATCGCCTAGGAGGTACAAAATCCAAGTAACTGGATCAAAACAGTTTTACGAGCAGAATATCTTCCCAGCCTTTCCAATACAGTAGAAGATAGGAATTCCCATTTCCTCGTGAATTACAGCGACTGGATGTTGGATCCGTTTTAATACAACCTCTTTGCATCACGACTCAATCGCCAATTAGTTACATTTTTTAGTTTGCGTCCGGATCCAGAGGCAGCAGATCAGGATGCATTCCTTCAATGCTGGAAAGAAAGAGTCAGTTATGCATTTCCCCCATTTGCGATGATATCCCAGGTACTTCTGAAAGCATGGTCTCAGAAATCAACCTTAGTGGTAATAACCCCTCTCAGGCCATTACAACCATGGTTCCCTCAGCTTTTCAGACTACCCACAACTTATACAGATGCGTCAGAATTCTCTTTGCGATCATGAGGGAAATCTTCATCCTCTAGTACTATCAGGCCAACTACCTTTAATAGCATCTCTCATCTCGGGTCATATGAATCTTGTAGTGAATTTTCTGAGTGGCGGGTGGGGGCCCTAAAGTAAAATAATGGGGGTGGACCTATTGTCCTCCCCCCAACCCCCACCCATGAGTGGTGGGTGGGGGCCCTAAATTAGAATAAGTAGCGGAACCTATTGTCCTCCTCCCGGCCCCCACCCCTGAGTGGCGGGTGGGGGCCCTAAAGTAAGACATGCCCCTACTCGCGGTATAGCGAGTAGGGGCACATTTTACTAATACTAAGTAATTTTTACTTAGTATTAGTAAATTTGACTGAAAGACCAATTTAGGTCTTTCAGCCTTTTGGTAGATAACTCCCTTATACCGTGGGAATTAGGGAGTTATCTACTAAGCGGCTGCAAGAGAAGTCCCGAAGTGCTGAAGTCCCGAAATGCCAAAGTTCCGAAATTCCAAAGTTGACGAAGTTCCGAAGTGCCGAACCGAAGTGCCGAAGTTCAGAATTTCGGAATGCTGAACCGAACCGAAAATTTTCCCCATGCACATGCCTACCAGGTACCCGTGCAAATGACAGATCAGCCTGGAAAATTTGGCTTAATTGGTGCATGGAACGAACGGGCTGTGGATCGCGTACATTCAGATTTAGCAAACAATTTAAATTTTTTGTCAGCCTCGTTTGACTCAGACAAGGCTTTTCGCACCATTAATGTCTATCGATCAGCTATCTCAGCAAATCACAACCTTATTGAATTTTTCCCTGTGGGCAAACATCCCTTAGTCTGCAGACTTATGAAGGGTATCAGATTTAAGCGTCCTCCAAGCCCTAAATATCATTCTACTTGGGATGTTACTCTGGTTCTCCAGTTAATGGAATTGTGGGGTGACAATGATTCATTATCCTTAAAATTGATTTCGTTTAAACTTACCACATTACTATGCCTCATTTCATTTAAAGGACCACTATAGTGCCAGGAAAACATATTCGTTTTCCTGGCACTATAGTGCCCTGAGGGTGCCCCCACCCTCAGGGTCCCCCTCCCGCCCGGCTCTGGAAAGGGGAAAGGGTTAAAAACTTACCTTTTTCCAGCGCTGGGCGGGGAGCTCTCTGCTTCCTCTCCTCCTCTTCTCCTCCTCCTCCTGGACTGAATGCGCACGCGCGGCAAGAGCTGCGCGCGCATTCAGCCCGTCGCATAGGAAAGCATTTACAATGCTTTCCTATGGACGCTTGCGTGCTCTCACTGTGAAAATCACAGTGAGAAGCACGCAAGCGCCTCTAGTGGCTGTCAATGAGACAGCCACTAGAGGAAATAGGGGAAGGCTTAACCCATTCATAAACATAGCAGTTTCTCTGAAACTGCTATGTTTATGAAAAAATGGGTTAACCCTAGCTGGACCTGGCACCCAGACCACTTCATTAAGCTGAAGTGGTCTGGGTGCCTAGAGTGGTCCTTTAACAGAGTTTCTGACGTTAAGGCTTTAGACCTACTAACAGGGCCGGACTGGGGAAATGAAGCAGCCCTGGAAAAAAATCTATGCCAGCCCCATAAGTCATTGTGCTCTGTAGTGTGTGTTTTATATATATACACATATATATATATACACACACACACATATCTCTATCTATCTAGCTATCTATCTATCTGTATTTACAGTTGCAAGAAAAAGTATGTGAACCCTTTGGAATGATATGGATTTCTGCACAAATTGGTCATAAAATGTGATCTGATCATCATCTAAGTCACAGCAATAGACAATCACAGTCTGCTTAACCCCTTAATGACACATGACATGTGTGACATGTCATGATTCCCTTTTATTCCAGAAGTTTGGTCCTTAAGGGGTTAAACTAATAACACACAAAGAATGAAATGTTGCCATGTTTTTATTGAACACACCATGTAAACATTCACAGTGCAGGTGGAAAAAGTATGTGAACCCTTGGATTTAATAACTGGTTGAACCTCCTTTGGCAGCAATAACTTCAACCAAACGTTTCCTGTAGTTGCAGATCAGACGTGCACAACGGTCAGGAGTAATTCTTGACCATTCCTCTTTACAGAACTGTTTCAGTTCAGCAATATTCTTGGGATGTCTGGTGTGAATCGCTTTCTTGAGGTCATGCCACAGCATCTCAATCGGGTTGAGGTCAGGACTCTGACTGGGCCACTTCAGAAGGCATATTTTCTTCTGTTTAAGCCATTCTGTTGTTGATTTACTTCTATGCTTTGGGTCATTGTCCTGTTGCAACACCCATCTTCTGTTGAGCTTCAGCTGGTAGACAGATGGCTTTAAGTTCTCCTGCAAAATGTCTTGATAAACTTGGGAATTCATTTTTCCTTCGATGATAGCAATCCGTCCAGGCCCTGACGCAGCAAAGCAGCCCCAAAGCATGATGCCCACACCACCATACTTCACAGTTGGGATGAGGTTTGGATGTTGGTGTGCTGTGCCTTTTTTTTGTGTTGTGTGTTTCTTCCAAACAACTCAACTTTGGTTTCATCTGTCCACAGAATATTTTGCCAGTACTGCTGTGGAACATCCAGGTGCTCTTGTGCAAACTGCAAACGTGCAGCAATGTTTTGTTTGGACAGCAGTGGCTTCCTCTGTGGTATCCTCCCATGAAATCCATTCTTGTTTAGTGTTTTACGTATTGTAGATTCGCTAACAGGGATGTTAGCATTTGCCAGTGACTTTTGTAAGTCTTTAGCTGACACTCTAGGATTCTTCTTCACCTCACTGAGCAGTCTGCGCTGTGCTCTTGCAGTCATCCTTACAGGACGGCCACTCCTAGGGAGAGTAGCAGCAGTGCTGAACTTTCTCCATTTATAGACAATTTGTCTTACCGTGGACTGATGAACAGCAAGGCTTTTGGAGATACTTTTATAACTCTTTCCAGCTTTATGCAAGTCAACAATTCTTAGTCGTAGGTCTTCTGAGAGCTCTTTTGTGCGAGGCATCATTCACATCAGGCAATGCTTCTTGTGAAAAGCAAACCCAGAACTGGTGTGTGTTTTTTATAGGGCAGGGTAGCTGTAACCAACACCTCCAATCTCATCTCATTGATTGGACTCCAGTTGGCTGACATCTCACTCCAATTAGCTCTTGGAGATGTCATTAGTCTAGGGGTTCACATGCTTTTTCCACCTGCACTGTGAATGTTTACATGGTGTGTTCAATAAAAACATGGCAACATTTCATTCTTTGTGTGTTATTAGTTTAAGCAGACTGTGATTGTCTATTGTTGTGACTTAGATGATGACCAGATCACATTTTATGACCAATTTGTGCAGAAATCCATATCATTCCAAAGGGTTCACATACTTTTTCTTGCAACTGTATATTATTGGTATATTTAGTTTTCTAATTCAAAATATTAGTCCTTTCAGGGTAATTAAATTATACAGTAAAGCATACTCAAATACAGACACAGACACAGACAATCTTACTGATGCACACAAATAGGCTCATTGACAGACAATCTCAATGACACACACAGACAAGGTTACTGGTACACACACAAATTTAGTACAGACAAACTCTGATACACACACAAGCTTACTACAGACAAGCTCACTGTCACACACACACGCTCACTACAGACAAGCTCACTGCTGCGCACACACTCCTCCTACAGACAAGCCCATTGATACACATACATGCTCCCTACAGAACATTAACACACAGATTCACTACAGACAAGCTCACTGCACACCCATGCAGCCTACAGACAAGCTCACTAACACACACACACAAAATCCCTACAGACAAGCTCACTGATACACATACAAGCTCACTCACTAGCAGGCACACACACAGAAACTCACTAGCAGGCGCACACACACAGAAGCTCCCTCACTAGCCGATGCACACAGACACTCCCTTACTAGCAGATGCGTGCACACACACACACAGACGCTCACTCACTCACTAGCAGATGCACACACACAAAGACATCCACACACACAGAGGCAGACATCAACACACAAAGACAGGCAGACAGCCACACACACACAGACAGCCACACATGCACACACACACACAGGCAGACAGTCACAGACACGCACACACACAGGCAGACAGCCATACACTCACACACACACAGGCAGACAGTCACACACACACACACAGAGGCAGACAGCCATAAACTCACAGGCAATCACACACACACTGCTTCTTACCTCCACATCCCTTGGAGCGCCTGGAGACTGGTTGTTGGGGAAGCAGGGACTCCTTCCTGCTTCCCATGCTGTAGTTACCAGGGCCCCCGCCGCACCGTAAGCTCCACCCCGCTGCACAGTAAGCTCCGCTCTTGCTGCACGCTAAGCTCCGCCCTGCCGCACGCTAAGCTCCGCCCCACCGCAATATATATATTTTTTCTTTTGTTTTTTTTTATAATCCAGGCCGGCCGTGTGCGAGCTGTGTCGGCCCCCTTCTCCCATGGGGCCCTGTGCGGCCGCACAGCTCCACATGGCCGGCCGGGATTACAGGAGCCTGATCACTAATGATTACGGCTGTCAGCCCAGCCCCAGGTGTCGCGGCCCACCGGGAAATTTCCCAGTATCCCGGTGGGCCAGTCCGGCCCTGCCTAATAATAGACAATAGAAACATAGAAACATAGAATGTGACGGCAGATAAAAACCATTCAGCCCATCTAGTCTGCCCAATTTTCTAAATACTTTCATTACTCCCTGGCCTTATCTTATAGTTAGGATAGCCTTATACCTATCCCACGCATGCTTAAACTCCTTTACTGTGTTAACCTCTACCACTTCAGCTGGAAGGCTATTCCATGCATCCACTACCCTCTCAGTAAAGTAATACTTCCTGATATTATTTTTAAACCTTTGTCCCTCTAATTTAAGACTATGTCCTCTTGTTGTGGTAGTTTTTCTTCTTTTAAATATAGTCTCCTCCTTTACTGTGTTGATTCCCTTTATATATTTAAATGTTTCTATCATATCCCCCCTGTCTCGTCTTTCCTCCAAGCTATACATGTTAAGATCCTTTAACCTTTCCTGGTAAGTTTTATCCCGCAATCCATGAACCAGTTTAGTAGCCCTTCTCTGAACCCTCTCTAAGGTATCAATATCCTTCTGAAGATACGGTCTCCAGTACTGTGTACAATACTCCAAGTGAGGTCTCACCAGTGTTCTGTACAATGGCATGAGCACTTCCCTCTTTCTACTGCTAATACCTCTCCCTATACAACCAAGCATTCTGCTAGCATTTCCTGCTGCTCTATTACATTGTCTGCCTACCTTTAAGTCATCAGAAATAATCACCCCTAAATCCCTTTCCTCATATGTTGAGGTTAGGACTCTATCAAATATTCTGTACTCTGCCCTTGGGTTTTTACGCCCAAGATGCATTATCTTGCACTTATCCACATTAAATGTCAGTTGCCACAATTCTGACCATTTTTCTAGTTTACCTAAATCATTTGTCATTTGGCTTATCCCTCCTGGAACATCAACCCTGTTACATATCTTAGTATCATCAGCAAAAAGACATACCTTACCATCAAGACCTTCTGCAATATCACTAATAAAAATATTAAAGAGAATGGGTCCAAGTACAGATCCCTGAGGTACCCCACTGGTGACAAGTCCAAGCTTCAATATATTCCATTAACTACAACCCTCTGTTGCCTGTCACTCAGCCACTGCCTTACCCATTCAACAATATTGGAATCCAAACTTAAAGATTGCAGTTTATTGATAAGCCTTCTATGTGCAACAGTATCAAAAGCCTTACTGAAATCTAGGTAAGCAATGTCTACTGCACCACCCTGATCTATAATTTTAGTTACCCAATCAAAAAAATCAATAAGATTAGTTTGGCATGATCTCCCTGAAGTAAACCCATGTTGTCTCTGATCTTGAAATCCATGTGTTTTTAGATGTTCAACAATCCTATCCTTTAACATGGTTTCCATCACTTTCCCTACTACTGAAGTAAGGCTTACTGGCCTATAGTTGCCCGACTCCTCCCTATTACCTTTCTTGTAAATGGGCACAACATTCGCTAACTTCCAATCTTCTGGGACTACTCCTGTTAACAATGATTGGTTAAATAAATCTGTTAATGGTTTTGCTAGTTGTCACGGTTCACGCCGTGACATCCAGTCTGCCAGACGTGGTCGTTCCGGAAGCGCCCGATAGGGGATTTGAACTGCGGTTGTTTTACACCGTATCCTGCTATCTTCCCTCTGAGCCATTTCAGGACTTTGGATAACTCCTGTTTATTCTTGTATTGCCTGCAGCACTAGGGGGTCTGGATTTCACCAAAGGCTCTGATCTGTCAGTTACTCTCCAGCTGAATCTGATCCTAATTAACAGGATATAAAAGCCTGCCTCACCCTGGGAGGGGTGTCAGTTCATTGACTCTGGTTCTCTTGTTTGGTTCCTGTTACTCCGTACCTGCGTTCCAGTGATTCTTGTCTTTCCGGCTTCTGACCTTGGCTTTCCTCCTGGACTACTCTGACCTCTGGCTTCCCTGATTTTGGCTTCCCTTGACCACGCTTCTGCTTATCCCTGCTGTACTGAGTCTTGGAGCACCTTTCCTGGAAAGCCCCCGTGCACAGACTCACAGGCCAGGTGGCGTCTTACCTGGTCACCCTGGTCTGTGTCTACTTTGCAAGGGTGAGCGTATAACTCTGCGAGCTGGACTCCCTATCAGGTAAGACTCCGTTACAGATGAACTGACCAATGGAGTCTGCAGAGTTATACAAGTTACTCACCTCCCTGGCCGAGCAAGTCTCCAACCTGTCCCAGAATGTTACAGAATTGCAGAGACATTCATTGGCATTGAAAGGAGCAACGCTTGCAGTCCCGGAACATGTATGCCCAGAACCGTATGTCTTTATGCCTGACAGGTTCGACGGTTCCCGTTCTGCATTTCCGATGTTCAAGACAGATTGTGAGCTACTATTTGCCCTGAAATCGAGAACCTACGCCACCGACTTTATCAAAGTACGCTCCGCTATTAACCTATGTACCGGGCGAATTAAGGCGTGGGCACACCAGAAGTTGCAGGAGAGAAGTACTGTCTTGGACTCCTGGGAGTTGTTTATGTCCACAATGGATTCTCAGTGTTTTGCAGCGAGAAAAGCAACTTCCAAGCCTACTTCAGGTTCTCGCAGAACCCGGTTGCCGAGAGAAGAGGAATTGTTTTATGGATACAAAAATCCCATCATGTTGCAGCATGAACCCACTTTCAGGGACCCGCCTTGTAACCCTGTTTACACTCGCGCTAGCAGTGAAACTCCAGTCGACATGGAGGAACCCATGGAGATTGGCTTCACCAGAACTAGATTGCCCCCAAAGGAAAAAGATCGCAGGAGAGCCCATGGTCTATGTCTATACTGTGGGAAAAGAGGGCATTTCATATCGCTCTGCCCGACTCGTCCACCTAGGCCAAGACCCCTTCTGTCTGGTGCCATATGGACTTACCCTGTCATCCCAGCAAGACAGCCTGGACACTGCCAGAACTGTCCCCGTCCTGTGACACAAAAGGGTACCCAAACCAATACCGTTAATGTTACCAGTACCTCTGTGGAAACTTCACCTCTTGCTCTAGAAAAATTTGGACCTCTTCCTGATGACACTTCTGTTCAAGCAAGCACCATCACCACTTCCTGCCATGCCAAAACAGTTCTGCCACCTGACTGCACCTATGCCTCAAATGGCACAGTTGTGTGCAAACAGGATCTAGAAGTCTTTGAAAAAGCGTTGAAAGCTGCAAATGCCTCCCCTATAGCACCCGAAACTGGTACCATAAAATCCCAGGTCGTAAAAGGATACCTTAATTATAAAGACTATCTTAGTGATACTGAGACCGAAGATGAGGAGTACCATTTCCAAGAAGAGCCTGTTCACGCCCGGAGGGCGTTCTTGACGGGGGGGTACTGTCACGGTTCACGCCGTGACATCCAGTCTGCCAGACGTGGTCGTTCCGGAAGCGCCCGATAGGGGATTTGAACTGCGGTTGTTCTACACCGTATCCTGCTATCTTCCCTCTGAGCCATTTCAGGACTTTGGATAACTCCTGTTTATTCTTGTATTGCCTGCAGCACTAGGGGTCTGGATTTCACCAAAGGCTCTGATCTGTCAGTTACTCTCCAGCTGAATCTGATCCTAATTAACAGGATATAAAAGCCTGCCTCACCCTGGGAGGGGTGTCAGTTCATTGACTCTGGTTCTCTTGTTTGGTTCCTGTTACTCTGTACCTGCGTTCCAGTGATTCTTGTCTTTCCGGCTTCTGACCTTGGCTTTCCTCCTGGACTACTCTGACCTCTGGCTTCCCTGATTTTGGCTTCCCTTGACCACGCTTCTGCTTATCCCTGCTGTACTGAGTCTTGGAGCACCTTTCCTGGAAAGCCCCCGTGCACAGACTCACAGGCCAGGTGGCGTCTTACCTGGTCACCCTGGTCTGTGTCTACTTTGCAAGGGTGAGCGTATAACTCTGCGAGCTGGACTCCCTATCAGGTAAGACTCCGTTACACTAGTACACCACTAAGCTCTTTTAATAACTTTGGGTGTATTCCATCAGGTCCCATTGACTTATTTGTCTTTACTTTTGACAGTTGAAATAGAACCTCTTCCTCTGTAAACTCACGTGTAATAAATGACTCATTTATCCTTTTTCTCAACTGAGGTCTTATAACTTGCTTAGCCTCTTTCTGCCTAATCTTATAGATCATTTTGTCTTCCTCACTCTGGGTTTTTTTATAATTCCTAAATGCTAACTTTTTTTGTTTTTAACTATTTTGGCCACATCTGCGGAGTACCACAGTGGTTTCTTGAATTTTTTGCTTTTACTGACAAGCCTAATGCAATTTTCTGTTGCCTTTAATAGTGCAACTTTTAAATAATCCCATTTCTTTTGGACTCCATTTAAATTGCTCCAGTCTGATAATGACTCCTCTACCCATATTCTAATTTTAGAAAAGTCTGTTTTCTAAAGTCTAAAACTTTTGTTTTTGTGTGGTGTGACTCAGTCACTGTTCTTATATTAAACCACACTGACTGATGATCACTGGATCCTAAACTTTCACCTACAGTAATATCTGATACCAAATCTCCATTTTTTTTTTTTTTTTTTTTTTGACAATCTTTATTTTCAAATTTTATCATTTTTTCAAGGAAACATGTAGTAACTGTATAACGTCAATTTTAACATCAGTGTTCTGAATAGCTTAACAACATTCGTCACCATTGTTTTAACATTCTCAAAACAGTTTTCTCAGACAATATTTCTATAGTTTCCATCACATGCTTTAGATAGGATTATTTAAGGTCAAGTTTCTAGACTCGCATCCCCACTAGCTTACAATGCGCAGTTTATTGCACCTATGGTGTGCGCTTTACGTGTAGGGTATGAATCGGTGTCTAGTCTGGGTGCTGTGGGGGGTATGTTTTCTGACATGCTACATTTCTCATTTCACGTTTCATACCAATAGTGTCAGGAGCCTTTTTGTCGCTTGACATGTATATATATATATTATTGGGCATGGTATAGGGTCACGCTAGCGAGAAAGGATATTTTTAGTGCCTTAACTCCTCCCCAGACTACTCAGCATTTATTAACATTCAAGGCCATCTTGTCGCCTGGTTGAGAGCAAAGTGTGATGGTTTTGGTTAAATTCCCCACTATTGTGGGTTGGCAGTTGCTAGTGCATATTTTTGTATGCCTATCGGTCATATGGGAAGATACTCTGGGTATCAGTCTAGGAGGCCAGGAGGGGATATTTTCATGCCGGTATCAGCTCTAGGTTGGGTCTCGGTTTCCTGTGTGTTTTACACCTGTGATTACAGTGGGTGTGCGTATTGATAAGCCCCTTTTACGAGCTAGTCAGAGTCGGTCGTTGGGGTTCTGTCTAATGTCCAGTCTCGGGAAGGGGTCAGGAGGTAGGGGACCTTGGAGGGAGGGGTAGCCGGGTGGCTTAGCTCTGTATAAGTCAGTCAACTGCGGGCCTCTGGGGGGCCGTGTTTGGGTTTGCTAATCTGTTGGCTAGGTATGTTTCCCAAGGGTACCAGGTCAGTGCACATTGCTCCTGTCTACCGTGTAGGTCTGCAGTTAAGGACTCCATTGAGTGGATTTCTTCCACCTTTGTCACCCATTGCTGGAGGGTAGGCGCCCCCCTCTGTTTCCACATCACTGGGATAAGGGCCTTTGCCGCGTTGAGTAGTGGCAGCAAGAGGGATTTCTTATATGTCTTAACGGGTGTGGGGGTGTGGTGTAATAGCATCGTTAGGGGTTCTAGGGTTAGCTCCGCACCTGTGATTTTGTTTATCTCTACCCTGATCCTCTCCCAGAATGTGGTGATCTCGGGGCACTGCCACCAGATGTGGAAGTATGTGCCGGTATGCAAGCCGCATCTCCAGCAGGTGTCCGGGGCACCTACGTTCATGCGATTGAGTACGTCAGGGGTTCTGTACCAGCGTGTTAAAATTTTGTAGTTCAGCTCCTGGTACTTGGAGCTGATAGAACATTTGTGTGTGAGAGTGTAAATCTTGTCCCAGTCTTGCACAGTAAGGACTTCCCCCGAGTCTCTCTCCCAATGATCTTTAAATTTGAGCACCACATCTTCGTTAGTTTGGGTCTTGAGTATGGTATGTATAGTGGAGATACCTCTGTGTACGTGTGTTCGGTGTACGCACAGGTGTTCAAAGCTGGTGAGGGGTCTAGTTAGGTGTCCTCGACCATGTAAGGACATGAAGTAAGTCTTAACTTGGTGGTATCTGAATTGTTCGAGTATCGTCGGTGGTCTATCTGGGCAGAGGTTTCTGAGTGGTTTAAGTCCCTGAGTGTCGAGCCATTGGTGCAGGTACATCCAGTCTGCCTGCTGGAGGCCGGCTAGGTCTTGTGGGGTTAGAGCATCGGCCAGGTCTGGGTTATGTGTGATGGGTGTCAAGGGGCTAGGAGAACTTGTGAGTTGCAGTCGGTAGCGTATAGCTATCCATACTCGGAGCGTTGCGTCAATTAGTGGGTTCTCGGTGTGCAGGTCAGTGTATGTGGCTGTATGTAGCCAAAGCCTAGAGGGTATTTTTCTATCGGTTTGTTCTAGCTCAATGGTCACCCATTGTTTTGATGGGTGTTGTGCGTGCCAGTCCGTCAGTCTGTGCAGGTGAGCGGCGCGGTAATATGTCTCTATGAAGGGCAGTCCCGTGCCCCCCATCAGTTTTGGTAGTTCCAGGGTTGATTTTTTTATTCGGGTTGGGCGAGAGTTCCAGACGAACCTGCGAATGGCAGTCGTCATAGAGCTAAAAAAGGCTCTGGGGAGAGTAATTGGCACTGTTTGGAGTAGGTAGAGTATCCTGGGTAGCACGTTCATTTTAATCGCATTGATACGTCCGAACCAGGAGATGTAATATGGGGTCCATTTCTTAAGGTCCGTCTGAAGTGAGAGTAGGAGGGGGAGATAGTTATGGTGGTATAATTGGGACGGGTCTTTGGTCAGCCATATGCCCAAATATTTTAATTTAGTTTCGCACCATTTAAACTTGTATTGGGTGTGAAGGTGTGTTGGGGGGCCTGTAGGGGGTGGGAGGTGGAGAGCCTCGGACTTATCCGTATTAAGTTTAAGATTAGAGAGTGCCCCAAACTCTCGGAAAGATGCTAGGAGGTTGGGCAGCGAGATCAACGGCTGTGTAAGAAAGAACAGCATGTCGTCTGCATATGCGGCTACCCGGTATTCGTGGCGACCAAGGTCAAATCCAGAGATTCCCCCATTCCGTCTGACCGCCCCCAGGAATGGTTCCAGGGAGAGGGCAAACAGGAGGGGGGAGAGCGGGCATCCCTGGCGGGTGCCATTCCTGATAGGGAAAGGGGCTGAAAGTGCCCCGTTAATGCGGATCCTCGCAGTGGGGCACGTGTACAGTGAGAGCACCCAGGCCAGCATGTTGGGGCCGAATCCCATGTGTGTAAGGGTACTCCTCAGATACGCCCAGCTCACCCTGTCAAAAGCCTTTTCGGCATCGGTGGAAAGTAGTAGTAGTTCTCTACGGCGCGCTCGTGCTATGTGTAGGATGTTCAAGGCCTTAATCGTGTTGTCTCTCCCTTCCCTACCCGGGATAAACCCCACTTGATCCGAATGTACCAAGTGGGGGAGGTGTTTCGCGACTCTCAGGGCAATGGCTTTTGCGAATAGTTTCAGGTCCGCGTTTAGTAGCGATATGGGGCGGTAGCTCGCGCAATTCGTCGGGTCCTTGCCCTCTTTTGGTATTACAGTAACTATGGCTGCTAACGTGTCTGGGGGAAAACGCCCCCCCTCCAGTATGGAGTTGAGGCCCAGTAAGAGATTTGGTAATAGGATGTCCCTGAACGTACGTAAGTACATCAGGGGCAGTCCGTCAGGTCCAGGGGCCTTATGGGTTTTGGAGATTTTTAGGGCTGCCGCCAGCTCCTCCATGGTGAGGGGTTGGTCTAGGTCGTCCCGCATTTCCGCGGTCAGCTTGTTATCTATATTTTGTTCCAGGAATTCAGTAATTTGGCGGGTCTGTCGTGTGCGGGCAGCGTCAGTGTTAGGTTGGGGGATATTGTATAGGTCCGTGTAGTAGTCTACGAACGCACGCTGAATTCCATCCGGCATTCGGGTTTCAGCTTTGTCACTGGGCTTAATTTTGTGTATGTGGCTCGCCATCCGACGGTCACGGAGCTGGCGGGCTAGCAGTCTGCCACTTTTGTCCGAGTGCTCGAAAAAGAACCGGGCCGATTTTCTAAGGGTGCGTAGGAGACCCTGAGCTAATATGTCCCTTCTCTGTCTCCGGAGCGCTGTTAGATGGAGGAACGTGTCTTCGTCCTGACTTTGTTTATGAGCTTGCTCTAGGTTGGCTATTTGAGTGTTTAATGTTATCAGCTTTCGTGTATGTTCTTTCTTCCGTTGTGTACAGACCTTAATATAGTGTCCCCGTATTACACACTTATGTGCTTCCCATACCGTCAAGGGCGAGACATCGGGGGTTGTGTTAGTGTCGAAGTATTGTGTTAGAGTTTGCCTAACCGGGTCAGTGTCACCCAGGTTAAGCAGCATATTCTCATTTAGCTTCCAGTGCCTTTCCGCTGGTTTGTGTAGTGGGGATTGGATCTGGGCTGAGACCGGGGCATGATCGGACTCCGCAATCAGGCCTATGCTAGCCTTGCGGAGTAGTGTCAGGGCTTCCTGTGCCATAAAGATATAGTCAATCCGACTGTATCTCTGGTGTACAGCTGAGAAATAGGAATAGTCCCTGCCATCAGGATGCGCCGCCCTCCAGCAATCCACTAGTCCACTTCTTGTCAGAGCTCTCCCGACTGCGCGTATGCAATGACCTGGTATTGAGCTTTCTCCCCTTGAGGTGTCTAATCTGGCATCTAACGGAGTGTTAAGATCTCCTGCCATAATTAGTAAGCCCTCTCTGAACTTGTTGAGCAA
>OW240919.1:7998634-8091825 GCA_933207985.1 Pelobates cultripes
GTGGCACTGGGCACTGTATCCACTGTTAGCTTAACACACCCGCTTTAAGGACACTGACTGCTATTCAATCTATAACAGTAAAAAAGTTTTTTGTTTTTAAATCCAAGCTATTGTGACACCAGATGTAATTGGTGGCACTGACTGGGGAAATGGGCACAGTATGCACTGTGAGCCTGACACAGAAGCTGGCAGCAGTGGCAGACAACTGACTGCTATTCAATCTATAACAGTGAAAAAAGTTTTTTGTTTTTAAATCCAAGCTATTGTGACACCAGATGTAATTGGTGGCACTGACTGGGGAAATGGGCACTGTGAGCCTGACACAGAAGCTGGCAGCAGTGGCAGACAACTAAGTGCATTTACATTAGATAGAAAAAAAAAATCCAAAAAAAGCATACCCTTATCCCTAACCTAGCTATGCTTTTCCCTATCTTATGAACAGCAGCTACACTTTCCCTCCTCTTACTAAGCATGCAGCTTGAGAATGAATCTAAAATGGATGCTGTCCAGTAGGTGGGAGGGTCTGCTAGGGAGGCTGTGCTGCTAATTGGCTGGAATGTGTCTGCTGACTGTGAGGTACAGGGTCAAAGTTTACTCAATGATGACGAATAGGGGGCGGGTCGAACCGCGCATATGTTCGCACGCCGTGGCGAACGCGAACATGCTATGTTCGCCAGGAACCGTTCGCCGGCGAACCGTTCGGTACATCACTATTCTCCAGTAATCCTCTAGCGGATGAAGCAAAGGTTTAGGAAGGCTTGTGAAAGAAGCTTGTGGAGCCAGCGTCTAAACCCGGAAGTAGGTCCCACAATCACCAAGCGCTTTCTCTCTGGCACGGTCTCTCTAAGTAGTATCAGAGAGCTGCGTCAGAAGGGGGCGTGGCCGGCTCCGCATAGCAGGAATGCCGAACCTGGAAGAGATACCGCATGACACAAGGGTCCAGTGTTAAAACAACACAATGCCAAGAGTGGTGAAATGCCCACTAGGTAGAGACTTGGACAAGGCAGGGCATTTTATATAGATGAAAATTTATCCATACTTACCGTAATTTTCCTTTCCTGGTCATAGGCCATGGCAGCACAACAATGGGTTAGCTCCTCCCTATCCCTAATTAGACAGGAACAGAATTAAAATCAGGGGTATAAATACCCCCTCCCACCTATGGTCCCTTAGTCTTGTTAACAGCAATATCCCAGGGCGGGATCTAAGTGCTGCCATGGCCTATGACCAGGAAAGGAAAATTACGGTAAGTATGGATAAATTTTCATCTTTCCTGGCCATATCCATGGCAGCACAACAATGGGTAATACCCAAGCAATAACCAAGGGAGGGAATAAAGAAACACAGACTCAAGAAAATTTTAAATGCTGGTGTATTAGAAATCACACGTGCAATAGAAATCAATCAAGAAGAGTTGACTGCGGATAAGACTGATTTGCCAAAAGAGTCTGATTGGCTGGCTTTAACGTCAATCTGGTAATGCTTAATAAACGTGTTTGGAGAAGACCAAGTGGCTGCTTTGCAAATCAGCTCGGGTGACAAATTAGCAGCTGCTGCCCAAGATGAGGAAAGGGACCTCGTGGAGTGAGCCTTGAGCCCCTCAGGAACCTTCATCTTTGAGGCTTGGTAAGCCTGAACGATGGCGGCAACAATCCATCTACTGATGGCCATCTTAGAAGCCTGAAGGCCTCTTCTGGGGCCGTTGGGGATAACGAATAGCCTTTGAGAGATCCGCCAGGCTGAAGATCTTTGTAGATAGACAGGCAGACATCGAACAAGATCCAATGGAGAAGGCAGAGATTCATCATCCTCAGTAGAAGACTCTAAATGAAGAGCCGGGAGTATTATTTCTTCGTTGATGTGAAAAGCTGACACCACTTTAGGACGAAATTCGGGAACAGTTCGTAAAATAACTCTGTCCTTATGAAAAACTGTAAAGGGCTCTTTCGTAGATAAGGCATGGAGTTCAGACACTCGTCTACCTGAGGCTAAGGCCACCAATAGAACCGTCTTAATGGTGAGTAACTGAGGAGAGATGGATTCAAGAGGTTCAAAAGGAGAATTGCTCAGAGCCCTTAACACCAAGGGAAGATCCCATGGTGGAGCGAAGGGCTTGATAGGAGGCTTGATTTTCAAAACTGCTGCCATAAATCTGATCACGTCTGAGTTTAAGGCCCATCTTTGGTCCGTAAGGGCCGAAAGAGCTGAAATATGTACCTTCAGGGTATTGTAGCTTAGACCCTTATCAAGACCGGATTGTAGAAATTCAAGGATCTCCTTGGTGGAGATAGACTGAATATTCCTGTGGTTGGATGCAGCCCAGGAGGAAAAAACGTCCCAGATTCTGTAGTAAGTGGAAGATGTAGAGCGTTTCCTTGCTTGCAGTAGAGTTTCAATGACAGAATGGGAAAATCCCTTGCAGTTCAACCTTTCCCTTTCAATTTCCATGCCATCAGCTTGAGGGAGGCAGGGTCTGGATGGAGGACAGGACCCTGATGTAGAAGGGAAGGAATATTTGGAAGCTGCCAGGGGTCTGCGCTGCAGAGGCTCAACAACAGAGGAAACCACGGCCTGCGAGGCCAAAAGGGGGCTATGAGGATGATGGATACCTTCTCCTGCCTCAATCGTCTCAGAAGAGGAAAGATGAGGGGCGTGGGAGGAAATGCGTATCCTAGGTGAAATTCCCAATCGATTGAAAGAGCATCCCTTCCTGATGCTTGGGGATCGATGCTTTTTGAAAAGAAGTGCTGCACCTTCCTGTTCTTGTTTGTTGCCATAAGGTCGACTTGTGGCATGCCCCATACTTGAGAGATGTCTTCGAACACCTTGTTTGACAGACTCCATTCTCCTGGATCTAATTCCACTCTGCTCAGGTAATCCGCTATGGAATTCTGGACTCCCGGAAGATGGATCGCTGATAGGCCCGCTAGATGCTTCTGGGAGAAGGACATTAGGGGCTTCATGATGGACATCATTTTCCGACTCCTTGTTCCCCCTTGATGGTTTATGTAGGCAACTACAGTGGAATTGTCTGATCTGATCTTGATCCACTTGAAGCGTATGAGGGGAAGGAAATTCTCTAGAGCTTTTAGAACTGCCAGAAGCTCTAATTGGTTGGAGGGAGTCTCTGTTACTGGAAAGGACCATTTCCCTTGGATAAACTGATCTTGCAGGTGGGCACCCCATCCCCACTGGCTTGCGTCCGTGGTAATAACTGTCCATGTGATGTTCCCCAATGGAAATCCTCTGAACAGGGATTTCTTCTGTAACCACCAAATCAGAGATTGATGGACCTGAGGGGGAATCTTGATAGGCTGAAGTGGATTTTTCGATCTGAATTGAAGGATGAAATTCTTCTGGAAAATCCTCATCCTCCATTGGGCCCATCTTGTCAGCCCGATGGTGGAGGACATTGATCCCAATAGGCTCATGCATCTTTCTGCTGAGGTCACATTGGATGCCAACATGTCTTTGACTTTGTTCATCAACTTCATACCTCTTTCTGGAGACAGTTGCACTGTGCCTGCTAGAGTGTTGAATATGGCCCCCAAATATTTCATCTTCTGAGCCGGCTGTAATTGGCTCTTGTTCTCATTTATCTTCCAACCATGACGGCGTAGAAAACGTAGACAAACCTGTCCATGGGTCTGAAGGGTATCTGTGTCTTCTGCCAAGATGAGGATGTCGTCTAAGTAATGGTAAATGGGTATGCCCTTTTTCCTGAGCTCCGAATCAAAACAACCAAGACCTTGGAGAATGTTCTTGGAGCTGTGCTGAGACCAAACGGCAGGGCTCGGAATTGAAAATGCCCTTGTTCCACCGCAAACCGAAGGAATTTCTGATGTTCTGTAGCGATGGGGATGTGGAAATAACCGTCTGCCAAGTCTATAGAAATCATCCATTGGAGTGGAAAGACGACCTTTATGATGGATTGAATAGATTCCATCTTGAACTTTCGGATGAGGAGATGCTGATTTAGTCTGCTTAGGTCTAAGATAGGTCTCCAACCACCTGAAGCTTTTCTGGTGAGAAACAGGTGAGAGTAAAACCCTTGACCTTGTTGTTGCTGAGGAACTGGAATGATGACATTTCCTTCCTGGAGTGTCGAGATGAAATCTTTCAAGGCCTGTCTTTTTGCTGCATCTCCTGGCCATTTGGTAGTTTGAAAGGAGTAAGCTGGAGGGGTTCTGAAAAATTCTAAACGATATCCCCTTCTTATGATATCCAACACCCATCTGTCTGTGGTAGATAATTCCCATACGTCTTGGAAGAGTAACAGACGTGCCCCCACACCTACTGACTGGGGGGGGGACCAGTCATAAAGATCTGGGGTTCTTGTGGAATGAGGTGCCTCTAGATTTACCGCCTCTGGATGACTGTCCACCTCTCCAAGGCTGGGATCTTCCATGCTCTCTTCCTGGTTTGTAAGATCTGGCATCTCGAAAGGAAAAATATTCTGGATATCTTTTGGATGGAAAGGAACCTCTGGGTTTACGATCATGCGGGAGAAAAGCTCTTTTGCCTTCAGCTGCTCTTTTAATACATTCATCCAAGTTTTTCCCAAACATGTCGCCGTGGAAAGGTAAGGCACATAAACTAGATTTAGAAGAGGTATCTGCTATCCAGGACCTTAACCATAAAGCCCTTCTGGCTGAAACGGAGAGGGCTATATTTCTGGCAAAGGCCTTAACCAGATCCACCGAAGCGTCAGACGTAAAGTCTACTGCAAGTTTTATATCCTTTAGGCTTTCTAGAAGACTGGATCTGCTCCTGCCTCTTTGGATGTCTGCCTCTAGATTTTCCATCCAGATCTTTAAAGCTCTGGAAACTGAGGTGAGAGCGACTGCTGGATGGAGGCCTGTGCCTGCAGCCACGTAAGCCTTGGTGAGGTTCAGATCCATTTTTCTATCCATGGGATCTCTGAATGAACCTGCGTCGTCAACCGGTAGAGTAGTGTGTTTGGCCAGTCTTACTATGGCCGCATCTACCTTAGGAGCCGAATCCCAACAGCTGGAGTCTTTTCTCTCAAATGGATAAAGACGAGCAACTCTGCCTTGAGAGGTCAGTTTCTTACGAGTATTTGACCACTCGTCTTCAATCAGTTCCTTGATTGTCTCATGAGCTGGAAACGTAGCTCTCTTTTTCTTCAGATCAGCAAAATATCTACTGGAAGTAGAAGGTTGCTCAGAGGAAATTTCCTTGAGACTCAAGGATTTGCGCACTCTGGCTATTAAATGACTTGAGCAGGCTCCATGAATTCTGGGGCATAAGATTCTTCTTCAGAGGAGGATAGCCCGTCCCTGTAGGAGTCTAAGGACTCATCTGAGGATTCTTCCTGAGAAAACCCCAAGGGTTCAGCGAATCTTGGCCTCTTGTGGGACTTCCCAGCTTCTCTGATGCCCTGGGAGACCGCCTGTTTAATAAACTCCATCATATCTGGAGTAGGGCCAGTAGTGGAAGTGCCTGCGGCTGTAGAGAGGCATTCGGCGCAGAGACGTTTGCCTTCCAGAGGTTTATTGATGCAGGCTTCGCATCTCTTCTTCATAGGCGACTTGCCTTTGGAAGTTCTGGATGCTTTAATTCCCGTAGAGCTGACATAATAGGGAAATATAATTAAACCAAGCACTCTTTTGTTTGGTCTAGATAGAGAGAGGGAAAAATAATGGCTTACCTATAACCTTTGGATTGTGACCTTTGTTTATGAATGGAAGCCTCAGAGTCTGATGAGAAGGATTTGTCCATCTTCCCTGTCATAATATAGGAAGGAATTGAAATATTTATACTCAAAAAAGCATAAAAACTCAATCTGTGAAAAAAGGGAAATGTGCCTTTAAGAAATAAACCCATACCTGAGCAAGAGAAACTGGAGGTTTGAAAACTCGAACAAAACTGGAACAAAAAGATGCTGCAAGAGTTCCCCAGAGTCCAGGCAACCTGAAACAGGTAAGAAAATTCAAATTTGGCGCCTTTTTAAAGGTGGCGAGTGACGTCACCGTGAACCCGGAAGAACACTCCGCACATGTGCACAATACTCCGCGCATGCGCGGAAGTCCGCATGACGTGCCCCCTAATCCGCGCATGCGCGGAGGCGTCCCAGACGTAGCTACCGGTCCGCGCATGCGCGGAAGAAGCCATGACGCGGCCACCGGACCGCGCATGCGCGGGGACCGGGAAAGACGCGCCCACAGTCCGCGCAGGCGCAGAGCACCCGGAGGACACCGACAAAATGGCGGCAAGCCCGGTAAAATCAAATTTAAAGGGGAAAAAGGGGAGAGAGAGAGAAAAAAAAAAAACAATACAAAATGGCACATATAAAAGAGGTGGAAGGGGGAAAACCTGACAGCCATAAGTAAAATAATACACAATAAATGCATTAAAACTTACTGTGCCTGCCAGGTAGAGGTAAGAAGAATCTTCTGTAGATGAGGTTCTTCTGCCACTTCCTGCTACCGCTTGGTTACTGCAGGGAATGTTCCTTACTGGCAATATTTTGCTTGCTACCCCTAGGGTCACTGCAAGTGGCTCCCGGTCACTAAAGGAGCATCTCCAGGGGGATATCCTTTGCGCAGGGCCACGTACTGGAGACTTCCCAAGGAAGAGAGGCTGAACTCCCTTGAGGCCGAAGGTAAAAACCCTCAGGTAAGCCAAAGAGAAAAAGAGTATGCTCACAGTCTACAATGACTGGAGTCCTATAGGGATAGGACAGGGAAAAAAAGACTAAGGGACCATAGGTGGGAGGGGGTATTTATACCCCTGATTTTAATTCTGTTCCTGTCTAATTAGGGATAGGGAGGAGCTAACCCATTGTTGTGCTGCCATGGATATGGCCAGGAAATATATATATATATATATATATATATATATATATGTATATGTGTGTGTGTGTGTATATATATATATGTATATAAATAAAATACCCTACTATATATATGTGTGTGTATGTGTGTGTATATATATATATATATATATATATATATATATATATATATATATAATGCCCTGCCCTGTCCTAATCTCTTCTAGTCCCTAGTGGGCATTTCACCACTCTTGGCATTGTGTTAACGCTGGACACTTAAATACAGTGCTGTAAATAGTGCGAGGCTGACAAGGCATTTGCCCTGGGTGGCACTTTCAGGGGGGCAGCAAAAACCCACCCAAATGCCATGCCAGATGCCTTGTCAGAATTTTTGGGTTTTTGCTTCACAAAGCACTGCCAAGCCTCATTTGCCAGCCAGTAACCAACCTCATGCTGATGATTTGCATAAACAAGGAAACAGCTGTCCATGAGTGGTTCACTGGCTTTGCATCTTTTCCTAAGTTGTGTGTCAAAGCAAACACAGCAAACACAGATTCAAAGGAATCCATGTTTAAAATGGAATGATGCAAAAATATTATTCTTTGTTGAACTAATTTGCATATGCCCACTCAGAATCCTTTGTTGTAGTAACATCACTACAAATTTGTGATTCCTATGGGAATCACTTGACTGGTGTGCAGATTTTTGTTTAACATTGTACTAACTATCCACAGACTTCAGGTGGAAGGGGTTTTCAATCACAATTTTTCCCCACCATAACTTTATTTGTTTTTGAGATATATATATATATATATATATATATATATATAAAGGCCTTGGCCTGTAGCTGTGGGAGGGGCTTGAATCCCCCTCAAAAGAGATGCCAATCCTCCCCCACCCCACCGCCGTTGGCCTGGGGGGCCGAGAAGACCACCTCCAGTCAAATCGCCGTCTTGTTTCTTACCTGCTTTCCCCTGTGGCCCTGGCTCCTGCTCTACACCTACCTGACTGCTCACCAAAAAGTTGCAAACCCACGGCTTCCTCTGAGCCTGGTCTCGGCACGGCTAGTGGTTCTAACCATAAGTCAAGACCCTTACCGTAAGGCAACGGTCGCAGCCGTTACCCGTCATTGCGGTAGGGGTCTATTCATGTCTTCATACGTTTGTTTGATTTGGCATTCGTTTGTTTTTAAGCGTTTCGGCACATTCGTTTGTTTAAATCATGCATTGATATAGATATGTTTCGGGTACAAACGCACGAACACAGTCATTCGTTTCGTTCCCCTCACAGTGCATTCGTATGTTTCATTAAGCCACCTTTTTCATACAAACTTTCCTTTCATATCAATTGAAAACATGCAAACGATTATGGTGAAAGCATTTATTCTATACAGGGGACTCGCCCCTTTTGGCAGTTATTTGCTGGATTTTAGGTTACTTCACAAATTCAACTGATTGGCCTGGTTTTAAGTCATATGCCCCTATTGGTTAGAAAGGTTATTACAGTTTACATTTAAATGGATATTACATTAAATATACTGAATTAGGCTGTTTAATTAATTATCTTTTAGCTGACCCTTGTCATGATATTGTTCCCACAGGTTTCGTTTAAGCTTATGAATTTGTGACAACTTTGTCATTACTTGGCCTTATTAGGCTGGTAATTTCTGTTTAAGGTTATACTCATTGCAAGTTTTATTTTAAAGTGGGCATTAACATCTCGCATTCCTTTAGGTGCCTTGGTAAAACAAGACGGTCCTTTACAAGCACTACAATTCCGTCATCTGCCTCTGTCATATTTTCACTGCTCATCTATAGTTTCTAGTAGGTTTCCTTTTATTGTTTGGGCCCACGATCTGGCCCACTCACATAAATCTATGTGCACAGATACTCATCACATCTTATCTATAGGTTTCAGTACGTATCTACTGCCACCCTCTCGTTCCTATATTTCTACATAGAATCTCGTCCTGACTCTTTACCAGACTCTTTATCAGGTACGATTTCACAACTCCGAGATTTAGGTTGTCCAACAAGGTTTCTGTTTTCCGGTCTTAGCCCATAAGCTAGTGATCCCGCGAGGCCAACAGCCATCCTCATACATCCCTCGGCCCAAATCAAAGTTAGCCGCCTCACATTGTTGCATAGAGAGGGCCTCCCATGCAGGGCCATCATCAGAAAGCACAAGGTCTGGGCTCCCCTCCCCCTCCATCCCCCCAGGCCCGCCCACGCCCTACCTAGTCCGCAGGACTGAATGTGGTGTGTATAGTGGAAGTGAATTAGAATGTGTGTAATGATGTAGTGTTTGTGTGTATTAGATACTGTTTGTGCAGTGAATGCAGAGTGTGTGTTTGTGTAGCGGATGCAGTGTGTATAGTGAACGCAGAGTGTGTTTGAGTAGTGGATGTAGTGTGTGTCTGTGTAGTGGATGTAGTGTTTGTGTGTACTAGATGAAATGTGTTTAGTGGATGCAGTGTCTGTAGTGGATGTAGTGTGTGTATTAGATGCAGTGTCTGTGTATAGTGTATGCAGAGTGTTTCAATTTGTGGTGGATGTAGTGTGTGTACTGTGAATACAGGATGTTTGTGTAGCGGATGCTGTGTGTTACATAGTTACGTAGCTGAAAAGAGACTTGCGTCCATCAAGTTCAGCCTTCCTCACAAATGTTGTTGCTGTTGATCCAAAAGAACGCAAAAAACCTGGTCTGAAGCGCTTACAATTTTGCCACAAACTAGGAAAAAATTCCTTCCTGACCCCAAAATAACAGTCAGATGTCTCCTTGGATCAAGCAGCTATTACCCCACTAATTAGAAATTATATCCGTGTATGTTATGTTTTTGTAAGTATTTATCCAATTTCAGTTTAAACATCTGTATGGACTCTGACAAAATCACCTCTTCAGGCAGAGAATTCCATATCCTTATTGTTCTTACTGTAAAAAAAAACCTTTTCTTTGCCTTAGATGAAATCTCCTTTCTTCCAGCCTAAATGTGTGACCTTGTGTCCTATGTATAGCCCTGTTTATGAATAGATGTCCAGGTTTGTACTGGCCCCGAATATATTTGTATAAAGTTATCATATCCCCTCTCAGGCGCCGTTTTTCCAAACTAAACAGATTTAATTTTTTTAACCTTTCTTCATAACTAAAATGCTCCATTCCTTTTATCAATTTTGTAGCTCGTCTCTGGACCCTCTCCAGTGCCATGATATCCTTCTTTAGAACAGGCGCCCAAAATTGCACAGCATATTCAGGTGTGGTCTTACCAGCGATTTATAAAGAGGCAAAATTATATTTTCATCCCGAGAATTTATGCCCCTATTTATACATGACAAAATCTTACTGGCCTTAGCAACTGCAGATTGACATTGCATATTGCTGCCTAATTTGTTGTCTACAACAATTCCCAAATCCTTCTCGTGTGTGGTTATCCTTAATTCACTAGCATTTAGTGTGTAAGTTGCTTGTGCATTCTTAACCCCGAAGTGCATCACTTTGCATTTCTCTGTGTTAAATTTCATCTGCCATTTTAGTGCCCAGTCCCCCAATCTATCCAAATCTCTCTGCAGCAAAGCAATATCCTGCTCACATTTTATTACTTTACAAAGTTTTGTGTCATCTGCAAACACTGATACATGGCTTTCAATGCCTATTTCAAGATCATTTATAAATATGTTAAATAGAAGTGGTCCCAAAACAGAACCCTGAGGGACACCACTTACCACTTTTGTCCAGCCTGAAAATGTACCATTAATGACAACTCGTTGTACTCTATCCTTAAGCCAATGTTCTACCCAAGAACAAGAATATTCATCTAGACCAATTTCTTTTAGTTTGAAGACTAACCTATTGTGAGGAACCGTATCAAATGCCTTGGCAAAATCCAAGTAGATCACATCCACTGCAACACCCTGATCTATACTTCTACTTACTTCTTCATAGAATGCAATTAGGTTAGTTTGACATGACCTATGTTTCATAAAACCATGCTGATTATTGCTAATAACAAAGTTCTTCCCAATGAATTCCTGAATATTATCCCTTAATAGCCCTTCAAATATTTTCCCAGTTACAGAAGTTAAGCTCACAGGTCTATAATTTCTAGGCAAGGATTTTGAACCCTTTTTAAATATAGGAACAACATCTGCCTTCCTCCAATCATACGGTACAACACCTGCAACAAAAGAATCTTGAAAAATTAAATACAGAGGTTCACTTATTTCCCCACTTAGCTCCTTAAGTACTCGTGCGTGAATACCGTCAGGCCCCGGAGCTTTATTTACATTAATTTTCTTTAATAGCTGTAGCGCCTTGTCTCGAGTTATCCAATCACAAGTTGTTTGCAAGTTTTTTGCAGCAATAATTTGCATATCTCTTGCCATAGGATCCTCATTAATATATTCTGAAGAAAAATAGTTATTTAAAATTTCAGCTTTTTCCTGGTCTTCATTAGCTAATAAACCCAACTCTGTTTCAAGTGTACCTTTCATTTTTTGTTTTTTTAGAATTGATGTACTTGAAAAAAATTTTGGTGTTGGTTTTGAATTCTTTAGCTATCAATTTCTCATTTTCTAGTTTAGCCACTTTAATTGCCTTTTTGCAAGCGTTATTGGCTTCCTTATATCTTAAATAGGATGCCTTTGATTTGTCTGATTTAAATGCTTTAAATGCTCTTTTCTTATTTTTAAACTCTTGTTTTACTTCTCTACTAAGCCACATTGGTTTTAATCTGTTTCTTTTATATTTATTACCCAATGGTACATACTGAGAAATGTACCTTTCTAATAGTTGTTTGAATAGTTTCCATTAATTCTTAGTGTTTTTATCACTAAGGAGTTTATGCCAGTCGATATGTTGTAGAGCTGCCCTAATCTTATTGAAATTGGCTTTTTTAAAATTATATGTTTTAGTATACCCCACTTGCTTTTGCTTTTTTTGCATTTATTTCAAAATTTACCATATTGTGATCACTATTTCCCAAATGCTCCCCTACTTGAATGTTGGTTAAAAGATCAACATTGTTTGTTATGACAAGATCCAGACCAGCATCCTTTCTAGTTGGTGCTTGTACCAGTTGTGACATAAAGGTGTCATTTAACACATTCAAAAACCTGATGCCCCTTGCTGAAGTACTAGTCCCTCTTTCCCAATTTATGTCTGGATAATTAAAATCTCCAATAATTAATGTGTTACCTCATTAATATTTACATTAGGTGGTTTATAACATATCCCAACGAATAATTGATTTCCCTTTGTTTGCCCCAAGCAGATATCTACCCATAAAGCCTCCACCTTTTCCTTGTCACACTCCACATGCCTAAGATTTGACTTTAACTCATGGTTGACATATAAACATACCCCACCACCCTTCTTGTTTTTCCTATCCTTCCTAAATAACATGTACCCATTTAAATTAACTGCCCAGTCATGTGTCTCATCCCACCATGTTTCTGTTATGCCTATTATATCATATTGTTTAGTGTATGCTATTACCTCTAGTTCCCCCATTTTGTTATATAGGCTCCTTGCATTAGTAAAAATACCTTTAATATTATCATGAGTCTTTTGTACTTTTTGTGAATTATCAATATTACATACCTCCTCTGTTCTGAGCTTTCCCCTCCCCCCATCTCCACCCCCTTTGTTCTGAGCTAAAGCCCATCTCCTTTCCATCCTATCTCCATTTTCTAGATTGCTTTGACCCTCCCCCCCTACCACTAGTTTAAAATCTCCTCCAACCTTCTAGCCATCCTATCCCCCAGCACAGCAGACCCTCTTCTGTTTAGGTGCAATCCATCATGACTATACAGGTTGTACCCAAGCGCAAAATCGGCCCAGTGCTCTAAAAACCCAAAACCCTCTTTCCTGCACCAAGACTTTAGCCACGCATTGACCTCTCTAATCTCCCGCTGCCTTTCTGCTGTAGCGCGCGGCACAGGTAATATTTCTGAAAAAATTACCTTGGAGGTCCTTTTCTTAAGCTTACTTCCTAGTTCCCTGAACTCATTCTTTAGGACCTTCCATTTTCCTCTGACTTTGTCATTGGTACCAATATGGACCATGACAGCTGGGTCATCTCCAGCCCCTCCCAATAATCCCTCCACTCTGTCGGCAACATGCCGGACCCGAGCACCCGGGAGACAGCAAACTGTCCGGTTGAGTCGATCAGAGTGGCAGATTACCCTATCTACTCTCTTAATAATAGAGTCCCCTACCACCTGTCTAGACTTCCTTAGCCTCTCAACCCCACCCGTACTAGAGCGGCTGTTTCCTGAGCTGATGCTCCCCAACATCTTCACTCAAACGGGCAAATCTGTTAGGCTGCATGAGATCAGGACTAGCTAAACCTTTTCTCTTCCCTCCCCCCTGCTTCCTCGCCCCACTGTCACCCAGCTACATGCCTGTTCCCATCTGTCTTATCTCCTCCCTCTCCACTACCTGTCCCCACTAAACTCTGCTCAGTGAGCAGCAGACTCCTCTCAAGATTGTCAATCTCCCTCAGTGTTACAATTTGCCTCTCCAGATCTCTAATCTGAGCTTCCACAAATGCCACTCGCTCACACCCACCAAAGGGGTATGGACCCTGGATAGAATCATCCAGGCATGCATACATGTGGCATGATGTGCACTGAGTTAAACTCACAATCTTGCTAGCACTCATCTCCAGTTACAAAAAGCACAAGTGAGCAAAAACAATATTAACCCTCTTGGTTTAAACTCCCTTGTAGTTTCAACTCCTGTTGTTTTAACTCCTACAAAAGAGACTATTTTAAATAGCCTACTTTCAAGCAAACTCCAGTGAGCAGGCTCTGTGAGTCAGTAGTGGGTTTATATTGGCAATACAAATCCCACACAGGTGGAAATTAAGGGGCACTCCCCCTAATTAGCTCAGCAGCAGCACCCACAAGGAGTGGAATAGAAAATGCAGAGTTAATGCAGAGTGTGTGTTATTGTAGTGATTGCAGAGAGTGTGTTAATGTGTAGTGATTGCAGAGTGTGTGTTAGTGTGTAGTGAATGCAGAGTGCGTGTTAGTGTAGTGTATGCAGAGTGTGTGTTGTACTAGTGTATGCAGAGTGTGTGTTTTATTAGTGTATGCAGAGTGTGTGTTGTGTTAGTGTATGCATAGTGCGTGTTGTATTAGTGTATGCAGCGTGTTTATTGTATTGGTGTATGCAGAGTGTGTGTTGTATTCGTGTATGCAGTGTGTGTGTTAGTGTATGCAGAGTGTGTGTTGTATTCGTGTATGCAGTGTGTGAATTGTATTGGTGTATGCAGAGTGTGTGTTGTATTAGTGTATGCAGTGTGTTAGTGTATGCAGTGTGTGTGTTGTGTTAGTGTATACAGAGCGTTTGTTGAGTTAGTATATACAGGGCGTTTGTTGTGTTAGTGTATGCAGTGTGCGTATTGTATTGGTGTATGCAGCATGTGCGTTGTGTTAGTGTATGCAGAGTGTTTGTTGTGTTAGTGTATGCAGCGTGTGTGTTGTGTTAGTGTATGCAGAGTGTGTGTGTTGTGTAAGTGTGTGTTGTGTTGGTGTATGCAGCATGTGTGTTGTGTTAGTGTGTGCAGTGTGTGTTGTATTAGTGTATACAGTGTGTGTTGTGTTAGTGTATGCAGTGTGTGTTGTGTTAGTGTATGCAATGTGTGTGTAGTGTTAGTGTTTGCAGTGTGTGTGTTGTGTTAGTGTATGCAGAGTGTGTGTTGTGTTAGTGTATGCAATGTGTGTGTTGTGTTCGTATATGCAGTGTGTGTGTGGTGTGTTAGACTATGCAGTGTGTGTGTTGAGTTAGTGGAGTTTTTGATAGTGAAGTTAGTAGAGGAGAACAGGCAGTGTGCTGGGCCCCCTCTGCGGTAACAGGGAGCGGTGGGCCCGCGGCTGCACACATAGATAGCGATATTCACTATCTATGTGTGCAGAGAGGGAAAGTGGGGCCCGGGACTGCCCGAGCAGTCCGGGCCCCCCAGGACCACCGGGCCCGTGACAACCATCATGGTTGTCACCCCCTGATGGTGGCCCTGCTCCCATGTCACTCCCATTCTGTCTAATGCTTTAGTTACCACCGAGAAGCCAAAACCCCACCACAACGTTTCGGTGGCCTCAAACTCCCAGCTTGGTATGTCTTGCCGAGTTTGGGACAGAGTGGCCCTGCTTAACTTATTAGGGCAAAAGTTTGTACTGTGTGCCGTAGATGCACAAACTGCACAAGCCAGAGTTCTGAGGCCTGCAAAATGTCTGCAGAATAACTCAGTGTCCAGCTTACTCCAATTTATGCTGTAATTGTTCTGAGTCACAGCTGCAGCCACTTTTGTAGAGAAGGAACGGTGGTAGTCATAAAAGGCAGTACCACCTTAGTTGTGCCCCAGATCCACCAGCTTGTGCATATAAATGTAAAATTCCTCTCTTTTCTCAGGATAAACTGAGCACTATACATCCCTATAAATCCCAAAACCCAATACAAATTTAGGAATAGATAATTTCTTATTCAACTTGGGATCTCTTGCCCTTAGTACCACGGAAATGTCCCCATACGCAAATGTCCTGTTCTCAAGAACATCCTGGGAGGCAATGAGAAGTGAGTCTAGGTTTACGTCCTTGCCTTCCAGAATGTCCTTTTTGAGATGGGCTGGGACCATGTGCGATGGGTTGATACTCTCAGGGCCTTTAATTGATGCCAGAGTATTACCGGGCATGACAGCCATTCCGGCGTCATTAGACATAACCGGGCCTGCAGGAAGACTGCTTAAAATTTCTCCAGTCTGTCGATAATAGTACCAATGGATGACATTAAAGACGTCATCATGGCATGAAGAATCGGCATCTGAGACCCACTCGGCCCTTCTCCAGCATCAGAGTTGTTGGTATTAGTATTCAATAGTCTAAACAACTCTGCTTTCCTAGCAGTAGCCTGGAAAAGAATGCATCTTCTCTATAGTTCAGCTGTGAGGCGCGGGATAGTCCATGACCTCAAGGAAGATGGACTAGTGACATCAGCTCCTCGGGCAGGGGTACCAGATCTAGCGGGGGTGCTGGGAAGGGACAGGTCCTCAGGACCTTACTGAAAGGAATTCAAAAGTCAATATACCTCTGTTCCCTACTCACAGCAAATGGTGCCCTGTAACAGTCTTGGACACTTATTTTAACACTTTCCAAAAACAAGCCCACCAACCATTAATAAAACTTCACAGTTCCATCCTTACTACGTCTAAATTCATGCTTTATGTTCGCTTACTGTTAACTAGGATCGGCCTAAATGCAAACCTTTTCTCAGGACATTCCTTCCGCATAGGGGCAGCATCTTCTGCTTCATCCAACCACATTCCAGCTCATATCCTCAAGGCTATGGGACGCTGGAAATCTTCCGCTTATACTGTTTATGTCAGGGCTCCGTGGGTGGCTATGAGGGGAGGCTGCAATCCACTTGCAGCACTCACCCTCAGTCCTTCCCCCGCGGTCTCCCCTTCCCCTACCTGTCGGCGAGCGGCGTCCTCACTGCCATACGCACCGCTCGCGTCGTCCTCCTCGCCTCCCAGCAGCAGCATGTATAACACTGCACGCTGGGAGCCCACGCATTCATGCAAACGCTGGGGTCAGTCACGTGACCCGGCGTTAAAGCAACAGTACCATAATCACAGTGGGAGGTGTAACTATCTCCCACGTGTGATTGTTAATTCTGATTGGAAGTTATCCAATCAGAATTAAGCAAAGGATTTATATACTTACCTTTCCTGTCTCTCAGTGCCCTGTTGTGGTCTTGTGATACCTGTATTGCAGTTTGCTCGTGTTTCTCTGAGGTTACCGATTATTTGGCTTGTTTGTTCAATTCTCCTGTATTCTCCATTCCTTTGACCTCGGCTTGTTTCTCGTTCTCCTGTTTTCTGGCACACTTTACTTGGCTTGTCTCCTCACTATTCTTAGTGTGCTTTAACCCGGCCACTCTAAGGACCGGTAAAGCACCCTTCCTCTCTGTGACCTGTTAGCGTGTTAGGTTCCCGAATCGTGACATTACAACAAGGCCACCATGGAACCTGCTGACATTCCACAGCTGTTAGTGAATCAGGAGGCTAGAATGGATGGTTTAGACCACTGTATGGATCAGTTTGCCCAGGCTTTACAAACGATACTGGCTCGTACTGCCCACTTTCAACCTGCCGTTCAAGAAGCTGTTGCTGCTGTGCCAGAACCCATTCCCGATCCAGTACCTGTTCCTGCTCACGTGGTTCACATGACGCCACCACAGCGCTATAGCGGTGATCCAGCATTGTGTCATGGTTTCCTCAACCAAATTGATATTCATTTGGTGATGAATCCTAGTTCCTACCCCACTGACAGAACCAAAATTGCTTTTTTAATTAACCACTTGTCCGGGAAAGCTTTAGCATGGGCTAATCCCATGTGGGAGAATACGTCCCCAATGTCCTTTGCAGACTTTTTGACAGCTTTCAAGCGTACATTTGATCAACCCAGTAGGGTTGCTTCTGCTGGCAAAGCTCTGCTTAGGGTCCGACAAGGTAATAGATCAGTAGCGGATTATACTATTGAATTCTGCACTCTAGCAGCTGATGTGGTTTGGAATAACGACGCCCTTGTTACAGCCTTTCAGGAGGGTTTGGCCGCTTACATATTAGATGAAATAGCATCCAGGGAATTGCCTGTTCTTCTGGATGATGTAATAGATTATGTCATTCTCATTGACAACCGTATAAGAGATAGGCGTAGTCAAAGTAGGTTGAATACACAGGGGCCACCTGCTTTACCCAGTGCTGCTTTACTAGCATTACCTCCCCCTAATCAACCATCTCCCGAACCCATGCAATTGGTTGCTATAGGGTTAACTGAAGCTGAAAGAACGTATCGCAGAAGGGAGGGGTTATGCCTTTATTGTGGAAAGGGGGGTTTGCTCGTGTTTCTCTCTGGTTACCGATTATTTAGCTTGTTTATTCGATTCTCCTGTATTCTCCATTCCTTTGACCTCGGCTTGTTTCTCGTTCTCCTGTTTTCTGGCTCCCTTTACTTGGCTTGTCTCCTGACTATTCTTAGTGTGCTTAAACCCGGTATAGCACCCTTCCTCTCTGTGACCTGTTAGCGTGTTAGGTTCCTGAATCGTGACAGTTTATAAGGGGTACAATATCCGTTTTCCTTGTGGATCTTGATTGAGTGTCTATGTAGATCAAGCATGTCAAACCCGGCGAGCCGCAAATATATGCCTAGTGTTCCAAGCAGAGTAGGCACCTGCTTTCCCCACATTGCAGGTGCCTACTCTGCTATAATTTACTCAGCCGAGGAATAGGGCTAGTGAGGGAGCTCAGTGTTCCTGCTCCTCACTGCTCCCTCGTGCACACCCTCTGTAGTGAAGCCGGGTGCCAGAATATTATTTCATATTCTGGCACCCGGCATCAATAAACCGCGCGAGGGAGCAGCGAGGAGTCGATAGAAGGACCCCAGGGAGATGCCCCACATTGGCTCCAAAAGGTAGGGAGCAATAAAGAAAAGTATGTGTGTGCAAGAATGTGTAAGTAAGTGTGTCTGTCAGTGAGTGTGTGTATCTGTCTGTGAGTGTGTGTCTATCAGTGTGTGCCTTTCAGTGTCTGTGTGTGTCTGTCAGTCGCTGGCGCCGTCCACTTAGGCAGCCTACGAAAAGGTTTTGAATGACTGGGACTCTGCTGTGGGGTGTAGAGGGGGTCAGCTTTCGGGGGCAAAGTGTTTCGACAATTTGTTGTGGTTCCTTTGTCGGTTGTTTGCTGAGGGGGCGTCCCTATCGGCGGTGGGATGCAATATGACAGAGTTGGCCGTCCTGTTTAAACTCAATGGCTGGGAGGATTTCACGGAGCATTTTCTGGTATGACATGCTATTAAAGGGTTTTGGAGAGGGAGGTCAGCGCCGGCCTGTTTCTTTTAAAATTCTGCAGGGATTGTTGGGTACCCTCTTGGGCGTTTGTTTCTCAGATTATGAGGTTTTGTTGTTCTCTGGGTTGGCAGCGTGCCAGGTGGCTTGTTGGTTGGGCTTTAGGCAGTTTAGGCCATGGGCGGTGGTTCCCTGTTGTTGAATGCGGACGGTTCTTCCCTGTCGAAGTTTCAGTTCCTTCGAGTCTTTTGGTTGGCGCTGGGGCGCCTGGGGCTGAGTCCAGCTCAGTTTAGGATGGGAATCAGTGAGATTGAGGTCATATGTGTGGCCCAACCATTTAGTTTAAGTTGGTTGGGCGGTGGGGGGGACTGTTGTTTTGTTGTTTTTTTGCTCCCTGTTGACTTGTTTTCTCCCCTAGGTTGGATCGCTTGGTTGCTGGGACACTCTTACATGTATTGGGCATACCAGAGGGCTGCAGTTCATAGTCACGGCGCACAGCTGGGTTTTCTGCACTCAATGGTGAAACTCAACTGGTTTGGGTTAAGGGGGGCTGGTTGGCAAGGGGTCTGCTCTCAGCTGTTCCGTTTGATTGGCAAAATGTTATTTTGATTCATGCAGGTGGAAACGACTTGGGGTTGGTCTCTTAGAGGGACTTAATTAGTGGGATGAAGAGGGATTTGGACAGGCTGAGGCAGTTGATCCTTGATGTGGTTGTCGTTTGTTCTGTGATGGTGCCAAGGTTATGATGGTGGCATGCCAGGGATCGCCGTGCAGTGGCTAAGAGTAGGGGAAAGGTGAATAAGCTGATGGCAGCTTATGTTAGACGGTTTGGGGGTGTTGTGGTATGGCATAGAGATTTGGAGGAGCAGCTAGCAGGATATTACAGGCAGGATAGAGTACACCTATCTGATGTGGGTGTTGAGTTTTTGTTGTTGGGATTTCAGGAATGACTGCAGCGGGCTCTGTTTTTGATGGGGACGCTCAGGTAGTTCGAGGTGTCCAGCTCTGAGGTGTGGCGGGGGATGAATAAACAAGTTGGGGTATAGGTTGTTTGTCCAGATGTAATATAGTTTTGTTCGCTAAGAATGGTTAGGTTTGGTTAGATTTTTGGTTGGTTCAAGCTCGTTGGTAGCTCCAAACCTGGTGTGTGTAGGGTGTATTTTGGTATTCCCCTACACTGTGGCATATGGTGGTTGGTTCGAGCTCGTCGGTAGGGGTATCTTAGTATACCCCTACATGTTGGAACATGGTAAATCATGCCCACAGTGGCAATGGTTTAAGTGGTTAGATGTTATTTATGTTAATATATGTGAATATTGTTGTTTATGGGGTTTATTGTCAGGGTTAAATTGTTAAAAGAGTTGGGGCTGAGATGTTATGTTAGATATGTTGACATTTATTTATATTGTTATTATTAAAAAAGCTGTGATAAATTTCCCAAACAGAAGGTGTCCGAGTATCTTTTGGTTTTGGGGGGTTTGTTTATTCCGCATATGCCAAAAAGGCGACTATGCATATGTCATGCTATGATATCTGATAGCCTAGCTGTAGATAATACCTTGTCTGGTGTGATTGGATGGAAGCTGGAATTGTGGAGGTAGCTGTACCTGTCTGTGGGTTTTCTATACACAGACGAATGAAGAATGCCATTGGTGACAGTTACTGTGCAGTCCAAGAAACTCACACTATGATTTGAAAAGTTCATTTTAAGGTTTATTGACGGGTATAATGAATTGAATGATTTATGGAAGTCTATAAGGCTTTCTTCTCCTTCTGTCCATATTATGAAAATATAATCGATATAACGTTAATATGTATATGGGTTATGGGATTGTGTACATAAAAATCTATTTTCTAAGTCAGCCATGAAAAGATTGATGTATCGGGGTGACATACTACCCTGTCATTTGTAGGTAGTTACTAAAACTGAAATAGTTGTGTGTGCGTATGAATGCTATAGGCTTGGCAATTATTATGCTAATCATATTTGTGTGGTGGTTTTTGGGATGAGAGAAATTATTTGCAGGCCTCAATACCATCCTTATGTGGGATGTTACTGTTCAGTTCAGTTCAGTTACTGAAGCTAATTTTTTATTCAAAGGGTAACAAGGCTTCCTCTTTATTGCCCTCGAAGCTTTGACATAAGCTTTTGCAGTCTAAGATTGAGCGTTTATTGGCAGAGGATGGAGTTAAAATTACACATCCGGGTAAAATGAGCAACGCTTTTGTTGCCTACTATAAAAAAACTTTACAATCTGGCATTAGATCCAACTGTGAAGCAGCCCACATTGAATAAAATAAACTCTTTCCTAGATAAAATCCCTTTGAAACTAATTCTCTAATTTCCCACAAAGAAATTATGGATGCTATTAACATGATTCCGGCTTGCAAGGCACTGGGACCTGATGGTTACACGATGGCATATTATAAGTACTTTTCCAGTTTATTAGCTCCTCATCTACTTAAGCTATTTACTCATTACTGGTCTCAAGAGAAATGCCAGAGGAGGCATTATGCGCTCAAATGATAACATTACCTAAACCTGGCAAAGCACGTAATTTGTGTTCAAATTTTCACCCGATATAACTTATTAATAATGATACTAAAATATACTCCAAAATATTGGCAAAAAGGTGAGTTCAAATACTTCCACTTGTAATTGATCAAGACTAGTAGTTGAGAAAACCCGGACTGTAAAGTTCGGGTTCGTACTGAACATTATGTTTTTTGGACCTCGGACCCGAACACGGACATATCACTGTATGTTCGGGTTGGAGTTCTGGTTTCAGCGATTTAATGGAGCGTTTTGAAAGGCTGCAGGCAGCCAATCAACAAGCGTTTGACTCGTGTGCCCTTAGAAGCCATCACAGCCATGCCTACTAATGGCATGGCTGTGATTGCCCAGTGCAGCATGGACCTGCTCTTCATATCTGAAAGTCAAATAGAAGTGTCTAATAGTGCGCTTACAGCGCAGTTGTAAAAATTCGTATTTTCTGGGTACTAATCTGCTAAATAGTACATTTTGGGCATGCTCTTCATATCTGAGAGTCAAACAGAAACGTCTAATAGTGCGCTTACAGCGCAGTTGTAAACATTATAATTGTTTTGCTGCTAATCTGCTAAATAGTACATTTGGGGGCCTGATAGAAGCGTCTAATAGTAGTTGTAAACATTCTAATAGTTTTGCTGCTAAACTGCTAAATAGTACATTTGCGGCCTGCACTTCATATCTGAGGGTCAAATAGAAGCGTCTAATAGTGCGCTTACAGCGCAGTTGTAAACATTCTAATTGTTTTGCTGCTAAACTGCTAAATAGTACATTTGGGGGCCTGCTCTTCATATCTGAGAGTCAAATAGAAGCGTCTAATAGTGCGCTTGCAGCGCAGTTGTAAACATTCTAATTTTCTGGGTGCTAAACTGCTAAATAGTACATTTTGGGGCCTGCTCTTCATATCTGAGAGTCAAATAGAAGCGTCTAATGGTGCAGTTTTAAAAATTCTTATTTTCTGGGTGCTAATCTGCTTAATAGTCCATTTCTGGCGTGCTCTTCATATCTGAGAGTCGAATAGAAGCGTCTAATAGTGCGCTTGCAGCGCAGTTGTAAACATTCTAATTGTTTTGCTGCTAAACTGCTAAATAGTACATTTGCGGCCTGCACTTCATATCTGAGGGTCAAATAGAAGCGTCTAATAGTGCGCTTACAGCGCAGTTGTAAACATTCTAATTGTTTTGCTGCTAAATTGCTAAATAGTACATTTGGGGGCCTGCTCTTCATATCTGAGAGTCAAATAGAAGCGTCTAATAGTGCACTTGCAGCGCAGTTGTAAACATTCTAATTTTCTGGGTGCTAAACTGCTAAATAGTACATTTTGGGGCCTGCTCTTCATATCTGAGAGTCAAATAGAAGCGTCTAATAGTGCGCTTACAGTGCAGTTTTAAAAATTCTTATTTTCTGGGTGCTAATCTGCTTAATAGTCCATTTCTGGCGTGCTCTTCATATCTGAGAGACGAATAGAAGCGTCTAATAGTGCGCTTGCAGCGCAGTTGTAAACATTCTAATTGTTTTGCTGCTGATCTGCTAAATAGTACATTTTGGGGCCTGCTCTTCATATCTGAGAGTCAGATACAAGCATCTAATAGTGCGCTTACAGCGCAGTTGTAAACATTCTAATTTTCTGGGTGCTAAACTGTACATTTTGGGGCCTGCTCTGTAACTGTGGAAGTGTGCAGAAGCCAAACACAGAGAGATGGGTATTCAGGAAGTAAGAGGCCTTTATTCATGTACCGATCGGGTCTCAGATGGACTAACGTTCCACAACAGATCTGAGCCCAGAACACATGGAGTACATTCATTATATAGCAATATAGCTCCTCCCATAAATAGCTACACCCACATACCCTTAACCAATCAATAAACAGAGTCTGGACTTGCTCATCTGGTCTGACCACATGGCTCATCCAAAACAAAGGAGAAAGGAGTGTGATTTCAGTTCCTACATTCCTGCACATGCTCAGTACATTGATGACAGTATCTTAGCCATGTGTCTTAACTGATACTACAAACACATGTACCTACATATGCCACGTGGCAATCTTGGCCTACTAAACTTCTATTTTACTGGAATACCATCACATTCCCCCCTTTGATGCTTCTGATATAAAATAATTCCAGATGCATCATCAATCATAATTTGCCAACACCTCTCAAGTAGCCATGAACCAGAACAGACCTCGTAAGCATCTTTAGAATATTCTTTCAGCATTCCCCATCCTGGATATGCTCTCTTTGGGCTAAAGGTTCATATCTACAGACAGCCATTACATGGGCAGCTGTCTTCCTCTCAATAGTGCTGTCTATAACACTTCGTATGGACCTAACCACTAATGGAATTAAGCAGAGCAGAAAGAGACATAGAAATATAATAAATACTACTCCTCCTACTAATGCCTTAATCCCTCCAAGCTGCTCATACCAACTTCCAAACCAACTACTTGGGTTATACCCACTCCAGACCTGAGTAAGTACATGCGCAAGTTTAACCATGTGACTGGTAAATTCAGCCACTGCCTGCCCTTCATCGTCTATGTGCAGACAACAGTTACTTAGATTAAACTTCCCGCATACTGCTAATAAGTAGTCCAGAGCTAATCTATTTTGATAGATGGCTGATCTCATTTGAGTATTATGTTTAGCTAGGAGATTGAGCGCTTGTGCTGTCTCATTGGTGATAATCTCAACCACCGCCTGTAGTCTTATAATACGGGTGAGCATATATATTGGGGTTCTATATCCATAAGTACCATCTTCTGCCCAATTAATAATACCTTGGGGAGGCCACTCATCATCTTCCCAGCTACCTATATTCAAAGATGCTCGCTTCTTTTTATGATTTACATCATAAACCTTAACTCCCAAGGTCTTTCCTGTTTCGATTGGCAACAAGAAGAAGGATGGTTTGAGCATACCTAGTACACATGCCCCTTCCCAGTCTTGTGGTAACTCTGAATATGCCTTCTTACCACAGATCCAGTATAGATTTGCTGGGGCTTTCCAATTGGATGTAGCAGATAAATCAAACCATACCTCTTTCAAATTCGTGTAATTGGCAAACGGATTAGTAGGTTCCGAGACATTTGAAGCTGAGCACCAAGTAGTATCTTTTGTATTATCATTATAAGCCTTTTGTCCCAAACATGTTAACTCACCTACAGACGTGTTATACATTGTCCCTTTCCTAGCTACACAAACATGACCTATAATAGAGGGTTTTAACCGCCATTCTGATTTACCTCTAGTACTTACTTGATGATCAGAATGAGAAAATATCTGTTGTTCATCTGTCTCAGAACCAGGGTACCATGCTTCCTTTGCTTCCCATGGCCACTGGTCTCCCATATTAGTACCTCCACATACAAAGCAGTTAATTACATTAAGAATACTCTCAGCTAAATCTACAAATAGGTTCTTAACATTATGGGGAATTTTATCCTCAATATTCATCTCATCATAGAAGGAATGAAAACCCTGATGAGTCTGGGTTGCTACTGTCTCCGTTTCAGTGCCTACATATATAATAGCCCCAGGATCCAACCCTGATCCGTATATTTGGAACCCAAATAGATTTCCGAACTTGTCTATGAAGTGTTGCAGATTAGAAACGGTCATATGGACCGGATTACACTCCATAGATTTACAATGTGGTTTGGTAGGCAACCTTTGGATAATCATATCTTGGTCTACTGTTTTACCTCAGGTTGCCCACCCCACACAAGACCAATATGGACAGAAATTAAAATCTCTATTTGGGCAATCAGGATCAGTAGATCTTTTACTGGGACATAAATATTTGTAATTGAACCCATAAGTTCGTTCCCACTTTAGATTACCACATACATTCCAAGGTTTTCCACTACCCGAGATCGCATTACATGTATCAGATAGTAGAATACCCGTAGAATATATTGTATTTATTACCGTCCTATTTATCAAGGTCCCCTGAGATTTACTATTCTGAATTACCAACCAAATTATACAGGGTTGGAATTGGGGATCAAAACATTTAGGCTCTCCTACTGCTGGGTGACACCAGGCCCGGACTGGCCATCGGGCACACCGGGCAAATGCCCGGTGGGCCGCGGTGGCCACAGGCCGAGGCCGGCAGGGGAGATCTCAGGACATCCCCTGCCGGTCTATGCGGCGGCCGCGTTTGAGCGCATGTGGGCCGGTGAGGGAGATCTTTGATCTCCCCACCGGCCCTTCATGAAACACAGCGGGGCCGGCGCTCAGATAGCGCCGGTCCCGCTGTGTTTCATGAAGGGCCGGTGGGGAGATCAGAGATCTCCCTCACCGGCCCACATGCGCTCAAACGCGGCCGCCGGCGGGGAGAGAGGGAGGGAGACAGCCGCCAGGAGTGAGGACCCGGCAGAGCTCTAACTTGCAGCTCCGCCGGGTCCTTCTCGCGAGATCCGGACCGTTGCTATGGCAACCGGCCGGGTCTCGCGAGAGTGAACTCTAGCCCCAAAGGGCTAGAGTTCACTTACCACGAGGACCACCAGGGATGGCTGGCAGCAGCACGACCCCCACCCCCCCCTTCCAGACTACAGGTAAGAATAGAGGGGGGGGGTGGTTAATATAATGTATTTATTATTATTTATTTATTAGTATGTGTTATGTATTTATTATTATTATTTATTATTATTTGTATTTATTAGTATGTATTTATTAGTATGTATTATTATGTATTTATTATTATTTTTTATTATGTATTTATTAGTATGTGTTATGTATTTATGATTATTATTTATTATTATTTGTATTTATTAGTATGTATTTATTAGTATGTATTATTATGTATTTATTATTATTTTTTATTATGTATTTATTAGTATGTGTTATGTATTTATTATTATTTATTAGTATGTATTTATTAGTATGTATTTATTAGTATGCATTATTATGTATTTATTATTATTTGTTTTTATTATTATGTATTTATTATTTTTTAGTAAAACACCTACCTGCCTCCCCCAATACAAAATCCTTGCAAACACACACATCACCCTCACCCAGCACCCTAACACATACACAGCACCCTAACATTGACACAGCACCCTAACATTGACACAGCACCCTAACATTGACACAGCACCCTAACACACACACAGCACCCTAACACACACCTAGCACCATAACACCAGCACCCCAGCACACACACAGCACCCTAACACCAGCACCCTAACATTGACACATCACCCTAACACACACACAGCACCGTAGCACTCACACAGCACCCTAACACACACACAGCACCGTAGCACTCACACAGCACCATAACACCAGCACCCCAACACACACAGCACCCTAACCCCAGCACCCTAACATTGACACATCACCCTAATACACACACAGCACCGTAGCACTCACACAGCACCCTAACATACACACAGCACCGTAACACTCACACAGCACCATAACACCAGCACCCCAACACACACAGCACCCTAACACCAGCACCCTAACACACACAGCACCCTAACACATACAGCAACCTAGCACAAACACACACACATCACCCCAACACATACACAGCACCCCAACACATACACAGCAACCCAACACATACACAGCAACCCAACACACACATCACCCTCACTCACACATCACCCTCACTCACACAGCACCCTCAAATGCACAGCGCCTCACACACAGCGCCCTCACACACAGCACCCTAACACACACATACTGCACCCCCTCAGCCATATACTGCACCCTCCCACACACATACTGCACCCCCCCACACACAGAGCACCCTCCCACACACACTATACTCCTCACAAATGCACACTACACCCCTCACACACACAGCACCCCCCAAACACACTGCACCACTCACACACTCACTAGATCTCCTATACGAACTCCTGAGTCCTTCAAACACACACTAGATCCCCTACACACAGACGCTGCACCACTTACACACACACTACATTTCTGACATACACACTCAGGATCCCCTATGAACACACTAGATACCCTTTAAGCAAACACATAGTGTCTCCATAAATGGGATACAGTGAGTATTCCAATTATGGAAACCCCTGAGATAAGTTTCAAGCAAACACAATGCAAGCATGTTATTAAATTTGCTTGCGCTGTGCAAAACAAATACAGGGCCCTTTTCTCATGCCCTGGAAGAGCATTGAACCAACATGCTCACTTTGAGATGGGGCGTGCTTGTCATTGGGGATGACAAAACACACCCTATCTGGCCCCGCCCCCTTTTCAGTGGGCTGCTGTAATTAAAAATGCCCGGGCCGAATTTTTTCCCCAGTCCGGCCCTGGGTGACACACACTGTAATCAATATCTAAATAACTACATTAAGATACAGATCCCTTACATTCATACTGTGAGTGCCAAATAAGAGTTTGGGATATTTGATTACCTGTTTTTGTAGTCTTAATGCAACTATCACAATTCTGTATGTCTGTACTCTTACCTTCCTGAAAATTTATAACAATAAACACACAATAAAATTAATTATTCCTGAAATCCTCATTCTTATCTCTTTGACCGTGCGACGGCACCTCAGCTTCCCGACTGTGAGGGCTGCAAGGATTGGCGTTCTTCTGATCCTCACTTTCCTTCACAGAGATTTATTTGAGACACTCTGGCTTATGACACGTAGGCAGATGGTCAGGCATTATTATGGCCGTCAAAACACCTACTTGCTGGTCTTGAAATAGTACTTTCAACCATGATGTCCCAATACTTCACACTCACTCCGACTGAGTCACCCACTTTAACTGGAGGATTTTCAGGGTCTGGAGTGGCTTGCCAAGAGTCTGCCGCTGGTTTAACCCGAGAGTGATGAATCCACTGAGTCACTTCTGCCACCTCTACAGCTGTTGGAGTGGACAAAAGAACAACACAAGGACCTCTCCATTTCGGACCTAATGGAACACTATTCCATTCTTTTGTCCACACTTGATCTCCTGGATGGTAAACATGAACAGGTGGATATATGTTCACAGGTAACCTATCTTGTACCCATTTCTGTACTTCCTCCATAGTTCTACCCAATTCTACAACCTGCTTCCGAGTAATTCCTTCACCCAACTGACTCAAACCCCCCTTAGATTACTGAGCATAGGAGGTGAACGCCCATACATAATTTCAAAAGGAGACAGACCCATTCTCCTGGTAGGAGTACTGCATATGCGCAACAGAGCTATTGGCAAAAGAACATTCCACTTAAGCTGGGTCTCTTGACACATTTTTGCCAACTGGGTCTTTATAGTTCTGTTCATCATTTCCACCTTCCCAGAACTCTGAGGTCTATATGCTGTATGAAGTTTCCACTTAATACCAAGCATATGAGTCAGTTGTTGTAGGCACTGATGAATAAAGGCTGGGCCATTATCTGATCCTATAGAGCACGGGAGTCCATATCTGGGTATGACTTCTCGCAACAGGAATCGTACAATTTCTCCTGCTTTTTCCGTACGGGTTGGACAAGCTTCTACCCAACCTGAGTAGGTACACACAGCTAACAACAGGTAATGATATCCTCCAGATTAAGGCATTACTGTATAGTCTATTTGCAGATCTGACATGGGGAGTCCTCCCATATACTGGACCCCAGGAGGTTTAACAGGGCCTTGTCTTGCGTTGTTCTTTTCACACAGAACACATCTTCGAACAATGGCTTGAGTAAGATTGGATAATCTTGGTATATAGAAATGGTTCCTGAGAGATTCTTCCATACTATCTCTTCCTGTATGTGTGCCATTGTGGAAGTTCTGAACAATCTCTATAGCCAGAGATGTCAGAATGACTATTCTTCCATCTTCTACCTGATACCAATTGTTCTCCAAATATTTTCCCGCTTCAGTCTTCAACCACTCTACTTCTTGAGCTGTATAAATCGGGGTCCATTGAGACAGAGGGGCCAGCAAAAGGGCAGCAACGTACCCCACATATTCCTTCTGTCCAGATTCAGCAGCACGCTTAGCCAAACTATCTGCCATGCGATTTCCTTTTACCACATCACTATCGCCTCTCACATGTGCTCTACAATGTATAATACCGACCTCCTTTGGCTCCCATACTGCTTTCAATAGTTGAAGTATTTCAGCTGCATACTTGATTTCTTTCCCTTCCGAATTCAACAACCCTCTTTCTTTATACAAGGCTCCATGGGCATGAGTGGTTAAAAAAGCATATTTTGAATCAGTATATATGTTCACCTTCAACCCTTCAGCCAATTGCAAGGCCCGTGTCAGTGCAATCTATTCTGCCTTCTGTGCTGATGTCCCTTTTGACAGTGGCCGTGCCTCTATCACCTTGTCTATATTTGTTACCGCATATCCTGCATAGCGAATTCCTTCTTTCACATAGCTACTACCATCCATATAATACTGTACATCCGAGTTCTGGATGGGAAAGTCATGAAGGTCCGGTCGGCTTGAAAACACTTCATCCATTACCTCCAAACAATCATGTTGACTTTCAATAGGTCTCAAGGTGTACTCTTGGATTTTCGCATAGCATGGCTTGATATTTAGTCATTCGGCTATTGCTGAACCAATGATTACCTTGGTAATCCAGTAGAGTCTGTACTGCATGAGGTACTCGCACATAGAGTTCCTGACCCAATGTAAACTTGTCAGCTTCTGCTACCAACAGGGCAGCGGCGGCCACTGCTTGCAGACAAGGTGGAAGACCACTGGCCACTGCATCCAACTGTTTGGACATGTACGCGACAGGTCGTTGCCATGATCCCAAATACTGAGTTAGTACTCCCACAGCCATTCTTCTTTGCTCGTGTACATACAGATAGAATGGACGTGTATGATCAGGTAAACCTAGGGCTGGGGCACTCATTAGTGCTTTCTTGATATCCTCAAATGCCTTCTGCTGTTCAGTGGTCCGTAGGAAGGGGTCATGTTCTGTGTCTTTTATAGCTCCATATAAGGGTTTCGCCAATATCGCGTAATTAGGAATCAATATCCGGCAGAATTCTGCTGCTCCTAAGAATTCTCGTACCTGTCTTCTATTCTTAGACATACAGCTTCTTTCCTTTCGGGTCCCATTATCCTTTGACCTTCAGAGACATGGAATCCTAAATACTTGACAGTTGACTGGCACAATTGCGCTTTCTTCCTAGATACTTTGTATCCTGCCTTCCAGAGAATTTGAAGTAGATCATAAGTTGCTTGCTGGCATATATCTTTAGTAATTGCCGCTATCAACAAATCATCCACATACTGAAGTAATACACATTCTCCTGGGATGGACTTGAAATCTTGCAGGTCCTGGCTTAGTGCGGATCCAAATAGGGTGGGTGAATTCTTGAATCCTTGAGGTAGTCTAGTCCAAGTCATCTGACGCTTTGAACCCGTAACAGCATCTTCTCATTGGAAGGCAAAGATACACTGACTCTCAGCAGCAATTCTAAGACAAAAGAAAGCATCCTTTAGGTCTAAGACTGTAAAGTAAGTTGCCCCACCTGGTATCAAGGCAAGCAAATTATAAGGGTTGGGTACAACTGAGTGTATATTAACTACCGCATCATTAACTGCTCTTAAATCTTGTACAGGACGATACTCATCTGATCCTGGCTTCTGAACAGGTAACAATGGAGTATTGCGCTTTAAATAAATTCTTACATACATACACTTGATGTCCCTTAATCGGTGTGAATAATATATCCTCAAAAAAAACACAGAGAGGGAGATACAATAGTGCAATATGTTATAATAAAGACCAAAATTAATGTGTAAACTGAGGTATTTCAAACTCACATTTGGTAGAGCTAATCAGGAGCTCTACCTTAACTTGCACGGACGGTACAATCCCCGTCTCAGGATAGAAAGTTCAACTTTTCAATGCTCCATTGATGTGATGGCATAAATAAAAATGGAAACAAAAGAGAGAGAACTCCAATAGTGTAGCAGTTCTAATTTCCAATGTGGAACAAATAAAATGAAGGTTATTGTACTCACATTTGTTAGAGCAGACAACTTGCTCTAGTATAAAAGGCTTGCAGTGGTATAATCCCCACTGAAGGATATATGGTACCAGGAAGTGATGAGGAAGGTGAATAAAAATAAAGTAGTATATCACTTTAAAATTATTTAATGATAACAAATATTGGCAATATAGTAAATAAAAAGGGCTATAAAAGATAACACTTTACGCGTTTCGCCAATTCGGCTTCATCAGAAGTGTAAAGTAAATGTCCTCAAGTTCATCCTTTTATATATAAACTTACATATGTAGAAATGGCTTCCTGGTGTGTTGTGGAACGCACGCGGCAACAAACCGGAAGCGGCGCGGCGTCCACGTGTACATAGATACCCACCGTGGAACGCACGCGTCGCACCGGAAGTGACGCGACGTAACCGCAGGCAGTTTGAATACATGCGTTCCAGCGGTGGAACGCATAGTGTTCGCGGCATATTTCTATGGCAACAGGAGTCTACCACGGCGATTGCAGATGACAGAGATCCTCTTTTGAAGAAGGGCCAGATATCAGAAAGTGTAAATTGATGCGTTCCAACAGTGGGGCGCATAGTGGTCACAAAATGATCTTGTGTTCATCAAAAGTCTCGTAAACATGATCCAAGATTGAGTTCAAATGTTCACATCATGTGAATCTCAGCATTTAAAGCCAAACATATTAAAAATAAAAAAATAGAAAAAAATACACCATAAGGCAATGTCCAACTTCAAATAAAATTAGATATACATGTATAAAAAATAATGTGTTAAAAATAAAAAATAAAAAATACACAGAATACATATAAATATGACTTTATGTCTAAAATTAAAAATATTGTCATAAAGAATACTCTTAAAAATTACTAAAATTGAAACAGAATATATGTAAAAGCATTAGGTGCATAAGAGATTATTCAAAGATCAAAAAGGGGAAAGCCCAGGGATGGAATATATTATGATTGGATAAAAAACAATTTATTAAGCCAGATGAGAATTATAAATTATTATAAAATATTATTATAAAAGAAAAGTATATTTATAAACTACTATTTCTATAAAAAATTAAACAGATCAAATTCCACATTTAGACCATCTGGGTGTAGAGTATTCATATTGTAAACCCATTCCATCTCTGTGCGTCCAATTTTCTTAATGTGGTCACCTCCTCTCCAATGAGGTTTTACAGTGGTGATACCAATAAAAGTGAGATTACTAGGATCATTGTTATGCATGCAAAAGTGCGAAGAAACGGAATGATTTTTAAAACCTTTTTCTATATTTCTACAGTGTTCCGCTATTCGTATTTTTAGAGGTCTAATAGTTCGTCCTATACATTGGAGGCCACAGGGGCACTCCAATAAATAAATTACATTTTTACTATTGCATGTGATTATTTCTTTAATATTATAGGTCTTACCATTATTGTTTGATTTGAAATTACTTCTCAATTTAGGCATAAGTTTAGTTTCTCGACAGGCAACGCATATATTACATTTATAAAAACCTTTAGATTCATTTAAAAAACTAGCCCCTGTATATTTTGTTTTTGGTTTCGTATAGTTTTTTGTGAGGTGCATCTTTAAATTTGGTGCTCCCCTAAAAACTATTTTTGGTTTTTCTGGTAGTAAATTCTTTAAAATAGCATCTTCTTTTAATAGGTTCCAATGTTTGTTAATAATTTTTTTAAGTTCTCTATTTCTGTTGTTATAGTCTAATATTATAGGTAGTGATATATTTTGTTTCTGAATTCTTTTCTTAGATAACAATTCTTTTTGATTGATTGACAATGCCTGGTTAAAAGTAGATTGAACTGTATCTTTATTATATCCTTTTTGTAAAAACCTTTCTTTGACTGTTTCAGCTTGTTGTTTAAAAACGGGAGTTTCTGTGCAATTTCTCCTCAGTCTTAGCATTTGGCTTTTTGGGATGCTATCTAGCCAAACTTTATTATGACAGCTTTTTGTGTCTATATAATTGTTGACATGAACTTCCTTAAAATGAGTTTTAGTATAAATTTTTTTGTTTTTAATGTAGATGTTCAAGTCTAGGTATGTAATCTGTGTATCACTTATTTCTGAGGTAAGAACTATCCCCTCCTGGTTAGTATTTAGGAAGGAGATAAATTCTCTAGCTTCTGTGGAAGATCCTTTCCATATAAAAAGAAGGTCATCTATATATCTTGAGTAGGACACCAGGTTTTGCGTCCAGCCATGCCCTCTCCATATATATCTCTCCTCCCATTCGGCCATATAGAGGTTAGCATAGCTGGGCGCAAACCTGGTGCCTATAGCAGTGCCTCTTTTTTGTAGGTAAAAGCCATCTTTAAACCAAAAATAGTTGTTGTTAAGAATTAGGTCTATACCTTCAATTAGGAAATCTATTTGGTCCTGTGGCATTGTGTTTTCTCTTTCTAAAATGGTCCTCACTGCTTTGCAACCTTGATGGTGTTGAATGATGGTATATAAAGACTGAACATCACAAGTAATCAACAAAAAATCTTTTTCCCCATTGAATATTATTTAACTTGTTTAATAGATCGATAGAATCCTTAAGGTATGATCTTGTTTTAGCAACATAAGGCTGTAATAAAATATCTATATGTTCAGATAAATTGGAGAACAGAGATCCAATACTGGATACTATCGGTCTGCCAGGGGGGTTAGTTAGGTTTTTATGAATTTTAGGAAGGAAGTAGATGACGGGAATTCGAGGATGTTGAATATTAATATATAAAAACTCGTTTTTATTAAGGATACCGGATCTTTTTCCTTCCTCTAAAAATGTTTGAAATTTTTGTTTCATCTCTAATGTTGGGTTGTTGTGAAGTCTTATATACGTCTTGTCATCGTTTAATTGTTTGTAGGCTTCAGTTTCATATTGTTCCTTTGATAAAATCACAAGACCCCCTCCCTTATCTGCAGGTTTGATTACAATAGAGTCATCGTTATACAACTCTTTCAGTAATTTCCTCTCATGATTGTTTAGATTGGGTTTGTTGACATATTTATTATTTTGTTCTAGGGTTTTTAGATCTTTATGGATCTTACGTTCGAATATCTCTAATGCACTTGATTTTAGATGGGCTGGGTAAAAGGTGGATTTCTTTTTTAAATTGCTTCTTATATAGTCTTTATCTGTGTTAGTGTCTGTAATAACGTGTGTGCTCTCTTGTATATTCTGCATAGTTGATGTTTTAGAGGCAAAAAATCTTTTTAGGGTGGCATTTCTAACAAATTTGTTTATATCAATATAAGTTAGAAAAGAATTATACGTTCTAGTAGGGGCAAACTTAAGGCCTCTTTTTAATATATTTATTTGGGATTTATCTAAGACTTTGTTTGAAAGATTAAATATACCTGTAGGGGAGGCGTCATTATTTGTTTTTAGAATCTTCCTTTTTTGTTCTCTTCTTCCTGCTCTTCTACCTCTAGAATTCTTTTTCTGCTCTTTATAGGTGTAATATTCAGACAGTTGGTGTTTCTGTCTTGATTGAATGGAATCTCTAAAAAAGAGGTTTCGTCAAATTGTTCACAGAATGAAAGAGCTTGGTATTTGTTTTTAGTGATTATTTCGTTTGGTGAATTGTGTTTCTGATTTATATATTTGTTGTGTCTATTGTGATTTACCTTTTCCCAAGGATTATCTATGTCCCTGGACTTGTGTACTGGAGAACTGGGTATATGTGTATACTTGTATGTTTTAGGTCTAACTACCATAGGTGATTCATTTGGATTGTGTAGTCTCCCTTTTCTTTGATTTCTCATATTGTCAACTCTGTATGTTGTTTCTTTTGTTTTAAAATCGGTAGGTTTGTAATAAATCTGTTTAGATTTATTGTAAAAATCTCCACTAGTGGTGTTGTGAATCTTAGTGTCATTTGTGGTGGTAAACCTATCTGTGAATTTACGTGGTGATTTTTTCCGATAATGTGAATATTCGGATCTCTCATTATCATCTCTATATTGAGGATATTTTGGTCTAAAACTCCTTTTATTTTCTGTGTTTTAATTGTATAAATAATTTGTGTTTCTTCATTTTTGTTGTCTCGGTGCTTTTTTTGTGTTGTAAGTGCGTATTTGATTTTTTGCATAATCATATTTGTCTCTGTTGTATTTTTTTTTTGTTTTTTTTTTAATATCTGTTTCTGTTTTTTCCACAGTTTTTTTGATATTTTGTGTTTGATTAAAGTATTCTTCAGTGTCTGCAAATGGGATTAATTGGTCCCTTAGACTATTAATTTTTTTATCTAAATTAAGCAATCTTTCACTCTTAACCTTAATCAGACTTTTCATAAGGCCGAATGTACAAAACTCTAAGTGGTTAAACCACTCTTCCATAAAGGTTTTGTTATCTGTATCTGATGTCGGCATTTTAAAAAGTCTAAGACCTCTCAGAGTGATTTTATCTTCAACATATTTATTGAGGGTCGCAATTTCCCATCTTAGTTTCATTTAATTGATTAAGGAAAACTCTAGTTCTCTCAGTAATTCTTTAGGATCATCGAACATAATTAATGGTTCATTATTTTCTATCGTATCTAGATCAGTGAGATCATTAAAAATATAATTTAGATCAATATTATAATTGTCACGATATTCAAACAGTGTCATGTTGGTTGAGTTTTGTGGAGCAACCCAACTGGGAAGTGGTATAACAGAAAAGAGGAGAGGTGTCCTACTCAAGATATATACCTTGAGTAGGACTCCTACCTGGTGTCCTACTCAAGATATATAGATGCCCTTCTTTTTATATGGAAAGGATCTTCCACGGAAGCTAGGGAATTTATCTCCTTCCTGAATACTAACCAGGAGGGGATAGTTCTTAGCTCAGAAATAAGTGATACACAGATTACATACCTAGACTTGAACATCTACATTAAAAACAAAAAAATTTATACTAAAACTCATTTTAAGGAAGTTCATGTCAACAATTATATAGACACAAAAAGCTGTCATAATAAAGTTTGGCTAGATAGCATCCCAAAAAGCCAAATGCTAAGACTGAGGAGAAATTGCACAGAAACTCCCGTTTTTAAACAACAAGCTGAAACAGTCAAAGAAAGGTTTTTACAAAAAGGATATAATAAAGATACAGTTCAATCTACTTTTAACCAGGCATTGTCAATCAATCAAAAAGAATTGTTATCTAAGAAAAGAATTCAGAAACAAAATATATCACTACCTATAATATTAGACTATAACAACAGAAATAGAGAACTTAAAAAAATTATTAACAAACATTGGAACCTATTAAAAGAAGATGCTATTTTAAAGAATTTACTACCAGAAAAACCAAAAATAGTTTTTAGGGGAGCACCAAATTTAAAGATGCACCTCACAAAAAACTATACGAAACCAAAAACAAAATATACAGGGGCTAGTTTTTTAAATGAATCTAAAGGTTTTTATAAATGTAATATATGCGTTGCCTGTCGAAAAACTAAACTTATGCCTAAATTGAGAAGTAATTTCAAATCAAACAATAATGGTAAGACCTATAATATTAAAGAAATAATCACATGCAATAGTAAAAATGTAATTTATTTATTGGAGTGCCCCTGTGGCCTCCAATGTATAGGACGAACTATTAGACCTCTAAAAATACGAATAGCGGAACACTGTAGAAATATAGAAAAAGGTTTTAAAAATCATTCCGTTTCTTCGCACTTCTGCATGCATAATAATGATCCTAGTAATCTCACTTTTATTGGTATCACCACTGTAAAACCTCATTGGAGAGGAGGTGACCACATTAAGAAAATTGGACGCACAGAGATGGAATGAGTTTACAATATGAATACTCTACACCCAGATGGTCTAAATGTGGAATTTGATCTGTTTAATTTTTTATAGAAATAGTATTTTATAAATATACTTTTCTTTTATAATAATATTTTACAATAATTTATAATTCTCATCTGGCTTAATAAATTGTTTTTTATCCAATTATAATATATTCCATCCCTGGGCTTTCCCCTTTTTGATCTTTGGACTTTTGGAATAATTTCTTATGCACCTAATGCTTTTATATATATTCTGTTTCAATTTTAGTAATTTTTAAGAGTATTCTTTATGACAATATTTTTAATTTTAGACATAAAGTCATATTTATATGTATTCTGTGTATTTTTTATTTTTTATTTTTAACACATTATTTTTTATACATGTATATCTAATTTTATTTGAAGTTGGACATTGCCTTATGGTGTATTTTTTTCTATTTTTTTCTTTTTTTAATGTGTTCGGCTTTAAATGCTGAGATTCACATGATGTGAACATTTGAACTCAATCTTGGATCATGTTTACGAGACTTTTGATGAACAGAAGATCATTTTGTGACCACTATATGCCCCACTGTTGGAACGCATCAATTTACACTTTCTGACATCTGGCCCTTCTTCAAAAGAGGATCTCTGGCATCTGCAATCGCCGTGGAAGACTCCTGTTGCCATAGAAATATGCCGCGAACACTATGCGTTCCATCGCTGGAACGCATGTATTCAAACTGCCTGTGGTTACGTCGCGTCACTTCCGGTGCGACGCGTGCATTCCACGGTGGGTATCTATGTACACGTGGACGCCGCGCCGCTTCCGGTTTGTTGCCGCGTGCGTTCCACAACACACCAGGAAGCCATTTCTACTTATGTAAGTTTATATATAAATGATGAACTTGAGGACATTTACTTTACACTTCTGATGAAGCCGAATTGGCGAAACGCGTAAAGTGTTATCTTTTATAGCCCTTTTTATTTACTATATTGCCAATATTTGTTATCATTAAATAATTTTAAAGTGATATACTACTTTATTTTTATTCACCTTCCTCATCATTTCCTGGTACCATATATCCTTCAGTGGGGATTATACCACTGCAAGCCTTTTATACTAGAGCAAGTTGTCTGCTCTAACAAATGTGAGTACAATAACCTTCATTTTATTTGTTCCACATTTTAAATTAGAACTGCTACACTATTGGAGCTCTCTCTCTTCTGTTTCCATTTTTATTTATGCCATCACATCAATGGAGCATTGAAAAGTTGAACTTTCTATCCTGAGACGGGGATTGTACCGTCCGTGCAAGTTAAGGTAGAGCTCCTGATTAGCTCTACCAAATGTGAGTTTGAAATACCTCAGTTTACACATTAATTTTGGTCTTAATTATAACATATTGCACTATTGTATTTCCCTCTCTGTGTTTTTTTTGAGGATATATTATTCACACCGATTAAGGGACATCAAGTGTATGTATGTAAGAATTTATTTAAAGCGCAGTTTCTTCTCCTTCTTTTATATTGTTACTTAACAAGGCTGGGAATCCTTGCACTAGTTACTGCTGCTTATTTACTCTTTTTGTTTTGAAATGAGCACCCGACACACCTCTCCTCTCGTGTGTGTTTATAGTTACGTGTACCATGTGTCCCCTCGTTTCTTCATATTCGCCTGGTGTAGCTAGCGAGTTGCCCCGGCCGGTCTCACGGTTCCATCCTGGTTCTGTGTCTGCTTTGCGGCTGTGGCTGTCCCCCTTGTGGCGTTGGTGGGCTGTTATAGTAGTCTAGTGGGTCCGGCCATCTCAGGTTAAGTGGGGGCAGTTGGAGTTCTTCCGAGAGTTCCTGTAGTTCCTGTGCCGTGCGTATCTGTCTGTGGCCGCCTGTTGTGTTGGCTATCAGGCCTGTTGGGAAGGTCCATCTGTATCTTATTTTCTGGGTAACTCAGGAGGCCATTGAAGATGTTCATGAGTAGGCCTATTAGTTGAGCAGGAGTTTCCTCCCCTTCCTGTAGGCCGCGTATTCGTAAAATATTTCTGCGGCCCCTATTGTCCGGGTCTTCTATGTGTCGTGCCATGGCCTGCATTTGGGTCATTTGTTGTGCCTGGTTTGCTGCTTGAGTCGCCTGCGTTGCTGTTAAGGTGTCGTGGTCTGCCTCTATTTGGGCCATGTGGTCTGCCATACCTTGTATGTCTGCTCTCATCAGTTGGAGGTCCGCCTTGATTGAGGTTTGGAGGGCTGTGGTAGCATTAGCCAGGTCTGCCCGGGTTGGTAGTGCCTTTAGCAGGCTCAACCAGTCTACCGGGGGGGGCTGCCGTGTTTTCTTCCCTCTCTGGGGAGTAGTAGTTAGGAGTTGAGGCTTCAGACTGTGTATAGGCCTGGGCATTCGGGTCTGGCGCCGCATCTAAGAATTGCCGCATGGAGGTATTTACTATCGCCTGGTGTGTCCCTGAGGGCTTAGGGGTGTTCCCACCTTTGGAATGTTTCCCCATATCAATGTAGCGTGGCTGCTTTCTCACGATTAGTGAGTTGGTCGGAGGAGCTGCGAGTTTATGCGGCCATTTCCGCTGCTAGGCCACGCCCCCGGTTTTACTTATTTTAAACCTTATTCCCCTATGTTGTTTTTCCTATTTTGTTTTATCTGCAGGACCGATTTATGTATACATGGATGGTAATATGTATGTTTTTTAGTGTGCTCTCACCAACGTATTTCTGATTCTATTACATTGCAATTGTATGTGGTGAAGTGACCCACATAGGTGATTGTAGCACCTTTTATAGTTTGAACCTAAACCTTACACTTCTAAGTTTTATTAAAACTATATTAGATGAGGCTTTTGAATTCTCACTAGTCACCAAAGATGAATATACGTTCATGTTAAGCAAAAACCCACTGTTGCAACTTTCTACTTATTACCAAAAATTCACAAACAACAACCCCAATTGTCTGGTAGACCGAATGTTTCTGGCAGAAATAATCTCACGCAAAACAGCAGCATTTATATCAAACATATTCTGAGAGATTTAGTAAAGATTCTTACCTCCCATTTGAGAGATACAAAACAACTCTCAATATGCTGGAAAATCTTACTATACCGGACAAATCTATGCTCTGCAGTCTCGATGTCGAAGGTCTATATAGTTCCATTCCCCATCAAGTTGGCATCAGACATGTGATGGCCTTTCTTCAAACACGTGACCCTTCCCTAAACTTACATAACAACTTTGTCATACAACTATTGTCTTTTATTATAATTACTTCCTCTTTGAAGGAATATATTACAACCAGGTGAGAGGGACAGCTATGGGGATGGCACTATCGAAGTGACAAAAGACAATCAGCTGGCAACTACTCTATATCGCAAACCCACTGCCACAAACAATTTCCTTAATTGGAAGAGCCACCATCCTCCGGCTCTCAAGAGGGGAATTCCGATAGGACATAAACTGTGGCTGAGATGAATTTGCTCCTCAGTAGAAGATTTTAAAACTAAGGCAAAAACCGTTAGAGCATATTTCAAGGCGAAGGGGTATCCAAATAAATGTTTAAAAAGAGCTTACCTTAGAGCCCTAACGACTGAAATACCGGGTCTTCTCATTGAGTATTATGAAAATAGATCCGCACAGACCAGCGCAAACCAAATTAGATGTATCGGTACATTTGATGCTGGCTGGTATGCTGTCAAAAACATACTAGATAGATATTGGTCATTACTACGCCAGGAACAACATCTAAAATAAGTAATAATGCCTCATGTTGCCATGACAGCTGGACACGGACGTAACATAAAAGATATTTTGGTCCCCAGTCACCTCTCTGCAAAGAAATGCAAGTGGCTCAAAACACCTACATGTGGCACATACCAATGTGGACGTTGTAAAGCCTGTAAGTTCATCCGCAGACACTCTAAGACCTTCTCAAATGAAACAGAAACAGAAACATTCAGCACCAAAACTTTCTTTAATTGCCAAACTTCAGGTATAGTGTATCTACTGACATGTAGATGCAACATAAAATACGTGGGCAAAACTAGTATAGCATTTAAGAAGCAGATTCTGGAGCACGTAAATTCAATTAATCCAATCGGTATTACACTCTCCACTGCTTGGAGATAACTGCAGAGACTTAGGAGGGATATTGGGAGTTCATATTCTATCTGCAATTGCTTTCTTGTGGATATAGTTCAAACAAGGATTCAAATACTAGCCTTTACTTTAGTGGACATATATAGTAGCAGGCATTGAGACTATACGTAAGCCTAATTTGCTCTATCTATCGTGATGAATCATATCTAGGGTTGCAGTCTAAGAATAAGGCCCACCTATATCAAATCTTAATAGGGATACCCTTAGACTATCTCCACATATTAGAGAAATTTACCTTAAAGTTCCGCAGATAGATGTATCACAATCTCCCAACATTACTTTAAGTAAAATCCCCTTATTGGCAAACACTAATAAAGCCAGGGGTATTGTTACAGCTCCACTGGTAGGAGAGGGGTTACAGCCGTATTGGACGTTCCCTTCACGAATACAGAGGCAGCCACTGAGCGCTCCAAACTGCCGAACAACAATCACACGAACCAATTAGTCTCCCAAACAGCCGAACAGCAATCACACGAACCAGCTAGTCTCCCAAACAGCCAAACAAGCGTAATCCATACTAATAATCCACCCAATGACAAGATATTTATTCAGGTCTCCCACCTGGTGACACTCCCCTACGGGACCAAATGGGAGACTGTGACAAGGACATTACATTGACCAATCAGAGTGTAACACATGAGTCATTTATTACAAATGTTACAAATGAGTCATTTATTACACGTGAGTTTACAGAGGAAGAGGTTCTATTTCAACTGTCAAAAGTAAAGACAAATAAGTCAATGGGACCTGATGGAATACACCCAAGGCTATTAAAAGAGCTTAGTGGTGTACTAGCAAAACCATTAACAGATTTATTTATTTATTTAACATGTAGCCATGCCCCTTTAATTACCCAAGACTCTCTGCTCTGCCCGGGAGATAATTGTGAAGTAATTCAATTATCTCCCTGGACAAAGACCAAATGCCATTTTAAGTGACTATAACAAAATGCATAAAAATATATAACTTTACAATAAATGGACATAATACAGGCATTCAACATGTCCCCAGATAGCTGGGATCTGAGCACACAAAAGTACTGAATAGCGCTATGGACATAGATCCTATGCACACAGTCCAATCGCTGTGGAGCCAAAGTGTTCACAAAGTCTGTTCTCATCCGAATGGGCTCCACGGGATGACTATCTGGGGTATGGCTTATTCGTGGACAAAATACTGAATACAGGGACCTTCGTGAGCTTTCTATATTCGGCGGCTTCAGTGGATTTAAAATGGCCGCGACCTCGTGTTCGGGATACGAATGGCGGCCACCCAGCTACAGGCATCAATTAAGAGGTGTCTGTCTGTGCTGCCTTATGAACGCTCCGGCCCTACTTATCACGTATTAATTGTCCCCGTTCCCGGAAGCCAGAATAGGACCAATACTTCACTCTTTGCCTTTTTGGCATGAAAGTACTTAAAATAGATTTTTTGGAGATCCTTTCCCTGGGGTGCAGTGGGGATCCTTTCCCTGGGGTGCACTGGGGATCCTTTCCCTGAGGTCCAGTGGGGATCCTTTCCCTGGGGTGCAGTGGGGATCCTTTCCCTGAGGTCCATTGTGGAATCCTTTCCTTGGGGCCCAGTAGAGATCCTTTCCCTGGGGTGCAGTGTGGATCCTTTCCCTGAGGTCCATTGTGGATCCTTTCCCTGGGGTGCAGTGGGGATCCTTTCCCTGGGGTGCAGTGGGGATCCTTTCCCTGAGGTCCAGTGGGGATCCTTTCCTGAGGTCCAGTAGAGATCCTTTCCCTGGGGTGCAGTGGGGATCCTTTCCCTGAGGTCCAGTGGGGATCCTTTCCCTGGGGTTCAGTGGGGATCCTTTCCCTAAGGTCCAGTGGGGATCCTTTCCCTGAGGTCCAGTGGGGATCCTTTCCCTTGGGTGCATTGGGGATCCTTTCCCTGAGGTCCAGTGGGGATCCTTTCCCTGGGGTGCAGTGGGGATCCTTTCCCTGAGGTCCAATGGGGATCCTTTCCCTGGGGTGCAGTGGGGATCCTTTCTCTTGGGTCCAGTGGGGATCCTTTCCCTGGGGTTCATCTTCGTGCTCTGTCAGCACTGCTCCCTCATGCGCTGTTTAGTGATGCCGGGGTCAGAATGACATCAGAAACCCAGCTCGCAGCATCTGTGCAGAGCGTGAGGGAGCAATGCTGGAAGAAGACAGACATCCGCCTCATTCTCCCCTCCAACACAGCACATTCGGGCAGAGAGGGCAGAGGGGGCACCTGCCGTCTGAGTAGGCAGGTGCCTACTCTGACTTAACACACAGCCGACATTCTCCTGGTGTACCCCTTGCTTTGCTTTAGAAGATATGAATGAAGTACTTACGCTCTAGTTCATCACACTGGGTTAATGGCTGCTCCAGTAATATAATTCCCAGCTCCTGCTCCTACTACCTGTCCCTGACATGCAATTTGTTCCTACTTGTGGCCAGTTACAAACAGGGCGCACCTCTCACATAATGCTGACACTGGCTTTATGGCCAGAGGATCTTAGTAAAAATGGAGTTAAAAATGTTAGTGCAATAAGCACATAAGGACGTGTACTGCAGTTAATATTACAGAGAGTAGGAGAACCACCCAATTTTCTGGTTGTAAAGCCCTAGAATAAAGTCAAGAGTCCGTGTGCCGCTGCTTAAATCTATGCGCTCAGTGAACATTGCCTTTGGCTGACGTACAATTAAAGCAATTACAAGGCTTTGTTCAGTGCGGACCAGTGAAGAATGTCTGTGGGTGTTTATCGGGCGCACGGCTTCTAATCTTTACCAGTTACCATTAAACGTGGTTTTATACAGCACAATCACTGTTCTAAGTATTCTAAGACCAAAATGCTACAACTACATATTAGATTATTTTACAAAGCAATGTGTATCAGGGTCCCTTTAACATCTATGAAGTGCGACGCAGAGTAGATACAAAATGGACAGGATTATTTAGGGAATTTGGAACACTAGGAAACTAAACACGAAAGACAAATGACACCACAAATAACAAAGAAAACAGAAAAGAAAAACAAACAAACAGATTAATATGATTTTAATGAATAAGGAAACTACAGCTTTAACATTCATACACATAACGGGTAATAAATAAACAAACTCCTAGCAGAATTGTTATGTAAATGTAATTTAGAAAATTATTATGTGGGGAGTTCCAGGGGAGGGGAATGGATGTAAGGCAGAGAGTTCCGCATTGAGCTGTTACTCCTGGTGAAAGCTCGGAGCGGCGGTTGCATCCTGCCACCATAGCTGACAGGAGGGGTAGAGAAAATCCCAGAGGTCCCAGGCTGGGATTACATGGAGTGGGCAGACGGTATCTTTGATACTCATTGTGGACTTCAGCAGAGGCCTCAAGCCTCACTTATCCTGCGCTCCCAAGCACCTATACTCCACTCACCCAGGATGACAGTTATGCCTTGGTATCCCACTTAGTGCTGCAAATAGCAGGCCTCACATGGCTGTACAAACCACAAAGGATATAAAACATACAATTTATTAAATCAGTATAAAAACAAGAAAGGAACAGTGTCCATAAGATATACCGGAATGCGTTTCACTACTCCGTGTAGCTTCCTCAGCCGGGTATACTATCTGATCCTGGCTGAGGAAGCTACACGATTCCTTTCTTGTTTTTATACGCTACAACTGAGCCATAGGGGCTCTATGTATGTAAGTACGCACTTGGCATCTGGATTTGATACGATTCTTTCATACTGTGCTACTCTATGTTTTCGTTTTATACATTCTCCCCAGGACAGAATGTATATCTCCTGTAGGGGTTGGTCGCCTGTACGCAGTGGCGGATCCAGGGGGGGGGCAACGGGGCAATTGCCCCCCCCGAGAAATCCACCGGTCTCCCTCTCCCTCCCCTGCCAGCCCTGCAATGTGCCTGCGGACCGGGGGGAAGATCACAGATCTCCCTCCCCGGTTCGCAGGCACTATGCTGGCGGCCGGCGGGGGAGGAAGAGGGACCCGGGAGCTAAGGCTGCAGCTCCTCCGGGTCCTCCTCTCGTGAGTTTTGAAGCGTTGCCGCGGTTACCACGGCAACGCTCCAAATCTCGCGAGAGTGAACTCTAGCCCGGGAGCGCGGGCTAGAGTTCACTGTCCCCACTGGGACCACCAGGGAATCCCCCACTGGACCACCAGGGAACGAAATATGTCCCCCCTCCCCCCAGTAAAGGTAAGAAGGGAGGGGGGACATAAATATATATTTTAATTAAATTAAAAAAAATTATATTATAAAAAAAAGCCACACACACATACATTGCCCCCAATACTGCCCCCCATTCACACAAACTGCCCCCCATTCACACAAACTGCCCCCACATACACACACACTGCCCCCCATACACACACACTGACCCACATACATACTGCCCCACATACACACACACTGCCCCCCATACACACAAACTGCCCCCATACTGCCCCCACATACACACACACTGCCCCCCATACACACCCCCATTCACACAAACTGCCCCCACATACACACACACTGCCCCCCATACACACACACTGACCCACATACATACTGCCCCACATACACACACACTGCCCCCCATACACACACAAACTGCCCCCATACACACGCACTGCCCCCACATACACACACACTGCCCCCCATACACACAAATTGCCCCCCCATACACACACACTGCCCCCCATACACACACACTGCAACTGTTACACACACACTGCAACTGTTACACACACATACTGTCCCACATATACACTGCATCCCTGACATACACTGCCGCCCTCACTCACACACTACAACCTTCACACACACACACACTGCACCCCTTACACATTGCACCACTCACACACACCACTGCTCCTATGCCATACTACAGCCCCATTTCCCAGCAGATCTCAGGTAAGTTGTCAAACTGTTCTTAAACGGTTTGACTACTTACTGTGGGAGGGGGTCCCGGCACTATTGACACCATAACCACTACAAAGAGCTGTAGTGGTTATTGTGTCTGGATTATTTCTTTAAATAATCTACAAGTGCCCCTCCCGAGATCAGGCTCTGGATCCGCCACTGCCTGTACGGACCCGAGCTAGGTTTATAGCTCTCCGTCTGTGAGTTTTTTATACATTACATTTACCTATACACCTTGATTCCGTAAGATTTGCACTATGTCTTAACTTTGTCCATAACATTCCTAAGGTTATTATTACTTTTAAATCTCCTTTTTTTTTTTAAAGCGCTACATTGGTGGTCCAGATCTGACCATATTTTCAGCAGTTTGAGCTATAGTAGCTCTTCTGTGTAAATGAACCAGATAGGCTAGCCTGTTTTCACTTGTTGTCCTTCCTTGCACCACTTTTGGTAGGTATTAGACATTACATACCGGGAACACCCCACAAGACTTGCGGTTTGGAGATGCTCTGACCCAGTCATCCAGCCATCACTATTTGGCCCTCGTCAAAGTCACTCAGTCCTTTTCACTTGGCCATATTTCCTGCTTCCAACACAAGAAATTGAAGATCTGACTTCGTATTTTGCCTAATATAGCGCACCCCTTGACAGGTGTCATTGTAATTTGTAACAAGATAATCAATGCTATTCACTTGTCAATAGTTTGAATGTTGTTACTGATCAGTGTACACAGTCAAAGGGCGAGACCAGACTGATTGTGAAGACTTTGATCAATCTATAGCTCGTTCGCTCACTTTTTCTAAAACTAGGAAACCTAAACGTAAGATCTAAGCATTCATAGATCACAATATATATAATAAAAATAATGAATCAACAATTTTAGAAATATTTAATAGACACATATAATAACAGATAATATGAGAACTCTGAGAACCGACAAAACGTTAGAGAAACGCAATAGCTTACCCTTCGGTCAGGACTCAAACTAGTTTTTGCTCACTTGTGCCACTACAGAGTGAACCTACACTATTGTAAATCAGACTTATCCCGGCCTTAAGGACAGTCCAGATTTGGAACATTGCAAGTTCCCTCTGCACGAGAGATCCAGTGACCCAGGACAATCGTTTTGGCCTTCTTTAGGCCTTGTCATTGAGGTGTAGCTGATACCCCTCTAGGCACAGTGAAAGCATGGTGTTATTTTTCAGATTATCCTTTTATTGCCTTGCAACAAAAACAGAGAATATAAGAATTCTTATACAATACAATAAATACAATAATGTGTCGAACTGAACCTCATCACTGGTTCTTGGAGGGGCCTGTTTGCCAGCCTCCTACCCTGTGACTATGGCCCCTGCAATAGACCTGGCTAAAATACTTTAAACAGACTCTGTTCGTGCAATTGGGACTGTAACGGATCACCTGGCGCCCCGACTGGGTACCACCATTGAAGGATGCTCCTAGCGCTTCCTGAGGGCTCCAAGCACTCCAGCCGACACCATAACCACTGTATACTCCTTCAGAGAGCAAGACAGGAACAAGCTCTTACATGAGCTTAGCAGTGAATATAGCAAGAGAGTATGCAGAGCATAGCAATGCCTTGTAGCAGATTCCCCCAATAAGAGACGGCACTCCAAATTGAGGGTGAAGTAGAACTGAAGCTTTTATGCAAACACTGCTTTTATGCCCATTCTACAACCGTAGTACCGCCCACAGGGTTTTGCAGAACAACCAATCAATACATACAATACCCACAGACACTCCTACACAAAATCCTCCCCTCTGACTTTGATACAATTACCTTACACAATGGGTTAATGTAATTATCACAGGCAGAGAAATACAGTTTTTACACGTGTACTATAAATTTAAGAATATGCATTCAATCTTCATAAAAATATTATTATTCTGCACACTTTAATTATAAACATTGTCAAAATTCAGCCAATTCCATCCAGGGGTTAAAACGTTAGCTGGAAGTCCTTTTATGACTGACTGCAAGCACATTTTCATGCCCAAAAGTTCCAGAGAATCAGGCTGTGCGGCCGGTCTATTTCCCATGTTAAAGTCAGTTCAAACAGACGAACGACAACCATTCGAATTGTCGAATGAACTGTCGAATGTATTAGTTCCAGGGAAGGTAAAACTTCAGCGATGTTCGTGCCGCTCTGTAGCCGATTTTAGTTTCATGAGTTTGACGGCACACACCGCTGACTGCATTCGAATGAATCAAAAAGGCCACCGCCACGTGTTTGGTTTTCTAATGGCGGCTACTTCGGTTGCATCCGAAGTGCCGTGCCAAAACTGCAGGTCCTTTCCCAAAGTACCTAAAGGGCCAGAAACAGCACAATAAAATACAATATGCCCAAATACTGTATTTAAAGGGCCAGATCTTCCAGGGACCATAATCACATGGCAAGAGGCTGGCAATCAGTCTTCTCCAGTGGTTTCGGTTTCGCCACAGGGACTATATGGTTCGGTTACAGAACAACCGCACAAACCAGAGACCACCCTGGAGCTTGTCATAGGCGTGTGCACGGGGTGTGCCGGGTGTGCCTGGGCACATCCTAATCCCCACGGCACGCCCATGGAGTGAGACCGGCAGGGGAGATCTCAGGATCCGAGCGCCGGCTCTGCTCTCAGCCTCCCTCCCCACCGGCACACATGCAGGGAGGGAGGCAGGAGAGGACCTGGGGAGCTCAACCAGCAGCTCCGCCGGGTTCCTCTCGCGAGGTCGGAGCGTTGTCGCGGCAATGCTCAAATCTTCCGAGAGTGAACTCTATCCCCACAGGCTAGCGTTCACTCTCCACTGGACTACCAGGGATGGCAGCAGCACGACAGCCCCTCCCAACATAAGGTAATAAGGGAGGGGGGATATTAAGTAATGTACCCCCACCTCCACCCCCCACAATAACCCACACACACAGCACCCACACACACACACACACAACACCTACACACATACAGCACACACACACCCACACAGCACCTTCACACACACAGCACCCTCACAGAGAGCACCTTTACACACACAACACCCTCAAACCACCCTCACACAGCACACACACAGCATTGTATTTATGTGTGTGTGTGTGTATATATATATATATATATATATATATATATATATACACACACACATACATACATATACACACGGCGTGTGTTTGTGCTTTAGGGTGCACACCCTAATGCAGTAGGCTGCGCACGCCTATGGAGCTTGTTAACACCTATTAACAACTTGGAACGTTTCTCACCGCAGTGTTCTAATAGTTCGTCTGGGTGGCCGCAATTCCTATGAGCAACCACAAGGTTCGCATGAACGCAGGCAGTAGTGTTTGGGCATGAATCTCATGTAACTAAAATCAGACACAGAAACTCCCGAACACCGTCTGGATGAGGGGATCAAGCTCCAGGGTAAGACTATTGTCTCTGTTCGGTAGTTTATTTGTTTTTAAACTACCGAACTAGACCGACCGCAAGCCCTGATTCGCTGGAACTGTTTTGGGCATGGGACCATGCCTGCGGTCGGTCAAATAAATGACTTCCAGGAAATTCCTGAACCCGTGAACTGATCTGGGTTATTTGTGGATATGTTGGTCACCCAGATCAGGGCTATCAGGGGATGTAACATTTGTGGGGATATTATGTGTTTTAGGGTACTTTTGGGGTTTTATAAAAATATGAGTTAATACAGTATCTGACTCAATTATCTCCCAGGCAGAGGGGAGAGATTGTATGCTATTTGTGGGAGTGTCATGTATTGTAACACTGTTATTATTGGTTTGGTCTGTGCCTTTGTACCCTAGTTCCCCACAAGGTCCCTTGCATGGGCTTTGTCATAAAAGGCCAGTTAAAGAGAGATTAGTTTACCCCTTCATGAAGTCTTGGCTCATGTTTGGGAGATTGGAGAACTATATTCACTCCGGGAATTGCTATATCACAATACTCCCCTGGGTATAATCATTAGCTCTTATAAGAGCTGTTCCTGCTTCGCTCTCTGGACTAGGAGAGGTTCACCCACTGGAAGCTGGATCCTGGTCTTGGGTCCAGGGTGGATGGAGGACGGCAAAATCCCAACCAAGATGCGGCGGTTCGTGGGGTTTATGGTGGTTATGGTGTTCCAGTACAGTGCTTATGGTGCTCGCAAGTACTAGGAAGCAGCAATTGACGGAGGTACCCGGTAGGGGTGCCAGGTGGACCGTCACAAATAACAACTAGGACATTCAAATGATCTGACAAACAAGTGATCTAAAGGCCAAGCATTACAACAGGCCAGGCGAGGTAGATAATGCACGTTATGGTTGTAGTCCAAGCTGCATTATATTGGGTGTTGATAACTAATATACAACTGACACAGGCATGCCCGGTATCTACATCAAACAATTTACAATTAATTAATTACCAGCTTAGAATAGTAACAAAAAATAAATGATCTAAAATCAAGGCAAAGTGCAGTGCCAGACTCTTAAACAGGATACCCATACTCATACAACTCCAATTCCCAACTGTGTGGAGAACCCAACAGACCAACAGTTAGTTTCTCCAATGTCCCGTGGAATGAAAGTGGTTACATTAGTAATGTCTCATTAATGGGTGTAGGGGAAGTTGGGTTAAACAGGCCCCATTTAGTTAGGTTGTCAAATTAGTTAAAGGAAAGAAAGCAAGACAAACTGAAGTGGTTATAATTCCTGTGGTGTCACTTTAAAATCACTGTAGTGAAGCTCCCTGTACCCTGGCTGGGTACCTCCGCCAAGGACCACTTCCTAGCTGGAACAGGGGAAAACTTCTGCCTCAGTTGCCGTGGCTTGACTGGGGTCCCCCTCTCCATCCTGGAACAGGATAGGGGACTAGCTCTATTCCCTCCCAGGGACTGGGCGACACACAGTCCTGGGAGCTTTTCCCCGCCGAATCCTCCACGAGCTGGAACAAGGTGCCGAGCAGTGATTATAGCCAAGGTCTCCAAACAGCGGTCAGATCCATGCAGTATAGGGGAAAACCACCATGTTAAAGTCCTGACCGGCCACACACCTGGTCCTATGCCCAAAATAGTTCCAGGGCGTTTGGTGCTTTTGCCGGTCAACTTTCAGAAGCTTCTGCTGCCACAAAATGGGATGCTCCGCCTGGCTCTCAGGCAGCGTTTGTTCCCTTTAGTATCAGGCACCTTCCCTCCATAAGGTGCTCTCCTGGTGGATTTCAAAGTGGTTTAAAACCGCGAACCAGGTTTTCCAGGAACCGCACGGTCACCTCATGCTGAAAACAGTTCCATAACATTCGTGGCTAAGTCCCGCTGAGGTGACCGAGAACCCACAAAGTCCTTGAGAAGAAATTAGTTCCACTGGGACTATTCGTGGGTTTGGTAAATGCGAACGGCTACCAGAGAGCTAGCGTTTGGTTCTATTCGCATGAAGGGAAAGTGCCGAACCAGGGGCACCCAGGGAAAGCTAATAGTGGTGGCTGGGCAGGGTAACTCCCAAACGGTGTCCCAGACCTGGACCATAGTCGGTGGGCAGGAGGCCAGCTTCTACACTCCTCCAGGAGTCTGTGGCAAAGGAAAGGAGCGTTTGTCACAATCACAAGTAATATTTCAGGCAAAGAATGGTAAACTGACTATAGCTGTTTTTGAGAATTTACCCAAATCATCTATTTTGGCCTTCAGTGCAACTCTATGTTAGTAAATAAACCACGATGTATTCAGAGTTACAGAATGGTTATTACCCTACTATAGGAGGCATCATTTTAAGAGTTCGCTATAAGGTATTATTTATTCCTAAACAACAGTAATTGTAGATAAATATGTTTATATCTATAGTAAAGCATGTATTATGGAGCAATATTGCCACTAAGGGATACTGCACACAATGATCATGAAAGAGAGGGAGAATGAGGGAGAGAGAATGGAAGATAAAGAGAGAGAATGTTAGAGAAAGAGAGAGAGAATGAGGGAGAGATAATAGAAGATAAAGAGGGAGAATGACAGAAAGAGAGGGAGAATGAGGGAGAGAGAATGGAAGAGAAAGAGAGAGAATGGAAGAGAAAGAGAGAAAGAATGAGGGAGAGATAATAGAAGAGAAAGAGATAGAATGGAAGAGAAAGAACTAGGCAAAGATAGAAGATAAAGAGAGAGAATAGAAGAGAAAGAGAGAGAGAGAATGAGGGAGAGATAATAGAAGATAAAGAGAGAGATTGCAAGAGAAAGAGAGAGAGAATGAGTGAGAGATAATATAAGATAAAGAGAGAGATTGGAAGAAGAAAAAAGAGAGAGAATGAGGGAGAGATAATAGAAGAGAAAGAGAGAGAATGGAAGAGAAAGAACTAGACAGATCGTAGAAGATAAAGAGAGAGAATAGAAGAGAAAGAGAGAGAGAATGAGGGAGAGATAATAGAAGATAAAGAGAGAGATTGGAAGAGAAAGAGAGAGAGAATGAGGGAGAGATAATAGAAGATAAAGACAAAGACTGGAAGAGAAAGAGAGAGAGATAATAGAAGATAAAGAGAGAGATTGGAAGAGAAAGAGAGGGAGAATGAGGGAGAGATAATAGAAGATAAAGAGAGAGAATGTTAGAGAAAAAGAGAGAGAATGAGGGAGAGATAATAGAAAATAAAGAGGGAGAATGAAAGAGAAAGAGGGAGAATGAGGGAGAGAGAATGGAAGATAGAGAGAATGGAAGAGAAAGAGAGAGAGAATGAGGGAGAGATAATAGAAGAGAAAGAGAGGGAGAATGAGGGAGAGATAATAGAAGAGAAAGAGAGAGAATGGAAGAGAAAGAACTAGGCAGAGATAGTAGAAGATAAAGAGAGAGAATAGAAGAAAAAGAGAGAGAATGAGGGATAGATAATAGAAGATAAAGAGAGAGATTGGAAGAGAAAGAGAGAGAATGAGGGAGAGATAATAGAAGATAAAGAGAGAAATTGGAAGAGAAAGAGAGAGAGAATGAGGGAGAGATAATAGAAGAGAAAGAGAGGGAGAATGAGGGAGAAATAATAGAAGATAAAGAAAGAGATTGGAAGAGAAAGAGAGAGAGAATGAGGGAGAGATAATAGAAGATTAAGAGGGGGAGAATGAGGGAGAGATAATTGAAGAGAAAGAGAGAGAATGGAAGACAAAGAGAGAAAATGTAAGCGAAAGAGAGAGAATGGAAGAAAAAGAACTAGACAGAGATAGTAGAAGCTAAAGAGAGAGAATAGAAGAGAAAGAGAGAGATTGAGGGAGAGATAATAGAAGATAAAGAGAGAAATTGGAAGAGAAAGAGAGAGAGAATGACGGAGAGATGATAGAAGATAAAGAGAGAGATTGGAAAAGAAAGAGAGGGAGAATGAGGGAGAGATAAAAGAAGATAAAGAAAGAGAATGTTAGAGAAAAAGGGAGAGAATGAGGGAGAGATGATAGAAGATAAAGAGGGAGAATGAAAGAGAAAGAGAATGAGGGAGAGAGAATGGAAGATAGAGAGAATGGAAGAGAAAGGGAGAGAGAATGAGGGAGAGATAATAGAAGAGAAAGAGAGGGAGAATGAGGGAGAGATAATAGAAGAAAAAGAGAGAGAATGGAAGAGAGAACTAGGTAGAGATAGTAGAAGATAAAGAGAGAGAATAGAAGATAAAGAGAGAGAGAATGAGGGATAGATAATAGAAGATAAAGAGAGAGATTGGAAGAGAAAGAGAGAGAATGAGGAAGAGATAATAGAAGATAAAGAGAGAAATTGGAAGAGAAAGAGAGAGAGAATGAAGGAGAGATAATAGAAGATAAAGAGAGAGATTGGAAGAGAAAGAGAGGGAGAATGAGGAAGAGATAATAGAATGAAAAGAGGGAGAATGGAAGAGAAAGAGAGAGAGAATGAGGGAGAGATAATAGAAGAGAAAGAGGGGGAGAATGAGGGAGAGATAATAGAAGAGAAAGAGAGAGAATGGAAGAGTAAGAACTAGGCAGAGATAGTAGAAGATAAAGAGAGAGAATAGAAGAGAAAGAACTAGGCAGAGATAGTAAAAGATAAAGAGAGAGAAGAGAAAGAGAGAGAGAATGAGGGAGAGATAATAGAAGATAAAGAGAGAGATTGGAAGAGAAAGAACTAGGCAGAGATAGTAGAAGATAAAGAGAGTGAATAGAAGATAAAGAGAGAGAGAATGAGGGAGAGATAATAGAAGATAAAGAGAGAGAATGAAAGAGAAAGAGAGGGAGAATGAGGGAGAGCGAATGGAAGATAGAGAGCATGGAAGAGAAAGAGAGAGAGAATGAGGGAGAGATAATAGAAGATTAAGAGGGAGAAAGAAAGGGAAAGGAGAGAGAGAATGAGGGAGAGATAATAGAAGAGAAAGAGAGGAGAATGAGGGAGAGATAATAGAAGAGAAAGAGAGAGAATGGAAGAGAAAGAGAGAGAATGGAAGAGAAAGAATGGGAAAGACAGAGAATGTGGGACAGAGAGATAGACTGGCTGACAGAGAGAGAGAAGGGGTCAGATAATTGAAGAGACAGAATGGGAGAGAACATGACAGATCTAATGAGACAGAAATATAATGAGAAAGTTAATGATATAATGAGACAGACAGAGAGACAAAGATATAATAAGACAGACAATGAGACAGACTGATAGATATAATGAGACAGAGATATAATGAGACAGACAGAGAGACAAAGATATAATGAGACAGAGATATAATGAGACAGAGATATAATGAGACAGACAGAGAGACAAAGATATAATGAGACAGACAGAGATATAATGAGACAGAGATATAATGAGACAGACAGAGAGACAAAGATATAATGAGACAGAGATATAATGAGACAGACAAAGATATGATGAAACAGAGATATAATGAGAAAGACAGAGATATAATGAGACAGAGATATAATGAGACAGACAGAGAGAGACAAAGATATAATGAGACAGAGATATAATGAGACAGACAGGGGGACAAAGATATAATGAGACAGAGATATAATGAGACAGACAATGAGACAGAGATGTAATGAGACAGACAGAGACAAAGATATAATGAGACAGCGATATAATGAGACAATGAGACAGAGATGTAATGAGACAGAGAGACAGAGATATAATGAGACAGAGATATAATGAGACAGACAGAGATATAATGGGACAGACAGAGAGACAGAGATATAATGAGACAGACAATGAGACAGAGATGTAATGAGATAGACAGAGATATAATGAGATAATGAGACAGAGATATAATGAGACAGACAGAGAGACAGAGATATAATGGGACAGGCAGAGAGACAAAGATATAATGAGACAGAGATATAATGAGACAGACAGAGATATAATGGGACAGACAGAGAGACAGAGATATAATGAGACAGACAATGAGACAGAGATGTAATGAGATAGACAGAGATATAATGAGATAATGAGACAGAGATATAATGAGACAGACAGACAGACAGAGATATAATGGGACAGGCAGAGAGACAAAGATATAATGAGACAGAGATATAATGAGACAGACAGAGAGACAGAGATATAATGAGACAGACAATGAGACAGAGATATAATGAGACAGACAGAGATATAATGAGACAGACAATGAGACAGAGATATAATGAGACAGACAGAGATATAATGAGACAGACAATGAGACAGAGATATAATGAGAGAGAGAGATATAATGAGACAGACAATGAGACAGAGATATAATGAGACAGACAGAGAGACAAAGATATAATGAGACAGACAATGAGACAGAGATATGAGACAGACAGAGATATAATGAGACAGACAATGAGACAGAGATATAATGAGACAGACAATGAGACAGATATATAATGAGAGAGAGATATAATGAGACAGACAATGAGACAGAGATATAATGAGACAGACAGAGAGACAAATATATAATGAGACAGACAATGAGACAGAGATATAATGAGACAGACAGAGAGATAATGAGACAGGCAGAGCGACAGAGATATAATGAGACAGACAGAGAGACAGAGATAAAATGAGACAGACAGAGATATAATTAGACAGACAATGAGAAAGAAATATAATGAGAAAGACAGAGAGACAAAGATATAATGAGAGAGAGATATAATGAGAAGGACAGAGATATAATGAGACAGACAATGATACAGAAATATAATGAGACAGACAGAGAGACAAAGATATAATGAGACAGACAATGAGACAGAGATATAATGAGACAGACAATGAGACAGAGATATAATGAGACAGACAGAGATACTATGAGACAGACAATGAGACAGAGATATAATGAGACAGACATAGAATGAGACAGACAGAGATATAATGAGACAGACAGAGATACTATGAGACAGACAATGAGACAGAGATAGAATGAGACAGACAGAGATACTATGAGACAGACAATGAGACAGAGATAGAATGAGACAGACAGAGATGGAATGAGACAGACAATGAGAAAGATATATAATGAGACAGACAGAGACACAGAGATATAATGAGACAGACAGAGAGACAAAGATATAATGAGACAGAGATATAATGAGACAGACAATGACAAAGATATGAGACAGAGATATAATGAGACAGACAGAGATATAATGAGACAGACAGAGAGACAGAGATATAATGAGACAGACAGAGAGACAGAGATATAATGGGACTGACAGAGAGACAAATATATAATGAGACAGAGATATAATTAGACAGACAGAGAGACAGAGATATAATGAGACAAACAGAGATATAATGAGACAGAGATATAATGAGACAGACAGAGAGACAAAGATATAATGAGACAGACAATTAGACAGAGATATAATGAGACAGACAATGAGACAGAGATAAAATGAGACAGACAGAGAGACAAAGATATGAGACAGAAATATAATGAGACAGACAATCAGACAGAGATATAATGAGATAGACAGAGATACAATGAGACAGAGATATAATGAGACAGAGAGAGAGACAGAGATATAATGAGACAGACAATGAGACAGAGATATAATGAGACAGACAGAGAGATAATGAGACAGACAGAGAGACAGAGATATAATGAGATAGAGAGACAGAGATATAATGAGACAGACAGAGAGACAGAGATATAATGAGACAGACAGAGAGACAGAGATAAAATGAGACAGACAGAGATATAATTAGACAGACAATGAGAAAGAAATATAATGAGACCGACAGAGAGACAAAGATATAATGAGACGGAGATATAATGAGACAGACAGAGATATAATGAGACAGGCAATGATACAGAGATATAATGAGACAGACAGAGAGACAGAGATAAAATGAGACAGACAGAGAGACAGAGATAAAATGAGACAGACAGAGATATAATTAGACAGACAATGAGAAAGAAATATAATGAGACCGACAGAGAGACAAAGATATAATGAGACGGAGATATAATGAGACAGACAGAGATATAATGAGACAGGCAATGATACAGAAATATAATGAGACAGACAGAGAGACAAAGATATAATGAGACAGACAATGAGACAGAGATATAATGAGACAGACAATGAGACAGAGATATAATGAGACAGACAGAGATACTATGAGACAGACAATGAGACAGAGATATAATGAGACAGACATAGAATGAGACAGAGAGATATAATGAGACAGACAATGAGACAGAGATAGAATGAGACAGACAGAGATGGAATGAGACAGGCAATGAGAAAGATATATAATGAGACAGACAGAGAGACAGAGATATAATGAGACAGACAGAGAGACAAAGATATAATGAGACAGAGATATAATGAGACAGACAATGACAAAGATATGAGACAGAGATATAATGAGACAGACAATGAGACAGAGATGTAATGAGACAGACAGAGATATAATGAGACAAAGATATAATGAGACAGACAGAGATATAATGAGACAGACAGAGAGACAGAGATATAATGAGACAATGAGACAGAGATATAATGAGACAGACAGAGAGACAGAGATATAATGGGACTGACAGAGAGACAAATATATAATGAGACAGAGATATAATTAGACAGACAGAGAGACAGAGATATAATGAGACAGAGATATAATGAGACAAACAGAGATATAATGAGACAGAGATATAATGAGACAGACAGAGAGACAAAGATATAATGAGACAGACAATTAGACAGAGATATAATGAGACAGAGATATAATGAGACAGACAGAGAGACAGAGATATAATGAGACAGACAGAGAGACAGAGATATAATGAGACAGACAGAGAGACAAAGATATGAGACAGAAATATAATGAGACAGACAATCAGACAGAGATATAATGAGATAGACAGAGATACAATGAGACAGACAATGAGACAGAGATATAATGAGACAGACAATGAGACAGAGATATAATGAGACAGACAGAGAGATAATGAGACAGACAGAACAACAGAGATATAATGAGACAGACAGAGAGACAGAGATATAATGAGATAGAGAGACAGAAATATAATGAGACAGACAGAGAGACAGAGATATAATGAGACAGACAATGAGACAGAGATATAATGAGACAGACAGAGATATAATGAGACAAAGATATAATGAGACAGACAGAGATATAATGAGACAGACAGAGAGACAGAGATATAATGAGACAATGAGACAGAGATATAATGAGACAGACAGAGAGACAGAGATATAATGGGACTGACAGAGAGACAAATATATAATGAGACAGAGATAAAATTAGACAGACAGAGAGACAGAGATATAATGAGACAAACAGAGATATAATGAGACAGAGATATAATGAGACAGACAGAGAGACAAAGATATAATGAGACAGACAATTAGACAGAGATATAATGAGACAGACAATGAGACAGAGATATAATGAGACAGACAGAGAGACAGAGATATAATGAGACAGACAGAGATATAATGAGACAGACAGAGAGACAAAGATATGAGACAGAAATATAATGAGACAGACAGAGAGACAGAGATATAATGAGACAGACAGAGATATAATGAGACAGACAATCAGACAGAGATATAATGAGACAGACAGAGAGACAGAGATATAATGAGACAGACAGAGATATAATGAGACAGACAATCAGACAGAGATATAATGAGATAGACAGAGATACAATGAGACAGACAATGAGACAGAGATATAATGAGACAGACAATGAGACAGAGATATAATGAGACAGACAGAGAGATAATGAGACAGACAGAACAACAGAGATATAATGAGACAGACAGAGAGACAGAGATATAATGAGACAGACAATGAGACAGAGATATAATGAGACAGACAGAGAGACAGAGATATAATGAGACAGACAATGAGACAGAGATATAATGAGACAAAGATATAATGAGACAGACAGAGATATAATGAGAGAGACAGAGATATAATGAGACAATGAGACAGAGATATAATGAGACAGACAGAGAGACAGAGATATAATGGGACTGACAGAGAGACAAATATATAATGAGACAGAGATATAATTAGACAGAGAGACAGAGATATAATGAGACAAACAGAGATATAATGAGACAGAGATATAATGAGACAGACAGAGAGACAAAGATATAATGAGACAGACAATTAGACAGAGATATAATGAGACAGACAATGAGACAGAGATATAATGAGACAGACAGAGAGACAGAGATATAATGAGACAGAGATATAATGAGACAGACAGAGAGACAGAGATATAATGAGACAGACAGAGAGACAAAGATATAATGAGATAGACAGAGATACAATGAGACAGACAATCAGACAGAGATATAATGAGATAGACAGAGATACAATGAGACAGACAATGAGACAGAGATATAATGAGACAGACAATGAGACAGAGATATAATGAGATAGACAGAGATACAATGAGACAGACAATGAGACAGAGATATAATGAGACAGACAGAACAACAGAGATATAATGAGACAGACAGAGAGACAGAGATATAATGAGACAGACAATGAGACAGAGATATAATGAGACAGACAGAGATATAATGAGACAGACAATGAGACAGACAGAGACAAAGATATAATGAGACAGACAGAGATATAATGAGACAGTCAGAGATATAATGAGACAGACAATGAGACAGAGATATAATGAGACAGACAGAGATATAATGAGACAGTCAGAGATATAATGAGACAGACAGAGATATAATGAGACAGTCACCAATTGACTTTTTATTTCCCCTTAGACCCCTGGCCAGTCACTGTTATAAAGTACATATTAAAGCTAGAGAACTCTCACTGTATCCGGAGATATAATAATGTATAACTAATAATGTATAAATAATAATGTATAAATAAATTATAGAGCTCTTTGTGATGGCAAATGGGGGACAGCAGAGGAAAAACTACAATACCCGGCATGCTCAGCGCGGGGTCCTCGTATCGCCACCCTCCGCCTCGCCTGATGTCATGTAATAAAATATCGATAAAGAATGGAGCGTGGCGGTACTGGGAGGAATGTCAGTACATAGCCGGACACGGCAGGCGGCACAGTGCTCATGGTCGGTGTGAGTCAGGCAGCTCGGCGGGCAGCCCCGGCCAGGACCCTGCAGGCTGCTGTGTGTCAGTGAGGGAGCCGCACTCACAGAGCTCCCTGGGAGCACACCGGCCGCAGCAATCACAGAGCTCCCCGGGAGCACACCGGCCGCAGCACTCACAGAGCTCCCTGGGAGCAGCCACACTCACTGCACACAGCCTGAGGGAGCACTCACACAGAAGGAGCCCAGAGAGAGAGAGAGAGTGTGCACTCAGGGGAGGGAGGAGCACACTCCCCACATTCAGCTGGAAACTGACACTCACTGCCCCCCCCCCTTCTGAGTGAGGCTGAGACTCACTGCCCCCCCCCCACTCTGCTGAGTGAGACTGACACTCACTGCCCCCTTCTGAGGCTGACTGCCCCCTACTGGTGAGGCTGACACTCACTGCCCCCTACTGAGTGAGGCTGACACTCACTGCCCCCCCACTGGTGAGGCTGACACTCCTGCCCCTACTGGTGGGGCTGACACTCACTGCCCCCCCACTCTGCTGAGTGGGGGCTGACACTCACTGCCCCCACTCTGCTGAGTGGGGGCTGACACTCACTACCCTGCTGAGTGTGGCTGACACTCACTACCCCTGCTGTGAGGCTGACACTCACTACCCTGCTGAGGCTGACACCACTATCCCTCCTGCTGAGTGGGGGCTGACACTCACTATCCCCCCCTCCTGCTGAGTGGGCTGACACTCACTATCCCCCCCCTCCTGCTGAGTGAGCCTGACACTCACTATCCTCTCCCCCCCTGCTGAGTGAGGCTCAGGTCGCTACTGCACAGTGATGAGAGGAGACCTGACATCTATTGTGGATCTTGAACTTCTCCTGGCTGAGTGCTGACAGCAGTCATGTGCTGACTGACCACCACTCACACTCACCCACTGAGTGGGTACCTAACCACATTAAAGGCACATAACAAAGCCCTCCATCCTTCCACCTCCTCCCTCAGGGAGGTGAGAGACCCAGCCATGGAGAGGAGGGAGGAGCAGAACCTGGAATTCACCATGGACAATGTGGAAAAGGTAAGTGATACTCAAATAGTGATCACCATCATTCTGTGCCCATAGAATGACCTTCAGTACTCCGGCTGTCATGGACTACAGTAACCTTTCAGACTGGCTGAGCATCACATGTGCTATAGTCCATAACTGCTGCATGTCAGAAAAATGGCTGGCTGAGCATTGTGAGAGCCATAGTGCCAAATGTCAGCTAGTTTATCATAATCATTGTGGCAGTGGTGAGCCATTACTGTCCCACATCATCCTTAAAATATTACACCGCTATACTGTAAGTCAAAGCTCTATTACACTGCCATTTCTTGGCTCTGCACTGGGGAAACTGAATCCAGTGTTTAAGCTAGTCTGGATATCAACTCCTATTGTGTCCAGCCAACCATCATCCATCTGATGCTTCGTGGACATCCTAATAAGCGTGCCGTATTATTGTGCATAAGACATGAATAATCATGCAATATAATAATTTCATCCATCACGCCAGTGACGTCTTCTGCGTTGAACTTGTGACAGTGAGGTGTCTGCCTGTTGGCACACAATGGATTAATCCCACCTCGTAGTAATAATAATAATAATAAAAAATAAAGGTCTCTGCTCTTTCTGGTACGCAGTAATAGACGTATATAATTAGTATGATTTTGCTTAGAGGTGGCTAGGCCTCCTGTGATTATTTGAGAAAGCTTCTATCTTGTTTTCTCTTATCCTTCTCGCTGCAGGAGCGGCCTGCAGAGCATTGCTCTGTACAGCTGTGCTCTGCTGTGACACCGCCGTAGGGGGATGGGTTTGACGTGCTCCTTGGAGTACCGTGTATGTTTACTTTCTTGCGAGCGGAAGACATCACTGACACAATAGATGTATTGCAGAATGCAATGATCTGCTCCTGTGTCAGAATTTGGGTTTACAAGGGTAATCCTCAAGGTTTCTCCATAGTTCAATCACATTTTGTAAATTAAGCAATCCCTAGTCTACAGCAGTGGAATGTCATTCATCGGTTCCAGATATTGCATTAATAAACAGGACCACATACCATTAACCTGTGCTTTTCTCATATCACAGGAAATCTGATTTCAAACCTGGTCTAGTACCAGGATGGCGCCCAGATACCACATTGATGTGCTTTATGGACTGAGCTTATCTACACCTCTGGATACTGAGCCACGTGCTTGTTCTGTACGAAGTATCATGCATTATTTTCTAAAAAACTTTAACAGAGGGCTTGGTTTTGCTGTATCACAATTATCGATTGCAAAAACAAATCGTCATGACTAGCAATGTATTCAATACTTAGAATGTGTCCACCGATGCAGGATCTGACTCGACATATTACTTAGACCTATTTAAAGACACACTCCAAGCACCAGAACAATATATGCTGCTTGCATAGGTTATGGTGTAAGAAGTCCTATGTCCCTGGCTCCCTACATTTAGTTATCGGGACTCTATAGAGACCTGGACCATGTTATCTCAATGAAGTGGTCTGGGTACCTAGCCCCTGTAGGCAATGCAACTGAAAGCATTGCTATTTTGCAGTAACTGCAAGGTTAACATACCTTTAGTTGCAATCTTCCTGACGGCCACTCGAGGCACGTGCACCCCAATAGCCAATTTAAACTTTCTTATTCAATCAGTTGGTCTCATAAAGACTATTTCCATTTGGGAAGCATTGGGTTGGCTGAGACCATCTACACTGATGATCTAAGCCAAAGGTGGAGTGGCAGGACGGAGACGTTGTGGTAAGACGTGAAAGGTAAGTCATTCTCACCTTTCAAATCCTCACATGGACGGAGGAACATTAAAATAGGTTCTTTTAAACTGCAGTAGCTATCACTCAGATGCTTCCCCAGAGCCTACAAGTACTTGAACGCTATGTGCCTGGTGGGTACATTATCCAAGTGGCTCTTTTACAGAATCTCTTTAACTGAACACTCCGAGTACCATAAACTCTACAGCCCTCCATGGGCAAGTAGTCAAACCTGTTTCGAACAGGTTGACAACTAGTTAGTGGTTGAACAAATACCAGTCACCTCGTCCTGTTCAGCTGGAAGCTCTCGGCAGTGAAGGGCTTAGAGCAAACAGCTGGTGCTGCCAGCCAATTAGCTGGCCATGCATGGCAGAGTTTGACTCAGTGGAGCTATCAGAAGCTTCTTTCTGGAGCTTCCGGCTCTACTGGAGGTTGTGAATGGAACACTGGGAGGGTAGTAGGAAACTTTTGACTTTTAGTGCTTGGATAGTTTATTTAGGAGCTCCACTAGTGAAACAATGAATGGAACTATCCATCATCAGCTGATAACTGGTGTCGTCCTATTTGCATTTACTAAGGAACCATCGCTGATTGCTCACATGTATTCGTAACTTCCAAGTATGTGGCGCTCACTGCAGAAATGGCTTGGTAGGTTTGAAATTTGCAGGCAGGTTCACTGTTTTTAATCACTGGAGGCACGGTCACACAAACATGACATGGCTGAACTCTGTAGAACATAAAATCTAACCTTTTATATTATTCGAGCCAAATAGCCATCTGTGGGCTGTCTCACTGCGAGTGTGGCTTCCCACAATGCTGTGTGTGCGGATGCGTGGCTGACATGTTGTGATTGCATGGATTTGCTCAGTGAGACCTGCAGCCAAACTCTCTTATCATTCACTTTGCAGCTACATTAAACAGACTAGATATGAAATGGAGCCAAAAAAGATTTACACCTCACCTCTCCTTGGAATGGGGGATAACCCTAGTGGGAATGTGTTAGAGGGAAAAAAGGAAACGGAGAGGGTAACCTAAACTAATAACAAAAATTCTATTTTCCGGTTGTATTCAGATGAAAGCTGGAATCCAGCTGTATTAGTCCGTAATGAATTGAGATATCTATTAAAAATGAATGCTTCTTTTTTAGCTTTCATCTGTATACAACCTTTATTGTGATCACCATCATCACCGACCTAATAAATTATAGACCCATACTAACCCTTTGGATATCCTGATCCGGATAATACCTTCAATCCTGACACTTTTGAACCAACTGTGTCTATCGATCCGGATATAAGTATGGGCAGATCATAGGCTATATTTACTTACATATATATATATGGATATAATTTTTACATATTTGTATTGAGATATATATATATATATATATATATATATATATATATATATATATGTGTGTGTATGTTCTAGTCACTCTTACTTTCCATATAATATTGACCTATAAGAGTGGTGTCTGTCTTGTTTTTTGTCCACTTGGACTTTTAACATTACCATTAAAGGACCACTCTAGGCACCCAGACCACTTCAGCTTAATGAAGTGGTCTGGGTGCCAGGTCCTTCTAGGGTTAACCCATTTTTTCATAATTATAGCAGTTTCAGAGAAACTGCTATAATTATGAATGGGTTAAGCCTTCCCCCTAATCCTCTAGTGGCTGTCTCATTGACAGCCACTAGAGGCGCTTGCGTGCTTCTCACTGTGAAAATCACAGTGAGAACGCAAGCGTCCATAGGAAAGCATTGTAAATGCTTTCCTATGAGACACTGAATCGCGCGCAGCTCCGCGCGTGCGTTCAGGCGGGGGAGGCGGAGAGGAGGAGGAGAGCTCTCCGCCCAGCGCTGGAAAAAGGTAAGTTATTACCCCTTTCCCCCTTCCAGAGCCGGGCGGGAGGGGGTCAATGAGGGTGGGGGCACCCTCAGGGCACTATAGTGCCAGGAAAACGAGTATGTTTTCCTGGCACTATAGTGGTCCTTTAAACGATTAATTTTAAAATTCATATTTAAAATTTTTATTAGTTTAGGCTACCCGCACCATTTCCATTTTTTTTTTTTCACTCTAATTCACTTTGCGCCTGGTTCATTCACTAGTCTAATACTATCCTTACCTTTTTGTGTAATTTTACCCCACTCCCTCTAGCATGTAAGCTCATTGAGCAGGGCCCTCTGTTCCTGTGTGTCCAACTTGTCTGGTTATAACTACATGTCTGTTCGTCAACCCATTGTAAAGCACTGTGAAATTTGATGGCGCTATATAAATACCATAATAATAATAATAATTAAAACAATATTGCCCTGTAATTTTAAGCCTGCAATGTAAACTATAGCATTTTTTTTTAGAAAGTGCAATGTCTGCATCGCAGTGTTATAGCCACCTCTTGTGGATGTCTTGCACTAGAGGTGCTTCCCCCTCCAGACAGAGTAAAACTCAGTTTGGGAATAAAATGCTGCTAATAGCAACATTTGATTGTAGGAGCAGCGTTTGGCCACTCATGCGTACCTCCAAACCATTATTCTCTATAACAAGCAATGGATTGGAGGAGTTTGTGAGTGATGTAAGCTTGGATGCTGACATCACCGGAGGTGGAGCTGAAAGCAGGTGAGTAATCATTAGTTAACTTATTTTTAATTTTTAAATCTAAAGGTGGTGGACAGAAGGGATCCTATAGTACCGAAATAACAATTTTTTTTCTTTTGGATTATAGGTTCCCTTTAATTGGATTTAACCCCTTAAGGACACAACTTCTGAAATAAAAGGGAATCCTGACGGAATATTTCCGTTGTGTGTCCTTGGGGGGGTTAAATAGGGCTGGTCATGTTCTGCTATTTTGCTTTTTTGTCATAAAATCTATTACTTTATTAGGTTTTCACAATTCCTGTTTTAGTGAATATCCTGGATAAATTACATTTTGCAGTTGCTGAATAAAATGTAATTTGTAAGTTACAGGTCCATTTCTGAAGGAACACTATAGTAACAGGAATACAGACATGCATTCCTGTCACTATAGCTGTGAAAACATAAGTGACTGTTTGATTCCCGTATGTTAGCATCACTGCAACTTGGACGTCTCCAACAAGTCAAGCACATTTAACTCCTTCTCGGTTTAAAGGGTCAGGCTCCCATTGACTTTAGTGAGAGCCGAACTCATGAATAAAACTGGGATGAATATACTATAAATAGTGTAGCTGAAAGACCTCTGGTTTCTAGAACTGCAATTCAATCAATGCTTTGAAAGCCTTAGAGCTGGCATTACATCATGGGGGTTATAGTAAAATCACAGCTGGGTGTCTACTTATTGCCCACGCCTGTGCTAAAATATGTCAACAACAGGTGGACTCAGGGGTCTGAACCAATCTTAACACATGAAGTACCCCTAGTTTGGCATGCTGATTTTATTTAACTTTATATAACTGAGCAATTGCCTCACCTTACCCATTTTTGGGTGGCATGTGGTTGGTTTCTCTGGTGAGTAATGACCTTGGCACACAATGTTTTCCATGTCTAGACACACTGAGGGATACAATTCTTATAAAAGGTTGTCCAACCCTTCTTACGTGGTTATCCGCCAAAAGGAGAATTATCTGGATTTCAAAATAAATTTCCAATTTAAGGTCACAGTAGCCAAACTATTAGCAAGGCTGACTTGGGAAATGTTTCCAATTCCGCTCTTTGATCTGTAAATATCCAAACAGTTCTCACTTTACTGAATAGCCTCACTTTACTGAATGATGTGCTTTGCATGTTCGGTCTGTCCCGAGTGGTGGGAGTTGCAGTGGCATGTCAGTCTTTGTGTGATGCTCTGGGGGTGTAGAGAGGGGATCCTGATGTAATGTGACTTGGTGGTGCCAGCTCTCGACAGTCTGTAGCAGCTGTGTGACCTCGGTGACAGGAGGTTCCTGGCGTGGCCATGGCTTACACGGACAGAGCTCCTGGATTCTGTGACGATGAACAATCATTGGTGTCTTACTGAATGGACACAACAAGCATTCTGTGTCAGAGCATTACATTATATATTTAGCCCCGATGCAGGAGGACGGAGTAATGTTGCTTGCAACGCATGGCATTCATGATATTCATGCAGAGTTTATATTTACCCCCTTCCTGATCCAGCTCCACACAGCAGGGGTCCCGAATGTAATCAATACTGCTGAATCAGGTTACCATTTTCACTTTATTTCTAGATTAATTTGTATTTATTACTGTTCTATATTAAAGGAACACTATAGTCACCTAAATTACTTTAGCTAAATAAAGCAGTTTTAATGTATAGATCATTCCCCTGCAATTTCACTGCTCAATTCACTGTCATTTAGGAGTTAAATCTGGTTTCACTTTCAAACAGATGTAATTTACCTTAAATAATTGTATCTCAATCTCTAAATTGAACTTTAATCACATACAGGAGGCTCTTGCAGGGTCTAGCAAGCTATTAACATAGCATGGGATAAGAAAATCTTAATTAAACAGAACTTGCAATAAAGAAAGCCTAAATAGGGCTCTCTTTACAGGAAGTGTTTATGGAAGGCTGTGCAAGTCACATGCAGGGAGGTGTGACTAGGGTTCATAAACAAAGGGATTTAACTCCTAAATGGCAGAGGATTGAGCAGTGAGGCTGCAGGGGCATGTTCTATACACCAAAACTGCTTCATTAAGCTAAAGTTGTTCAGGTGACTATAGTGTCCCTTTAAATTAAGAATGTATTTGGAATTGTGGTTTCCAATTCTGTATTCCTGGCTCAGTCAGTTTATCGGCTAGTCCCCCACAATTAGTCTTTATACTGGGGAGATAGTGTGGATGTGAATCCACAATGTATCCAGATACAGTGAGATTTTTAGCATCAGTGGTTCCCTGACATACTTTAACTGCATAATAACTTTATATTGCAAGACAATGACCTCCATTACATGCTTGGTTTAATATTGATTGTAAGTGCTTTACTATCCAGGGTTTTTAATATTCTATTTATGTATACCTATATTTAGCAGGTCAGTATTTGTGATGAGTGAAAAATAAAATTAAATGTGGAAATAAACTCCCCTTTATCCTGTAACTGGGCACCTCCATCTTAGCTCCCGGTCAGTGATGATTATAAACTCTGTTCTTTGATCGTGGCAGTCAGCACAGAGAGAGCATACAGAGAAAAGGAGAAATCTAACAATGGGGGTCATGTATAAAAAGGACATGACTGATTTCACGTCTATTTGTTTCCCAAACTAACAAATTTTACACCGTCAATTTTATTCTCGATGCCTTACTTTTGGAAAACGCCAATATTGCCTGCCCCTCTGCCACGCAGGGATTGGTGGAAAAATTCTGACCGAAAAGAAAGGTGCAGTCATTGGATTCTTTTCTTTTCCCTTACATGGCGTGTATGAAAAATTGCGACATGCACAGGGGGATAAATAGGTGCAAATGCGCCAGAAGAGTGATAAGAAAACCGCTGCACTTTTAATTATACATCTCCCCCCGGTGCTGCTCTACTTATTATACATCTCCCCCCGGTCCCGCTCTACTTATTAAACATCTCCCCCCGGTCCCGCGCTACGTATTATACAATTCCCCCCGGGGCTGCGCTGCGTATTATACAATTCCCCCTGGGGCTGCGCTACGTATTATATAATTCCCCCCCGGGGCTGCGCTACGTATTATACAACTCCCCCCAGGGCTGCGCTACGTATTATACAACTCCTCACCCCCCGCGGGGCTGCGCTACGTATTATACAACTCCCCCGCGGGGCTGCGCTACGTATTATACAACTCCCCCCCGGGGCTGCGCTACGTATTATACAACTCCCCGGGGAGCTCGCAGCTACGTATTATACAACTCCCGAGGGGCTGCGCTCGTATTATACATCTCCCGGGGCTGCGCTTCGTATTATACAACCCCGGGGGCTGCGCTTCACGTATTATACAACTCCCCACCCCTCACCCCAGCGGGGCTAATACGTATTATATAATTCCCCGGGGCTGCTCACGTATTATACAACTCCCGAGAACTCTTCACGTGTGCCACAACTCCCGGGGCTCGCTTCGTATTTATACGCTCCCCCCCCCCCCTCACCCCCCGCGGGGCTGCGCTACGTATTATACAACTCCCCACCCCTCCCTCACCCCCCCCGGGGCTGCACTACTTATTATACATTCCCCCCGGTGGAAGATTTTGGATTCCAGGTAGGTTGTAACTAAAGTGTTCTCTAAAGTAATAAGGGGGGCTGTTAACTAGTTCTAATTAACTTCTATAAAGAGAAGAAAAAAAAGGGATGAAGAAATAATATTATTTGTAACATTTTTATAAAAATGTAGAAGCAGCATGTATAACATAAATAAATGAAAAATACCAACCACCAAGCTCTCATAAGATAGTGATTAATCATCTCCTGACCACTGAAGAGGGCCCCTCAGAGCCAGAGCTCCAGGCTCAGACAGGGGACAATAGGCAGCCACCTATGCAACCTTATGGTTAACCCGGCTTTGATGGCAAGGATTAACATTATGACCAAATTAAAAAGTGATCAAAAATGTCCCTAATGGGGGAACATATTCAGCAAAACATCCTCTGCACATGTTACAGAGAGAGAGTGAACCTACTAGAGGTCTACTGACCGGGAATGACTCAAAGAGGTCAGAATGGGCTGGCAACCCAGTATCTCTCGAAAGAAGAGGAGCAGGATCGCAAAGAAAGAGCTACTTACAAATAGAAAACTGTTAATGGCTCGGTAGGTACGCAGGCACGGACAGTCCCATCTAACCTTTAGTTCTGCGTTAGTTCCTGCTGTGTTTTGGAAGAGGCAGTCAATGAATACCCAGCAAGGTCAGGAGGACAGCCAATAACCGGGCTGGGTAGATCCAAACTTCTTCAGGCAGGAGGATTCTTTCTTGCGATATCAGTTATCGTGTCCCAGTGTATTATCCATGCTCAAACCTACTGTGGGAACATGTTTTGGGTATTGTCAGATTCCCACTGTGGGGGGTAAGTTTGTACATTTAATGCCGTGCATGTGGAAATCTTCTTAATGCTTTCCTTTTATTTCTTGGCTACAGGAAGTATCTGTGATCTGACTGATTTGAATATGATGACATTTCCTGCACTGTGTACAATTTGAATAAATGTTTCTCTTTTTGTAGGCTCTTCACCAATTATATTACGATCCCAACATTGAAAACAAGAACCTGGCACAGAAATGGTTAATGCAGGCACAGGTCTCTCCACAGGCCTGGCATTTCAGTTGGCAGTTACTGAATGGTGGCAAAGTGCCTGAAATCCAATACTTTGGGGCCAGCGCCCTTCATATCAAGATCTCCCGTTACTGGGGGGACATCCCCGCGGAGCAGTATGAAAGTCTGAAAACGCAGCTCTTTGCTCAGATATCTACCTTTGCCAGCGGTTCTAAGATTGTACTTACTCGACTTTGTGTGGCATTGGCTTCCTTGGCTCTCAATATGATGCCGGACACTTGGCCGCATGCGGTTCCTGACATGGTTCAGGTGTTTCAGGCAGAGGGAGGGCAGGCTGACTGTGGAGCGCGTTGCCTGGCTCTCCTGGAGTTGCTCACAGTGCTTCCTGAGGAATTTCAGACAAGCCGGCTTCCGCCATATCGGAAGAGTCAAGTACGCAGCTGCCTGGCACAAGAGTGCGCCTGCGTGTTCCCCTTGTTACGGCAACTGTTGCAGCAGAGTGACTCTCCAGGATTTGTCAAGCAGAAAGTCCTAAAATGCTTTTCTAGTTGGGCGCAACTGGGCATTGCTCTGACAGAGTGTGAAGGTTTGACCTTGGCTGCATTCTCTGCACTTCGAGATCCTGAACTCTTTGATTCTGCCGTGGAGTCCTTGGTCAATACCATCTCCCAGCCGGACGCACAAAGGTGAGATTCACTGTGGTCCCCCTCCCACACCTACTCATATGTTTAAAGTGAACCTGTAGAAAAAAACAAAACAAAAACAATTTCGTCTACACAATTACTTGTGATGTGTTTGTACAGATGAAATTATACCCCATGTAAAATGACATTACATCATGCTTGGCTCTTTAAATTATCTTTGGTAACCATTCCCTAAATGTGTATCGAAGTATTTTTAAGAAGTTCTCATTTTTGGGCAGGATATCTCCTGCAACCCTGGCATATCTGCAGCCACTTGGATAATACAGTTCTCCATTGTTGATCCCAACTTGTATAGCAGTGATAGGTTGAGAGTGCTAGAGGCGGAGATAGCGTATTAAGACTCTTTGCTCCATAACCTGTACAATAAGCCACTATTGGTGCTGAGTGTCCCTTTATTAGTTTAAATGGCTCTGATCCTGCTGCCTCAAAACCATCTTAGTTGTATATTTTACACGTCATCCGTTTAATTTCTCGTTAAAAAGCCTGCCATCTTTCACAGAGCTATCGACTAATATCTGCAATGCATCTGCGCATGCTTTCAGCTAAGCAATGTTTGTTAGTGTCTACATAGATCATGACATATTGCAACAGTAAAGATTCAAATTAGTGACACAAATGTAGTTGTATTTTAAAAAGATTGAATGGTTACTCAAAGCACTATACCCACTTTAATGATTTGATGCGTTTTTTGTGCCTGGAGTCTGTATGTGCAGTTTTTCGCTATGAATTACGGACATTAACCCCTCTGTTGCTGGAGGTTTAATTCTGTATCCAGCAGTGTATTGGGGCGACATCGCTCATCCAGAACTAGAGTTCCAGAATGACTAATGTAAATTCTCTGCATATTTTCATGCATAGAATTGCAATCACTGGCTGAAAGTAGTCAATTGACGTTCTCTGCCAATCAGTGGCCGGATGGATTGGCACCTGATTTCTGCAGCGCACGCTACAGAAACAGATGCATGTAATAGTCAGCCATAGAGGAGATCAGGCATCCCGCAGGATGGAGTAAGAGGACAAAGGTTTCAAAACAGGGCCAGGGTACTCCTCACATCATAACCACAACGGTGGGTTCTAGTAGTTATGATGATTGACGTAACCCTTTAATTTTCATACCAGGGTCTGATGATGCTAAGAAGCCGGAGCAAAGACTAAAAAGGGACACACTAGGCACCATAGCAACTACAACTTATTGTTTAATACCAGCTTATTGTAATGGATGTCGGTGCAGTCCGTCTGGTAAGTTAAGTTGTAGGTGATTTGATTAAACAGTTTGAATATGATCTGTTCCGACACGACTGCCAGTGTAAAAAGCGCTCTATTCCATGGACTCATAACTAAACAAAATAGTTTTGAATTGTCTGTGCCGGGACATGTAGGGGTCCTTTTTAATATTGGCACATGTTCAGCTCATAAATCAACACTAACTCAAAGGGTAATTTTATTCATTTGTTCGGTTTAAAAGGGACAAATAACGCAGACACAGTAAAAGGGACACTAACACCAAAGTTACTTCATCTTAATTTTACTTTTTTTTTTTTATTATTATTTTTTTTATTTTTTTTTATTTTTTTATAGATTATTCGTGTCTGACAAATATAGGGATGGAGAAGTCTGACATAATTAAAAAAACAAAGTATGTACTAGCCTTGTTAAAAATCTCGTTAGAGAGAGGAGGCGGTGTGGGTACCAAGGGACACAACTGTAACCTGTCTGAGAAATGGTTTAAAACAAAACAAACAAAAAAAAGATAAGAAGGTGCACTGGCACTCCATATTAAGGTCCTTGAGATAAGTTGGGAGTGGGGCCGAAGTGTATTGTTTAATAGTTGGGACAGTATATTTTAAAAGAATAGTTAATTAGCATTACTTATTTACAATTTAAATTAATCCAAATGGGCAAATCAATGGGTGAGACCATGGAGTTTGGGCTGCGTAGTCTTAAAGCAGGGGTGGGGAACCTTTGGCACTTCCAATGTTTTGGACTACATCTCCCGTGATGCTTTGCCAGCAATGTGGCTGTAAGAGCATTATGGGAGATGTAGTCCAAAACATCTGGAGAGCTGAAGGTTCCACACCCCTGTCTTAAAGGAACACCCTCTGCACCATAACAACTTCAGCTGAGTTATGGTCCCTGGGGGTTCTTTTAAAAGAACGTGTTTATTTGCTAAAGTGAAAATTGTGCCGAATTGGAAATATTTAAAAATTTTTTACAGCAGGTAATTTGAGTTTTCTGAAATAATTGTGAATTGAAATGTGTTTACGTCATGATCTGTGTGTGTGTGTGTGTGTGTGTGTGTGTGTGTACGTCACGATCTGTCTGAGCTGTAAGCTGGGCCATATTCAGCACCGCTGGATGTGATATTTTGAACTCACTGATGTGTGAATCAGTCTTTCAGCTGGGACCATGATTCTTTAGCTTAGTGATTTGAGATGGCTGGCTGAGCATGAACCAAACAGCTGGAGTGCAGGAGGAGAGACATCTCTGCTGTGAAAACGTATTTTGGTCTTAACCTTTTCCTTACTACTCTTGTGAGCAACACTGTGCTTCTTGATGTGCTCTGCGTCCCCGTGCCCTACTCGCCCCTCTGACAGCATTCTACGTCCCTATGTGGTGCTCGGCCTTCCGGCAGGGTTTGTTTGTGTTTTTTTTTTTTTTTTTTACCGTTATCCTATCTTTGCCTGCGTCCCCCGCCCTGCTTGCCCCTCTGGCAGTGCCCTGCTTAACCCTTTGGCAACACTCTGCATCCCCATGCCATGCTCATCCCTCTGGCAGTGCTCTGAGTCCCTCATGCCTTGCTTATCACACCGGCAGGGTTTGTTTCTGTCTCTTTTCATCCTGTTATCCTCGCCCTGTCACTGTACATATTGCATGTTTGTCGGATACCCACTCCCACCCTCCCCCTGCCTGCTCTCCTGTCTGTAGAATTAGTGCAGGCTCTTTGAAGGTGTGTAATATGAGGGGGAGGGGGTGCAGACCTGCTCCTTCTAATACATCAGCCTGCCTGGACCTTCCTGGGAGCTGATACCCATCGTGAGCACATGGATTTTTCTGATTGGCTCTTCAAACCTTCCAGTTGCTAAGCAACCACTTATCTTCTGCTCCCTTCCGTGCCTGCACACGCCGTCTCACACCAACAACACTAATAATGAAAAAAGGGTTTAATTGCAGCCCTGCGCTTTCTATATTTTGCTCTGTGGCTGGGGAATGCAACCTAATTAACACCGTCCTTGCCAGAAAGAGGCATTTATTCAGCTTGTTTAGCATTCGGCCATATCTGATCAGACAATAAGGTGGGGGATCGCAAAGCAGTGGCTGATGGGAAATGATGTGCATGCACGCCTGGTTAGATAAATGATGAAGATAAGGTCATGTGAAGGGCAGCAAGGTACTCCTGAAAGCTGTGAATAGTCTGCAACATGCCTTGTCCATGGTGCTTGCGTTCCGAGACACAGCTTCAATCTACACACTGTACGGAGCCCCTGAATTGCATTGTGAACCTCAACAGATACAAGGCATACTGCCATCGCCTCTATGGATTTTATACAACCTGCTGTCTGCGTTCTAAAGGAAGTGATTAGACACAAAGTATACTTGCAGAGTTCTTAGTTTCCATTTGCATATATTTTCCAAAAATAAAATACTCACCTTCATAATTAGGCTTATGAGTACAAACCTGATAAAAATTCAGGGGCCACCATAGAATGGTAGAATCCTGCTAACAAACTGCGGACTGTAGCAAAATAATTGTCATTTAATGTTTTACGTAAAATAGAGGGGAACGGGGTCGGGGCCTGACAGCCAAGATGGCCGGATGTACTCCTTGAGAGCTCCTGCATCAGCGGGCAAACAAACCCGTATGGGGAGCATAACAATACCCGTCATGTACCACTGCACATTGCGGGCACGTGGACCGGCCACGCGGCCTACACTGGAGCGGAGTCCGAGGCCTGGGGGAGACTGCCAACCCCCCCCCCCCCGGCATGAGACCTGCTCACTAGCGAGCGTTGACTACTGCCCTGCTACCCCCCTCTCTGGTCCGGCGAGGGATATCCCGGTCCTCGCTAGGGCCGATTATCTCAGCAAAGCGGACTAAACAAGCGACCAAACCTACAATCAAACGAGACAATAGAAACGCAATCAAGATGACAGCCCAGGCGCGTCCGACGCCAAAATGCACTCTCGTTCAGCCACCCAAGCACACCCAGGAGTTCTTTGCCCGGCTATGTAACAGCGTATGGACAAGGATCCGCACTAAGGGCCGGTCCTTCAACCTCGCCATGAGAACAGTGACGGCATGGATCCGTCCGACTACATGGCGACACCTGTGCAGATACTCACCACGAACTCCCGGGGGACCTCCAGTCAGAGACAGAGGCGAGGTGGCGGGAAAGGGCAACAGATCCCTCAGACGCCGACACTCTGCCTCACATGCACCACAGCAAGACCACTCCCCACACAGCGGCGCAGGAAACCTCCAACCGCCGAAAAGCAACCCCACAGACTAAGACCCACGAGATCCAGCCTCCTGGCAGCGAAAGACAAATGCGGAGAGCACCTAAGAGACGAAGGAGGGACGGAACTCTACAGCGGCACCAAATCTGCCATTGCCCTTGGCTCACCCATCAAGCCCCCATCGCAGACCGACCAGAACAAACCGCGCAGAGAATAGACACAGGAATCGGCTGACTGCTGAATGGGGCCATCAAGCTGCATCTACCTGAGCACTATGAGACACTGAGCTTTGCGGCAGCTAGCTCCATGCTATGAGACTCTCGTAAGCCAACCAGATGAAGCATTTAAGCGAGTACTCCTACCCGTGTTTTAATATGACCTGTAGCTTAGCCTGGTTATAGATTAGGATGTTAATCTTACATAGCCTCACCTAGCCCATCTTAAATGTAGGATTCAATACACCCAACAAGTTAGTTACCTGCATAAGATTAATAGCTTTGTTTTAGCCTGAGCCCAGTTTATTAGCATGTATACTACTGTTACTTTAGTTGTAATCTCTGCTACGACCTCACAACTTAAATACTAAATGTGTGCCTAAACTACTGCATAGTCCAATATTTCTCATATAACAGTCTACCTAGATAGGCATCGCTACCAGAATAGCCTGTTTATACCATAACATTTAAAAATGTGCCGATACTCTCATGCCACGAATGTACAACTACTGTGTTTTATATATTTCAATAATGCTGTTTTGTCATTCCTTGCACACAAAAAAAATAAAGAATGAAAAAAAAAAAATAGAGGGGAACGCGTGTCCCCCAAGTTTTGTATGGATTAGAGCAGATGTTTGTGTGGAGAAATCACAATCTCCGCGATGTAACAATTTATTTTTTTTCCTTTGGCTCCACTGTAGTATCAAAATTAAATAACCTTTTTAGTGCTAATTGCAATGTTTTATTCTACGATCAGTTGTTAAATTTCGGTTTTAGGTGTAGGGTTCTGTGTGGGTGGGAGTGGGAATTGGGGTGCTGAGTTGAAGGAGTGTGTGTTAGACAGGTAGGCAAAAAAATATTTTACCGCTTTAAAAGTCACCATGGCCCGTTACTGCAGTGGAGGCTTACGCCATGCTGATGTGTGAGTCAGAGGAGAGCGACTCTTATTGACCTGTCTGACAGTGAGACACTGCATCAGATGCCCTTAAGCAAGCTTTCTGATGCTGGTGCTCCCACCGAAACACCATCCAGGAGTTGTTCAGAACACCGCACTGCTTCCGAGCATAACTGTGTACCACCAAATCTAAGTGCCCCTGATATACCCCCATTTCTGGCTACCCCTGGCATCGTTACCAGTGTTGAAGATTGAGATCCAGAAACTTGTTTTAGCCTGTTTGACGAATGGCATGTTTGAGCTGCATTTTATGCAGTTAAAGATGGGCAACTAGATCCACCAGGCTGCCCTGATTCTGGAAAAACTGCAAATTGTATGGGATCTCCTAATCCCATTAACGAGTAAGGGCTATCGTCTGTGGCTAAATCATTTTTATGCTAGCTTAGATTTATTTATAAATGTATTTTGTTACCCCAGCCTTTGCTGAATGGGGCCTTTGCTGAGGAAGAACTGGAAAGGTTTCCCCCAAAAGCCCTTAGGCACACGGACAGAGCACAGTTCCAGTGTCGGTACGCAGATGTAAGGCACAAATCGAGAAGACAAAGTTGTATACAGCGAGGGGATTAGATTTGCCAGACCCGTATATCCACCATATCTGGTCCACCACAAAACAAAGACCTACTGTAAAAGTTGCCACCTACCTTATTCAGATTGCAGACTATAATTCCTATATACTGTACTAAAAAGCAGCCAGAGGGAAGCAATACACTTTCTGCGAGTTCACCCTGAAACTTTTGTTCATTTTGTTTTGTTTAATCTCTCGTCATTGCAATCTTAAGATGTCCAAAGGGGGAATTGTTGGTGAGACAATGCTAAGTAAAAATATTGAGGCTTTATTACATCAACGCACATCAGGATTATGGAATGTACTGTGAATGATTTGTCACTTTGTCAAATTTACAAGTATAAAGCCTGAAATGGGCAAGACCTATATTTAACTCTGTAACTTTGCAAATCCCCATAACACCTGTACATGGGGGTATACTTGTGAGGCCTTGCTAAACACGAATATGAGCGTTTTAGAGCAGTAAAATTTATAGTGACGATGATTTAATCAGTGAAAGTGCTGGTGTTGTGTGAAAAATGCAAAGAAAAAAATATGAACACTAGCTTTGGCCAGGGTTTGTGACTAAGTGGCTACTAAAAAAGTCTGCACATACCCCATTTTGAATACCCTAGGTTAGGGGGTCAGCAACCTATGGCAGGTTCATTTACACTTCACTCAAGGCTGCCTGAGATAAACAGGCTCTGGCCTATCAGGAGTCCCAGTGGGACTTCAGATACCTGCTAGTACAAACCAATCAGCATTTGCAGGTGGTGAGGGGCAATCCTCAAGTTACGCATTGCAGCACTTAGAGGATCTTGCATCACTTCCTCTCCTTGATTGTGAATGGCAATTCACACTGGAGTAGAGCCGCTATCACAGCTCCTGCCCTTGAGCTGTACCTGGCCAGCCCGGTTCCCACTGGACCCCAGGGAAACCCCACACTGCTAGATATACACAGAGCTGCAGAAGAATCCTCCCCATCATACAAATAATACAAACACACACCACTGACAATGCACATACCACACAAGCAGCCTCTCACATACACACCACCAAACACACAATGTGACATATTATCCACACAATTCCATAAGCAGCCCCCCATATAGAGCCCACATTTATAGGTGTTGTACACTATACCACAAACTACTCATGAAAATATACAATATAACAGCCCATATACGCACAAATACAATGTTACAAAGCAACTGCAGCATAAATAACACAAGACGAATACGGCAATATAAAACTTCAATTTAAAAGAATAGGGCCGGCACGCCAAGGGACTTCAAGATCTTGTTTTGGCACAGTGCTACTCAAAGGTTGGCTACCCCTACCCTAGGTCCGCTATGCTCAAAAGGTAGATCCCCAGATGTTGTTATAGAATTCCAACTCCCATGATGCTTTGCGTGCATTTGGAATGGCAAAGCATCCTGGAAGCTGAAGTTTTAGAACATCTGGGGTTCTACCTTTTGGCCAACCCTGCCCTAGGTTATTTACTATTGCAAAATGCGGGAAACCAATCTGGCAAATGTAAATTTGTAAAAACTGAAACGGGCAAGCTTTTTACTTGATCCTGTAACGTTCCAAAACACCATGAAACCTGTACATTGGGGGGCATCACAGCATACAAATATGTGTAATTTATTGTAGTAAAAACAGTTTTATGACATTCAGTGCAGAACTTGAACAATAACAAAAAGGTAGATATGAGGTTTTCCCATCTTTGTTTTTTACATTCCTTCATTTAAATGGAAAACCTGTTTCTTTTCAAACCTTCATGAAGTTATTTAGTTAAAGGGACACTATAGTCACCCAGACCACTTCAGCTCAATGAAGTGGTCTGGGTGCAATGTCCCTCAGGTTTTAACCCTTCAGATGCAAACATAGCAGTTTCGGAGAAACTGCTATGTTTACATCTGGGGTTAAGCCAGCCTCTAGTGGCTGTCTTCCGGAGAGCCACTAGAGGCACATCTCCAATGCAGGAGGCATATTATGCCTCCATCGCGCAGACCGTCCATAGGAAAGCATTGAAAAATGCTTTCCTATTGACAGCTTGAATGCGCGCGCGGCACTTGCCGCACATGCGCATTCGGCTCCGCTGCCGTCGGCAGAGGCAGCTGACGTCAGCGGGGGAGGAGAGGTCACCATCGCCGAGGGAGCCCGGCGCTCGATTAAGGTAAGCTGCTGAAGGGGTTTTAACCTTGCGCCACGGAAGGGGGACTCTGAGGGTTGGGGCACCCTCAGGGCACTATAGTGTCAGGAAAACCGCTTTGTTTTCCTGACTCTATAGTGATCCTTTAAAGATTTGTCCTTTTATGTTATAATCTCTGAGATTACACCTGCCTCTTCACCAACAATAAATGACTACCCCAAAGTATTTATTTAATAGATGTGATATTGTGCCCTTTATCTTATATCGCTATATGAACAAAGTATATATCATATTACACGGTGTATCGAACCTTTAGGAGCCTTCAGTTATTTAAACTTAATGTCAATCTATTTGTGTTACTGACCCCATGGCATTCAAAGAGATAAGATATTCAACTTACAAATTAGAAGAAGTATTCACTAAAGCCACTGTTAACCAGGGAATTGTTTGGTGAAAAATTGTCCAATTTCACAGCTTTTTATTCTAGGCACGTTGCCCTAAAATATGCGATCCCCTGGTCCGTTATTTCCGTCTAGGGAATAACTCAGCTGGCTTAGCCCAAAGGGTAGCTCTCATAGCGTTGTTGAATTGATTTGCAATGATGATTCTGTTGCAGGTATGTGAACACCTTGCTTAAACTGATCCCACATGCTTTGGGCCTTCAAGATCAGCTGCATCAAGCCGTACAGAATGGAGACATTGAGACGTCGCATGGGATCTGCCGGATTGTCGTAGCCCTGGGAGAAAATCATTCTCGGTATGTTTGAAGAAAAACATTCAGAGTAACTTTATACTGAGGGCAGATCTGTAAATGTATCAGCTGATACTAGAAATAGGTTAAAAGGACACTCCATGCTCCAACACACGTTAGATGCACTGTGTAGGTTAGGTTACAGTTATACCGGGTAGGTTTATATTATTAAAGGGACACTCCAGGCTCCCACACATGCTAGATGCACTGTGTAGGTTAGGTTACAGTTCGTTATACTGGGTGGGTTTATATTATTAAAGGACAATCCATGCTCCCACACACGTTAGATGCACTGTGTAGGTTAGTTTACAGTTAGTTATACTGCGTGGGTTTATATTATTAAAGGAACACTCCAGGCTCCCACACACGTTAGGTGCACTGTGTAGGTTATTTTACAGTTAGTTATACTGGGCGGGTTTATATTATTTAAGGGACACTCCGGGCTCCCACACATGCTAGATGCACTGTGTAGGTTAGGTTACAGTTTGTTATACTGTGTGGGTTTGTATTATTACAGGGACACTCCAGGCTCCCACACACGTTAGATGCACTGTGTAGGTTAGGTTACAGTTATACTGGGTGGGTTTATATTAATAAAGGGACACTCCAGGCTCCCACACACGTTAGATGCACTGTGTAGGTTAGGTTACAGTTAGTTATACTGGGTGGGTTTGTATTATTACAGGGACACTCCAGGCTCCCACACACGTTAGGTGCACTGTGTAGGTTAGGTTACAGTTATACTGGGTGGGTTTATATTATTAAAGGGACACTCCAGGCTCCCACACATTTATAGTGAACCATATACTATAAATTTTGCATGTTTACCTTTTCACTTTTATTGTAAGAATTGCAAGTTTTTACTATTATCTGCTTTGCTTATCTCTTATAATTCAACAGAATTATTTAAAGGTCTGTTCCATATCTGTGACCACCAATCCCTCCCAATTTTACAACACGGTTTAACTGACCTCCAATATCTTTCTTTTTTATGTATACAGTTGACAGCATTTTCTATAAATCTCATATAAAGCCTGTAGACTAACCAGATTTTTAGAACGCATAACACCTTGCATATGTACAATTACTTGAAAGAAAAGTATTAAACCAAAGCATGACTTTAAGGGGGGAGAAGGGAGGAGGTAATTGTTAAATCATGCACCCTTGGTGCACCTTGTATGTCTATTGACTCTCCCATGCTGACATTGCGCTCTCTCTCCCCCTTACTCCCCAGGGCTCTCCTGGAGCAAGTGGATCACTGGCAGAGTTTCCTGGCCTTGGTCAATATGATCATGTTTTGCACAGGAATCCCAGGACATTACCCCGTGAATGAGACCACCAGCTCTCTCACCTTAACATTCTGGTATACTTTGCAGGTAAATCTTGGCTGTTTTCGCTGTGGAACATTTGGAAAGGTTTTAGAACATGTGGAGTGGTCTAGTTAAGGAACATTCTGGAGCATAGTTATAAAGGTGGAGCAGTCGGCCAGAACATTACATTAGATGCCATGGCGACTGCCCAATTTCTGCAAAGTGTTCTGCTCTATGATTACCCGTGAAAGCCATTGTTTTTGGCAGGTGGTAAGTGGGTTTAGATAAATATATGCTGTAATCATCTAATGGGTGTCTGAGCATCATGTAAAATTAGTTCAGAAGGTGTGCCACAATTAACCATCCGTGGTGTATATGGCACTAAACGATTATTGTTCTTTATACGTGGTTTTCACAATGCTGAGCTGTACATCTTTAACCCAGCGATCTCTTCTCCCTTTTTATAGGATGATATCCTGTCATTTGAAACTGAAAAACAGGCAGTGTACCTGCAAGTATACCGCCCTGTGTACTTCCAACTAGTGGATGTGCTGCTGCAGAAAGCACAGTTTCCAACAGATGAAGAGTATGCTACTTGGTCGTCTGATGAAAAGGAGCAGTTTCGCATTTATCGGTATGGACTGTGCCCCACATTTCTCCTGTTCTATTTACAGAGAGATAGCATGACTGGCGTGTTGCTTGACCAGATTCATTTTATATCCCTGCTGGCTGTAACCTGTACAGTTTGTTAATAACATAATGAACCTCCTTCCCCCTGCACCCGTGGTATCTCCTCCACGTCCTGTTTACTATCTCTTGATCCTTGTGCTGTCTCCCCCGATCCTTGTAGTCTTTTTCCTCTGTCTAAATTACTGCTGCATTAATCCGTTTTCCTTGTTTCTTATTTGCTGTCTTTACTCCATATTGACTGTTTCCGCCTTTTATACGCTTGCTGTATTATTCACTTTACTCGCTTCCCATGTATTGTCATCACTCCTCCTAGTCTGTCCCCATGTTCTAGGCTAATACTGCTATATTCAGTTCCTCCGCATAATAATTACTATCATCACTCCTCCTTCTAGTCTGTCCCCCTGTTCTAGGCTGCTATATTCAGTTCCTCTGCATATTACTTACCACCATCACTCCTCCTCCTTTTAGTCTGTCCTCTGTTATAGGCTAATACTGCTATATTCAGTTCCTCTGCATATTTACTGTCATCACTCCTCCTGCTAGTCTGTCCCCCTGTTTTAGGCCAATACTGCTATATTCAGTTCCTCTGCATAATATTTCCTATCATCACTCCTCCTTCCAGCCTGTCCCCCTGTTCTTTGTTCCCCTTCTATATAAAGTTCCTCTGCATATTATTTGCCACCATCACTCCTCCTTATAGCCTGTCACCCTGTTCTAGGCTAATCCTGCTATATTCAGTTCCTCCGCTTACTATTTACTGTCATCTCTCCTCCTCCTAGCATGTCCCCCTTCTATATTCAGTTCCTCTGCTTACTATTTACTGTCATTATCCCTTATTGTCTTTCCCCTAGAGCCTCTATACTCCTGATGTAATATTTTGTTGACTCCTGGTATTTTGTCTAAATTTAATCCTCTTTGGATGCTTTTCCCCAAACTCAACCTCCAAAGGTTCATTTTGATACAAACAGTAAACCATCCACAAATGCTCATATTACGCCCCATTTTGCTGACACTGATTTTAATCTACTTGCATAAGGAACCTATGTTTACTCCAAATACATTGGCGGCGCTGAGGATAGCGATGCATAGCTTGCTTAAACAGAGTGCTTTGTGATTCGTACCTGCTTGCTGTAGCACATGCAGCAAAAAATCCAAACTAATTTAAAGTATATTAATTTATGCCTTCAGTAATATATGGATAAAAATGGTTTATATTAAATGACCAGTTAATTGTCAGAATCTCTCTGAGAGTAGGAATCTTGTTACCCTGTGATAATTCGTAGGTTTCAATCTGTACAGTGCTGGGCTTGTCATCTTACCCTGTGATAAATCCGTTGTATCAGTCTACACTGCGCTTGGTCTATGTTGATAAATCAGAGCTGGGTTACATCTGATTTATCAATCTGTACAGCACTGGGTTTGTCATTTTACCCAGTGATAAATCCTCAATCCCTGGGTCTGTATCATGTTACCCACTGATAACTCTTTTGATTGTTGTTCTTTTTTGCAGGGTGGATATTTCAGACACGTTGATGTATGTCTACGAAATGCTGGGAGCAGAGCTGCTCAGTAACTTGTATGATAAACTAGGACGCCTTCTCACTTCTTCTGAGCAACCGACATCGTGGCAGGTACTTTAGTAACCTTGTCTCAAACTGATCCATCACGTTATGATATTTTGCAGTAATTACAAAAACCATGCCACTAATTATTACTGTGCTAGTTAGCACTATCTAAAATTCAGAATGAAATACCAGGCAGAGTAATGTTCTAAAACAAAGGATATGAGAACTCTGGGAAAGTAATGTTCTAAAACAAAGGATATGAGAACTCTGGGAAAGTAATGTTCTACATTTTTTTTAGACGCTTTGTGATTTTTCTTTAAAGTGCTGTATATTATTAGTTACATAGTTACATAGCTGAAAAGAGACTTGCGTCCATCAAGTTCAGCCTTCCTCACATATGTTTTTGCTGTTGATCCAAAAGAAGGCAAAAAAACAGTCTCAAGCGCTTCCAATTTTGCAACAAACTAGGAAAAAAAAATCCTTCTTGACCCCAAAATAGCAGTCAGATGTCTCCTTGGATCAAGCAGCTATTACCCCACTAATGAGAAATTATACCTCGTCTCTGGACTCTTTCTAGTGCCATGATAGCCTTCTTTAAAACAGTTGCCCAAAATTGCACAGCATATTCAAGGTGTGGTCTTACCAGCGATTTATAAAGAGGCAAAATTATATTCTCATCCCGAGAATTTTTGCCCCTATTTATACATGACAAAACCTTACTGGCCTTAGCAACTGCAGATTGACATTGCATATTGCTGCCTTATTTGTTGTCTATAACAATTCCCAAATCCTTCTCGTGTGTGGTTATCCCTAATTCACTAACATTTAGTGTGTAAGTGTCTTGTGCATTCTTAACTCCGAAGTGCATAACTTTGCATTTCTCTATGTTAAATTTCATCTGCCATTTTAGTGCCCAGTCCCCCAATCTATCCACATCCTTCTGCAGCAAAGAAATAGTCATTTTTACTTTGTGTAAAATGAATTTCCTTCATGCTCATTAAAGAAACCCTATAGTGACAGGAATTCAAACATGTATACACCCCCGGCCCCCCTGTCAGCAAAGTAAAAGGGGGTTTATTCCAGTGCCATACTGGTCTCCTCCCAACTGGCCCTGCCACCTTGGCTGAGATCATCAAACGTTGTGCAGCACTGACCCAGGAAGCACCTCTACTTGCCGTCTGACGAACTGCCACTAGACATGTTACTAGTAATGTAAAGACTGCATTTTCTCTGCAAAGCCTGCAGGGACAGACTATAGACACCAGAATAACTAGATTAAGCTGTAGTTTCCCTTTAAAGCTTCTCTGTCACCTAAAATATTTGCAAAGATCCACAATAGTGACATCTCCGCTTGGTGTATGATGGTGCGGAGTTTAGATCTACTTACCTTATCCTGTCCTCTGGCACTGACATTTTCTTTATTCAGCTTCTGGTATTTTATCTGCCAGGAGCCCGCATCAGTGCTGTACTCTCATACAGGCGCACAGAGACTCCATAGGTATTGTCTCAGACAATGCTTTATACACCCAGCTGGGGGAGGTAGATAAAATACATAGGGCAGATTAGTTCCTACTTTGTCTTGTGTATTTTAGGAGGAACAGGTTAGGAGTGAGGAAGGGATGAACAGATTGAAGAAAGCACTGACATAGCTGAAGAGTGCGGTAAATGCTCTTTTCTGTATATTGAATATTTTTAGAACTTTATTGACCAGCGCTGTAAGAGTATTCCCTATATTTATACTTTGATTTCTTTCCCTCTTATGTTCAATTTCACCGGGGAAGCAACACTTTGCACTTTAACAGGTCATATGGTTCTTCCTGCATTTGGTTTTGAAAGCCAATAAATAGCTATTGGTGAATACTAAACTTTAATTGTTATTTAACCCCTTAAGGACCAAACTTCTGGAATAAAAGGGAATCATGACCTGTCACACATGTCATGTGTCCTTAAGGGGTTAAAGACCATAGTTTCTGTGACCGGCTTCCAATAGCCGTCCTAAGGAAAATGTTGTTGATTTATCCAAATTCTCAGCCTCCTAACATGTTACTAAAAAGCCACAATATCCCTACCTTCCTTCCACCTCGTCGTTGCAGGCCTAACATTGTGTGGTCATGTCTTCTGATGTGGCCGTATTAAGTGAATAACACAGAAATCTGGTAACCACCAGGGTTTCCCCATGTCGGATACCCACTGAGCTGCTGTGTAACTCCTGTGTAACTGGGGGCTGCTGTCTGAGATGTGTTCAGTAAATGCAGTCACTATGGGGAACGTCAGAATCAATGTAGCGAAAATAGATAATTGATGAAGCTTTTCTCTCCTTCCAGCACACGGAAGCATTATTGTATGGCTTCCAGTCCATCGCTGAGACCATTGATGTTAATTATTCAGATGTGGTTCCAGGGCTGATTGGCCTCATCCCGAGGATCAACATAAACAACGTGCAGCTTGCGGACACAGTCATGTTTACAATAGGTATGGCTGACTATTACATTGATCTGACTTCTTCCCCAATGTCCATTTGAGCCTCGCAATGGAGAGAAGTGCTTGGTCCCAGTGTTTCCTCTGAGCAGTTCAGTGCTGAAACAGTTAAAAGAAAAAAAATTAGAAACTATTCAATACACAGCCTGTAGATAGGTTCTTGGAGAAACTGATCACAATGCAAATATTTTAGGAAATGTTTCTTAACCGATTAAGTGCTGGACTGCTCATGTAAAGGGAACACTGAATTCTTTGTTTTATTGTTAATTGCTGTGGTTTTTAGTTGCTCCGTGAGTCCGTATTCTATGTTGTGTTAATGTTTTCACAATGCACCCGCTGTTTCTACGTTTCTAGTTGTGTGTTTGTACAGTTCATTGTGTTCTTGTAATAGCACGTCCTCTCCAGGGAGCCCTCTTGTCCTCTGAGCCCGGTGCCTGGTAGCGAACGAGCAGGAAATATTTGCACATATACACAAACTGGGCAGCACGGCAGAGTCTCTGTATACTGGGGATACAGGACAGAGCTAAGGGAATACAACAATTCAGCAGAAAATGTTAGAGATTTCTACCATGAAAGCTGTTAAGTGTAAGATAAATGCAGTGCCTGGGGGATTGTGGATTATATATAAAATGATTGTTATAATGTTTACAGTGTTACAGCATAACCTAGGGAAATAAAATTGATGTGTGGACTTTATGGTATAAGCAGGAGAATGAACAAATACTCATGAGGGGGAGAATCTAAATATTTAACTAAAGAATCTATTTTAAACTGAGCATCTCTTTGAATGTACAGTAGGTATTGTTATTGCCAAGGTGTATGCTGTCACCGGTCTATGAGATCATGTTAAATTCCTCAGTCAGCTCCCTTGAGGACACTACTCCTAGAGACCAGTATGCTGCGGTATATACAGGATCTGAAATTCACTAAGAATGACTCAAACATCAATAATTGGAATAAACAGTACTATGGCTCCATATAATTAATTTAGAGCATTCTCATCTAATCATTAGTTTGTGTTTCATCCCATATTGAATGAAAACCCTTACATCCTTCACCTGTTGCTAAGGATGGTGATCTATAGCATATCCTATTATCTGATGTTTCAGAATCAAGCCAGGAAATGATTCTATTAAAATGTTCTGTAATGAAATGTCATGTTTCTGATCTGCTCCAGTGGACAATGCGATCATTTTGGAGTTATTCAGAATAGAGCCAATCGGGGGTACAGTGCTACTCATGGAGCAGTCTCCATGGAAACAAACAATGCTCCAGCTGAGTGCCTCATTCTTACAGTTCTGATGCAGAATGCCCATTATAAACCATAATCTGAGTTTTATTTGTTTTTTTTATAATGTAGTTCATAACCATTATAGCTTAACGTAGAGGTAAACTTTCTGTAACTTACTTTTCTAAATGTTTTCTTTGTATTGTATTGGTGAACAAAAAACATGGACACCCGTGAGAGAAGTGATGAAACACAACAACTTAACTGAAAAGTACACAGCTTCCCAAGGTTATTTCCCAGCTGATAACCTTATAGCAGAACAATGTTATTGATAGGATATTTGGGATTCTGCTGATGTACCTACAATAGAGGACAAAACATAGTGCAAATATTGCTACACACTATAAAACCATTGATGAAAAGTATGCACTCACATATTCCAAAGAATATAAGCGTATTCAGGGTGCCTCCCCCTAGATATAAATGGGGGGGTTATTCTCCTTTAATTCTCCCTCCTCAAGTGTTAGCCAATGGAGTATCCAGGTCAGCAAGAAGATCCAAACAATTGCAACCAAAGGGATACTTGAAAGGCAATTTATTCACTTTTAAAATTCAAGAGGTGTATAAAAATACATAAAAACAAAATAAGAAAGAGATGCTGGTCCTACGCGTTTCGTCCTTGTACAAAAAGGACTTACTCAGGGACCTCTTTCAGCATAAAATTCAATCACCAGAAATACAGAGAATAAAAAACAGCATCCTAAAAACGCTAACACATGTATAACCTTATATAGGGCTAATCCCTTACAGTCATTGGTGGAACAGTGGGTGTTTTCTCCTCTTTGACTCCTATTCGTCCAAAATTTCTTGTCTTCAGCTGTGTTCGCTTGATCGAAATGAAAAAAGCCAGGCTAGTTCTAAATTCGGCCACTTCCGCATACGTCATACGTTAAGTTCGCGTCACGTGTTCCGTGATTGATCACATGATCGTTATGCGTTCCACATTCAGGAAGTAAAATGGACGTGCGTTCCACAGTGGTGGCAGCCTAGAAAACATCGTTTTTCTTTTACCTGCTAATTATACACACATAACTGGAAACAGAAAAGCTATTGGGAATCATATAAGAAAATTTCAAATTTTGAAAATATATAATAATTGTCCTCTAACAATAAAAAACTAAATACCATTCTTACAATGAATGTGTAACAACTTCCTATCCAAGTTGACCATTCATAACATCTATCATAATGTTGCAAAAAGTATATATATATATATATATATATATATATATATCATAACATTACAAAAATATATATATATGATAACAATTAGTTATTAATGAATTCATATGTTCATATATTGACATAAAAGTCTAGTGCACCAACATAGTAAACTAACCTATTAAAGTGCATTAATCTTTTTAAAGTGACATAAGTGATATTATACTTATTTGCAAATCTATATATATATTAAGTGACTTGAGAGTTATTATTTATTAATTATTTCATGCTCAATTACATATCCATATTGTGTAAGCTAAAAACAATTAACCAATGAATATTATTATTTATTAATTGTTGCATATTCAATTACATATCCATATTGTGTAAACTAGAAATAATTTGACCAACCATATACTCAATGTCATATTCGATTTAGATAAAACGACATGAGTAATATATGTTCAATTTTAAATGTATCTTTATGCATTAACAATCAATTAGTTCAAAAAACAAACAATATCCATATCCACATTTAATCCCCTTGGGGCAAGGGTACGTAACCTATGAATCCAACGCGTAGGACCAGCATCTCTTTCTTATTTTGTTTTTATGTATTTTTATACACCTCTTGAATTTTAAAAGTGAATAAATTGCCTTTCAAGTATCCCTTTGGTTGCAATTGTTTGGATCTTCTTGCCGACCTGGATACTCCATTGGCTAACACTTGAGGAGGGAGAATTAAAGGAGAATAACCCCCCCCATTTATATCTAGGGGGAGGCACCCTGAATACGCTTATATTCTTTGGAATATGTGAGTGCATACTTTTCATCAATGGTTTTATAGTGTGTAGCAATATTTGCACTATGTTTTGTCCTCTATTGTAGGTACATCAGCAGAATCCCAAATATCCTATCAATAATATTGTATTGGTGAACCTGGTAACTACATTACCCATAATGCTCAACCAGGCTCTAGATGCTACTTGAGAAATGTAGTTCCCTTTGCAGTATTGAGATTAGTCAGTCCAAGGCCATTATTTGATATTATTTATATTAAAACATTTCACGGGTCGTTTACTCAATAATTTACTTTCATTGGCTCCGCTTGAGTAAAGGGCCCTTAGGCATAATGAGATCTATCTTAATTATATGAATTATTCTCCACATTTGTTTCTCTCAAGAGAGAAAATGCCATCTGCATCCTAACATACTCTTTTATATGTCTTGAAATGCGCCAAGAGGCACATGCTTTTTCACACGGGTGCATACAGTGATTTGATGGCTACACAGTGCATAGTAATGTTGTCTTTATAGTGAACAATCATTCACATGACTCCATTCGTCCATTACATCACAACCACTGCAATGAGTTTGTTTTAAACCAGACCATTAAAGGAGCACTCAAACACTATAACCACTGCAGCACACTGTATGGGTTATGGTGCCATGTGTGCTCTGACAACCTTCCAGAGTAAGTAGTCAGCCCAGTTTTAGAAATGTTTGACAACTTACCTGGGCTCTGCCAGTCGCCTCTCCTGATGTAGGAAGCTCCTGCAAGAAGCTCATGTTAGTTTAATTGTGCTGCTGTGCCGGGCCGACTCAGTGAATGAGATCGATAGCCGTGTGCTGTCAGTCAATTAGCTGCTATCTGCTGGAAAGAAGGCAGCGGGTGCCCGGTGGACTCCAGATAAATTGTCTAACATTTTCTTTCAACAGTTTAACCTGGAGGGCACCAATGCCCTCTTTGCACCATAGACACTATGGTGGGCTGTAGTGGCTATGGTGTTTGGATTGCTCCTTGAATTCTTGTATCTTTTTGTATCCTTGTATTCTACTTTGAAAACTTGAGTTAGAGATAACTACTGATATTGAATTATATAAAGAACAATTTGCGACCGTTCTCAAATATTAGCATACCATGGTAGATTGGTACACAGAGACAAATAATGAAATCGTTTTACAGCCAGAAAATGACTGTTGTCACAAGTACACCAGCTTGGAGTTAGGGGAAAGTGTAAAATTTACATAGAATAGGAGTTAGGACAGAAAATAAAGGGAGCGCCATGAGTTTCTCAAAGCACAAGCTGCGAAGACTGGGGATTTGCAGCAGTTGCAGAAGTTTAAAGATGGATGCCTCTCTTTATTGCTATTTAATTTGAATGCATTCTGTTTGCAGTGTGCTAATAGGAAATGTGGGATATCTTGGGCCTGGAACGTCCAGGTTTCCATTATAGGCTGATTGTCTATGACAGCTGCACATAATGTTTGTTAAAACAGATGGAGAGCTTTAAAGTATGTATATTTCATCTCACTGATTTGTTTATAGTGCCTGGAGTCCCCTCTCACTATCCCTCCATTCACACAATTATAGACTAAACTGAGAATTTCAGAGAATTTAAAATGTAATACCAGTTTTGGGAGCTTTTCACCTTAAATTTGCAACAATTCTCAATTTAGTGAATAACCCTAATAGTTAAACCATTTTGAGCAATTTAACACTGCATAAAGGTCCGTGGCCACCCCCAGCCCAGCCCAGCCCCTACTGAAGGTGTGGCTAAGGCAGAAGTTACACACTTCCTTCTAGCCATACTAATTCATACCAGCAATGGACACTGTGATAGGCTGGAAGCAGTCAGCTGACACTCTCAGCCAATCACCTCTGCTTGCTGCTGCTGCCCACGCTAACATTTCCTCATTGGTTCAAGCAGCACAAATGGTAGGACGATACCAAGGCATTCCAGAAACTATAACCACTTCAATCAGATGAAGCCGTGCGTCTCTATAAACAATTAATTCAGCCTTTCCCTATTATTAAAAAAAAAGCTTTTGAGACCTAACAGGAAATAAACTATAATACACTTTTAAAAACAAAACTCATGTTCATGCTTTCCCCCATACAAATTAAAACGAGTGGTATGGAGCGTTTTCCAATTCTTGTTTGTAATTTCATCAGGTGCGCTGGCAGAGTGGCTCGCAGATCATCCAGTAATGATCAGTAAGGTTTTGCCGTTGGTACTCCATGCGTTGGGAAATCCAGAACTGTCCATTTCCAGTGTGTCTACCTTGAAAAAGATCTGTCGAGAATGCAAATACGATCTGCCACAGTACGCATCTAACATCGTGGCAGTGTCTCAGGTACAATACAGGGATTGCCTTTTACAGCTCATTGTATCTTTCTTTTGAGTAAAGTCTTTTTAAAGGGACACTGTCTACACTATTTCCACTACACCTCGGTGATGATGGGTAGAATGGCCACTGATAAAGTGAAAGTGTAAATTCTGTGTTAATGATGGTGCTGAGGGTGCTGAGGGTGCTGTGAATGCTGGAAATTGCCCTATTTCTTTGGCAATCAGCTACCAAACCGTTAAATTTAAATAAATACAATAAACTAGGGGCAGTACCGAAGTAAACGCTTGGCAAAATATTATTTAAGTTGAAATCTGTAAAGTGAATGAGCTCCATACCAAACACCGTTACACTAGTAAAAGGCATGAACCATTTTGCCAAATTAAAATGTACAGATTTTAAAGTTTACACAAAGCGTTTAGTATACCAGAGGTTTCCAAGAGCTGCTTCTGACTCTGTCTGACTCCACAAACATCTATTTAAGAGCAGAGTGAAGAGGTTTAAAGTCAATCCTAAAAGTCCATAATATTTTCATGTTAATTCATAAAACCGTTAGATTTATATCATGTGTTGATGTGGTACAGCCTGTATTCCACTCTGACATCTTGTGGTCAATCTTTGTATTGAAATGTATCATACACTGCATTCTTGTATTAACGTTTAATTGGATTTCAAACGGAACATGAAATAATTCCAAGCTCTCTTTTTGCAGGAAGTACTCTTGAAGCAGATTCACAAGGTAAGATCATTTTAATACAGGAAAATGGAACATAATGGCACAGAAATATCCTCCCACCCACGTGGAGAGAGCCCAGAAATATCCCCCCACCCCCATGTGGAGGTTGCCCAAAAATACCCCCCTCCTCCCCCCACCCCCATGGAGGGAGCCCAGAAATATCCCCCCACCCATGTGGAGAGAGCCCAGAAATATCCTCCCCTCCTCCCATGAAGGGCAGAAATATACTGCGTGTAGGTTGCCCAAATGCCCCGTGGAGGTTGCCCAGAAATATCTCACCCCACTTGAAGGGCAGAAATATCCACCCGCGTGGGGGTTGCCCAGAATATCCCACCCCGTCTGGAGGTTGCCCAAATATCTCCCCACACGTGGAGTTTAGAAATGTTCCCACCTGCGGTGGGAGGTTGCCCAGAAATATCCGCCACCCACATGGGTTGCCCGAAATATCCTCCCCGATGGGTTGCCCAGAAGCCATCACCACTTACGTGTAGGTTGCCCAGAAATATCTCTTTACAGAGGAGCCCAGAAATATCCCACCCCCCCACGTGGAGGTTGCCCAGAAATATCCACCCCCCTACGTGGAGGTTGCCCAGAAATATTCCCCACCCACCCACGTGGAGGTTGCCCAGAAATATCCCCCCACCCACATGGAGGTTGCCCAGAAATATCC